>CM051705.1:13151282-13793782 GCA_028022725.1 Lycodopsis pacificus | reverse complement strand
AAACAGGTAGATACTCTTAAACCATCATCATTATACGTGTCTACTTATATCTGCTCTGTTTTTCTTGTACTTTATCAGTCACATGCAGAGAATCCACATCTGTGAAAAACATTTTCATTTGGTTTGTTTCCTCCTCGGGGCGGAACATAAAAATGATCGTAAATCCCACATAAAAGAATAAAAGAATACAAATAAAACCAATGCACGGACGGCCATTCAAATGAAATGTCTTTATGAAGTGTGGCGTGCCGCTGCGTATATATATATACCTGCTGAATAGGCAGGCGAGTATTGATGAGTTCAGCCATTTTGTTTTTTCTCCGGGCAAAACTCTCTCTTTCATGTTTCTGATCAGAAAGAAGGAAAACAGTTATGAATTAAACATGCGGGCGAAATACCTCTACCAAATCCATACCTTACTGCGTTTCCAACACTGTTTTTTGAAGTCGGCTTTTTCTTATCATACTCCTCCCTGCCTCATCGGGATACTCTTTAGGCTGCTCTGTCTACTTTAATTCATTCCACATTTACTTTCTACAACTCGCCGAGCCGCTATCAATGTGTAAATGAAGTAGGCTTGTTTCATGTAGGTTGTTTTCACTTCAGCCCTGCTGTGGGAACTGCCTCATGGAAACAATATTTGCATTTCTGGTCCTCAGGTACATTTTCAGATATAGAGTTGACAAAACTTAATCTCACCACGGGGTCCCAGGTTTAGGAGCTCTTCTGGAGCTTTCCATTGAATCCACGTTGGCTTAGAGTTGAGTTTCAGAGTTTGTTCTTGACTTCTTGAATCTCACCTCAAGGTCCAATCTCAGCAGCCGTTCTGGAGCTTTTGATCATATGACACAGTGTTCCAGAAGATGGAGGTCAGAGTTGGAAGTGATGGAGTTTAGAAGTTACTACTAAAGGTTTTATAATCATTTTGCTAGATGATGTTTATCATTCTTTTCTCTCCCAGTTTGATCAATATTGACATTTTAATTGGAAGTGGAAGCTGGATTTAAAAAGAATACATATATATATATATATAAAATATAAAATATATATATAAATATCTCCAGAAGCCAAGGAAAACCTTCCACAGTGATTTAAAGCAGATAATTAATGCAAGACACAAATCAAAAGTCAACTCAGGCAGCACTATTGACCGATGTTAGGAAGATATTTAGGTCCTGAGTTACTAATGGATGCAGATTTTGGATATGGATTGCATTTTTACATTTCTAAGAATTTCACAAGGTTGCTTAGCTCGAAAATTGCCATTGCCATCGTCAGACAGAACACTGATATTGGACCATCCTAGATTATGTCCAATGCCACCAGTTAAAAAAAGAATACAGTATCTGTGCATGGCAAGTTGGCAACTATATGGTTGAGATTGGTTAAATATCACGGTGACGTCAGGATACAATAAATAGTGTTATAGAGGAACCGCAAAGCTGGGAAAGATTCTATTGCAAAGAAACGTTACTTTTGGATTGTGACACGACACGACTTCCAGTCCTCTGCATGGAAAGTTGAGATAGAAAGGAATGGATTAACATTGACGATTGATTAATTATTGATTTTATTGGGAAAAAAATGGATGCACCTCTATCAGTAGATATCTATCAAGTATTCAGCCAAGCCATAGCATAAACAGTATCTTATATCTGAAAATGTATAAAAGCAAGTTTGGGGTCTTGTAGCAGAGTAGTGCAGTGGGTGTCAGGTAGGAAAGGCCCCTTATCAGAACTGAGCTTCGGGCCTCAGGGAGGTCAGGGCCCGCTCTGATGTTTGCTCTGGATGCAAATAGTGCGCTATACAGAATAATCCAACATGAACACATTTTGTGGAGTTGAGCAGACACAATGATATCCCATCTCAGCATTTCACTGCACACTGTATGGATCTCCCTCTTATCAAACGGGACAGTGTGTTCAATAGTCTCTAGTGTGGAGTGGCATATTGCACACACTGCTTTTCTTTGAATTGTCAGATAAGTCAATCCCTCTTCTTCCTTTCTCCCTCCATCACCTCTCCGCTAATCAGGATGATCACCTGTCACATCCAAACACACACACACACACACTGCTTCCTCCAAGGCCACCGTTGTCATTGGTTATGCAAAGTGTGTTTGTTTCTGTGTGTGTGTGTGTGTGTGTGTGTGAGGTCAGACTGATATCTCAGGTTCCTGAAAACCTGCAGTGAAACGAGCCTCACCCCGTCGCTTACGCATCACATCTTATTTAATGTTTATTGTCACATGATGGTTTGACAGCTGCCTCAGAATATCTTTTCTTCAATTTTTGAGGAAAAATTGAAAGAGCGTTTCAGCATAAAAAAATACAACAAAAGCATAAAAGATATTAAAAACAGGACAAGTATCGGAAGAAAGAACGTTTTTGGGCTTCAAATGTTAAAAACGGTGGATTTCAGTGCTCTGTTGACAGACAAAATAAGACTCTTTGGTTATCATGGAAAGGAGATCAAAAAAAGTTTTTGTGATGTAAAAAAAAAAGGCCATCAACCTCTCAAAGCACATACATAACTTAATTTCTGTGTATGTGTTGTGTCCGTCTTGTGTTGTGTCCGTGAGTTTCTGTGAGAGTGTGGTTGAGTGCTATGCTGTGTTGCATCTCCCCGTGGTGGAGATGGAAGGCGACATGGCGGGCTGCTCTCTGTCAGAGGAAGGCGAGTGTTAATATTTAACCGAGGGAGGCTCTATTTAGAGCCCGCCGCCTCTCCTTCTCCCTGGTGGACAGCACAACGGCGATGCCGCCCGGCGCCGTTATGGAGGAAAGCTGTAGGAGGCAGCCGCACGTCACTAAGTCTCCCTGACAGAATCAGTTTGCAGATGAGCTTTAAAACGCGTCGCACTGTTTTCCATGCCTCCATGTGTGTGTGTGTGTCTTGACAATCTCTAATTTAAGAGTTTCTCCTCAGAGAGACTTGCAGGGCATCCCAGCATGCTTTGCAACAGAACTCACAGGCCCATTGCAGGGCATTCGGGTGCAGCAGTGCTCCCCAAAAGCCCACTGAGCTCTCACGTTTCCTTCATCCCCTCAGCTGTTGTTTTAACCTAAGGTAACCTCAAGTTTCGTCTTCTGGGTCTCAGCGACATCTTGAACTCTGCTTTTACATTTGTGCCGTTTAGAAAATCACCTTTACCAAGCATTGTGTCCAGTGAGTACATTAACGTGAACATGAAGGCCTTTACACACCAGAGGAGTTATGAATACACAAATCATATGTGAAATACTCGCCTGCAAACATTATATGTCTGTGGCTTTCATTGTGGAAGGTAAGAACAGAAGGAGTAGATCTGGTTCGGACGACAGAGCCTCCGTGTTTTTGTTACATGAACATAACTCATCCTGTTCCGCACAATGTGATTGGTTGATGCCTTTATTTAAAAGCCCAGAAAAATTGACCTTGTTCATAAAAAAAAGCAGGCGTAATATTAGTGTGAAAGTAATTCGAAAAAAAAACATATCGATGCAGGTGATTGGATGATCCATCTGTCAATCAAACTCTTACCAAAGACAGTCAGAAAAAAAGAGCAAAAAACATGTTTCTCGTTGAGAAAAGCCTTGAATGCCGTTCTGTTATAACTGATGCTGTTGCAGCATTTATACTAACCTCTTCAGGAGCGTCCATTGTTGTTTAGAACAAACAGCGTCTCTACTTGTCATCTCGCACACACCCAAGGCACGCCCGTGGCTGCCAGTAACTCCACACAGGACGTTGATTGGCTCTGGCTTTTCGGACACAAACACTTGAATTGAATCATTACTTGAAGCCTGATGAAATGAATTTTCATGTGACATGTGATGCGGCAATTACAGGATAATTTCTCGCAGTTGGAATGGATGCCCACAATCTGATTTCTTATACAATCTTAGACAAACACTTCTTAAAAACACTCTTTTCAAAGAGATTGCAAGTGCAAATTGAATGCACGGAAATGTGGAGACTTCATGAACTGGTCACACGGTATATAATTCTCGAGTTGTAGCAGTCACTAAATATAAACACTCTGCTCACTGGCTTCTGGTTGTAATGTATCCACCTCATTGCTGCTGGATGGACATCTGTCCTTCCCTTAGAGATTTCAATAAACATCTTTGGCTTTTGTACAAGTTTGGAGGCAAACCTTCCACAAGCACATTGAGAAAGCGTATCAATCTTCAACAAAACTTAAAGATTGGAAGCCAGTTTGACATTTATGACATTTTCACCAACGTATTTTACATTTAAAGCTCTTCTTTGTGTTTCTCATTTTTTTCAGGATCAAATGGCAACTCTCCCACTGGCTGTGAGTTAATGTCTATGCCAGGAATCTCTGCTCCATGATTTTCCTCTTAGAGCCAGTTTGTTCTTTGGATGTTCTCAGTAAACAGAATGCATTTGATTTAGGGTCTGCTCAATACATGTACAATATTGAATATCCATGTAGATACATAAAGAACTTTCAGTTTAAAGTATTCATGTTCTCAAAGACATACGACGGATATTATTAAAAGGGCAGCCTGATGCTCGTCTCATACTCTCACTTATTATTTCATATATTTTTGTGTAGAAATGAAATGACAGGCCTGTAAATCTCTATGCACACTCTAAGATGAATCCTTTAAGTCCTGGATCAACCTTTCTGGAGGAATGTCTACAAACTGTGGAATGTGAAGGTAGGAAGTGTCCTCTCTTAACCTTTAACCTCCAAAGTGAGACCTTTTGTCAAGTGCTTGACAAAAGCTTATCTGCAGCACGACGAGTCCGGAGCTCCAGCGGCGACCCCTCCCTCCCTCCCCTGCCTTCCCCTTTTGTTCAGAGTACTTAGGCATATGGATGTGAGGTGTGATCGTGTGTGTCTCAGACTTCTTACCTGCCCAATAAATATAACAGCTTGTAATTTTGGAACAATAAAGCGTGGATAACAGGGTAAAGAACAACAACTGTACTTTAAACTGAAAGTCTACACCAAACTGCATTACCTCCATCAGTACAATAACAAAGTCCTCATGTAGTCATTGCTCTGTTGCTCTCACTTTCTCTCTTTGTCAGAAAAACCGATTGATTTCCATCAATCCTGTCGATTCCTTTTCTTCGTCAAGTACCTGTTGATGGAGCTTTGCACTTTCTGCAGATGGTTAATATAACAATACAATGAAGGGAAAGAAGTGTCCTCTTTTAACCACTTAAAGGCTTTTAAATGTGAAACAGATAAAGAAATGTGTTCTACAGCAAACATGATCAAAATGTATGAAGTGTCCTGTCCTGGTGATTTAGGTATTCAAGATGCTCTCCTGTCACATTTCCACTGTCAGAAATAAAGGCAGACACATCATATTAAACACAATAAAGGAGGAATGAGGAGTAAAAGACTCAAAGAAACCTCTATCTGCAGTTGAGGTAAATAAAGCCTGCAGCTACTATTTGTGAATTTATGGTACAGAATAAATATACGGCACCTCCAGATAGCATGTGAAAGAACCCGGCGGGACCATGAACCTTGAGTTGCACCAATTGACCCTGCAACAAGCCGCAAATGTACATTTAGTCAATCCTACTTTGACCACTAATATTCATCTTGTGATACTTTCAATCTGACTTGTGATGTGCTCTAAAGACTGAAGCTGCTGTCCCAATAATAAATTAAGAATAAACCCTGCTGAACTTCTGTAATACTCAAGGCTGTAGCTCCGGCAAATTTAATTAGCAGATACGGATAAAGCGTTTACATGTGTGTGTGTGCATGAGTGTGTGTGGGTGTGCGTGATCTGATGGGATCAATAGTGGTTTGGGAGGCCCAGTTGGCAGCTGCTGAGAGCAGGAAACAGGTGCAGACATGGCTGCTTGATGTACAAGGCGACTGAAATGAGATGAAACCAATTGACCCCCAGAAGAACCAATTAATTACACTTAATCTCCTGCAACGGTGAAACTCCGAGCAGCTCGACTGCGGCAGATCGGTGAGGAATGCCTGGATCCAGCACAGTCCCCATGCGCTCATGTTTCCACATTTCTGTTCGAAATAAAGTGAAAGATGACAAAGTTAACCGAGGAAAACCAGAAGAGTTGAAATGTTTGCTGCACAGCAATTAGGTGCATTTTCCAATGACGCACAAAATGTTGCACAAACGAGAAGAGAAGAGAGAGCGAGTCGGAGATTGCCAGTGACTGGGAGGATTTCCCTTCCTGGGAGTATTGTGGAGCAGCAGCTGAGATGTTAGGCATGCTAATGCTACTGCTAATTATGCAACTGTGTGAAACTGGCCAGCAAAAAGCACACACAGACACACACAGCGGCGCCTCAGAGACAAACAAACCGGCCAATGCAAATACAACAGATAGTTTGTTAGTCAGTTGGATATTGAAAAGAAAATTGGAAACGATATATGGCTAAGATCTGATCCAAAATCACCACCATGGGGCCGTGCTGCATAAAGTCCTGTTTGTTAACGTCTGGACTGTGAGGCTCTGGAGTAAAATATCTTTTCTTTGTTTGATTCATGACGTTAAAACAGCCACAATTGCCAGTCGTCGTCGAGTTACCACGGCTTCACAGCTGGAAGCTCATGTTACCAGTCTTGGAACAAAAGAGGAGAAGGTAGAGGAACTGGGAAAACATGGAAGTATATAAACGAGGTGGCTGGAAGGGACAATCAGGTGAGTAATTGAGGGCAGGTGTGGCAGAAACACACGAGGGCAGGAATTGAAAGGACAGGCGATGTCTTTCAAAATAAAACAGGAAATAATGAAAGAGATAAAGCATTAAACAGATTAGCAGGATATTACACTCAGTAGTCATCAGTCTGACTGTTTGCTATAATTAGTATTCATTCTTGAATTAAGCCCTTTTAGCTATTCCCCAAAAAATCTGAATGGTTGTGACTTTGTTTCTTTGGCTGCGCAAAAGTAATATAAGTAATAACGATAATAATAATAACAATAATAATAATACATTAATAATAATACTAATAGTAATAGTAATAATAATGGACAGATCCTGAGCAAGAGGCGATTTAGGAAAGAAATAATTCATATTTTGAATGAATTTGACAGTATTGAAAATCATGAATAAAATGATGTTACGTAACATGAAAAAACCAGCAATATTTTCATCAAAAACCATTCCAACCCTCGGGTGTGTCAATTAGCAGTAGGTGCATTCAGCATGGTGGAGGAGGATGTTTGAGGTGTATAGGTATCAGGTGGCCTCCTCTTCTGAAGAACCCGGCAAAAATTTTGAACGCTGCCCTAATTGAGTGCCCCTCCCTTGGCCAGCGTGGTCCTGGTGTCCCCCCTCTTGGGGCCCGGGGGGGCCGGTGTGGCCGTCTGGGGGGGCCTGACCCCAAAACCCTGCCTGAGGCACTGACTGCCACCAGCCTGAACCCTCCCTAACCCCCAACTAGCTCACTCCCCTCCCCGGCTTTCTTTCTCTGATGCTGTGCTCCTCTCTGTCCAATTGGCTCACAGCTACAGACTTCTTTTGTCTGTCCTCATTAGAATACTGATCCTACACACACACACACACACACACACACACACACATGCACACACACAAAGACACGTTCATACACACATTCATTTTTCACTAATTGCAGTATCGTTAGTCGATCTATTGCTAGCCAGATGGTTAACAAAGGAATTTAACTGAGAAAGTGGGAATAATTTCACAGTTATTGTACTTATTCTGGTTCAAAAAATACAATCAGTAATGGAAAAAAGGTCTTTAATTTGGTATAAAGGTTTGGTTCAAATAGTGAAAATTACAAATTTCACTTTTACAATCCGTCTTTGGACTGCATGAGACTTACACCAGCAGAAGGTTGGCTCATTCATGCTCACCTCATTTATCTCCTCCTTTACTTCTGTAAGTCATTCAACACATAAACCTGTACATGTGCATCCAACAAGACCTTATCATGCGCACTCCAGTCACCAGGAAGAAATGTTGCTGAAAGTGAGAACGACCACTAACGACCACGCTCCACTGGTCAAACAAACACAGGACTATTACCCAGGAGGCCGGTGTTCATGTCCCATGTTACGCTTGTAATATTTGCAGAAACATACAATTGCAACATTTTTTGTTAAAATCAGGATTGTTTTTTGACAAACTTTTCTGTCTGAATCTGTTGATTTTTGTTAATGTTGTTTGTTTTAGGCAAACAGATTTTTAAAATAATTAGTAACTCAGAAATTTGTACTAATACTGCCAAGATGTAAATGTCAACACATTTAGAAAGGTACTGACTGTAAGTATGTTGGATATTGGAGGAAAGGAAATAGAGAAAAACAAGAAAATCAGTTAAAAATGTAAAATTATTTGTCTTATTTTATTGTAATTTAAAAAATTTCACGACATTTTCTTTTTTATAAATTAAATTAATTCCCAGTCCATGCCAAACAGGCCTCTAAATGTGTATACCCCTAAAACAAGTATGTGGCTCACACTTTTAGAGGTGATTTTGATGCTAAAGATATTTCAAACACATTCATGTAAGCCTGTGCTTTAGCAACAGGGTGAAAACATGATCGAAAACGATGCAATCAGAGCCTTCACTGACCAACCTGTTCAATGTGTGACTGTGGTAGTCGTAGTTATGGACAGCATTGCCTCTTCTAGATACAAAGAGAGATAAATCACGTGTAACATTGTGCAATTGAGCCGGTCCCTTCAAACATCTCTCCTTCATCCACCGGCAGCTGTCCATCATTTTGACTGGCAGCTCCTAGGAGGGCTCTGACGGGCAGATGAGAGCAAGAAGCCGATCTCTGCCTCAGAGGCAACAGCGGCAGTCCTGTGTTCTACCTGCCCACTCCCCACCGCCTCCTCCTGCTCTCCTGCCCGCCTCCCACCGCCTCCTGCAGCCTCTCCTCCCTCCTTTGCCTGCAGCCAATAAAAAGTGGACATCATCTCATGGAGGAAATGTATTGTTCACATGGACCAGAGTGCTTTCGCTCTCTGTTTGTCTGGCTGGCTCTTGTTAAAACATCAAGGAAAGACAAGAAAGTGCAACGTACGTAAACTTGTCACCAACAGCAACAGCTGCATTTAAGAGCGTCACTCTGACATCTGTAGCCTGCAACTGTGAGAAACTTCACTAAACCATCTCGCACGGAGAGACTTCATGCCGCTCCCTTTTCTTTCCCACGGCTAGTTTTAAAGTTTCTCACCTGCATCATGCTGTCCAGAGGTGAGCTTCATCTCCAGGACCACCTTCATCCTCCTTTCATGGACCCTGACCCCGCTTCTGAGGCCCACCGCGCTCTCCAGGACCACCTTCAGCCTCTTTTTTTATAAAAAACGCTCCTCGCTCTATGCTTTACCACACCTCGCTCCCCAGGCTCACCTCGTTCCCCAGGCCCAACCTCGCTCTCCAAGCCTACCTCGTACTCCGGGCCCACCTCGTACTCCAGGCCCACCTCGTTCTCCAGGCTCCCCGTGGCCACTTGACTTTCCAGCTGCCTCTGCAGGTCCACGCTTCACTCCACAGGCCCTCACTAGTCTCCAGGCTCCTCATGCCCACAGCCAGTCTCTTTGAAGTTGCCCTCCTGGCAGACAACATAGGGGTTGGTGGATGGATTGGTGTGTGTGTGTGCGTGTGTCACACACACTTGTGCACACATGCACAAACACCAAAAAGAAAAAAAAATCACAGCAGCTATAAGGCGAAGAAGCCTCATTGGTGTCTATGTATGCGTGCGTGTAGGTGTGTGTGTGTGTGTGTGTGTGTGTGTGAACCATACTGGAATACACTCTCTTCTTGTTCACACACACAAACACAGAAAAAAGGAAAACATGAAAAGGACTGGGTGATGAGCAGCTGACAGCAGCTCGACTGGCTCTGCTCAGTCTGGCCACAGTGGGCGGGGCTTCTTCTGAAGACTGACACCTGTCACCACCAATAAGACTCCAGCCCGTCAGCTGTCAAACCACACCAGGCTGGCTCGCAGCCTTTTGGTAGACTGCACTAACAAACAATGAACTGTATTAAAAAAAGGTTTTCAATAGAACCTAGAATAGATTTACAAACAGAAGGCAAATGAGACGAAATTATTTGAAAACCAAAATTAAAAAAGGAATTTAAGTAAAATTCAGAACTTTTGGGAAACGAAGACTAATCGATTCCTCACAATATCAGTATGGGAAAAAAGTATGGACCACATGGGTTACATTTTATGAGTCAATGAGAAAATCCACAACAATCCCCACAATTTGAATCTGGTAGAGCATAAAATACTGAAATTATCATATACATGCAAGTTCGAATTTATTATCCCCCAAACATATTGACTTGGTTGAGAGTGCAAATAATACAATAAAAAGAGACAATTCATAAAAACAGGAGAATACAGTTATTAAAAATAATGACTGAGGTTGATTCTTATTATTATTTCAACAGTCTGCAATGAGTCAAATTTGTGAGGTCAAACTTGCAGCATAGACACACGTAGACGTCGCTCATGTTTTCAGCCTTCATTGGGCTGGTGTAAGTTCTCCAGTCCATTGGGCAGTCATGTGACCTAAAAGATCACCATAGATAGAGTTTCCAAAACATTGTGATCATCTTTTTACAAAATAAATTCTACTCTCAGCGGATACAGAAAATTACAAGAGAAACAAGTGACCGCAAGAAAAAAAGCTATATAATACTGCAACCAACTTTTTAAAATAATATATAAAAAAATATGAGGGCACACTGTATTGATAACAAGTCTTCAGTGTGCTTAATGTTAGACTAGAGCGCACGCAGATGGCAGCAATGAATAAGCTCTGGCTTCATTAGTCAACACTAGGACCAGGAAAAGGCAGATACAAATTCAGCAGTGGAAGCGTTGGGACACAAAATAAACTATTCGTTATTCATATTATACATCAAACCAGTCTTTAAAAGGCTTCTCTATAGTCGCTGGTTGTCACTTTTCCACCTAGATTCAGTAATGAATTACTCAGTAGTTAAATTGTCCAAAGTATCTTGGTGGTGTCAGGGATTTTTTTTATCAACCTCTGCAAATGTTTCACGGCCACAGATGTAGGTCAGAAGGTCATTTCATGACTTACCTCAGTAATTCCTCCCACGCGGACGGTGCTGATGGTCTCTAACCTTCCAAGGAACCTGTTAGAAACTCTGTAAAGCAGTCCTGCAGTGGTGGGGTTTCTTTAAGACAATCGTCTGTACTTCAATAAGGTAAAATTAGCATTGCAGGTGATCTCTGATGAACTGACCGTCATCAGTGGAGAACTGTGATGGCGGCGGGGTCGCTGGCCTCATTCGAGCACTGCGGAGTCTCAGTTCAACTTTGGTTGACGTTCAGTGGTGGTGACGTCTGATGTGCTCTCTATATGAATTAAAGCCAAAGTCGGAACAATTATGTGTCAGTATCCCTCCTGTGTCTTGTGAGAGACACATCAGCTCTTAAAAGGAACATTTTGCTCCAGTTATTGCTCTTCAAGGGGATTACGCTTTTTATAGAACTATAGGAATTCACTTACTTCTCCCTCAAGGGGTCCTACTTAAATGTCATTTTTGTCAAGCAGATTATGACAAACTTTAGACTTCTTATTAAATATCGCATGTCACAGCCCATCAACCTTGATGTTGAGAGCAACATTAGAAGCTCAATCGTGATCAAATGTGGTTTTGATTTGAAATGAGACAACAATGAGGCGCCGTCAGAGGAGGATTCGCATGCTTTAGCTTGCGGTTGTAGCTGGATGTACGGCCTATGGCTGGCAGGCTGCTGCTAGCGCTCTGCCAGGCAGATGAGAGCCGGGTTAATGTTGGGATTTGTTCCCTAAAGCTCCGACACAGAGGACATACTGATCAGCTCCGCCGTCAGCCTCAAGACCTGCTAATCGCTAATCAGCACTTACACAGCCTCTGTCTATAACTCTCTCTCTCACACACACACACGCACACACACACACACACACACACCCACACACAAACACACACCCACACACACACACCTACACACACAGGTTGAGTAGTGACACAATTCACCTCCTCGCATCATGTGTGTTTGTGTGCAAAGCTAAAACATATGTTGAACTTTTTTATTTTCACTTTTCCTGCCGTGCACTTTTGTATCCTGACTACAATATTAACATCTGTCTGATGAAAGCAATTTAAATAAACTTCCTCAGATACAAACTTCATCTTCGTATCCTGTCGTTTTTCAGAAAAAAATGATTTACAAGAAACAAGAACAGGGCAAAACCAACACAAATTATTTCCAGGACAATATACTGTCTAAGATATGAGACGACTGCAGCAGCTAATGTTAACGGAGAATCCTAAAAATGAACAATAAACACAGCTGGATTAGGTAACTGATTACATTATTTATAACAAAGCTAAATCTGAAAGTTACCTGCAGTGTACTTGATCTATATACTCTCATGCTGAAAGTAAATTCATGCATTTTTAATAAAATACTGAAGAAAACCTTTAACACAAATCAAATCATAAAACGAGACGCAGAACACACAACTGAGTTTTTGTTTTACTATTGTTCATTTTCAACTCTTAATTTTGACAGAATTTCTGCAATGTTGCAATCATTTTATGAGCTAGATAAAAGAAAATAAATGATTTCCCTAAAGTCAACAGCTACATCAGAGAAAAGAAATTACAATACTCAAAAAAATACAGCTGCTAGAATTATTAGAACCATCACTTCTGTCCTCACTTCACCGGCTCCGGACTACAAACTATAGTTACCTGCAGAACTCTTCATGGTGCAGCACTGCCTTACGTGGCACAACTCCCCAGACCTCAAATGCCCCCATCACTTAGATCACAGACTGAAAACATGTTCCTCTCTTACAATTGAATCGCTTGTTCTGCTTTTCATTCCTTATTTACCGTCTTTTTAAATTTAACATTGTTATTACCTTTGATCTCTGGAATTGTTCTCTTTTATTTTTGAAGTGTATTGAGAGACTTACTTGCTTGCTTTCTACCCAACAAATGCACTTGAACTGACAACCATCATCTATTTGTTGCAGTTGTTTAAATAATCAGCTTTGTTCAGTCATGTAATAAATTCTAGCTACTTCTTTTCACATGTAACTCAAATGAAAACAATTTAAATTCAACATTTTTGTTACATGTTTGGTCCTTTTATTGCCTGTAAACTTCCGTAACTTCTCCTACACGTGGTTTTGTAATCAAAGAGGACAACATCCTGCCTCGGTCTCTGTCTGTCCTCCTGGCAGTTCCCTGTGATTAATTCAACATCTCAATCACATCCAGTATCCACAGCTGATTTCACTCTCCCCTCAAAATCACTGTGATCAAAATCCCGACCACGTGCAGCTACTTCCTGTCCGTCCCACCCCTTCCACCCTCAGATTGGACCAGTCATGTGGAGGGATAATATGGGTATTGTTCTGGGCTGGGCCGGCCTCTTCACAGGAACATCGGATTCTGTTTGAAGTCGTGATCCGGCACGGCCGACTCACCTGCAAGATCAATACGCCGGGTTCAAAGCTGCCGGCTTCACAGAGAACACACTCTTATTAATTTATAGAAACTTCTAGAAACTTTGTCTGAAGGGAAAAAAAACCTCCAACTCTGTGTGGTGGAGAGACAGGGGGAATTATTAATACACCTGGAGAGAGAAAAAGAGAGAGAGAGAGAGAGAGAGAGAGAGAGGCCGACCAGCCATCTTCTAACACCTCAAATGAATATTTAAATGAGTTACTGTTTGATGTGGATTGATCATAAAAAAAAAGTGTGTGTGACTGTGTTATGTGTGTCGGGAGGAGAGAGATGGATAAGGAAGACGGTTAAAAGACTCATTAGATCAAGAACACGAGTGTGTGTTAGGCGTGTGAGTGTGCATGTGTGTTTAACTCATTAAGGGAGTCTATTTGAGTTTTCCTTTGTTGTCAGATTTGATGATTTGGGGGAAATTTCCAGCCTTGGATTCAAAGCATTCCTGTTCGGTGCTCCAAGCCCGCGGCGTCAGGGAATGAAACACTCTGCATTTATATTTAATGATATCAATTTATCAACAGGAACAATCTCAGGATGTTGGCTCAGATTTGATTCCATGTTCCCCTGTTTTTACCTGAGGGACACATGCACACGTTTGCTCATCGCCGTGCTATTACCATACTCCTTTCCTTTCTCTCACATCTGTACGCTGATAATAACCAACAACTTCCTGACGGTGCAGTTCAGTCTGTGCCTCGGTTACTTGCCGCGGAAACACTGAGACTGTGGTGCTGAGAACGTGGGGGATTTTCTAAAATGTTAGGGCGACTTATTAAGAAAATGACAAGTGGAACCCTACTGAACATGATGGCCTTTCAATTTTATGTACAGAAGTTATCACATGAAATGACAAAGTCATGACTCACAACTTGAGAAATTACATAAATCAAGGATCATAGCATGTAAACCAAATTATGCTGCCGTGAAATGTCTTTTCAGAGAGAAAGAAGGCATCACTTGATGCCTGAACTGATTAATGATTATAGTGCTGGTCAGGTGCTCTGTGAGGATATTCACAATACTCACATCTTCGTGTCCTGATGCAGCTGCGTCTGTAATTTATATTGGTAGAAAAAAACAACTGGAAGCCCTTAGAGAGAATCCATGAAATGACTATCTTTATTTTATCTAGTTTAAATTAAACCAAGAAAGCTTGGTTTGTTTTTATGTCTAATTGAGGTTGGAAAACTAATCTCCTAGGGGGACAAGTTGCAGGTGAAACAATAAAAAATAAGACAATAGATAAAAGAATGCTCAAAAACAAAACAGATATGGCGAAAAGTAAATTAAGAACAGGTGCAATTAACAATTGAGTAATTTACTATTTCATTTACAGCAGTCTTGTTCTATTCTAATCCTGACAGCGGTACAAGATTCATCAAGTTAGGTATTAATCCTAGAGCAGAAAACATGAAGGCGTTTGCCCCATTACATTCAAACCACTCACAAGTCTGAGCAGGTTTTTTTAATTTGTTGTGGAGAAAAAGTGAGTTCAAAAAATGTATTCCAAACAGTCCATGTGCAGACCAAAAAACATTCGATTTTTTAGTGCGCAATGCAATGCACACCGGAAATGGGGAGCAGCTGGATAACAATCCATGAATTAACTCTGTATGGTGATTAATCAGCACCAGAAACACCTGCAACAACAAAAGGAAGTATTATTATTATGTTAGTATAAAATATGATATTTGGTGTTGATTTCTTGTACAGAAACTGCAAAAACTAACACTTCTAATAACATGAGGATACATATAGTACACGTTTATGGATTTTGGACACAAATGATTGCAACGTGAACAGCAATAGGGATGAAATAGTAACTTCCGATTCACATGTATTAACTTAAATTAATAAAAGTAGAAACAAAGGAATCTATTTTCTCGGACTCTAAGCTTGGAAACTGTAAACAGAACCAAACCAGATCTAAAATAGAACAGATGATCAGAACCCAACCCAAAGTTTGGATAACATTGTATTCATGTAATTAATACGTTAAATCCAAAACACATTTCATCATGAGAATAAATCTCAAAGATTTTACTCATACAGCGAGTTTGAATGAAGTTTCTTGCTGAAGGTACTTTCTAGACTATGAAGTTTGTTTGAACTGAAGTCAGACTCAAGTTCTGTCGTCCAGTATTCTGTGTCACAGTGTTTGTAGCTGCAGCCACAACTAATCTGATGCAACACTCTCTTGATTAAAGTTGAAGTCACAGTCCTCAGCTAAAGAGCCTCGAAGTCAAAGCAATGCTGTTTTAATCACCAAATGTCTGGACCTCCTCTTCATCCTCCTCCACCTCCTCCTAAAGCTTTAATGTGCTGGTCTGTGTTGGACTTCTAGAAGTTGTGGGTGTGTGTGTGTGTGTGTGTGTGTGTGTGTGTGTGTGTATACTGTATATAAAAGCTCCTCCATCCTCGAAACCAAGTGAACTCGCACAAGCTTAAAGTAACAAGGTTCAAGAGTGTACGGTTCAACTGGAGCACCTGAAGGTGTGTGTGTGAGAGGGAGATGCTTAAGAGGTAGATATTATATTACTGTGAGTGTGTGGACAGAAAGTCCAGTGTGCAGGCCGCTGCAGTTAACTCTGGGGAAGGCAGAGAGAATCCTAAGTCAGTCTGTAGAGAGTGAGGTCTTTCCCTTTCAACTAGAGCTCCCCTGGACTCTCTCTCTCTCACACACACACACACACACACACACACACACCTACACACACACAAACATGTACGTAGATCCACACACAGACAAGCAAAAACACACACATATACTGACAGAAGCACCAAAACACACAGATACCCACACAAGGGACATGAAGACTTGGAGGCCCGCATGCACACGCAGAGACAGAGGTACACACGGGATATCACTACACATTGTTACACACCCAAACACACACAGAGGCATGTACACACACTCTCTCTCTCTCTCTCTCTCTCTCTCTCTCTCTCTCTCTCTCTCTCTCTCTCTCTCTCTCTTTTAGTGTCTCTCAGTAGTTCCTTAGTGTTTCATCTGACAGCTTATTCCCAGTGTGGCTCCACTCTGTATTCACCCCGGATCCCCTCAGCACAGACACCCTGTGAACACACACTCCCAGGTGGAGATGGGGGGGAAGGTGACCTCGGTCCACACACACACACACACACACACACACACACACACACACACACACACACACACACACACACACACACACACAGACGCACGCTCCGACACGTTCCTGAAAAAAAAAAGAACACATTTGCCAAATTTAAATTACAAAATTATTTTCTATAACTGGGGGGGAATTGTTACTGTATTAAAATTAGCATATTGTTAAAATGTCTGACATGTCTGCAGCTGTCTCCAACTTGTTCTGGAGAGTTTCAGGTGACATACTCAATGTTTTGGTTTAGTAACAGTACGAGGAGAAATCTGAGAAGCTCAGTCTGTATGTCTGTAAGTGAAACAGGAAACAATAAAAACTGAAACTTCTCTAATTTGGCTCATAAATATTTTGAAAGCCTATAAAGTGAGAAAAGGCCACTGAATTCAGAAACTCGTGAAAGTGTCAAAGACGTCACCGAAAAGTGGCGAACGCACAGTTCCCCTCAGTTCTACAGAACGTTTGGTGTCTCTCAGCTCATTGTTTTGGTTCAGTCTAAACAGGCAGCTGTTTACAGTGAAGAAGCTTTAAAAACCCTCTGACCGTACACTACCTTCCCAGCACATAGTGACATAGTGGAGCCTTTATGAGGTAAAAAGCCAGACATTTTCCTCTGGATTTTTCTTGCGAGCTGAGCTAAAAGGAGAGTGAATATTGGACTTACATTCGACAGGTGGCCAGAACTCCGAATGAATGCTAATGTTGCTGCGTGTCTGCTCAATTTTTTTAAAATAAGCAACTGTTTGCTAACACGCTCGCCATGTCAACTTCATAAGGTTGTCCCTGCAGAGCTGAACCAAGCCCTTCAATGCAACTTTTGCAGAATACATAAAGAAGTCTCCTGAGGCTTCCAGAGAAGAACAGAGTCTTCCCTCACTCTTCGATTCTTGCAGACCTTTTCGTCCTCACCCTTCGGCCCATGCAGGCTGGACTTGTTTGTTTGTTTTCTGTGAGAGCCATCAGAAGTTGGCCCTTGACCATTTTGAGAATAAACTGACCTGAGTGCTACTCAGCAAAGCACCCCAGACCTGGTTTGGATGCATCATTACTGCACTGTGGCTTCTTAGCATTTAGGGGACTGCTTCCTCTGTTGGCTGCACTAGCATCATATGTTCATATTTAAGTTTTTAAAGTGAATCTTGTATCTTGTATGCTCTTTGTGTGTGAAGGCTGTGTCCTACCTGAAAGCATACTGCAGCTCCTCATTGACAGAGTAAACAGGTGAGCATTTCTCCCTAACTTCTTGTCTTCTCAGGGTATTAAAGTGCATTATCATGATTTAACAGGACACTTCACAGTCTGTTTTCCTCTCGTGCTTAAACACATTTTCTGAAACACTGTTGCATTCTCCAAACACTAAAACGCTGTACACATCATCTCACTCTGTGCAGCACTTCATTTGTTCTGCATGAAGAACGTCTCAAAAATAAATACATCAAGGCAGTCAAATGTCTGAGGAGCCGTGTCAGTCTGACAGAAGATACTAATTGTGTCTCTTTGCAGCATGTCTCATTAGAGAGAAAACTATTTCAACAGCTAATTCACAGGATCATCGCTGTCAACATTCCCCTTTGTGGTAGGTCTCCTATTCACAATAAGCATCTTACGATAGAACTGAACCAAAGCGGACCAAACCACCAAACCAATCCCTAACTTCCTCCTCCTCCTCTCCCTCCTTAGGTTTCCCCTGCAGCACTTTGGGAAGAAACCCAGCGTCAGGCAAACCGCCTGCATCCCCAGAGAGTGGGTGACATCCACAACCTGCGTGTGTGTGTGCGTGCGTATACAGTACATGTGTGCACGCATACACATGTATGGACGTGTGTGTGTGTGTCTGCATGCGTATGGATGTGTGTGCGTTTTTTTCGAGAGATAGAGAGGGAGAGAGGCAGGGAGAAAGCTGTGGCTTGCCCTAAACCATCAGCCTAGCGGCACTACAGTAATAACCACAGGACTCAGTCACTACCACAGGCAATGTGTGTGGGGGTGTGTCTGTGTGTGTGTGTGTGTGTGTGTGTGTGTGTGTGTGTGTGTGTGTGTGTGTGTGTGTGTGTGTGTGTGTGTGTGTGTGTGTGTGTGTGCATACTACATCTGGATATGTGTGTTTGTACGTGTGGTTAGTGAGTGTATTGATCTACAGCGTGTATGTACGTATACACACACTGTGTATACACACACGTGTACAGGTGTGTGTACGTATACAGCATCTCATTTGGAGGCCTGTAGTCCAATCACGGCTCAGCTCTTCAGCCCCGCGTCTGTCAATCCAACCTCAACAGTGATTGGTTGAAAGGTCCAAAGCCATCACACAAGGTCAAAACAGAGAGACACATAGATAGATAGATAGATAGATAGATAGATAGATAGATAGATAGATAGATAGATAGATAGATAGATAGATAGATAGATAGATAGATAGATAGACAGACAGATAGATAGATAGATAGATAGATAGATAGATAGATAGATAGATAGATGGATGGATGGATGGATGGATGGATGGATGGATGGATGGATGGATGGATGGATGGATGGATGGATGGATGGATGGATGGATGGATGGATGGATAGATAGATAGATAGATAGATAGATAGATAGATAGATAGATAGATAGATAGATAGATAGATAGATAGATAGATAGATAGATAGATAGATGTGAATTATATCATTTTCAAATAGAGGAATGGTAAAATGAGCTTACCCTCTATTACCTCTTTCTCTCTCCCTCCCGCTCTCTCCATCTCTCCCTCTCTCCCTCTCCCCCTCTCTCCCTCTCCCTCTCCCTCTGGTTGCTGCAGGGTTGATTGGAGGTTTTGTCACGCCTGCTTTGACAGGCCGGGCAGAGCTCAGGTCCCAACGGTTTGGCAATTATCCTCTAACCCAGCAGCCTACTACTGCACAAATGCACTCGCACACATACACACACACATACATGGCCTGCATGTCAATACGTCAGAGATGGGGAGACAGGCTGTCTGTGTTTTCCATCTCCTTCCCTTTCGCCCTCTCCACATCTCTCTCTCTCTCTCTCTCTCTCTCTCTCTCATTAGCCGGGTGCGTTTTTGAGGGGAGGAAGGTGTGAAACTCGGAGACTCTTAACATTCCACTCTAATATACAGTCCATCTTAAGCCATGCAGGGCCTGAACTCACACATACATGCACACATCCACACTTACACACACTCCGTAATCCTGGGAGATCAGAAGGGCTCCTCTTCCTCTTGCTAAGTAGCGTTGGAGTCGCTGACGGTCTCTCCAGCTTAGCAAATGTACAGCAGCTTGTCAAGCACAGGAAGTAGCTTAGGCTGTGGCATTAGCTTAAACATGCACTTTAGAAACATGGAGGAAGCCGCAGCATCCAGCCTGCAACGCAATTTGTAGCTTTATTTCAAATTGTAAATCAATAGGCTATACTGGAATCCACACAGTCTTTGCCTGTGATCGTAAAGCTGAGTCTCAGGTGCATGCAACACATACACTAAAGTCCCTGTATGTATTCTTGTTGATAGTGTAGTGTTTTGGTATTGAACGGACAAAAAGTTGTTGATGTTTTGTACAAATATCAGGTCAAGCGCTTGTTTGGAACAATAGTGCCAATTACAAGAGTCAAAACCTCAGAAAATAAAGAGAATAAATCCCAGCTTGAGCTATACTTTCTGCATTTGTTTGCATCAAAGATAGAAGATCAAATCTGGACTGGATCATATTCGGAACATTTTTCTGGATTGAGGCAATTTCAAGTGCAGTGGAAGCAACATGATGATATTAACACCGTAAAAATGAATTCTGGTTTCAGACAACCTGTTCTTATCCATGCCGTTATTTCTACCAGTTATGGAAACTTAGTTGCCAAGTTAACTGCTGAGATTTGGGAATGTGGCCATTACTATAAATCTTAACAATTGACCCTTTGCTAAGCCCCGCCCCCTGCTGCTACTACTCCATGCTGTCAGAGCTACCATGAAGCCCAGCTACCGTTTTCACGAAGCCCATAGAGTAAGTGTGGTACATTTGAAAAAATATATACATCGTGATACCACGCAGCATCACTGTTACACAACGTCTAACCACGACTAGCTCCAAATCCACAAAACCAGCCTGACATTTAGTCTATGAAGCAAAGCCGGTTACTTGCCGGTTGCTTGTCAGAGCTAAACAATGTGGTCTATTTCAATAATTTTTTTAAGTCAACATTTTAAGGATTCCACTTTCTCAAATGCGAAATTTGCAGTTCTTCTGAATCTCATCTTCTTTAAATGTTGCGCAGACAAAATAGGTGCTTGGAAGAACTTCATGGGCATCTGCCAATTTATACTGCAGATGAAGCAATCAATGCATTCAATAATATAAACAATCAGTAGCCCTGACTCAAAAAGGGTTCCTGCCTCACTCTTAGGGCTGTTGGAACAATACCGTCCCTTGTGAGTGTGGCCGGTGGTGTTACAGATGTGGCCTTGAATGTGAGACTAGCCGCCACAGTGACAATAACACGAACAGAGGAAAGCGAAACAAAGCGATTGCATAGTTAGCTTCAGGTCACATGCCAGATGTTCGCTGGGTCGTCCATGTAGAGAGCTGGCGGTGCTGGATCATCCCACAGAGCTCATCAGACAGCAAAACAGGATGAGTGACAAGAGTGGTGGCGCTGACAGAGGGGATGGATTTACAGCTGGGACAGCAGGTACATGTTATTAGCTGGCTGGTAGCAGAGGTGGTGTGAAAAACATGGAAGAACAGAAAAGCACTTGTTTTTATCTTCTATTTTAGATTTTTATGATGTTTAAGTGTTATTTATATTCGTGTTTCTACACACTGAGGCACTCACTGTATATTACAGGACAATTCACTCTTCTTTTTATTTATTGGTTTATTTTCATGAAGCCATTTTCAACAGTCAGGTCGTGTGGAACCATTCGAGCAGAGTGTTATTTATATCATCCCTATTCGGACTTTTGTTTAAATCACTTATCTAATTCTGACTTGTTGGTGAGTCTTTAATCAACATTCAGTTATTTTGGCATCTATCGTCACCAGCTAGATTTAGCCTATTACCTTCCATTCATGAATATATAGGTACTAAAAGGAACATTGTTCCAAAACAAATTTCCATTCACCTCTATTGCATTGGTTGTGGAGGCAGATATCTCACAACGTGGACACGTAAAATAGTTTGAAATGCAATCAAATTAAGTCTGGTTTCTGAATGCGATTTAAAAAGTTAAACCTATTCTCACAGGTGATTGTTGGCACAAACAGAGCTTATTATTTAAAAATAATAAGTATTATAGTAATTTGTAGTTTTGAAAGAGCATTTTGGCAAGAAACTCTTAATTATTCTGAAGAAGTTCCATAAGAGTTTGTATTCTGACTCCTCGTGAAAAAACAGGATGGGAATCTTCAACAACAGTATACATGAAGGGTTGTTTCTGTGTGATGTTTCCTATTGCAGCTATAACAATGACAATATTTATATTATGTAACTGGGTACCAATAACCGTCATGTCTTCGTGTTAGAAGCTGAGAATTCACATCAGCAGGTGGAGATTTCCATGATGGGACATTCCCCACCTTTTAATAAATCAAGATATTATGTTCATTTCCTGTTTTACAGCGAGGCACCATCTCCGCCTCTTGCTCAGTGCCCTGGGCGGCGTAATCGTCAAATCCATCAACACACTCGCCTCACATCAGATCAGCACGGCGCTCTTTGAAGGAGATGGACGTTGTAGCTTTATCAAACAGACAAAGCAGTGATCTTCCCTTCCGGCGTAAAACAACTACATACACCTTACAGCAACAAACGTGTCCGTGTGTGTGTGTGTGTCGGTATGGGAGCAGAACAAGTAGATGGGTGTAATTTCATAGGTGTGTGTGCTTGAGTGTGTGTGTGTGTGTGTAGGCGGACCTTGCCTCAAGCTAAAGTCATTGAACAGTTAAGGAGTTTCCTGCTACACTCCAGGCTAAAGCTGAAATGCAACCGCCTGACCACGCGTGAAATTACCTCCCTTTCATGAGTGCAAAGCACACGCACGCTCGCTTACACACACACACACACACACACACACACACACACACACACACACACACACACACACAATAGATTGTAACTGGACATTCCCGCATGCATAAACATACTGTATATGTACAACAACTGCACACCTCTAATAGACAAGCAAACACACATGTTAAAAGCATGAAAGCCATGTCACGGTTGTTAGCAGTAACATGGTGACATGGAAGTGCCTTAGAAGTGCTAATAACCCTGTCAGTGCCATACTGTGGTTTTATGTCATTTCTGGACTGTGTTGAGGGGTGGAATATCTTTATTTCCTATCCAATGGTTATAAAATGCCTGATAGCAAGCAGATAGAATGAAAATAAATGATGCAAGAACATGAACATACACCTTAAAACACCACAATGTTAGCCAAATACATCAGCTTAAGTGTTGAATGAAACTAATTCCCAATAAAATGTTTTAACCAAAGAGGTCAGAGGACATGAACTGCGGGAGCTATAGCGTCAGTTGTAAATTACACAGCTACTTACACTTTGTCATTAATCTCTGTCTGTGTCCTCGCAAACAATAGACATGCACCAACGAGGTCAGCAACCTCACCGCATACATTTCATAAAGAGCAGTTCTGCTCTGGCAATGTACGTTTTGGGGTAGATATAGTGTGAAGGCAGCCTTCTTAAACTTTTATTCATAAAACAACATGAATATATCTTCACACCAAAGTTCTGTTTTTGTTTACTTGCTATTTTCTCCCTATTTGCCCGTGGTAAAAGTCACGGTTAAGCTCATATAATATTTAACATAAAGTGAAAATAGCATGACCCATCGTTAATAAAATAAATAACGATACTACGTATGAGACAAACAAGAACCCAGGCTGACAGTGTTAATGGCAAATGCTTACACTGTTACTGTTTGTTTGTAAGTGGGCCCAAGTGCAGAACACAGACTTGACGAGCAGATTGCAGGCAGGTGTGCTGGTACTCAGGGTCCAGGTGAACAGCATGGCGGTAACGAGGCGCACACACACACACGAACAGAGAGAGCGGCAAACCGGGGACCCGAGGCACCACAAGGGAGAGACTCGGGCACGGCGGTGGCTGTGACACACACGCCTCCGCCGCGTTTACTTTTCACTGCACGATATGAAAGTTGCAGAGCAGTTTCCACTTAACGTAAATCTTTCATGCCGAATAGCTACACATCAACACGATCTGGGGAGCTCACTCACTCGGAACTCTTATTTCAACCTACTTATGATGTTTCCATCCCTCCCAAAAGAAAGGGAGTGAATTCTATGATCCGGAGAACAGGAGTGACTCGCCGACCTCCCCGAATTCATCTGCCAAAGTCTTCAAAAAGTTTCCGATTTACAGTTCAAGGTTGGGTGATGTCACAAGAAGATCATCTTTCTCTTTTGGTTGGTTTTGTTGTGCATAGTTTATAGAGGAAAAGCCTGGCAGAACAACTCTCCGGGCAGTTACCTTGGGCTCTATCGGACTATAGGTTTTCCATTAGTTCAGCTAACTGATGTTAAACGTCCAATAACACTCAGTCTGTCAATTGACACAAAAAAATTGCTCAGCTTACTGAGACTGAAAACTCAATACAGAATTCACTCTTGGTCTCTATACACAACATGTTTATCCATCTGTCAATCAATCAATCAATCTGTGTTAGGCCTTACACACATACACACACACCTACACACACACACACACACACACAAACAGCCCTGGGTGCCGGTTTAGTAGGGTAATACAGTCTCAAGCGTTTCGCAAGGCAGTGTGTCACAGTGCATTATTCCAATTTCAGATCACAGCGAGCGTCATTTAGACACACACATACAGTATGTAGGCTACTGCTACACGCACACACACACACACACACACACACACACACACACACACACACTGAGCCATCACAGCAGTCGTCAGTTAGATTTGGTTCTTTTGAAGCGGAGCAGAAGTGCGGTAATGTCACAGCCTTGGGCGACAGACTGCTAGCACCCTGACACCCATATTACTCCCCCCCCCCCGTCCTCCCCCTCCAGCTCACCCCACCCTCCCCTCGCCCAGCCTGCCCGCCCGCCCACCAACACCGCCACCTTCCTCTTCCTCGCGGTGAACACACTGTAACACACACATGCAGACTGTCACGGCATATCTAGCTCCAAACAGCTACTCAGTCTTTGTGTTTTTAATATCTCCATCTCAAATAAAGTGTGCTGTTTCTGGAGGAGTGCTGTCCTCTCCAGCTCAGAGAGAGAGAGAGAATACACTGAGCATAAAATCTGATTTTAGACATTACCCTGCAAGTCTTTGTGCTCGCACAAATAGTTTCTTTGCAGGGAGGAATTATACCTGACATTCCAGGTGTGCTCGGTTCTATTTGTTCCTCCAGATAAAGCGGTTCAGATAATCAAGCTTTCACACAATAGAAAACTTGTTTACACTTTTTTTTTTGCAATTGCCAAGACACAAAAACTGGAACTTGTGGCACAATTATTGAAATCACTCATGTGGTCTATTTACTCAGCAGGTATGCTGAACCATAAGCACATTGTCTGCCTCACACTTCACAAGTTTGAAATTCTGAAACACGCTTTTGGGAAATAGCTACGCATGATTCAAAACTGAAAACAAGTGTGTGCTGTTTACTTCGCACTGCCAATGAAATACTAGACTCAACTATTAATCACCTGCTCCCTGAATGCACCATGTGAAATCCCCTGTAACTAATTAGAGCACTTATTCAGAGCTTGAACAGGATTCAGCTTTGCTCTTTGTTGTGCACAACAACAACTGAGGCCAATTGCGGAGAGAGAGTGCGAGGACTGCAATTGTAATATGTATTTTGTTAAGAGGACGATACAGTAACTATGGTCATGTTGTCTTCAGTTCAATTAATTGTGTCTGATACTGTTACGAGTATTGCGAATAAACACATTGTATTTGTGTTCATAGGCTTCAGTTTACTGTATAAATGACACCGACAAGGACTCCAGATAAGTGTTTTATATGTATACTGCATGTGGAGAGAACTATTTATTTGGTGTTTAGTGTCAAAAGGTGTGGTGCAATATTCCAATTTCTAGAAAGGTTAAAAAAAAGTGAATATATGAAGTGTTTGCTTTTGCAAGAGATGAAAAATATTTTGTCTTTGTTTTTTAAGTTTAGTTTCGACTGAGAGGGCTTCAGAAATTGTGTTTTAGCGATATCAGAAAACTGCATTTTCCTGTATTTTAACAATTAGCAAACAGTGACTTGTTTTATCCAAGTCTGTCTAAAGTGGGCTCATTGTAACATGTGATTATAGAATTATTGTTAGCACATAGAGAGGAGTGTATTTTGGCATATTTATCTCTAAAGCTTGCTCCAATAGCAGCTAAGTATGTGGCACTAAGCTGCTTTTCACTTGTCTTCTCTCCTCAGCCTCCACAAACCGGCCAATTTGGGGAATGTGATTTTAGCGCTCTGACAGCGGTCCGAGCAACAGGAGCTGCTTTTTTTCTCTCTGTGTTCGCAAATCTGTGACATATCGACTCAGAGATTTATTCAGCTCAGAAAACCTCGGTGCTTCCACTGGATTTTCCGCGGGTCCCACTCCAGCTCAAGGATGATGTGTGAAAACATTTGGGAGGAAAAGAAAAATACTTTGGCCAAGAAATGTGTGCGTTCATGTGTATGAGAGCTCTTTTTTTTCTTTTTTTACGGGTGAGCAGGTCTGTGCTTGCAATGTTGCAATATCTTTGCCTATGTGAGTGTGTAAAGTTTGTGTAAAGCTGTCCATGGTAATATGGTTTTGTGTGTGAGCGTGTGTGTAATATGTTTATTATATGTTGCAGTGAATGGATGTATATTACTTGGTGCAGCAACATGGGTGTGTATGTTTGCGTGTGTGTGTGTGTGTGTGTGAGACAGACCATGGCCTGAGGTCATATCTGCGTCAGACGGCTACTTGAGCTCAGTGCCGGAGCATGATCCCCTACGCCTTTAATTAGACACATTAACATACACACACACACATACAGTACACGCGGAAACACACACACACACACACTCACACACACACTCACACACACTTCTTTACTCTCTCACTTCATCATCTCTCTCTCTCTCTCTGCCTCCCACAATAGGCCTGTTGCATGACCCGAGGCTATGCCGACCACACCACATTAAAACCTGGACTAATCAACCTCATACTCTCATGGACACTTACCCACACACACACACACACACACACACACACGCACACACACACACACACACACACACACACACACACACACACACACACACTCACACACACTCAGCTTGTTAATTCTCCAAACAGAACATGAACTTAGAGTCTCTGCGGCTACAGTCTGATTAGATGTGGTGACTGTGGCGAGGAGTAAATTAAACACACAACCATAGATAAACAACAGGACGGCCTCGATTTGGGAATAAAGACGGAGTATGAAAATCAATGTGCCTGCCTGTGGTCAAATCGAACCAATCACCCGCTGAGTAAATGTATAACCATGGTGGTCAAAGTAATGCAAAGTAACGTCGCCACGCTCGACTGAGTCATTTCACATCGAGGCAAACTGAGAGGCTCTAAATGTTGAAGATGGAAGAATGACAAGATAGCAAAGGCCACCACAAGTGACGGGGGACATGGCGACATCACTAACGAGTCCATCAGGGCAACAAGAGTGTTCAAATGATCACACCGGTCGGTAACGACCTCTCATTTAGCCATATTATCCAAAAGTGTTTGGAAATGAAACAGAAAGTAAGCACACTAGAAGGATTATACAACTGCACCCAACTATTTTAAGAACTAAAGGCAAAGATTAAACCAGGAAGTTTGCAGATCAAATCTCATATCTGTTTACGGATAGATTACATCCCGACAAAAGCCAAAAAACAAACAAAAAACGTATTTAGTTTCCTTTTCCAAAGTAAAAATTAAAAGATGGAGATGGTTTCCAATTATTAACAATTTGTGACTGTTCCTTGATGGACTGTCGTTCTCCCCCAGAAAAATGCATAGTTTCTGCAAATACCCCCAAAATGAGACGAAGCCCTCTATTGCACCGGAGGCTGATGTTTGTTTTCCTTTTCCAGTCAACGTTGGTTTGTTTTAGCCAAGTCTGCAGCCGTTACTTAACTGTAACAAAGTGTTAATTAACGTAATCACAATGTTTCCCTTCCTTTAACCCTAAATTGCGGTTGATCATCGTAACCAAACCTTCACGAAACTTTCACCAGATCAGTAGATGCTTACATGTGTTATTTTGCAGAGCAAATTACGAAAATAACACCCAAGCATGTTTTGCGTGTGGCGTGATGCAGAGACGTTCAGGGCCACAATGACAGCAACAATGGAAAGTACTGGATTGACCTGCGAGAGGTTTTTGAAGGCCGACACCAATATTTCTGTGCTCCAGCTGCCCGTGGATGGTAATGGTAAATCTGGCTCTTATTTGCTAAATTATTATCATTTTTTAAAATTCTTATCACAGTCTGAGACAGCATATTTAGAGTCTGGGACCATTAAACCTCATTGACCGTTTAGTTAAAATCTGTTCAAGAGAAGTACTTCCGATAACATCAAGTGTAGGATCGGCAAATTTAAAGAAAAACGTGTTCAAATAAACTGCACCCACAGTTTGCTTGCATATCTGATTTTAAATGATAAGCCATCCTCAGCTCAATACATTAGTCTAAACCTGGTTCAATGTCTTTCCTTGAGGATTAAACAAAACAGACGTATACCAAGACTGCTGAAAGCTATCAATACCGTAACATTCTCATATGCTTGTTGCTTTTCTAGCCACTGGCAACGCGGTAACAGAAAAGTCTGCAGCAAATTCATCTGTCGAGAAGTTCACCGATTTAGAGACGAATGAAAAAACAATCAGTAAACCCACAGACACCTTTTTTCAAATCAGCGGACTTGCCTTGGTTCGTTGAAAATCAGTAGGTTTCCACCGGTTAGTTGCTTGAGGTGTGGACGTAACAGTAGCCTCAGGGTGCATAGCCAGGGATCCTTGAGGCTGCCATAAGGAAGTATTGTGAGTAATAGAGGCATGCACTGGCCACTAACCTGCAGCTAAATACACTGGGAGGCTCACAAACACTGTGTAGAGTTAGAGGCTTTGATCCATCAACACACAGACACACACAGGCTCCTGATGAATCTGCATATCGATAAAACAATTAAATAATACTGCACTGGCTTCTACATCACATGCATTCATGCACATTACAGACAGGTAAATATGAGAACACACACACACACACATACACACTCACCAACTCTTACTCTACCAACTACCAACTCTATGGCAACGTTTCTGCATTCAGCCAAAGCAAATGACGTATATGGAGCAACCGATATTGAAAGTTCCGTGGTATAACGAGTATAACAAGTAAGAAAGTCCACTTTGGGGGATGGATCAAACAAACACAGGACCTTCACCCAGGAGACCATTGTTTGTTTCCAGTGTTACGCTTCTTACGTAACTCTACATAAGAAAGGCCGCTGAGGGCGGTTGTTATTTATCCACAGTTGTTACGTTGCATTGTTACGATATCATTTTAACACAAACATTGATCTTTTTTCCAACCTTAACCGATGTTCTATTTAGTTCTATTAATAGTTCTATTTTTCGTGAATCCATACTGCTGTTCAATCAATAATATTTACCACTAAAAAGATTTGACTGTTTCACAAATACTTTCTCTAACATTTCTTTAATTTGAGGAAGAAGGGATACCGGTCTATACTTATCCAAGTAATGCTTATCGCCATTTTAAAATATTGGTATTGGCTTTGCTTTTTTCATATTGTTTTTATCATCAGGCACAACTATTTCGTTGGCAGTGCTAATACCTTCAAAATAGTCATTGAAATAATCAACAATGACCTGTAATAGAGTGTGTTATTGTGGGACTTTGGTTAGTTTATAATCACCAAGGTAAACCAGTGAAAATATTCTAAATATAGTGTACACTGATAGTGATGGTTTTTAGGTGGCTAAAATATATTTAGCTTCCACCCCGTCCACAGCAGTACATTGCTTTGCTCACGTTCTTGTACTCCTGTCTGTCCAACCGCCATCTACCGTTAATACACTGACTGTGGATAAGTACCTGATAAGTTGCTGTTGTGGAGCTTTCGATCATTATCACACAATGTTTTTTTTCTGTGAATCTCCAACCTTAAAGTTCAAACTGCACCTATGGTAAGCCACTGATTTGGCCGAACCTACAAACATAGTTTCCTTGCAGCAATGTAACAGTCTTTGTAATTGAGGGTCAGGTACTGGCTCCATTTAAAGAGAATGTCTGCTGTTGGGAAAACATGTTGAACATAACATCAAAATATCCACTTACATTGCAGCCAACACTGTAATATTGATTTGTTTGCTGTCTATTAATATGGCACAAATTGAATGCAAGATTTTGACAACTTTGTTGTTACTGTGTTGAAATACCTTTTAACAGCTAATAAATCAGAGCGGTAAATTGTCAAAATAAATATCCGGCCATATTTGATAGTTTGTGTGGATCATGTTTCATTGAATTTAGAAGGAAACATTGTTTTTTTCCCATCATTAGTCTACTATAATAACATTTACTCACAAATTATACGACTGATGGCCAAAACTATATAAATAAGACCCTAAAAAATAAGAACTTTTCCTTTAAATGTCTTCATTCTTGAGTAATGTTTGGTACCTATACAACGTTGAAAAAGGACAAGATGTAAAGGATTTACTTGTGTATTAATCATGAGTTCACTAAAGTACATTTTTGCAGTGGACATAGTGAAAAGTTATTAAGGACTTTAGTTCGTACTTGCCACTTATGGGTGGAGTTATACACTTGCAGCTCAGTAAACATGTACAGTACTGTACACACACGTACATATACAGTATGATGGAGCAGGAGGCAATCGGACATAAAGGGTAGAAAGAGGTCGATGGTTCATGCTCCCTGCACCTCTCACCTGGAAAAAACTAATGATTATTGATTTCCCTTCAGCAAGCGTTGGGGACAGTTGCCTCGGGCCCTCAACCAGCCCCCCCGTCCCCGTCCCTCCAAGCCCCAAACACACACACACACACACACACACACACACACACACACACACACACACACACACACACACATACGCTGCAGACGCCCAGTTGACACCAGACACAAGCAGCCGTAAAGGCAGAAGGCATCGCCCATTTAGCATCGTTCTAACGGAAGCCACGCACACACACATTTAGCCCTGACAGGCAGGAGTTAGTAAGGGAGGGGAGGGGAGGGGAGGGGGGGTCGAAGAAGAAGTAGAGATAGGTTCAGTTTGGGGGCGGGGGGGGGGGGGGGGTGTCTTTTACTCCAGAAGCAGCAGCATTGCCTGGGGGGCTTCAGCCCTGCCACTCCCTGGCAGAGGAGAGAGGCTGTCACTACGTGTCATGTCACTGTGTGTGTGTGTGTGTGTGTGTGTGTGTGTGTGTGTGTGTGTGTGTTTTTATGTGAATGTGTATATCAGCATTGTGCATGTGCACATACGTGTATTTCTGTGCTTTGTGTGTGTTTGTGTGCAAGTTTGTTGTATGTGTGTGTGTGTGTGTGTGTGTGTGTGTGTGTGTGTGTGTGTGTGTGTGTGTGTGTGTGTGTGTGTGTGTGTGTGTGTGTGTGTGTGTGTGTGTGTGTGTGTGTGCGTGTGTGTGTGTCACTCCCGCTCTGTGTCAGCTGCTTATAGGTGCCAGGCCACATTGTGTCCTCTCACTGGCCCGGCCCTGATTGGCCAGTTTGTTGGTTTCCCGCAGTAGCCAAGGCGTAAATAAGCCGGGGAGGAGGGGAGAGCGTCATTGTTGCAGTTAACCGTGTTTTAAAGGGAAGTTCTCGCAACTTTTCTGTCAGTTGGTCTTCAGACAGTCTGTCCCGAGAATCACCATAAGTTTTATTGTGAGATTTCTGGTCTTTAAAGGAATTCAGAGGTTGAATTAAATTCATTTTAGTGCTGATCAAATTAGTTAATCGACAGAATTACCAGTAATTTTGATAATAGATTAATCATTTAAGTACTTAATTTATGGACTACTTTCTTTTCTTTGTGAAATTCCCCCTGGGCATCAATTAATTAATATCTTATCTCAGTTAGACATTTCAGAAAAATACTCTGATTGGCTTTTTTGCAATGAGAAGATCAATATCAATCTGATGTCTGTACGTTAAATATGGAGTTTGAGCCGGAAGGCGATTAGCATAATTTAGCATGGAGACTGAAAGCAGGTGGAAACGGCTAGCATAGCTGTTGTCATGGCGAAGTTGCCAGATAAGAAGCAGAAATGCAACACAGAATTGCTGGATGGACAGAAAAACCTTTTGATTGTCAAGAAACTTTCTCTAAAACAACAAAATGTTGTATTCACGTTTCCATTTTTGTATATATTAATCAAAGAAGATATAATGTGTTTATTGCTTTATAGGTGCTGGTAGGCAGCTAGTGGTTCCTACAGCATCATGCTAAGCTAAGCTAATTCTCTACCTCCATACACAACGACATTAAGAGTGGTATTAATCTTCCCATCTAACTATTGGCAAGAAAGTGAATAATAGTAATACATTTTATTTATTCATCTATTTGAATATAAAATGCCAAATATTCTCTGTTTCTAGCTTCTCAAATTGGAAGTTTGGCTCCGTTTTATATCCCTGTGAAAAAATACCTTTGAGTTATAAACGGTTGGTTTGGGAAAAAAACCAAGGCTTTTGAAATTTTGTATTATTTTTTTCAGTGTTGTAATGATTATAGATGTGTTGTATTACTTATAAATGCTCTAATATTAATATTAGAGTAATGATGTGTGAGAGAAAGATTGTGTTACATCTGCTTTAAAAGATACAAGATCTCAATTTAAACAAATAATTGATAACAATTGTAAAAGTATTCAGCAGACTAATACACAATGTAAAAATATTAGTTGCCCTAATCCAAGTCCCTCAAAATGATTCCCTATTCGACAAAGTAAGACATCTAGTTTTCCAATTCAGTAGTAAGTCAGCAGCGCACAATCGTACCCGTATGGCTCTGTGGCTCTATTTGTAAATGTGTGGCATTAATCATTTGAGAGCCTCTGCTCAGTCAGGACGGCTGGAATTAAAAATACCAGCAGACTGACAGACACTGGCTTGTTTTTATTGTCAGTTAAAGTACGAGTTGACTGATGTGAGGTTGTGGTTGTGTGTCTGCTGCCGTCTGTCTGGGATGTCTGGCTGGATTCAGCACGTCAGAGCGACACGAGGAGGTTTCCCTCAACTGACAGATGTGTTGAAGCCGAATCGGCCCTCGAAACCCAGCCGTGTCACCTCCGACACGCCGCTGTCAGCTTCCCCCTGACGAGCTCTGGAAGTGAAATGTCTCTCTTGCTCAATTCAAAAGAAAGCATCGGTGTCTTAAGCATTTTAAGCTGTTTTGTGGTTGGAGTAATTAAGATTCTTTTTTGGAAATGAATGTTTTCAACAGGACGAATATTATATTTGATATCTTGTGTTATCAAAGCAGAAAATAATTTGGCTGATTTATTGACACTGTTTTAGTACCCTGAATATATTTCTGATACCATTTTAGATCTTTGTAGCATTTGACTAGAAACTAGAAAAGTATTCCTGACACATTGCAACTCCAAACAGCGTTACATTACCAACATTGATTATGTGGATACAACTTTACAGCTTCTAAAGACAAACAATATTTTAGCATACATATATACATATACGTATATACACAGTATTAAAAAAGAGCCAGTTCAATAAATCTACATACAGTATACAGGAGGGTAGAAATGAATTAGTTTGATCACCTTTAAACTGCAGCACTGATCACTTCAATTATAATAAAATAAAAATGATCTGTGATGTGATGAGATGTATCTTACATTTAAGTTTAAGTCATAGGGAAACAATATCTGTTAGACTAATACTAATACTCTTTGATTTGCTGACCATAGAGGTGAGAATAAAGGGACGTGTAGAAAGACGGTGCGGACTTTTAACTCTTTTAATTCAGCTAGAGGAAGCTGGTTAACCCTTAAGTGTTTCGCCCTGAGGACATCCATGAAAACTTAATCAGCCCCACCTGGGATGGGCACCTCCATAACAATGCCGCTTGTGTGTGTGTGTGTGTGCATGGAAAGGGCTGTGAGCTGTGGTCAGTGAGGTATGCCGGTCTATGTCTTATTGATGAGCGGCTCGCTGGCAGCACATGGGCAGAGTCTGTGGTGCGGTGGCGGCACCACCACAGAAGAAGAATAAATACAGGAGATGAAGGCATCCTGAGGACCATATGCACACCCGTTCAGATCGGTTAGCATGCCCAAAGGCATGACGGCTTTCATCTGAATATGCCAACTTTGTATCGCATGCAAAACCGCCGTAGTAGCTGCAAGTCAGTGTGGTCTGTTCGGCGTGCATGTGTGTGTGTGTGTGTGTGTTGTGTGTGTGTGCGTCTGCCTGCAGGGATCGATACTTGGCGGTGTGCGATGGTCTGCTGCTCATCAATAGCATTGATCACATCACACCTTATCTATTCTGTATGGTAATGCATTGAAGCTAATGAGACCACACTCACACGCACACACACACACACACACACACACCGCTCATCCCACCTGAGAGGTAATTTCTTTCTCTTGCTGAGAGGCACCAGAACAAAACATTCATCTATTATTCAGAAATATATTATTCATCTATTCAATTAACTACTGTTCTCCTCAGCCAACCTAAAGAATCAATGTGAGCAACGGATATGATATGCACAGTCCGTCGTCTGACTCACACACACACACACACACACACACACACACACACACACACACACACACACACACACGGGGAGAGGTCAGGTAGACTGTGATCAGAATTTGAAATGGCAACTCCCAACCTAAAACCACAGAGCAGACCAGCAGCAACAACACAGATTCGTACACCCACACACACAGATGTAAAGTGACAAACACTTCCAAAACACACACACAAGACGTACAAAAAGGAGGAAACGGTCTGACTGTAAACTGATGGGGACATGTCAGTTACACGTTCAGGGTTTTACTAATTGTTGTGTCTTCTATTCTAAATGTGATTTCCGGTGATTTCGAGGCAACAATATGTCGCACATCTGCCTGCGTTTGTACTGTAGCGAGTAGAAATACAGCAACGTGGTGAAGTTGAGTTTTACACAGGTACTTTGTTCCAAGCCACTCGTTGTGGCAGAGCAGTCATTTCTGTCTGTTGTTGTTCACATGGATGTTTCCAGACAAAGACTTCTCCTTTGTAGGACTGTTAACCCTCACCCTTACTCATTGTGTTTACATGGATACGTATGGCAGTGATGGTTACGCCCTGCAACACTTTATTGCTTGGGTATTCCCAGTCTTTATAAGGGATCAAAATAATATCCAAGAAATCCAAGTTCAAGCAATGATCCTTTGTATCGTCTCAAAATGGAGAAAATAAAAAGACTAGGCATCGGGAAGTATATTAAGAAAACGTCCCAAACCATACGGGTAATACTAAATTAGGACTAGGTTTACTTTTTGTGATGAATCAGCGGATTTTATAACTCACTTCACTTTTAAAACTCCTCCCACGGCTTTTTAACCAGCAACTTTAGAGCAGAAACTGTTGATCAAAGACATTAGTGGAGCGAACACACCAACACTCTGACACTGACCTGTGTGTCAGCATGTAACAGATGTCAGCCTCCACATAACTTTGGGGATAAAATCTTGACAAAATATATCCGTTTCCAGTAGGAATTTGCCAGAGGTTATATCCCCAATCGTCAAAAGAACAAACACTCATCCATTTAATATTGTGCATCGCTCAGGGCCATGCGTCATCAGACTACATCATGTTGAATAGGTAAAGAAGAGAGTGACAGGCAGAGATAGACGGAGAATAAAGAGAGGGAGTGTGCGTTTGTGTGTTTGAGCGCGGTGGAAAGTTAGCTTCAGATAGAGACATTGGGCCATTTTGTGTCCCTCCTCTGAGGGGATAATTATCTTTTGCATATTCATATATGCAAACAAGGAATGAATAATTTCCCTCTCCCTCTCTCCAAAGGTTAGCTCATTAATTACAGACCAACAATTAGCAGGAGATATTTTCATAATTAATTATATGGTGTTTCTTCGGCGCCAGTGTTCGTGCATAACTTACAGAGGGGTCAGAGCCCAGGACAGATGTGCAGAGTGTCAGTAGCAAATGGCATGCCCATGCTAATGCAGTGTTCAATGTGGTTCATGTGTGTGTGTGTGTGGAAGGGGAGCTAAACTATTTCAAAATAAAAGCACATCAGCATCGTACCAGCAAGGCAAAACCACACATGCTCACAGAAATACCAGAAAATCACACGTCAAGACAAACACTCTCTCAATCCCCCTCACACACACACACACACACACACACACACACACACTCAGGCAGCGGTCTGAGTGTTGGTTGTTGCCTGTGGGCCTGTGGTCTTTGAACTGCCTCTCAGACTCCAGTCTGTCCAAATTCACTATGAGAGATCCAGCTCTCTGCCTGCCTGAACTACTGCAACTCAAACACACACACAAAGAAAGAAGCACATGCACATACATAATCCAAAAGACAGTCAGACAGACAGGCAAACACGTCCACTGATGCACACACACACACACACACACTGATGGAAACACAAACGTCAAATTGCTGCACCTTACCTTTCTGCAGAAATTGTTGGAATGTGAGTTTTGGTTTCTATACCTGGAGAAAAAGGACATACTGAGATTTCAGAAAAGCAAACAATGTGTTGCCAGATGACTTATATCATCATTCAATTCTTGCCACCCAGCCTGCTGTCAACCATTTCCTTTAGTTGGTGATATAGCGTTACCACATAACATAGTGTTAAGACTACATTATGTGGAAAGTTTAGACATCAAAACTACCGTACTTAAGGTTAGAAAAAAGATAATAGTTTGTGTTTAAACTAATAACATTACAGCGTAAGGTAACAGTGTAACATATCAGTGCAACGTAACAACCGTGATAACGTAACATTTGTGAATAAATAACAACCACCCTTAGCGGGATTTCTTACATAATATTGCATAACAAGTGCAGACTCAACGTTACGTAACAGGCGTAAACACAATGTTTACTTTGGGTTTCACAAAGTACATGACTGTGTTTGTTTAACCCATACACCACCACTCCCACCCGCCAATTGTGGACTATATATCGTTCTTTATACTCTTTATTATAACACAACCTTATCACGGAAAGAAAAAGGAAACAACATTGATAGTATCAAAGTTTTCTTTGTACTGAAATAGATACTAAAAATGTGTTCAGCAGAGCAGGGGTGTGTAAAATTGGATGATGTGACTGTTTCATCCATTTTATTCTCTCCGATATCCAAATAAATTGGCAGTTGCTAAGCTGTTAACCTCATAAGAGGTCTATAGGTGCATGAACTTTGAACCTAACTTAATCAAATGACTTAAATTGACAAAGAGATTCATAACTTCCACCTCTAACACGTAGCCCAACAATGGGATAGGACGCATTTTTATTTTCCAAATGATGTAGTACAGTAGTTATCTAAAGTGCAACCATGCAGACGAGTATAGAGACATTACAGAGAGCTGCTCTTTTCATTGTCTTTACCACATTGAGTCAACAGGTACTTAAGGTGATGAAAGCTGCAGTTTTGCTCACAGCATTTAATGCAAAGTGAACACTACGACATGATGGCAACAGATTCCTTTGGTCAACATACCAAAGGCTATAATAATTTACTGTCACTGTGGTGCACGGCAGATCATTTCCCTTCGCTCGCGTGAAGGCCTGGCATCTTCTCACTTTGATCCAGACTCTCTCCTAGCGCTGTGAAATGAGAGGTGATGTGACTGCGCCGCCGTACGTCGCGTGTGTAGTTCGTCTCTCAGCTTTAAAGGAGTGTGTTTCAGTGCCGAGCAACCTGTCCTGTTCGCTTTCTCCTGAAGACTAATTTACCCACGCTGCCTCTCATGTTGATGCCACTCTAGCAAAGGAGTTGTTGACTTCTACAGAGGCAGGAAGGTGTGCATATGTAAGCTCATCAGTAAGTGTGTGTGTGTGTTTGAGAGAGAAAAAGAGAGACAGGGATGGGCGTTTGAAGAGTGAAAGGAAACATTCTCCCGCTCTCTCCTCCCATTAAACATATTTGTACATTTCATCGCCAATAAAAACAGCAAATCAATCTCATCCAGCACGCTTCAGAGGGCCCTTTGAAGTCTTCTTAGTAAATGACCTCCCACTCTTCCCATCAACTGCAAACCCCTGAAAAAAAAAAAAAAAGACTAGTGCAATATTTATCTCACTTCACAAAATTTTAAAGTTTTTTTCATTTTTTTTCTTTTAGGAAAATCCTTGAAATTTTCATCAAAAGCATTCTAATCAGGCACTCCTCAGGTCAGCTAATGAGTTGGCAGGAGTGGGGCCCTCGCCGGGCGGTTCTCTTCAAAGGGCTAGCTCATTAGCGTTAGCAGCTCTGATTATGATACTTTCACATGCTCCCCGAACACACTTACACACTCTTACAAATACACTCTTGCAAGCTCATTGACGCCGTCTCTCTTGCTTTCTCTCCCACACACACACACACACACACACACACACACACACACACACACACACACACACACACACACACACACACACACACACACACACACACACACACACACACACACACACACACACACACACACAGACACACAGAGCTGTCATTAGCCCAGTTAGCATCATTGGCATCATTAGCAACCAAGGTCAGTGTTTGAAGCAGAGACAGACGAGTGACCTCCATCTTCCTTCAACCAGACTTTCAAAATGTCTCCTGGACTGTAACAGCTCTAAAGTTACATTGCTACAATTAGGCCAGAGGACAAGAGACGAGAGAAAATGAAGATTTGAGAAGAGGATTAAAAGAAAAGATGTAGTGGAGACGAGAGGAGAAAAGGAAAGGAGAGAGTGTAATAAATCTGGCAAAGGAAAAATAAATTACGCTTTGCCCTTTCTGCCCTCACTTTCAAGTTTTTTGGAAGCCAGCATTTCCCACCATCTCTTTTTGCCGGCAAAGAGTGAAAAGACATGTAATTTAACACAACTCCACAGAGAATTCATTAAAAAAGATGATGTAAAAGATGTCACCCATTCGTGGATTATTCAGCCTCCCATTTACCTCTTGAGAACATCACATCTCGGTCTATGGGTCATGTTTGCTGATGTTCATTGAACGATCACGGTGAAAGCATGATGAATGTGAATTATTAAATAATATTCTACTCGTGTATCTACATCTTTAGCATCGTTTCTCAGGTCGGAGTTACATTTGAGACACTAGATTCCATGTACCTTAAATTGTTTTTAAGAATTTCAATAACTTGGCATTTCATCACTGCTTGCAGTTCATCCAAAGATTGATATTGCCCTCTCAGATTATTTCATTTCAAGTCCAAAAAAAGGTGACAGAATCCAGTATTTTGAATTAATAAAAACATAATTTATCTAACGGAAATACATGTGTATTTTGTGTTATTTTGGGGCCCCTTAGGTTGGGAACCACTGGTTATGTAGAATATGAATAAGTAGGATCACCATCGCCAATGTGTACTTTTTAGCATCTTATCTTTCTTAAATCCTCACCACTGACATTCTGGTACTATTTAACACAAAGAGGGCGCCACAACAACAGGTCAGAAACACAGAAACACAGAAGCAGCTTTAAAGCACAGTATATGTGTATCACGGATGTCAGAATGAGGACATGGAACCAAGCCGTAAAACCAAAATTACCGTGTCTTTCTCCCCACCAGCCTCCCTACTCGTTATCCGTCCGCTCCCCTCCTCCCCTCTCACTTTGCTCTGTGTGGTCAGTGTGTGACAGAGGCCCCGGGCTGACTAATGGCTGTGGGCGAGATGTCTGGGAGACGATTCTGCCCCTCTAATTCACTGCTGGTGGACATACTGGATTTAACCCAGACCGACTGTGAATGTGTGTTTGAAACAGTGTGTGTCAATGTGTCTGAAAGAGAAAAAGAGAGGGAGAGAAACGTTGCTTCTGTGTGCATGCATGCATGCATCTGTGTGTCTGTGTGTGTGTGTGTGTGTGTTCCCAGAGAAAGCCTATTGAAAAGCCTCTCTCTAGTCTATCAGATTAGCTCCATTAGTGGATTAGCCGGATTAGCCGGTTAATTGCACTCTGCTGCTGCGTTGGTGCGCAGAGGCTAATGACGGCTAACGCTAGTTAATCACACACGCAGCCGCGTTAGCCAGCTCCTGCCACGTCTGGCAACATGGCACACACATCGGGGACACCAGCATACACCAGCTTCCCATGAGGATTAGGAACAAGACATGTTTGGGCCCCAAATCTTTAATAGCATTAATCTTTTTTGTATTTTGATTGACTGCTGCTGTGTATGTTTGTCTTTCATCCTTTTGTTTGAAACATTTAAAACACTTCTTGAAATTTAAAACGATCTGATTGTTTTACAATTGTTCAGTTTAGGGTTGTCTGGGGGTTCGGTCCAGTAAATGGACAGATGAGATAAGATTTACACATTACAGAAGCGGAAAGGTTGCAGGTTTAAATCCGGTGACAGACATCATTGCACAAGAGCGAGGAAAGGAAGAGGAAACGCTCTTATACTCATTCTCACGTCACATACACTATGATGTACCCTTGAACAAGGAGGCAAGGAGACCAAGGAGAAAACTGAATTTACCAAATGATCTATCATAAAAAACAACCTCATATGTGTCAATTAATCTCAGTCTGAATATCAGTGAGAATGAAAAACGGTGTATAATTCTGCGTGTGCACTGCAGGCAGTCAAAGAAAGCAATTAGTAGCAGGACAGAAAAACACTTGACCTCCTCCATGTCTGTTTTCCTCATCTGATGAAAGGTCGATGAGTTAGCAGAGGTTTGCTTACCAAAACTCACTTTAAAGTTTCCCTTGGAGGAAATGCATTGGAGGATCAAACATCAACCTCGATGTATATAGGTTCACCTCAATGACAAAGTTTCTGTGGAATAGTACGATATGTCACGACCTGCTTCTGATGGACAGTTGTCTTCACAAATGCACCAGTCTGCTTTCATGTCGGGGCCCCCAGGACACATGTTAATTAAGCATACCTGTGGCTGAAAGAATCATAAAAATGATGACTAAACGCTTCGAGAAAGCAAAAAGGAGACAAGTAAGAAGAAAGGAAAGGAAAGGTGAATGTGAACAGATCACAGTGGAATATGAGTCTGAATGTAGTGCACCTCCATTTTTGTTTAGGGAGACAATTTCAGAAAAAAAACATCTTATTGTATGACAGAAAGACATTTGAGGAAATACATCCACCAGTATTAACTTTCTTGCCAAGAGTTATTTCCCTTAATACGAAGCTAGTTAGGACCAGTTAGCTAGATATAATATGTTAGTTAGTGATCTTTACAAGCTTTTTTTTAGGCTTTAATACCAACACTCGCAAGCAATTACTGCTAATATACCTGCTGCTTGTCTCGAGAGGGTCATAGTAACAGGATTTGAAAGGATTTTTTAAAATTCTAAACAGTTACTATCATCTTATCATCTGGAAACTCAGCTTTAAAAGACTAAAGTAAAACCAAACTTGGTCATATGGTGAAAGATGCGAGGAAGGTGCAGCAGGCTGCAGCCTTGGATACGATGTGTGATACGAGTCAGCCGTCGGTGTCCAGAGCTCAGGGCCCCTCGTGGATGACGGTGCACGAATTGATTCTTGGCCTCATCTTCAGACTGAGCAGAGCCACAGTTGAGTTACGCTGCGGCAGTCAGCTGCTGTACGTCTGTGGTGTGTGGGTGCGACGATGCTGTGTCCGGGTAAACCTGGTGAACTATTAATTGAGGTAGAGAAGTGTGAGAGGGAAGAAGGTGGAAGCTGAACAGTGAGAAGGCGAGAGAACTTTGTGGGACCTGCCGCCCACACAAAGCCACGTGTGGATTCACCAGGGGTTTCAAATGAAATTTAATTATATTCATAAAAATATCATATAATACTACAATACTGCCAACTTTTTTAATGCTACACAAACGTCATGTGGAAATGTCATCATTTTCATCATTGAAATGTACAGCTACAGGAAATTGTCGGTTGTTCCTACGTAGAGCTTTCGTGTTGTGTTTGTGTTCTACCAACCTATTTAAGACATGCTGTCATATTGTTTTGTAAATGAACCTGATGAAGGTCTATGCGTCCAAACGTTGTCACCAAATATCTCTGATTTTTTTATTCTCTATTGTCGACCAAAGGTATTCTCCTACTGACCTATACTGGTGTGCAGAAGCTTGCTCATCACACAGCATAAAATATAGCCAGGGTCGGTTGCCTGCAAAAATGTGCACGGCATTAAGCATTCAGAGGTTTCCCAGGATGTATGGCTATACTTTCGTTTTTGCTCTTCTACGGCAAGAAGACCAAGCTGGACTTCTCCATCTACCCAAGTACCTCAAATGTACTCAGCTGTGGTTGAGCCGTACAGCGCCATCATGACCGGCCATAACTCCCTAGAGCACTGAAGCTGCATCAAAGAGTATACCTACAACTGGGATGACTGGTTACAGGTTGCTGATTTTATATATATATATATATAGTGATGACCCATTAGATTCAACCAGGGGTCTGGCTCTTCTCTCTCATACAGGACTCCGGTCGTTAGCTGATGAGCAACACCTGAGCCTGATGTGGTTCCAGCTATAAAAGCTCACCACCTGAACATGGACCTCTCGTCCTCGGCTTACACGTCGCTTACATTACTGAATACTGGCATTCCATGTTTGTTGTGGTTAGAAAATGATACTCTTTAATTAAATATGCTTAACTATCATTTTAAAACTCGTCTGGATTCCCATTGTGGTTGCAGCCTATATGGATAATGCTACAACATGCTATCAATACAAAGCCACGGGCATGGTTTGGCTTATTATGTTTTGCAAGGTGAATGCTGTGTGCCTTCATCCTGCTTATTGATTCTTTTATTGTGGAAAACAAATCAGAAGATGAATATGATTTGTTACACACTTCAATAGCATTTGAAACAGCATATGGCTGTGGAAAAAGTGAAAAATACAAAATAATATTCAAATCTGATCTGATTCTTTCAGGCAACACTCTGAAAAGGACTTACACAAATATGTTTGGCATTTAATTTAGTTGGAAGGAGTCTTGGTAATAGTAGTACTGGTAACTGCAATATCCTGAGTAACAATAGAAAGTGTTGAGAAAGGCTGCTTTAATTAATAGCAATCACATTTTAGGATTATAGACCAGTTGTTTTTTGATGTTTAATGTGATATTTTGAGATAATATATGCATTTATTTCTGCATTGTAATTTTTTAAGTATAGCATGGATCAATGGCACAGACCACAGAAATGTATATGGTATTCTAAGTTAGTTTGTGGAGCCCGTCTTTAGATCAGCCTTTAAAATCTTGACCCCAAAAATCAATCAACACCAGATCATATTCATGACAACATGAGGCTTTAAATGATTCCATATATTGACCATTATGTTGTGCAAATATTCAGCATGTTTTGATCATTTTCATGAGCATGAAAGATGAAAAAATATACATTCACATGTTTTGACCATATATGGTCTTTGTCAGGTGTGGTTGGTAAGTTGTCACTCCTTAATTTGCTTGAAATAGGTGTGCACTGTATGTGCATGAAAGATAATCAGCACCTGCACACAGTATTGTTGTCTAATCGAACAAGTATCGGTCTCAAATCCAACATCAAAAAACACATTGGGATATTTTCTTAACTCACAGTGAAATTCTAGTGATGTCATCCACATGTGAAATGCAGTCCAACCCTCCTGGATCAACACCGGGGGCAGATGTGTAAACAAAACCCGAATCAACCCCAAACACCGCCTCTGCAGCAATAAAAGAAAGAGATGATCGGTCAAAGCGGCGCTACGTGACGCGTTGCCGGTATAGGACGTGGTGTTGGGAGCTGAGTGAGTGCGGTGTTATTGATGCCGTAGCCAATGAGGTCTGACACATGGCTTCAGGACAGGAAACGCCAGGGGTTATGGGTAAAATGGGTGTTAGCGAGAGTGTGCAGAAAACCAGAAGCGCAGACCCACACCTATGCACGACGCTCGCTCGCAAAGACATAAGAAGCAGGAATGTGAGCGGGCACAGCCACACACACACACATAGACTTTCCATATATTCTGTGGGCACCCCGGCCTCATTAAGAGGAAGGGAAGGGCTCCCTGCTCATCTTTTAAAGATAAAACAAAGTGCTGTGATGTCATACCTCATCAGCCCTCGCCAAGGAGACGAGAAGCACTTTAGCAGAAAGAGCAGAGTGTGTGATCGCCTGAACGCACAGACCTCCCTCTGACACTCTCTTGCTTTCTCTCTCACACACACAAGTGTACACACACACACAAACACACACGATCGTGGCAGCAGTGGATGGTGGATGAGGGATGCATGTTGGTTTGGGGCTAAACATGATATCTCCTTTCCCCAGAGCCAGCCAATCAGAACAGCCTGCCAGGGAAAAACAGCAAAAGCACTCAAGATTGTCCAGAAGAAAAACACACGTCAACACACACACACACATAAACACACAATAAAAAGCACACAAACCTACAGAACACACACTCTGGTGCTCCTGCGTGCACCAAAAAACTACTTCCAAGCAGCCATCCATCCAGACAAAGAGATGCTTCGGCAGACACACACACACACACACAAAGTGACGTCTGAATGTTTTACGGTATTATAAACATCAGCATCACTTCAACTTCATGAGGTTCATCAATAGCCAGAACATCAGATGCTATCAGCGGTACAAGCGCATACAAAGCCTCGTCGGAGGTGTTCTTAGAGTTGCACCAGTGCCTGCCTGGGGGGTGGGACCTTGGGGTGAGAGCGAGGCGGTATGGGGCACAGGAAGTAAGTACCTGGGAGGCAGCAGTCAGGGGAAGTGCCTAAAGGTCCAGAGCCCTGGGAAGACAGAGTCACCGCTATCGGCTCCGTTAAGGGGGAAGCATCGGGGCTAAGTGTTTCCGGGGGGAGTGTAATAGGAGAGCAAATGTTGTTAGGAGGTTGAAACCATGTAACCCCCCCAAAAACAGTGAACGCAAAATAGAGTTAAGTGATGGTTAGTGTGTGTCTGTGTTAGAATTTCACTGTTTCTCACAAGGTATTTCTCTTCCCTTTGATCTGATTTTCAGAGGATTTTTGGAGCCTTTTTTGAAATGATATATCTGTTGAACATTGGCTAATAAATACTGAAGCTGAACTCATTCTAATTATTGTATACAATTAAATAAACAGCTTAATGCTCAAAGACATTTCACACTATACTCATTTGTTTTCCAATCAATAGTGATTCATTTTCTTCAAACCAGTTGCCAGAATATGGTACATTGTACATTTCTACAAACCAAGGACGCGTTAAATCTCCACGTTTCTGAACCAAAAATAATTAAAATCAACATTTCTTGAAACGACTGTCAACGCTGTCGACGCTTTTGCCATTCTCAACTCCGTTTAGGTTTAGGCAACAAAAATGGAGTAAAAGATCATGTTTTGGGTTAAAATAGCTCCTGTGTTCGACCCATCCACCCCCCCCCCCCCATGTGGACTTACACAGACATATTTGTGATATGTCAAATTCAAACGTTATCCGGGAGGAAATAATTTCCCCTCGAAACGTAATTGACAATGCAGTTTTGATGTATAGGAACGTAATTTATAGGCGACGAGGCTGATTTGTTGGTTCATACCTGAAGACTGCACAGAATCACTGTATAATCATATAGCATACCCTTATTTTTTATTATCAAGTAATCCATCAACAATTTTCTATGCAATTCATTAATCTATTTACAAATTCACAGGCTCTTGCTTATTTGTCTGACCCAGCCCAAGATTGTGGCTTTTTCTATATTGATTTATTTTTTAATCGAGAAAATTTAACTAAAGTCAATGAAAATCTTCTTAATTTACAGCAAATGTTTCTCAAGAAATGACCAGAAATGATTATTGAATTAACTTATTATCAATGTTGTGAATATTTTTCAGTTGATCAACTGAACACACACTCACCTTAAGCAGAAGGTGCACTTGTTAGTACCGTGCACAACAGCCTCTTGGAATACAACATTACATCAGAGGTGCACCAGGTCAAACATGTTCAGCACTTACACTGTTGGTGGCATGATATGGTTTCAGTTGTATTTCATCATCTGACGTATTGAAAAAACTAATTAGAATGCTGTTTAGATAAATAAATAAAACACATTTGGCTGGTAATACTTCTTTAATTTTTGAAGGCAGGACTTTCACATTTAATCAAGTATTATTTTACACTGTGGTATTGGTACTTTTCTTTTCTTGATTCAAGAATCTGATTACTTCCGTATACTACTTCCACTAGTGCTTGTTGTGTGTATACCATCTGTTCTCAAAAACCTCAGTATACTGTACAGTCAAATACAGTTTACGTCAGGGTAGCAAACCGTATAAATACAGCAAAAGAAAGAGGCGTAAAGCAAATAAAGTCTGACAGCAACGAGTCAAACCGAAAGCTGCGGCTTTGCTCTCGGTTGTGTGACTTGTATTTGAACCTCCCCGCCGATGTGTAAACTCAGAGACGCCCTCAAAACTGCCCTGTGATCAAACGTCGCCTGTCAGACACACCAGAGGGAAGACGTATGCAATGTGAGGGCTTAAGCTGGAACTCAAGCTACTTGCTGGGAAAATAAACAAATTGTCATCAGAGGGGGAAACTGCAGGTGGGGGAATCCATCAGCAGAATCCGAGTCAAGTCATCAAACCGCTGCTCAGGTGCAGCTCACTGACGGAGGATGAGAGAGACGAGACTCCTGCGTTTGTCTGAAAGGTTGACTCCATCGCTCTTTGGTTTGCATGTGGCTCTCACTTGGTCGTTGACCCCTCTATAAAGAGTTTTCTCTCACTTTCTGTTGCATCATGTCGGCATGCAAAGACACCAACAAGTAAATGAACGAGTTACAGGGAGAGAGCCCCGACAGAAGAAAATGTTGGATCGATTTTCTCTCTTTTTTTCCTGCATAGAATCCTTTTACGACAATTACCGATAATTAGTCCCCACATCCAAAATAAAATGAATAAAACAGCAGAGATGCAGGGGACCAGGGACGGGGTGAGGAATGGGGAGAGGTTGAGGCGGGGTAGGGGTATTTGGTGATGGCAGGGTCATTATAGGGTGTAGAGCAGTGTGCGAGAGGGGGCATCGGGGCGGGGAGGAGGGACGGTGGGGGGTGACAGTTGAAGGGATTTGCGAGGGGGGGGGTGAAGGCTGGGTGCGATGAGGGGAGGGGGTGCGGCTGGTGTGCGGTGGGGGTGAGGGGTTGGTGGGGAGGGTGGGGTGGGGTGGGGTGGGGTGGGGGGGTATCAGTGGGGAATGGTGTCAGCTGCAGAGGCAGCAGGGAAAGCCGACATCTTAATAAAACAGCCTCGGGCTAAATCCCATTAAAGGCCTCAGAGCCTGTTACCACTGCTGGCCAGGTAGCGCGCACACACGTAGCACACATAACACACATCATATATTTGTGCCTGCACACACACACACACACACACGAATATATTATATATGGATCCATGTGTCCGTCTCACTGTCTGTTCCTGTCTGTCCATGTGTGGGGGTCTGTCTTTGTGCTCGTTTTTTTTTGTGTGTGTGTTGGGTTCACCATCTGACCCTCACACAATTATACCCTCCAAATCACACAATACCGCACACGGAAAACCACCAAACACACCTTCTCTCGCCTATTGTTGTTGAAGGTGCACGTCTCATTCCCAATCCAGTCGACTTGTTGTGAGCCGCCGCCGTCGACAGCTTCGATTCAACGCGTCATTCCGCCTCCATCTTTGCTACCAAACCTCCTCTGACTAGAAACAGCGAGGAAGAGGTGGAAATCCCGAACGTTTTTTCAAGGAGAAAATTGAGAAATTGAAGCTTTGTGTCGTCCCTGAACGCACCTCCAAATGAGATGTTGTTGTTGTTGTTGTTGTTGCTGCAGCCAAGGTTTCAGGCCTTATAGATGAGATGACAAATATGATACACGAGAGGCTTGAAAACACAGGAAATGTGGAGTTGTATGTGCAGCTCAAGGCCTTAATTGTTGCAGGAATGACACAAGCCAAAATCTTAACAGGTTCTTAGTAACTCATTTTTACAGGTTCCGTTGGTCCATCATTTAAATGGCATAGCATGAAACCTTTTTAAAAACAGATTAGTTACAGAGCGCTCATTCAGCGCTTAAAATGCCAGAGGTGTAAAGGGACAACGTTGTTATTCCAGCAAATAAAATCAAACTTTTCGTCCGTCCTGATCATCACCCGGAGGTCATCTTTTAGGTTACGCTCTTCCTCTCTCACTCTCCTTCCGCAAACCGTTCTAGGGGTGTATACAGAGGGGCCTCCACCCTAATGCACCCCGCTCACTAGCGCCCCTTGGTGGCTGCAGGTAAGACCCGTCTGTCTTCTTGTGTCAAGTGGGACACACGTTAACTTTCAGAGGGGTTTCAAAACAAAAGCCTGTTGTCGGAGGTATCTTTTTAAATCCCCTTTCTTTCACTCATGGTTAAGAAAAAAACATGTGTATACTTCTGCAATGAAAAGTGTTTCTTATTTCTGTAAACTTTGTTTTTTCCCTGTGAAATACTGCACAGCTTCCCATCTGTACACCTCTTATCCTTTAAAACCATCCACGAAGGAAAACAGCTGGAAGACATGTGCAACATGTGACAAGCGGTCACTTTAAAAGGGTCACAAGCTGAAAAGGTCTACTCCACACGGCTGCATGCAGGTACCTTCAGCTGCACTACTGGGTATATCACGCAGACAAATGTGGAAGTCATATTTTCAAAAGCGAGAAAAGAAACGACAGAGAAATCTTCACCAGTGCAGATGAGCTCTGGAGGAGATTTGTCAACGATAGCGATTCCTCCCTGGAGCACTACAGACGCTTGTATGATGAACAGTAAACTGTAAACTGTCCTCTGAGTTTTTATCCACACATACACTCTCTGATTCTGGGCTGGGTTCCAAGTATACTGGTCCAAATGAAACACATGCTCACACACACACACACACACACACACACACACACACACACACACACACACACACATAAACACAGAAAGTGTGTGTGTGTGTGTGTGGGGGGGGGGGGGGGATCAATATGAAAGAGGAATCTATATGTCCCAAAGTTGAAGTTCAGCCTCTGTCTGACAGAACACACAAGTTCCTGTTGTAGTAAACTATTGTTTTGACAGGATGTCACTTCAGTTCTGCAGAGTGTGTGTGAGAGCGCCGAGCGCCGCGCGCCTCCTCTTTATCTCAGGCCTAAGGCTACTGTCACTGAGCCGGGGGGAGAGTGGGAGACCGAGGCAGACAGACAGAGGGAGAGAGAGAGAGAGAGAGAGAAGCAAGGGGGGAGAGAGAGAGAGAGAGAGAGAGAGAGAGAGAGAGGGAGAGGGAGAGGGAAATAGGGAGGAAAAGGGAGAGATAATTCACTTGTCAGCTGCCTGATGAAATGCCATTTTAACTGAAGCTGCTAATAGGAGCATTACGGGGGCTCAGCAAGCCTGAGACAACTTGCTGATGGTGAAGTGTGTGTGTGTGTGTGTGTGTGTGTGTGTGTGTGTGTGTGTGTGTGTGTGTGTGTGTGTGTGTGTGTGTGTGTGTGCGTGTGTGTGTGCGTGTGTGTGTGTGTGTGTGTGTGTGTGTGTGTGTGTGTGTGTGTGCGTGTGTGTGTGTGTGTGTGTGTGTGTGCGTGTGTGTGTCATGCCAATACCATAATACTTTATCCTCTCTTTATATAAAACATCTTGCCCCCAACAGCCAACATATCTTTATATCTGACCCCGCACTCACTGGGTCAATGAGACGTTCCATCAAGACACAACACCTGCTCCATCCATCCAGGCTGTTAATTACTTCATGAGACTTTGACTTGTCAAAATCATGTATATCAACCTCAATGCGTCCTGGTCTAACTTTGTTTTTTGACTTTTTTTTTCTCCTCAAAGCAGGGTGAACATTAGATAACTCATTGTAATTAGATTACATTAGCTTCAACTTTGTTGTTACGAGTGTACAGAATTACCCGGTGGGGTAGTGATGGTAAAAAAACATGCAGTTACTGTGTTGTGTAAAAAATAAGACACAGACAGGTCAGTAGTGAAACTATAATATGTATAATAACTGTGTGGAATGAGACAATATATATACAGTAAAATAAGTCTGTTTATGTTATAGGCAGTAGAAACACTTGAACACTGATCATATAATTCAATTTGTGAGACATTTGTTTTACATTATAGGGTCAGTTTTAAAAGAATAAACTATAAGATGTAACTTTTAAATAAAATGCAATTTTGATTATGTCAAATCAGCAGTCTGGTTATTTGATTGTAAGCTGCAGAAAGAAGGTTTGGAAGTTATTCAGATGATGATGATAATGATGAAGAGTAAAACACACTTTTTGAATTCAAGTGTTTGTCACACATTGTTTGAGAAGCATTCTACCATGTTTATCTAGCAGATGTAATATAAATGTAGATCTGGAACTGTGTAGAATAAATTCAAATAAACACAAAAACGTATCGATGAATTGTGGATTGTGAAATAGTGAATGTAGTCTGATAATACTTGTGATCAACTCCGGTCCCAAAGATTTTGTGAAAGTGTTGTTCTGATGAACATAAACACTTAGCAAAAGTTATTTTGCAGAATTCATAAAATAAATGTGCTAATTTTTCGGCAAAGAATAACTAACATAAAGAAAAATTCAATCACATTTTAGTCTCTCTTCCCTTACCTAAAAAGAAGAGTGTCTCCTCATATCATAGATCTGTTTGGTTATTACTTCCGATTTAAAACGTTCAGTTCTCCAACACACTTTTATGCGCTGCATATTTGTGAATGTTGCATTTCCAATTCTTGATGACATTGAACTCTTCTTGTCTTTGAGTTGAAATGCACTTAGTGCGAGTTGTTTTGGACCAAAACTTCTGCCAAATGGATGTAATGTAATTCACCCTTTGGAGGCGATGAGCTCTAAAAGCAAAAACACCGTGGATTATTTACATCAGGGGTGTCAAACTCATTTTCACTCTGGGGCCACATCAGCATCACGGTCGCCCTCAAGGGGCCGGTTGTAAATGTAAGACGGTGTAAATGTAACTACTCCGAACATATTTAGTTTAGTTTCCCGGGATATCTGTGACTTCCTCAACACCTACTTAGCAGAAATAGAGGTTCTTTTTTCCATGGTTAATGGCGGACAGTTGAACGGCTTTCAGGGCGATAAGCCACGCCCCCTCTCCGGCGTGTCCAGTGCGAATGAACACAAAATAGCCCCCGGCGAGACCGGCGGCGCAAATGGCTCATCTCATAATTTCAACCATGCGGATATTTTTATTTTCACATTTAACTTTTCATTTTTGTAAAAAAAAAGAATAATTAAAAAAAAAAAAAATCTTTTTTTTTTTTTTTTTGCTGGGGGATTCGCGGGCCACATAAAATGACGTGGCGGATCCGGCCCGCGGGCCGTATGTTTGACACCCCTGATTTAGATTAAGTCATTTGACTTAGTAGTTCAATGCTTTATTCAAAGTAAACCCTGTCATATGTCACCCTGTCACATTGTGCACATCACTGCACAAGTTACAGTACAGTTCTTACTGTCGGATTATTATTATAATAAAAACACATTATGTCATTTTCTAGACTAAATATGAATTGTCCAGACGCATATGGTGTTTCACTGAAACATTAAGTCTGTTTGTGTGTTATTGCTGTAAACTAACGTCCCTCTCATGATTATTATTAATGTGTGTTTTTGGATCTTTGCCCAAACACTTTTGATGCTGCGTTGGATTTCATGCAGATACAGTGAAGGCTTATGCAGCATCATCACAGCAACCAGTTATACTGTCCACCGGCATTACTGTTTTCAAAGGGACACACACACACACACACACACACACACTCACTCACTCACTCTCACTCTCACAGAGAAAGGGTTAAGAGAGCCCCGAGGCCAAGTGATTTACGCAAGAATGGGCTGAATAGTTACTGTCTCTTTCTGCATGCGTGTGTGTGTGTGTGTCTGTGAGTGTGTGTGGCCACTCACGTATTTATATAAAATACTCCGATACAAATCCTGCATTACTCCTTTCTAGAATGTAAGAGACAGTTTGATACCTTCCTTCAGTCCTGTCTTACTTCCTTCTTTCCTTCATCCTATTAGACTGACAACACACATATTCACCCAGATACAGACGCATTAACACGCAATTAAAAAGTTGATGGTACACAGTTTCATGCTTCTTTTGTCATATTGAGTGTGACTTAAAGATGTGTGAAGATATTACAATATGTTTTAGGTGCCTCTGTTATATTTTGATTGCATGCAACATAAACAACAAAAAAAACGCCCATTTTCTCATAAAAAGGTCAAGTCACCCTTTCTATTTGGGCTTAAACGACATAATCTTCATGCGACCGACAAGAGTTCATAACTGCTTCCAGGCAGGACTCCTAAATATATAAAACACAACCTCCAGATGAGACAAACAAGCAGTCAGCCAGTAAGACTCGCTTGCTTTGGTTTTCGGTCCGTAAAGAGCCTGAATGCCATCTAGTGGCTGCAGCAGGAGGCCGTGCTCAAACGGCACACAGCAGCAGGATCAGAGGTCACGAAAGGAGCAACTTCCATGTCAACAGCACCCCCTGCAGGGTGAAGCTCACGCTCCTTTTTGTTTCTTCCACACAGCAGACCAGTTGTAGCGGTTGCATTTTGAGTTGGACTTGGATGGAAATCACAGATTGGTTCAATCTTTGCTGCATTTAGTCAAATCAACGCAGAGATATATGAGGGGCGGTTTAAATGTTTACTTCTTACAAAACAACTGTTCGTTGTTTTCTTCAATTTGTTTCTTTTTGAGTTTACAGCCGGGAAACTAAGCTGCAATGTTATCCACTTATTCATTTCTTCATTCAGCATAGTGTACTCGACTGATTGGTTCAAAGCTACAAAGCAGGCGTGTGCTGTGAACTGATGCATCGCTGGTTTATGTCAAATGTTTACTGTTCAGCTCTCGGTTCACTACATGAAGGCGTGTTTAGCAAACAGGTACTTTACATCGGGGGTTTCAAACTTTTTGTGGACGGGGACCCGTTACAGGTGACCTCCTCTTAATCGTAACACCTGTAAAGTATACTATACTCGTATAAATATACTAAATACTTGAGACCTGTTTCAAAGTAATAACCAGAAATACATTTCAATTTGAATCATGTTAAAAGTCAAGATACATAATATAATCCTTTAGAAATGTGATATGTTATTACATATTTATAACACTGATTTACCTTTATACAGAGGGTGATTTGATTCATATTGCATTTGGACTCCACTTGACAACATTTATATATTTCAGTAATTGATCTTAAGCTTTCAAAAGGAGCAAGACTTGCACAGTCCCAATAAATCCAGATCTATAACTCACAAGTCTAAAGCTGGCTTTCACTGAGCGCTTTGACTTCAGGAGTAATGAACTTATTGCTGTGTCACAATTGTATCAGAGCTTCTATTGGCCAAAAGCTAAAGTAGGTGGGAGTAATGGACACAATATTCTTTATTTATTGGCACAAAATGGTTTACATCTGTATATATGCACATTTGAATGATACAGCATGTATTTGCCTGTTCAACAATATTTTGCGCATGTATGGCATACACTAAAATATACATACTTTATTGTTTTGCTGTCAAACAGTGCAGGAGAGAAATGCTGTAACAAAGGGGCCCCCGGCCCTCATTTTGTCTTTTGTTTGGACTCCATCTTTCTCTCCTGAGATGTTGCGTTGTTGCAGTGTGTGCTTGTGTATTCAGTACTGCACTCTTTATTCTGTTTAGCCACTGCGGCTATCAATGCACAGATTACAGGAAATAACTACCATAGCTCGTTTTCAATTTCTTCCCAGCAAACTGGAAACTCAAATGTCAAATGTGTAACTTTCTGTGTGTCAACGGATTTTCCCAAAAAATCCTCTCTGCATATTTAATGGATATCTAAGACAAATATAAGCATATAATATGTACATAATAGGTTTTCATGAGGTGGATATGAACTAGGGTTGGATGACAATGAAATAGAGAGAAACAGATTATCTTGTGTTGCCATCTCAGTCATCAGTAACGTCAATATACAGTTTAGTAGAATAAGGAAGCACATAAAACACAGCTACACTGTTGCACTGTATCTAATGTGCAGTATCTAATCAACATGCAGCTGGTGAGGGGAACACAGGGACACTGGATGGGCCTTCAGTGTCTGACTGTGGAGGAGCAGGGGACCACGGAGAGTGACATGACATGCACACACACACACACACACACACACACACACACCTTCACATTGTGTGTATGCACCTTACAAAATAGTGTGAGTTTGTGTGAATGTGCATTCTCGCAAGGTGTCTGTCAGTGTGTGTGTGTGTGTGTGTGTGTGTGTGTGTGTGTGTGTGTGTGTGTGTGTGTGTGTGTGTGTGTGTGAAGAGCCGTGGATCTCCTAATTTAGCCTCTAGAGAGCTGAGACGTCGGGGTGTCAATCTCACTGCGCTGCTTTTTTCCCCACTTAACTTTTTAACCGAGTTTCCTCCTCTTTGCAATCCTCTGTATTTATAGCTGCCAAGCCTGGAGCGGCCACGTACGTCTCTATGTGTGTGTGTGTGTGTGTCTGCGGTATTTACCAACATTAAACTCTTTGTGCTGTGTGTGTGTGTGAGTGTGTGTATAAGCTGCACAGCTGTTGATATTGTGGGGTTAGGGGTTTGGTATTTCAGTCAATTTCCACAGAGACGAAGATGAAGCGGAACGCGAGAGAGACAGAGGAAGTGTGGAAATCGCTGGAGGAAAAAGAGAGAGCAGAGGAAGAAAGAGGAGGAGGTGAAAGGGATGGGGAGGGAGGGATGGTGGTGGTGGCGGAGCGGTTTGAAGGGGGTAGAGGGATGGATGGATGGATGGATGGAGGGATGAGGCAGACTTCTGGCTGGGCGAGCTGCTCTGAGACTAATTAAGGTGAGGGCAGTGGCAGACACGAGGTAATGATGAAGAAAAGGATTTACTCCCTCCATCCCTTCGTCTAAGACACACACCACCACCTCTCTACCCGTCACTCAGCGCCTCACTCCCCCCCACACACTTCCTCTCCTCCCTCATCCGCTGTCCATCTCCCCTTCTAATTCCTCCTCCTCCTCCAGTGCTGTACTTCCATTTCCTGTCCTCGATCACTAGTTAAGAATGCCATTGGACCAAACACACAACAGTGAAAAATCTTTCTTTTTTTTCCACAGAGAAAAGTTGATGACAGGTTTGATTTATGACAATTGCCATGAACGAGGCGTTAACATTGCAAGGTCAAGAGTGTGTTGCATTTGTGAAACAGTGCGCTGGCTCCTTTCACTGCAGTGCAAACATTTGACCTAAAAGGGCAAGAACAACTGGAGCAGGTAGAGCCGTCTTCTCCGCTGCCGTCGATGACGTCTGAGACTCTACAAGGAAATGAATGTAGAGGTAAAACACAAAAAAAGGAAAAAGATTTTTTTTCATTGAAATCTTTCTCGATCAACTTCTGAGAAGTGAAACTTGTTTGGGAGTTACAGCATGTGAAATACTTTTGAAATTATTACCTGTTAGATTGCTGCATGCAACATTAAACAATTTGAATTAATGCATCAGTTTTATCCTAAATTATGACCTGACAGGTGTCCTGGTAGTGCAGTGGTTATGATGCATATCATTCACTTCACTGTGATCGCAGCGTCCCGTGACTCTCAGATAAAAGACTCTTAAGCTGAGGTAAAGTCTTCACCTGCTCTGTCCCACTCTAACACACTGAACACTGATTGTATTTTGATTAGAAGACTTTCACTTCATTTTTATTCCTCATAAAAAATATTCTTTGCAAAATGATACAATAACAACTTTTACTGCACTGTAAAAAAAAAGCTTTTGCATTTGTTGTATTTGACATATATTTGATTATTTCATCAATCGATGTGCAGGCGACATATTCAAACAAGATCATTCAAACGCTTTATTTTCATCAATACTGTCCAATTCAACTCTTGTCAAAACCTTGTCACCCTTGTTTTTCTTCCCATTTTCCAACCGTTCACTTCCACCCACACGTACGCTACATCTGCTTCTCGGTCGTGTTTTGCCTCCTTCTTGTTCCACATTTGCATACAATTTACAGGAACACGGTCGTATCCTTCTGCACATCCTCTCCTGTTGTTTGTGTGACTGTCCCTCCCCGGCTGCAACAGGAAGGAGGAGGTGAAACGTCTCCTTACTTTAGTCTGATTGTTTCAACGGAGGTGCTAACATCTGATAGCCAAAAACAAAATGTCCCAAAGAACTATACTCTAATAAATCATTTCCCCACAGCAAAAACAACAGGGTTTCCACCAACACATGCTTCAACGAGTGTGTTTTTTAGTGAATTTAAAAGGTCACACGTGAGGTCAGGTAAGTTTATCTTTGAACGATGATGTTCGCGTGCCCATGTCGTCCCTCTTGTTCATACTGGCTACAAGAGGATCCCTTTTTCTGCTGGCTGCAGCAAACATCAGAAGTTGAATCTGCAGTCCACGTGAAGCTTCAGCAGTCTCACTAAATCAAATCACGTGAGCTGCAGTAACACCAGAAGGAATCTTTTGTAACTGCATGCATGGTGATTTAAACAAGCCTATATGCAGAGCAGCACCCCATCGCTGGAGGAATTCACGTTTCAAATACAATAATGAAAACACTGCTGGTGCATGTGTACATGGGGAGAGAGAAAGAGAGCAGAAGACCATGATAAAATATGTTGTCAACCAGTTCAGAGTGCAAACTCACATGTGGATTCATGATATTAACGTGAACAAAGTTCACGTTTGGACCTTAAAGTATACACCGAGCTCACAGAGACTGGGGAGTGACGAGAATAAACGTCCCCCCTCCGAAAAAGGTACGGCTTGGAGAAGACGTCCCTTTTCTTATAAAACGTCATGTATTGATATCCAGAAAATATACAGGAGATCAATATGACATATAGATAACTGTATAGAGCACAAAGCCCTCAGTTTTGGCAGCGACAAAGCTTGAATATGTCACTTGTCTGAAAGCTCAAAGCAGATTGACACTGTGGTTTGTTTCCTGAATAATGTCAGATTTTAATGAGGCTGCGATGTGCACATAAAGCACGAACAGTGCTGTTGAAAAGCAACCCTCTTTGTTTCTCGGGATTTCTGCCCTGTTTATAGATTGCATTTAATCCGATATTTTAGGCTGAGAGAGAGAGAAAAAACATCAATGGATTGCTGGTTGTGCAAACTTGTAAACCTCTTTTTAGATAGTTTAGTTAATCGGACAGCATTCAGGCGAACTCTGCTGAATTTGATTTAAATTACTCCTTGCAAGAAACGCCTAATATCAGCAACACTGCAATCTTCATAAGACGTTAGAGAGTGTGATGTCTTCAGTGTGGAATACCTGCTTCGCTAATAGACGGCTTTTAATTCCTGTGGTTTCAATGGAAGTAGAAATTCTCCTTGCTTCACGATATGCTCTTTATTTTTTTCTCACAGATTTTTCCTAAAAGAACTCCTGCACCCTCTGTACTTTCACGTATAATGATGGGAGGAAGCAGCATGAAGATAGCATGTTTGATCATTGCGCACATCAGTCAAAGAAGAAAAGCACCTCGGAGAACTTCGGTGTCGTTTTCTTTTCATCACAGACTCTGTAAACTACACCGCGCCATCAAAGTCGCTGAAAAATGTGAAAGAAAATAACACAGTGTTGTTTGAGCTAACCGAAGACACTGCACGACCGGGGTCATTCACGTTAACCGTGTCTCCTTTGTACGCTTATGGCTCTATATGCTTCATGGAACATCTAGCACTATATATAGTGAAAATAGTCTCTAGTGTTAACAAACTGTACATTATAAGAGGTTGTGATACATAAACTAATACATTGCAATACGATCTATCAGTGACTCAACATTACTGCCATGCAGTAGCTTTGATTAGAGCAGTTTTAGGTGTATACGGAGTGTTTGAATACGATTTTTACGAGATTTGTTAGTGAAGCATGACGCCCAGTGGGACTGTGCAGTGAAACATTGTTCAAACGCACAGAACTTCATATTGAATTCCAGTTGAGTCCCAAAGTTTCCAAACATACCAAATCAGTTGCAAATATTTGCATTTGGTGGAGCATTGCTGCAATGAAAATTAAAAAAGGGTGTCTTTCGTCAGTGTGCTGTGGTGTAAGGTCATTCTTAATTTGAACAACTGTATGTTAAGAGGTTGTACGCCAGCTATCACCATTTCATCAGGTGATCTTGTATAAAAGGATGAGCTCACCTTATGGCTTGCAGAGTGTGACTGCCAGTTGTATGGTGCTGTAGACAGCAGAACTGAGTGTACAGACCCACCAGTGTCACCGACCAACGAGGTGGTGTGCGGAGCTGTCGACATTTTAAACCGAGCTTCTATGAGCCTGCTTTTGTCCTGAACTGAACGAAACAGGAAAAAGACTGAAGCGAATGAGATTGAACTGAAGATAGTCGGACCAGCCTTGATGTCACACTCATACAACCATTTAGTTTCAAAATGTAAACAGTAGTTCTGCGTCATATTCATTGCAAATTTCTAATGGGAGTCTACAAAACTGCCAAACTCCAGAAAACGTGGATGGATTCCTAAAGGAGCTTGATGATTCGTGCACGGTCAGCAATCTGTCAACTCCCACCTGCCGCCCGTCCTTCTCTGCAATGCTGTCTGCTGCTGGGTTGATGGCCATTTTGAGCGATACAGGGACTTTGTCTATCATTTTTTCCCCCAGTTAGTTTGACCTGATAATGAAATTTAAATCAGGTGAAGCCTGAAGCAGAAGAGGAATAAACTCTGAACCTCCAATCGCAAACATTCAAGATTTAAAGGAGACAGAATAGTCCCTGATGAAGGTAAACAAACCTTTACATCAACCCTCACCGTAACTAATTCATTCTAATGTTAACACGTGTACTGTAAGGCACTGAGGAGGGACGAAACAAAAACAGCTCAGTTTGCAAAAAATATCCTCACTCCAAAGATCAAAAAGAGGATAGAAGCACAAGGACACACACGTAGAAATCAGCAATGGGGTCCACGTTCCAGTAACGTCAAACAGACTTTTTTTGGTGAAAGGAGGGGTGAAAACATGCCCTTGACAAATAGAGTCTTTGTCTGCAAAATGGCGGGATGACAACCTTTGACCCCTTAACATTTCGGTGCCTGAGAGGCGGGACCTCGCAGCCCGGCGGGCGCTCTCATTGGACAAGGCTGTTGGACATTTGAGGCCTGTGGGGGGGGGGGACGTGATTGGAGCGCGAGTCTTATCCGGAGCGCAGGAGACAAGAGAACAAGAGACACAGCGGCACAGCATGGGACACATACAGAGAGAGAAGGAGGCTGAGACGAGAGAGAGAGAGAGATGGATGGATGGATGGAAGGAGAGATGGGGAGGACGATGTGTGTGTGTGTGTGTGTGTGTGTGTGTGTGTGTGTGTGTGTGTGTGTGTGTGTGTGTGTGTGTGTGTGTGTGTGTGTGTGTGTGCATGCAGCAGAAAAGCACAGATAGCAGTGTGTCAAGAGTGCTGTCAGTCACTCATCCATCCAGCTGGCTAATTGGCTCCTTACCCTCTCCCTCTCTTTCCCTCCCTCCCTCTCTCTCTCTCTCTCTACCTCCCTCCCTCTATCCCTCCCTCCCTCACTTGCCCTCTCTCTCTCTCTCTCTCTCTCTCTCTCTCCCTCCATCAGGCGTTGCTCCTAACTGCGCGCCGGAGGCCAAAATGCAGATGAGCTCTGCCTCGCGTCAGGGGGAGCTTCTGCTCTGCTTAATTATCTGAGTGAGAGTCTGTGTGTGTGTAGGTGTTTGTGTGTGTGTGAGAGAGAGAGCGCGCGAGAGAGAGAGGGAGAGAGAGAAAGGGAGAGAGACTGTGAGAGAGAGAGTTAGCTTATCAGCTTACTGGCCCACACACACACACCGTTCATGCTGCTGCTGCTGCTGTTGCTGCTATGCTAAACAGCAAGGCATCCTGGGAATTGCAGTGACAGCTCATTTTGGTTTTTTCGCAGTCTATGTATGAAAGCTGCTGAGAGACAACCCTTTCCTCCCCCCTGCCTCCCCCTATTTCCCTCTCCAATTCCAACACACACGCACACACACACTCATCGACGCACATATACACACATTGACATACACGCACACAAAACCCTCTCTCTTTCCCTGGTGCTCATGGGAACGGGTCCGGGGCCTGTCACTAACCAACCCCCCCACCACCACCACCACCACCACCCTCCCCTCATTGCCGCGGTGACAGGGCTTGTTGACAAACGCCAGCAGTCATCAGGGCACCATGGGAAATCTTCTGCCACCATTTTGTCAGCAGAATGACAGAAGCTGTTAATGTCTCGCCTCTCGCCCTGACACGAGACGCCGGGGCTGACAGACTCTGACACGCGCCATACACACACACACACACACACACACACACACACGCACACACACAATGACACACTCCTCGAGATACACACTGCTGTGTGCGCAGCCGTACACTGACACAAATGTCACGCTCGATACAGACACAAACACACATGTTCACGCACACACACTCACTCTCACACACACACACACACACACACACACCATTCATGTCCACATTTTGTGCCCCCATCCTTCACTCCCCCCATCTCACTCAACTAAATCAGTCAGTGTGTGTGTGTGTGTGTGTGTTGTCTGACAACTAGATGTGTATGGATGTTTAGTGTGTATGACTCGGGAGTGTTAATGAGGATATGTGTATGAGTGTGTACGGCTCCTAATGAGTCGTACTCTAGTGTGTGTGCTTTTGTGCGTGTGTGTGTGCGTGTGTGAGAAGACAGTGTCTCAGCTCTCGTTATGTATGCGGCGTGTGTGTCTGATCAATAACATTTACAATCCCGACAGGAGATAGAGTCTGGTGGACAACCCTAACTGACCGTTATGAGAACATGATGAACTCCGGACATGAGCGCACACACACACACACACACACACACTCGGATATATACGGGCAGCTTCTCTGGACAGCCAATTACCGTTCCTCATAATCCACTTGCTCCACACACAGCCTCTGCCATCCACCTGTGTACAGTCAGTGTACAACCGACAGACGTCGAGATGTATTTGTGAGTGAGTGTGTGTGTGTGTGTGTGTGTGTGTGTGTGTGTGTGTGAGGGGGGGTTGCTGAGGATGCCAAAGTTCCCTCCAGAATCCACAAAGATACACCGTCTCAAGCACACAGGCCCCCCGATCAGATCAACATTGGTAGTTACATCTCGCTGCACTGGCTGCAACTGTTGGGAACTGAAGTATCTGTTTAACGTCTCAGGATTTTATCGACTCGTTCCTGCCGGAACGGAACACTGCAGAATCGGTTTAGGTTTGATGCTGAAGGAAAAAGGTGTGTTTATGTTGCGCTTCAATGTGTGCATTAGGATGAGCTCGGGTGTTTCCAGAGGCGGGGAAGAAGCCCCGACAGCAAGAAATACGTGGCCAAATGGAGCACACAGAGAAATGTGACTTTGGAGCATGAGCACGCCATGTTAGTGCCAAGGCAAATGTAAAATAGCCTTGATGTTGATCACCTAATATTTTATTGTTTCCTTCATCTGTGTAATATTACTGAGCCCAGTCAAGTGCATTATCCAATGCAGTCTATTATTTATTAAAGCAGCAGTCTGGATCTTATATGGAGGTGCATCACAACATTAAATATCATATTGGCCGGCAACTACTTCTAAATCTTGTATCGTTAAAGCTACTTGGGACTAGATGAACATCACCTGCCACTCACGTAACGTTGCCAAATCTTGATCATAACATTTTCTGGTATCAATTTTAAAAACTGTCCCTACAGCTGGTTTACTCATCTTCCTTTTGTTCTCCCCATTTGTACTTGATCTCCTCCTGCACATTGATTCATATAAAAACCTTCGACTCACTTTCTTGGGCTCACAGATATTGAACAGAACCAAATAGTTTTCCCAAAACTTCTATAGTGCAGGTACGGTATATTCATGTCGAGTCGGTATTCGTATTCGTGGTGCACAGAGCTTGAGGGCCGTTTGTTTTGTGAGCCTATAGCCGGTATCGTCCGTTTTCGTCTACACAGTCTGGAGTTCTGACAAGTAGAATAATCGAACTGGTTTAATATTATCTGCGTACACGAACACACAGTGGAGCTCCGACACTTCTGCAGTATTAAAAGTTGCCCACACTCTTTCTCTCGCAAATGCTGGCAGAGCTCTGTCACTTGTACAGTCGATACCAAAAACCTTTTACATCACACACACACACACACACACACACTCACATTAGTTTCGACACCCGTATAGTAAGGACGCTGTGTGGAAACCTGTTAAGCACCACTCATTCTCTCTAAAGCAAATTTTCATTTGAGACAAAGTGTGAGGATCGGTGGAGGAAGCTGAACGTTGCAGATGAAGCTTCATGCACACAGTCACACAGAGTTCTGCCATTGGTCGCTGGTCAACGTTTTGGGTTATTTTCCCCAAATGTTCATGCTAATGGGAAGCTTGTCCTTGAAGCAGGTGACAATTTAATGTGATCAAACTAAAATAGTACTCGGCTAATTGATGTCCCAGATGTCAGCAAAGGTAAAGAAGCAGTATTATAAGCAGGGACACCTCCGAGGAGACCCAGAGCCAGATAGAGGCCCCGGAGCTGTTGTTGAGATGTAATATAGATGTTGTCAGGAGGCCCAGAATGCCCCACAGTACCCCCCACAGTCATATTCAATGCATCGTACTGTAAAAGACACATTGTCCACATACTTTTGAATTGCTGCATATGTGCAAACATAATGATAATTAAGTCTGATTATAAGACAAAAAAAATCTAAACCTGCTATCGCTCCAGAAATGATTGACAGGGCTTTAAAAACACAGACAAAAAAAGAGTTGATTCTTGAAAAACCTCCAGTCAAGGTCCACTTACTGAGCTTACGTCAGTAACGTTTCTCAACACTGAGCGGGACATTTAAAGTTCTTATTATTTATGATTACTTGAGAAGGATGCCAGGCCAAACAGCTCAGGCTGCATATGAGTATTTTATCACCAGCAGTTGGCTTTAGTTGAACATTCTGTTGCTACTCGTAACCGCTTCTGTCACAGCTCCATAACAGTCTGACTGACATTGATACGTCATTTATGGAAGCTGTGTTAAGTAAATATTGACATTAATCTTTATCGACTCCCTAAATGTTGTTGGAGCTTTTCTGTAGTTTCTCTTCTTGTTACAGCTGTTTTTATATTGTTATATTATAATTATACTATTACTACTATAATTATACTATTATAGCCTGCCAGTTGTCTGAGTGCATATGTATTTCACTATTTATATATTGTGCACCATGTGTGTATTTTTACTATATTGTGCTGTACATTCTGTGGGGACTTAAAGGAATAGTTTGCCAGATTCCAGTAAGTTAGCCCACTGCTCCCAGCATGGAAATAGTTTGGCACATAAGTCCAAACCGTTGCTTATCGTTTTTTATTCTGTTCTTATTAAACAAACAAGAGATACGATGTCAATTATTGAGCTTTAAATATGATGGTATGGTGGATCCTTTCACTTTATGCTTCATATTCTGCTGTGGAAATAAAGGGGGATATGCTTATTTCCAAAAATGCCAAACTGTTGCTTAAATGTTGGCCTTTATCTGGTGATAAGCCCACATGAATGAGGGACAATGTTACTGATTTGACAGGTTGTAGGCCGCTAATTCATTCAATCAGTCAAGGAATCTGTTGTTTTTATTCTAAAAGTATTTTTTTTACAGTTTCATAATGTCTTCCACTGAAGACCTCAAATGTCATATACTGTCTTCAAGCTTAATTGGTGCACAGGCCCATAAGACATGATGAAGTTTATACAGATCCGACTTTTAACTCAGTAGAAGTGCAGCCATAATTATATTAAAACATATATGATCGTTCTCGTAACTTGCTCTCTAAAAATAGGAGGGGGGGGGGGATCAAACCCTTATAGCACAGTCTATTCATCACGGTGCATTAGAACTTGTTTAACATCACTCACTCACACGCGCGCGCACACACTCAGTGAGCGCACGAGCAGGTCGAGGGAGCGCGAGTCAAGTGCAGCTTTCAGCAGGTGCCGCCCCGCGTGAGCCGGCTAGGACGAGATGAAAGACACCGCTGCACACCCGCCGACTCTCTCCCCGCTTCCCCGCGCGCTCGGTGAGGTAGATTTGTAGTGACAGCAGCGGGTGCATTCGCCAGTCATTCCCCATAAAAGGTTCCGTCTGATCAAAGCCCCGCTGAGGCTGGGAGAGGCAGGGAGGCGGCCCGCTATGTCGGCGTGTCGGTGTGTGTCTGCGTGTCTCCGGTGTCTCACAGGGTTGATGCGGTTTTGAAGCTTTAAAAACACACACACACAAAATAAAACTCTGTCTCTCTCTCCCCGCTATTTACATTCGAGCTCCGTTTTGCCTTGGCAGTAAAACATTGGTTTTATTCCCCCCGCCTGCAGCCCGTGTGACAGCCTCGGCTGCATTAATCAACTCTTCCCGCTCGGAGTCAAGGATTTAAACTGGAAGAATTAAATCTTTAAATACATTTTAAACGGAAGTGTCTGACTGAAGTTATGTTAACAAGCCCCCCCCCAACATTGTATGTGTGTGTGTGTGAGAGCACATCCCCCGCTGAGCGCTGAGGGGTTCGTACACACAAAAGCAGAAAAGAGGCAATGTGTTGATATACATTTACGCATCCGCTGTCAATTACACAAACACTTTAGCGGGAGTAAAAGTTCGCCTTTTTTCCTCCCACAATATGAACACCAAATATCAAGAAGACACCACTGCAAGCTGAACTTTTAAGTAACTATTCCCATTTTTTTTTCTTCATATTCACAGTTTTTAAATCACCAGGAAGCACGCACGAGCACGTCCCTCTTTACCTCATTAACATCAGTCGTCCCGTCACAAGCAGACAGCATTATTCACCATCAATTAAGCGCGCGGGAATCCAAAGTCAGTCAGCTGCTGACACATCTTGGTGAAGAGGCCGGGATGCAAATGCTCAAAAAAAAAAAAAAAAAAAAAGAGATTTTGGCAATGCAAATTTTCAAAAATCAGTTAAAAAGCGTAGACTGTATACCCCCCCCCCCCCAATCCATTGTTGTTATGTGAAGCACAAAGCTTTCCATACATTGATCTTTTCCCTTGCAATAGTCTCAGTCCCTGCTGAATTAAACATGGCCCATCAACATCACATGAAGTTGTTGTCCGTGCATCAATCAGAGCAGAGTTTAAAGAAGCGTCGAGACAATGCACTGGAAACTATGAAGGCCCAAAATCGAAGTATCTCCATTGGGGTAAGGTCTACACCCCTCTATTAATGCAAAATCTTTTTATTTACGAGAATATGTTAAAGCGCCGTTATTATCATGAGCACACAAAGTTCTACCGCAGTTAAAACAGATTTGGTTATTTCACATGACAGATTTCTGTAGTTGTGCATTTGTCTTTGTTCCTCACTGGTTTATTGTAGGCGGGGCTCATTTAGAAGAAAATAAAAAGTGATGACACTTGCAGGTTGTTAACTAATATTGCCAAATCTGATCAAACCATGTTTTTTTATATATATATATATATATATATATATATATATATATATATATATATATATATATATATATATATATATATATATATATATATATATATATATATATATATATATATATATATTCACATTTTAAAAGCTGGAGCCAGTGACATTTGTGTTCCTAATAATCACACAGCCCAGATGTGAATACAATTAACAATGGCTGATTTTTACAAGAGGCAAGAAAGAACAGCAGACCCAGAAGTGAGCGTCAGTGTGGTTATCACCACACCCTTTAATTCCAACAGTACGTAAGAAAAAAAAATATTACAGCGTATATAAACATTAGGATCACTGTAGCGCTTCTGAGTGCTTAAACTTTGCTATGTTACAGTCGACTCAGTGACAACTGACACTCATACGCAACTTTTCTCGACAACATTCTGCTATAAATTAACAGCCTCAGCAAAAGTTGAATTTACACAAGATTCCTAGAAAACACATACTGCATCCAACTCTTCTCAGATGAAGGCAAAGTGGCGCTAGTATGTACACTCTGTTGTCTGGAGGTTAGTGCGCGTGTGTGTGTGTGTGTGTGTGTGTGTGTAGCAGTCATGATGAACCTGAAGATCAGGTGGCGTTTTACTGCGGGTAGGCCTCGATCACCATGGCATGACCCTAGAAAACAAAAGAATACACGCTTGTCAGGAAAAACAAACAGAATTCGGAATATCATTTTGATCAATATCCGAGTTTCCCAGATACAAAATGTTAAGATCTGAGTTGGTGGTACCAAACTAACTCAAGTCGTGGTTCGTGTGGCTCTGCGGTCACCCAGTGCTTACCTGTCCTCCAGCAGCACAAGCCGCCACCAGTCCGTACTGTCCTCCCTCCTTCTGCAGCCGGTGAGCCACTGTGGTCACCAGCCTGCAGCCGGTGGCCCCGAACGGATGACCCAAAGACAGAGAGCCTCCCCACAGGTTGAACTTCTCCATGGGAGGAGCTCCCACCTGCACACACAAACACAAAAGCAAAAGGCATGTGGTTAGGACTGATATTTAGACGAGCATTACTTTGTGTAAAATCCAAATTCAGCCTCCAGAGAGGCGAGGGGTATAAACTGACAGACTGCCAAGGTTAAAGGTCAGGTGGATAATTGAAAACTACTTCTGTACTTGAAGACTTATATCAGAATTTCCTAACAAATGTCTTTGCATTTATCTCTTGACCAAATTCATGAAATTATTTCGTTACGAATTAGTTGCCTAATATGAATCTTTACTTTTTTAAGACATCATAATGTACAATATATATATATATATATATATATATATATAAAACAAATTTAAAACATAAAAAGTTTCACATAAAAGAGACGACAGCCGTAAAACTACTAGATTTTTACATAAATTGTTGCAGCAAAAGAAAATCAGCATTTGTTTCTGTTGTACAATCCTTCACCCCGAGCTTGATGATGATCGGATGTTTAAAAGACAGATTGTCTTCTAGGAAATAAAACCGGTATTTATAAGTTGAGACTGGTTCAATCAACTTATTAGTTACAGTAACAATCTAACATACATCATCAGCTGTCTTCTTTGGCCTTTTTGTGTTAATAGGTGTGAAATCAAACAAAACTAGCAAACCAAGGTACACAAAAAAATTGATATTACTTGTATTACAGTACAACCATATCATATATAGGATTATATGAAAAAAAAGGAGCAACTAATGATAATAATTGTCATGACTACCGTGGCCAAAATGTTCTCTGTACATAACACATGACTAGCAGCTATCTTTACCTTCGATTTCTTGCCCAAGTACGTCTGTCCAAACCAATCAGAGTCCATAGCCTTCAGATTAGCCATTATCTGGCCCTGGAAAACACACAAATACGTCCACAGCTTTACCAAAGATACCCGACACATCGATATATACTGATTCAAAAGTACATGGATATGAAGTAGACTACTCCAATGGTGCTTTGAGAGATTCTAGTTTAATGATGCTTATCTGCAACTTAACATATCTGGGCAATTAACAGGAGATTTTCACTCACCACTACATGCTCATGCAGACTTTTTTCACCCTCCAAAATCGGTTAACTTACTGCAAAGGCCTCGTGGAACTCGAAGACATCAATGTCGCTCATGGTCAAGCCGGCCCGGTCCAGGACCTTTGGTGTACCGTACGTTGGGCTGCAAGAGTTAAACAGGACACAGAGTCACACTGATGGTCTTCAAAAAAAACACACACAAGGTTAGCCATCACAAATGGTGTGAGAATCCCTTGTTTAGCAAATGTTAAAAGCTGAAATAAAAAACTTCAAATAAAATAGGTGAGTTGACGTCTCTCCTCAATCGTACGACACTGAGGGACTCACCCCAGAAGCAGCTGATCTTTGGGGTCCTGGGACACGTAGACGAAGTCTCTGCCAGGATGCAAACACAATATGATCAGCACATCTGAAAAGAGCATCGTCGGGGAAATTGAGGCTACGCTAACAAAACAGAGAGGGTGCAGATACCTGAGGTACGCTTTCGGCTTGTAACCCATAGCCAAAGCCTTCTCTTCAGACATCACAAGCACAGCAGACGCCCCGTCAGTCTGAGGACACAAGCCGCTCAGTTAATGTGAGGGCAGCTTATGAGTCGTGAGCGAAGGCAGTTCAAAAGGGAATCATGGGAGATAAATAATCATAACTATGCTGAGGGTGTTACTGAACATAGAGTGCGGTACAGACTGTGTGTGTGTGTGTGAGAGTGTGTGTGCGTACCAGGAAGGAGGAGTTGGCGGCGGTGACCGTGCCGTGAGGTTTGATGAAGGCGGCCTTTAGTTTGCCCATTTGCTCCATGGTGGATGGGCGGATGCCGTTGTCCTTGGAAACAATATCACGACCTGGTAAAGACAAAAATATACAGTCATGTAAATCATAAAAACAAAAAACAAAAAACCAACAACATACAATGCTTTATAATTGAACTGTATGTTGAATTTGTTTCAAATCTAAAGTAAAGTTAATGAATTACAAGAATACGACCTCCTACATTTAAGTACACAACCATCTGTACAAATGTGCTTACCTGGCACTTTAAAGGCGATGACATCCTGCAGCAGGCCGGCGTCCTGGGCCTTTTTGGCCAGAGAGTGTGATCGCACAGCGAACTCATCCTGCTCCAGTCTGGTGACCCCAAACGCAGCAGCCAGACGATCGGCACTGTGGCCCATCGTTTCAGCCGTGGAGAACTCCGCCACAGCAGGAAGCTACACACACACACACACACAGAAACGTTACAGGAGGAAATACTACAGTGGCTGTTATAGGTCAAAAATAATGAATTTAAAATGAAAGAGGTGCTAGATTTGAAGTGAATATATACCTCTGGGGCGAGATGTGCCATCCGGATGCTGCCAATCAGACCCAGCCTCTGGCCGAGGGTCTTCGCCTTGTTGAGGGACAGCATGGTCTTCCTCATCTTGCGGCTATGACGGATGGGGACATCAGACATGAACTCCACCCCTCCTGCAACGACGGAGTCACACTGACCTGCAGCAATCAGACCAACAGCTGGAGAGAAGGAGGGCGGAGAGAGAGAGAGAGACAAACAAACGTCAAATAAAGTCCCTATCGTTCTTAATGCACGTGCCTTACTGTAGTGACAAGAACACACATCTGATCTCAGCCTCCAGCTGTGATCCTGCTTCATTACCATTATTGTTTTTAACGATTCCTCATGCCCAGATGTTATGGTGTGTTTTGTTATCAACGTTGCAAAAAATGAAATGTTTTTTATTACTTTAATATGCTATGGTGCGGACATTTCTTTCGCTGAGCTACCTGTGGTCATTGCCTGGTTGGAGGAGATGCAGGCCATGGTGACGGTGTGAGCTGGGATCTTGTCAGAGAAGCCTGCACCCAGTGCTGCCTGAAACCACAGTAAAAAAAATATTATAATGAAGAAGATGCACAACAAGGACAGCCACTCAAAAATGCTCCTTTGGTTAATATTATGTCTTAGGATCGAGGCTGAAAGAGAATACATAAAACACATGCAAGGCCCGTGAAGCTGCAGATGCTCTGTGATAATACCTCTCTTGCCACGTTGCTGGTTTTGACCTCCTGGATGACTGTTCCATAGATGATGTAGTCTACAGCATCTTTGGGTAATCCCGTCCTCTGCAGCAGACCCCTGAGAAAATCAACATGGAACATTTTCAAACCACAGTAGCACTAAAAAAATAGAGATGCAAAAAAGGCAGAAACATTTGAGCTTGATTTATTGTGGCAATAGAAACTCTGATGGCACCATTCATATAAATAACACAACATAAGGACACACTTACTGCATAGCTGCTCTGGCCAAGTCATGGGGCATTAGGTCGGCATATCTGTAAACAGAAACCAGACAGGTTTTTACCTTCATGCTGAGATATAAATGTAAAAGTCATTACACTACAGGTTTTCCTTCTTCCTGAAGTTATGGTGAACAGACTCCAGCTGGTGAACTTGGCCATAAGAAGGAAGCAAAGACGTACGTGGTCCCAGACAGCAGGAAAGGGGTTCGAACTCCTTCCACCAGAACTATGTTCTTCACACCAGGCCGAGCAAGCGTCTTCTTGCTCTTTGTCTGAACTGAAAGGAAAGTACGAGAGTAACGGACAGTTAGACTCTTAGATATGAGCTGACCTGAGGAATCAATCGGAGTATCATCTCAAGATCTTTTTTTAGATTCCTCCTAGAGAGGATAGCTTTTGGTGCTGTCCAGGTAAATAAACAAATCAATAAATGGAGGCTTTACAACGTTCAGATCATTATTGAAACAGTGTGATGTCCACAAGACTGGGTTAGCATGTGACTGTAAATGATATCAAGAGTAATGACTTACCCTGAGCGTGAAGATGGGCCGTCGTGCTGAGAGAGCGTGCCCCTGAGACACCTACACAGGAAAACATTCATTATCCTCAATTATATCATTGAAAATACTTCACCGAACAGACTGACGTACATTGGAATATGTTAATCTGAGAAACAAACAACTTAATACAAAACTTACCCAACCGCACCGCCCAGGAAGGGCTGACAGAGGAGCTCCGCATTGTGTTCAGCAACATGGAAGCCATTATGTTCTGCAGGGCAAAAAACAGTAATTGTTAGTAAAAAGTCTTAAACAGGATGCTGTTAAATAAAATAAAAGGTTCATGGCCCTGCATAACATTTTGTTTTATTGTAATACTTTCTGTTTTAATAGTATTGTTTTTTCAGGGAGAAAAAAAAAATCTGATTTCTATTTAAACTGGACCGCAAACTACCAGCTAATGCAATAATTACAACATGTAGAACACATTTATATCGACGAGGGTAGGCTGAGGGTAGGCTGAATATCGGACATTCAAAACTTCATGAAGAGAGGATTTATTGCAGGACTTTTGTATTAGACAGTTTTAGCTAGGTATATAAATGTTCTTACATTACAATACAGTGTACGAGAGGGATAACCCCACGACAAAGCCTCTCAGGTAATACTCACATCGAACTCTGTAGGCAAAAGGTTACCTGGCTGACATAATAAACAGTAGTGAAGAGGTAGTGAAGAGAGACTAGTGCTACCAGAAACATCGACGTATTGATATGTAAAGACCAGTACCAGATGTGCTCACTGACACACACACACACACACACACACACACACACACACACACACACACACACACACACACACACACACACAGTATTGAAGTTAGATATTCCAGTACTGTGACAACAGTACTATATAAAACAGTGGAAATGCAAATTATCACTCAGTGGTGGAATGAAACTGTGTACATTTTACTCAAGTACTGTACTTTAAGTATTTCCATTTTATGCTACTTTATACTTCTACTCCACTAGCTATATTATGAAATATCGCATTCGTTGCCACACTACATGTATTTTACTTTGTTAATTTGTACATAAATAAAAAAACACAGTATGATAAGCTTAATGCTGTATGATATGATGCAGTACTTTACTACCAATCTACACAGTAGAAGCAAATAGAGTTGGCTCCAAAAACTGTGTAAACTGTATGTAATTGTTTGTGATGAAAACAGAATATAATTTTTATAATGATAAAACACTGTGAAAGGAGCCAGTCTGCATAATGAGTACTTGTACTTTTGAATGCACGAAGTACATATTTCTGATAATACTTCTGTACTTTTACTTAACATTCTCAGGACCTTTATTTTTATTTGAATATTCTTAGACTAAGGTATTTCTTCCACCACTGAACTTAACGATAAACCTGAATACCTTTAACGGTTTCAGAGGCTCTTCTCTGTTCCACATTTACCATTGACCCATATTAAATATCAATACAATAGGGTTTCAATGTTGTACAGATTCAAACTTAAAAGAAGAGCTCTAAGAGCTAGAATATATGTAATATACATAGAAAATGTGTCTTGTTTTATATGTGCGACAACGTGACATACACCAGTTGACGGTCACCTAGCCCAACACTCCTACTCTGGCTGTGAACCTTCACCTAGATTCCTCTCCTAGCGAATGACAGAGACATACATGCAGGATCACGGGAGTCAAACAGGATCAGAGCTGTCTGCTGTCGATTAAGTATTTGAAGTGACGTTTACAGCAAAAAACACATTACTGACACGATCTAATCAGCAAACCGATGAAGCTGGAAGCAAAATCCAAGCTAGTAAAGCTACTTTGTTAGCCTATCGTTAACGTTTTCATTCAGTCGTGATCTATTCCAATACGCTTGAGGTGAAGAAACGCATTAGCTGAGTTCGCACCATGTCTTTTCTCTTCCTAATTGTAATATCAATAGTGATAGCGGTATTAAAGTTTACCTGTATTTGAGATATGCCTTTGACGACACCAGTTCTCTGTCAGACGATGGGACAGCCTCAGCAGCGCCGGACTACGCTTTCAAGGACCCACCAGTGTGGTAGCAGACCTAGATAACGCCTGAAGTAAAAACCACAATCAACAAACGAATAGTCACATACCTACTTATGTTTAAGAGCTCTATTGATTGGACATTATAATACCATCATAATGATTAATTTAGCTTTTCTCAAATGAAAGATAGCAATTTGAGTACAAATAACCACATTTTATGCTACGGCAATATTTCAGCGCGTTTTGAGGTCCTTATCCCGTTACCGACACTCAACGCTTGATGCGTAAACCACTTAATTCAGATGTTAACAGGTGAGAAAGAGGACCTAATTAGCATGTAATGGTCAGTGGAGGAAGAATTGCTCAGATATTTTACTGTAGCATTACTACAGACTCTGTCATGCATTCAAATTCTTACTTAAGTGAACGTACAAAAGTAGTTGAATAAAAATATACTTGAAGTACAACAAATATAATTTATCGTTGTGCAGAATTACCTATTTCAGAATATTGTGTATTATTGTTATTCATGTTATTGATATATACATATGTGGTAAAGGTGGAGCTTATTTGAATATTAATTTATATGTTGTTGGATAACGTAACTAATACATATATCATAATATAACTACATTTGGAAAGTAACTAGCAACCAAAGCTATCAAATACTAATACAGTAAAATGTGCAATATTCACAATAAGTGGTCTAAAAGTATAAAATGGAAAAACCACAAGTAAAAAAGTAAAGTAAATTGTACAGAATACTTGGTTACATTCCACCACATTTGCTTAAACAATTAGTTAATTCGTTAGTCAATGAAAAAAAAAGAAATACATAATCGATTAATCGTTGAAGTCAACTGTCATGCAAAAATGCCATTCTCTGTTTCCAGCAGTTTGTCAAATATGAGTTTTTGTTGTTTTTGTCTGTTTTATATCATTATAAATTGAGGGTCCCAAAAATAGACCATGGGTCATTCTTGCTTCTTCCGTATGTGAGGGTATTCAGGGTCCTCTGTCTCTCTCTCTGTCTCTTAGGTCTTCATCATTGGCAGGTAAATCGGAGCTTGATAGTGATTGGTCGATCTAATATGTACCTTTTTTACAGGCTATTTTAGTAAAAGTTAGACATTATTAAGTTTGTGTGGTCTTCCTCTAATGTGAAAGGCTTTAGGGAGGTGAGTTATACTGCCCCCTGAAACATGTAGTAATCTTCCCTTCTCTAACATCTTTAGTCAAATTGAGCTCAGCTTAGCCTGTGTTTGCATCGTCAGCATGATTAAACAACATACCGGTAGTTATGTTTACATGCAGGGTTAATGGTATAATGTTAATCCAGCAGAAATTAACAATACAATACCGGTAGCCCTCCTCCTGACGGCCTCTCATCCTTTTTACTCTCCATCAAGCTCGAACACGAGTCAGCTATACGAGCTCAGGGATGATGTGGCAGTTGTGCGACTCAACGATCCAAAAGCCAAGATGTGCGTGTGTGTGTGTGTGTGTGGGTGTGTTTATGAAAGAGAGTAAGAGACAGTACGTACATGTCAGAGAGAGAGAGAGAGAGATTATGTTTGTGACAGTCTTGACTTCCTGTCTCAGTCTCTCCCTGACAGGTGTGACATGATTAATCAGAGCTCGTGCATTTGTGTGTGTGTGTTCGTGTGTACGCAGGTGAACAAACTATCTGATGCAGTCAGAGTTGGCGGAGGTGATGGAGGAGATCTGGTCGAACGGTGCTGTGAAAAAGGGCTGTCTTAATCTCCAGCTTCATCCCCTGGGTAGATATCAAGCAGGATTATTGCTTCAACAAGAATTTCAAAATTTTGCAGGTGGTCACTGTTCCACTTGTCTGTGTTGTATTACCTATTTGTTTAGCTTCAGCTGTCTGTATTCTCTTTCTGTTTACCTTAAGCGTCTGTACGTTATTGTATGTCTTTATTCTATTTCTATGCTTAGAACCCCAGGAGGACTAGAGGCACACCGCTGTGCTTTTAATTGGGATCCTTCAATAAACAATAAACACCCTACACTTTTTGAACCAGAGGAAATACATTTATTACGGTGCATTGTCACTTTTCCAACTCCATAGAAATTCAACAATAAATTCGGACGAATTAAATATGTGTTGCTCTTAGTTTGATTGAATACTATAACAGCACTGAGGAGGTCACGCGTGTCTCTCAGAAAGTTCAGAAGAAGATCGAGAAGTCTCCCATCCTAAATGCTCCTGCCATCCATGGCTCCCGCCTGGGTGGAGGCTTGACGAACCAGATTAGTTGGGAAAAATGCTTCTTATGTGGACTAAGATTTGACCACTTACTCCCGATTCTGTGTCTTCTGTACCAAATCGCCACAAATAGCAAAGAAATGATCCTAGGTACACCGGAGGTCAAGCTGGGACTGCGGCCTGAAGCAGTCGGCACTCAGAGACTGCCTCACTTGGGAGGAGATATCAGCTCACAATATCTGCAGCTCGCTTGTTGCACGTGTAATAATACGTGTGTGTGTGTGTGTGTGTGTATGTGTGAGTGGAGTGTTGGACATAATGCTGACAGGAGGGAACATCCGGGCAGATAAAACCAAGAAGATGGGTCTAGTGCACCAGCTTGTGGACCCTCTGGGTATCTTCTGCAAGTGGCATTTTTCTCCATCGCTGTACTACACTGCTGTAATGTTCTGCGATGTGCTCCTCCAGGCGAGGGTGAGAGGGAATTAAAACTCTTGTGTTTGTTTGTTTACTCCAGGTCCTGGTATACTGAAGTGTGCAGAGGAGAGGACTGTTGAATACCTCGAGGAAGTTCAAATCATATGTTTGAAGGTAATATTCCACAGCTTTTATCAAAACACATTTGATACCCCGAGAACAGACACGCAGGAAACGCAAAAACAAGAGTGAATACTGGAGAGCTTAAATTCATCTTTAATAACACAAACAGCCCCGAGACCCAGTGGGGGGGAAGTAACATGCACTCAAATACTGTACATAGATTATCTGAAACTTGACAAGGGGCCCCAACCAGACACTTCTTTTTTTGTAAGAGGTCACATTTGATTTTTTTCCTTCTTTTTTTTTTTTTACAATCGATTGTATTTTTTTATGTAAAATTTTTATCTGAAAAAGAACACCTGTCAGATAATTGAAAAAGTATTCTATTTCCTCATAAGGGAGTATAAAGTAGCATAAAATAAAATACTGTGACCTCTTTGATTGGTGGAAACTTCAGATGAATGGTTTAACATTTAACATCAAAACAATCCACTGAGAGGTTTATGAATCTGAAAGGGAAACTGACTCATCGACAGCCATCATAATAAATAGCTATCACTATGTACAAAAGGTAATAAAATCATTTTAAAAAAGAGACAAAACTGTAGAGCCAAGTCCTCTGAATTGAGGTAGTGGAGGCTTTTACCAGACACACGATATCTAATAACTTCACATTTATGTCTTGTTTTGGTTCCCTGTTTTATTATGTCACTCACCTCTACCTCTCGTTTCAAATATCTTCAGCTGGCCTTGTGTGATTACCTTTCCCTGCCCTGATCAGCTTCACCTGTTCCCAATCACCCCCCCCCCCCCCTTACCTCAGTGGTGGCTTCGGCCCTAACAGTCTATAAGTTGTTAACGGTTCCATCAAAGAAACATTTCCCATTTAACTTTTCACATGGTTTCAATCATACAAATGTTTGGATATAAATGTATGAATGCATTTTAATTTATCTTGTGACGTTCTAAACAGGACTAAACGACTGACATCAACTGTTTATAAAGCTCTTTATATTCAGCCTGTGATATGAAGTAGTTCAAACTAGCATACACTTTGATGCGTCTGTATTTGCAATCTAATAATGAATATTGCAAGTAGTCTAACTTTTGATATTTTAAGTACATTTGACTGATTGTACTTCTGCGCTTTTATTTAAATAAGAAATTGAATTCAAGACTTCTGCTTGTACTGAAGTATTTGACATTGTTGTATTAGTACTTTCACATATGTGAAGGATCAGAGTACCTCTTCCACCCACTGCTTACCTGCAGCATCTCCTTTTCACCATTTGTAGGATTGCTAGCTAAACCAAGGCGAAGTAATACATGTGATCACTGTTTCTGTAAAAGACACAAAAAACGACATTGTTCCCCACGCTGTTTCAGACAAACATTTTATTCCCTCGTAAAAACAAGAAACAATTGTACTTGTATTGTATTTGTACCTTTGAATCAGATGCATACCTCTATACTTACATACTTAAGATGTTTACTTCTACTTCTATTGAGAGGTCAGTGGCCGTGGACCTGTCTGTCCTTTGTAATTTCTCCTTTATGTCTGCTGACAGTGTTGTGGCTGCTGCTACGCACGGCTAAATTGCTTGTCGCACTGCCCATGTCTCTGATAGCAAACTGATCTTGGATACTGTTCTATTTGATCATTTTCTTTTCAATGCAATAACCGTGGTACTGTATCCGGCCTCATGTGCAATAACCCTCACGACCTGCTGTCTGCGTGTTGTTATGAGTCAACCGCCAGGGAAAACAAAAGAGCATAACCTGAGCTCCAGACGTCATTACCTTTCTATTTATTCTGCGTTCTCTTCTTTTATTTCTTCATTGCTCTTCTCACAGCGGCCTTGCAGTTACGTGATCTCAGAGAGTACATCAATTTCACGGTGGAGTAGACCAAGGAGGATTAAAGTGTGTGTGTGGGGGGGCGGGGGGGGAGTAGGAGAATCTTGCCGTCGGGAGCAGCCTTAGACGTGGCTGCAGTCTATCAAATTTATTATGGAATTATGACACAACAGCAGCTGGCAACAAGAGAATCACAAGAACTAACAGACAAGTTGACTTTGACATTCACACCAACATAAATTGCATTTTTCGGTTGTCTGTCTAACTTGGATGATCTCGCTTCTTGTCGTAACCCTCGCTGTGGCCGAGGCGGCAGTCGTATCACATTACTGTCATCAGTGCCAGCAGGAAGAAGGAGTTCGCTGGATTTATGTGTAGTATTCAGAGAGCAGGCCAATTTCATTTGGATAGCTGAAGGGAACACTTTTATTCCAGTAACTGCTGAACAACATTTCTTAGTCGCTCTTGCATTTTTGTTGCTTGTCAAAGTATAAAAATTCAAGTTTTGTCTGTATATTCAGCCACGATAGATTAAATCTATTAGACATATAAGACATGTTCCCATTTTGTACCTATTTCAAGTATCTGGGGTAGGATTTGGAGGTATTTATATAACGTAGCGGAATGATAAATGTAGGGCTGCAACTAAAAATGATTTTCATTATCGATTTATCTGCCAAATTCTTTTTTGATTAATCATTTAATCTTTGAAAAACAGTGAAAAATTCACCCTCGACTAAATTTAGTGAACTTCAAAAGGCAGATGTTCCTTCTTATTTAATATTGATTCATTATTAACAGCTGTTTTAATATCTGATGCAACATAATCCTTCAAGAGTAACGGCGTCAGCTCTGATTTTATCTAGTGGTGTGCAATAAAAACGTAAACAAATGGCCGCGTGGACATATTACTGAGTGGAATTTCATTTATTATTATTCAAGGCTAAATCAAGCATATCTGAACAGGTGATCTGAGGTACATTTTGAGAATATTTCTGAGCAACACATCTGCATATCTGACTACAGACAGAAGGACGTCTCGTGTTACCCTTACAGGGAATGTTAATAGAAAATATCACTGTCCTAAAGTACAAAACGGCCTTCATACAGAATAGTGTAAGATATTGTTGAGTGAATCAATGATCAGTACCAGAAACGTACTTACTTTATTGGGTGCCCCAGATTTTCTCTTTTTTTCCCATTCAGCTTTAAACAACTAGCTCTTTCTTATATCCTAAGAATTGTTATTTATGCCAATTACAGGCCACTGACGCTCAATGCACAGATGAAGAGGACTGTGCAAGAGACTCAGGTGAACAGGTTCAGTGTTACATCTGAGTGGTTACATGTCCTACTGGTCAACAATAGAGGCTGTAAACCTTCTATATTTGATGTGGAATGAAGGCATGTTTCCTCCTCGTATCAGATCGTATGTGGGATCACAGCATGGAGGCCACACAAACCCACGCAGAGTGCTTAAAACCTTTAGCTGTCTCGAAGCATGACGATGTGTTGTGGTTGATTATCTGCCCCGAATACGAATTGAAACAGGGCACTTTCACCATGTAGCTCCCCGTCGCAGACATTTGTTAGTAAACTAGTCCCAGTCTGTGATTCAGACTGGAAATATGGAGTCAGTCTGTCAGAGACTGATCAGAGCCAGTCAAGTGTCAGTTCTATCATTTGACCACAGGGTGGCGCGGTTTCCTTCAGCAAGGTCTCAGCTTCAGTCAGTGGGGCTCAGCAGCCGGTCGTTCACAGTGGAAGGCACATTCAGCATGGCTCAGGAGCCAACAGGCACATTATCAGGACAGTACGTGTGTGTGTGTGTGTGTGCGTGTGTGCGTGTGTGTTAGATCTTGGGCCTCCAGCCCTGTATGAACTGTGTGATCTTGGTGACATGGAGTCGGCTCAGGTGGAAGTCATGTGACAGGATGTCCTCGGTCAGCTGCACCAGGAGGCTGCCGTCGATGCGCTCCCTCTGGAACACGCCCACCGCCGCCTCTGACAGGCCGATGAACCGCAGGCAGGCCGACACCTCCTCCAATGACAGCACGGACAGGTCAGCGGGAGGCCTCCAGGTGGGGTCGGGGGACGGGGACAGCCCTTCAGTGACCACTGCGGACGTCCCACCGCCCTCTGCCCCTCTGGAGGAATCTGTCGTGGGATTGGCGGTGGGCTCGGGTGAGGGGCAAGGGGACTGGCGGTTGAAGGGGTTCAACGCTCCGAAGGGAGCAAATCGACTCTGCGGAGGTGGCGGCCTCAGTCGAGGTCCGGAGGAGGTGAAGGAGTCCACCCATGGCTCGGCCCAGGTTGCCTGTGCTGGCTGAGGATTGGCTGTGTTGTCTGCAGGGATGGCAGAGACCGGCTCGGGACTGGCAGGGTTAGGGGCCGGGCAGTCCGCCCAGGAACACGGGTAACAGTAGAGGGAAGCATCTGGAGAGGGCGAGCAGCTGGGACAAAGCACGATAAAGGGATGTTAGCTTCTGGTATCAGTCAGCACGACTCATATACATTATATTGGGTATAGTTTATGGTTCCCATATGTTGCACTCTGGGTAATGTAGGCGGCAGGTTTTTGACAAGCTAGAATCAAGTGTGGCACAAATAGGACGACATCTCTGGTCCAGCTTGAGTCCGACGATGTCATAAAAGTGCTCGATGGAGAACTCGTTTCAGTGACACAACTCTTATGTGAGGGTGCTATATGTACAGTAGCTATCAATTTATTATAGCCTAAGTCATGTGTTAACCTGGGATCCAATGGTAGCCTCTATTCAACAACACTATGAATCTATTTCTCAAGAGGAAGTTGCTGTTAACGTCCGTGTATCATATCAGGCATCACAGATGAGATTTGGGGAGATTTGATTTTTTGGTTACATTAGCTTAATTTGAGCTGGAAGGACATCAACCGCTTTCAAAGTAAAACGTGTCCAGGCCCCAAAAAAAGGCTGACAATCCTCTCTGTAATTAGACAGATAATTCCACATAATATAATAATAATAATGTACAAACTAAACATTACCTATCCTGAAGTCCAGAGGAGTAGAAGGAGAGGTTGGGTCTCGGGGAGGTGGAGGTTTTGGGGAAGCGAGAGGGGACGGGAGGGCTGGGGACCGGACTGGAGATGGACCCTCCTTTAGAGCAGCGAGGGGGAACCGGAGGGGCGATCAAGTAGCGACACTCCTCTCTCACCTACACACAAACACACACACACATACACACGGACAAATGAGAGCTACAGCAGCAAAAAAAGTTCACTCCTAAAACTTGACTTCTCAAGAGGCTTATTGGGAGTGTGTGTGTGTGTGTGTGTGTGTGTGTGTGTGTGTGTGTGTGTGTGTGTCCCAATGTTCTGCTTGGTAAATGTCAAACTTGGTGACCTTTACACCTCAAACAAACTCCCTCACACACAGAAGCAAGCTATTCACAAACACACACACACACACACACACAAACTGTGTCTTGGCAAGCTAAATAGCAGGGAATCAAGAACGCTGTGTGTGACAGGGTATAATCCAGCTGCATTGCAGACATCAACACCCACACGCACTGGCATGTTGCTGCCATCACTTTAAAAGAAAAAGTAAAGTGAGCAAAACAAAGCGTGATAATTCCCCCCTTACAAACACAGACGCCATAAACACGATACATAACATCTTATAACATCTTATGCAGAGGAACATGAGAAGCATGAAACAATATGTGGATTGAGAACGATGTTAAGAATGAGATTTTTCAAAACAACCCTGAACTTACATGTTAGGAAAAGTGCAAGAGTAGCAATCTGACAAAGACGTTTGCTCCTTACTATCACTAAGTGATGTAACACAGTGACGTTACGACCACATATTGTTTATGGAAACCTGTACAGTTCTAAATCCTTAATGTCTGCTTGTAACAGTGCATAATGGAAACAAATATGCACAGGAAGTGATGCATTTTACTTTACCAGGTAATTTAACATTTCACATTTGTGCTACTTTACTCAGTTTCACATGATTGAAAAATGAAATATCTTGAATATTTGTTGGACTTATTTGTGATACCAAAAGCAAACGTAATACACGACAAAATAGGTTTCCTTCGAAACATAAATAAAAATGTAGTTTGGCTGTATGGGAACGTACATTTTTAGGAGACAAGGCTGCAAGATACCATCTTGGTCTCTGGGAAATTGTGATGAGCATTTTTTCACTTTTTCTGACATTCATATGAAGAAGAATTAACAAATTGAAAATAATTGTGACCTTAAACTCCCCTTGTTCCTAATATAAATGCAGAATAAGTCGCACCGCTTTTACTTGAACAAATGTGAGACAAGCTGGCAACAGCAGCAACAGCCAACATGGCTGAGCAGAAACAAAGATCTTGTGTCACCTACAGAAACTAAATCTTAATTTCACTGAAACTCTAAGACAAAAAAAAGAGAAGCTTTTGTTTTTTGTTTTAATCATCACAAATGGTTGTTTTTGGGCCATCTTTTAATGTGAAATCAATATTAATTTGGTCATTCTTAAGACCAAAGACTCATCAGTATTTCCGCCACGGGGCAGAAACAGCTCTGTGCTATTTATTGAACTTCTGTATTCCAGCATACAGCACACATGTACTTGTCTTGGTGATATGTATTCATATGCATGAACTGTGAGCATACCGACTGTTCCTTTCCAGGAAGTCAGTGTGTGTTTGTGTGTGTGAATGTGGCCGGTGAGGTTTAAAAGCTGTAATGTATGAATAATTCAAACCAGGCATCCTGACTTTTAACAACCGGATGCTGCTGTGGACGGATAAGAGGGAGACAGAAGGTCAAAAAGAAGGACAGGAGGCGAAGACTGAAACTCACAGCTTCTGATTTTGGAGGTACGGGCGGCGGGGTGGACACTCTTGTCACCACGGTACCAAGAGAACCATCCAATGAGGAAGACGAATGAAAGGAGATGAGGTTCGGCTCCTTCCCCAAGCCCTCTGCGTTCTGATTGGTCCAGAGTTCCTCGTAAGGGATCTCCTCACTGGTCCTCATTTCATCCTCAGTCCACTCGGGAGTCATATACTCCCGCTCCTCACCTGGTCCCTCCCCAAGCCGCTCTCCAAGAGAGTCCCTGCAGCGCTGTGATAGGCTGTCCGAAACCCCGCCCCCATACCCGCACATGGAGAGGCGCTGCAGTGCCGGCGCCAAGGAGTCCTGACCCGACACACACATGCGAGAGCGCCGCGGGCTCACGCACTCCTCTGTCATACACTCCAGCTCCGGCCGGGTTTCTCTGACAGCCCGGGAGTAGGCATCTGGGTCGAACGCGTGTCGCAGCAGGAGGCTCTCCAGCGCTGCCGCGTGGACGGAGGCCTCGGCCACGTTGAACCGGGGCATGCAGCGCAGCAGCAGGAAGTGGGAAGGAGAGACTTCCTGTCGACGGAGCACCATGCAGAGCACCACCGTCTTGCTGACGATGTTGAGCAGCTTGTAGCGGTGGCCCTCTCGGACCGCATGGCGGTCGTAGGGGTTCCGCGGCGGTCTTGAAGGCACGGACACATTGACGGGGAGGCGAACCCTCTCGATGATGCTGCGTACCGTGTGCTCCCCACCCAGCATGCCTTGCTCCAGAGGGGAGCGCGTGCAAAAGCGTCCACGGCAGCCAAAGGGCAGGCTGACACTCTGATTCGTGCGATGGTTCATGCAGACCAGGCATGGAGTTTTACCTGAGGGGGCAGAGACGGAGAGGTGGATTAGCCAGGGGTCAGAGAGTACCTAAATAAAGAGTAACGGTATGGTCACATTAGTCTTGTGTTCAATGATATTCCTCCGCACTCATCCCACAAAATAGACGTTCTGATGCTGCCACAGAATGTCACTCAATAGTACGCAACAGTTTGGCCTTACGTACTTCGAGGAGTCTTCCCTAGGCGTCTCAAGAGTGCGCTCAGTCCCGTCTTTTCCTTAGAGGGCGTGGCACAGAGAAGCTCCGCCTTCCCCATGAGTGACAGCTCATCTCCAGCCTGCAGAGTGAAGCTGTAGGGCTCACTATCCTCACTGAACTCCCCTGACACCACCTGCAGCACACACATGTATGGACGCGTGAACATGACCTTGCATGATAGGAACTTGAAGTATGACATTCTCGTGTTCCTCAAACCTTGACACTAAAAGTGATCGTCTCCATGACAAAGACCCGGTCAGGGAAGACTCCAGCGACTTCCTCCACACTGGAAAAATACTGGACCGGATCCCTGACGTCCCGGTCTTCATCCAACAACTTGAACTTTCCTACAGAGAGGATGGAATCGGGACAAGGGAACGAGACGAGAAAGGTGGAGGAGGTGTACAAAGGGAGGTAGAAAGATGGACGGAGGAAGAGGAAGTAAGTTGGAAAAGGAAGTGGAGGAAAGTTAAGAATAAGGTGAGGGAGCCCAGAGGAAAGAGGAAGATGAAGAAAGGAGAGGAAATGAGAAGGAATGAAGGAGGGCAAGGAAAGAGGAGAGAAGAGGGGAGGAAAGGGAGGAGAAAGTGAGAGGTGAAAGGTTGTTTTTGTTCTGTTTCTCTTCACGACTCCCTGCAGTCCACCTCAAACACATCCGCAGGAGACACTGTTTGGACGGGAAGAACACAAAGACACCTCCGTGACCTATGACCTGGCACCAGCTCTCGGCCATTCGACAGCCGACGGGGTTGGCATGGCAACCAATAAAGGACCCCCATTCTCACGCAGAGCAGAGACCCATCACCATGGAGACACTCGCACATACACTCACATACTTTCACCCGTTGCTCATCCCCTCAAACCAGTAACTGTGTTTGTGTTCGTTAAGCTGGACCAGAGAACCTGCTCAGGAATTCACAATAGGCTCCAAATCATCCTCGTTTAAATGACATTACCCTTTCTCCTTATTTACCAGTTTATCGGAGGGCATTTAACTACTGCAACCCTCGAAGGGTTCTCACAGAGTCAGAGTGTTTGTGTGAGTGTGAAGGAAATGAGACATGAGAAAGTTTTATTTTTTTGTCCGAGAGGCAGAGCGGAATACCAAACTCTCCCATCCTCCTCGCCAGCACCTCCCCCCTTTGCTCTCCCCCTTTTTCTCCTCCACCCACCCTCCACCCTCCAATTCAAAGAGAGCCCCCAGGATGAGGAGCTTCCACCCACCGAACAATACCAGCAAGTGCTACTTTTCAACACAACAAACCACCAGCCCTCCCAAAAATAAAAAGACTGAAATGGAGTTTCAAATGAAACAGATGTACCACTGCACCAAACACAACTACAGTTCCATCCTGGAAACGCTGAGAAGAGGATTACTGTAACAACATATTAACAAGCTATTACTCTGTGAGAAAAATGTCCCTCCAAGAACTCTCAAGGGAATCACTCTGAGGCTTTTAAATCCCTACACATGAGGCTTTGGCCACCAGTTCCACATTACAAGGGTGGCTGTGGCGCCACTTGCTTTCCCTGAAACCCATTCATTCAGCTTCTCTGTCCTCTTCCCTTCAGTCATCCGTGCCTCTCTCACTGATGGACGGAGGAGGATACAGACAGACAGAGAGAGAGGATGAGAAGGAGGGGGCATCCTGTTGTCTGTCCTCAAGGGGAAACCTATATTGCTCTCCTCCGAAGCTTATTTAGACTTCCTGTATGAAGTCATCACACAGACATTAGCTCATCCCTGGCGATGGCCTCTGGTTCAAAAACAATTCACCTGTCACATTTAAAGAGACACTAAGGTAGTGCTGAAAGTATGCATGAATTAAAAATGTCTTTTCCTTGGCTGCTGGAATGCATTGTTAAGATGTTTTACACCTGAAGAGCACGCCGGCTTGATCCAGCAACAGAAAAAAAATGCAAAGTCATGCCAGAAAACTAAAAAAATAAATAAAACTGAATGTCAAACGACAACCAATCTTGCAGGAATTTTGGCCAGATTCTGGAATTGCTTTGTGGCGACTCATCCAGGGTTCAAATCAATCTTAATGCGTACAGACTCTGCCCAGCTTCACCAGGAACAGATCGAGAGTTTGAGACATAAAAAGAAGCTATCAAAAGTTCACCTATCCCCGATGTGCTTTACCTTGGCAGTTCTTGTGATGTGGCGGGAAGACAAAAATATTGAGTTATTACCTAAAGTCCCAGTGAGTGCTACTCAGCCTGCATGTGAAAACCGCTATTTAATATCCTTTGTGGATCCAGAGCACTCATCCTAAAAACTGGCTCATTTTTACTCGGGTCGCCAAACTATTTCGCAGAATTTCGACCACAATCTTTTATTTAACATTTATATATGAATTACACCTTTGACGAGGAAGCCTAAATGTCCGTATGTTCTTATAATTGCAGCCTACTCATAACATTGAATCTAATATGAAAGCCTGGCGTACATTCTGTTTGTTTTACTGATGATGGGGAAGAAAACGCAAAACACCTGCACAAAACGAAGTTCTGATTTATCGAATGTAAATCACTTTGAAATGGCTGTTTGTCCTATTTATGATCATATAATTTGCTTTTCAAAACTGGAAAAAAATAACCATGGTGCTAATGAATGACACTGTTGAGTTGCATTATGGGAAATGTAGAATTCAGTGTTTTAAAAAAACAATCCTGACCCATACTAGATCATAGCCCATCACAGCCTCTGCTTCTTCAATTTTGGCCATCCTATTTTATTATGTCTCTTATTATGTGCCTCTATTAATGCTAAATCATAACTATACTACAATAATCAATACTAATGTAATACTACATTACTGGAATACCCCATTGAGAAAAAACCCTGGGTACACCACTTGCCCATTGTTATGCTAAGTCAGCCCTTATTGCACATAAAGTGCTTCTGCTATAATGAAAGCCCAGACAGCTCCTGTCCACTCACACTCAGTACATCTTTGATACTTTGATATATGTTGGCCTAAAAGCTGTTTACTTCTTGCTTGCTGACTGCTAATATTGCCAATATTGGCGCTCACACGCTTCCGATGTCAAATGCTGGAACGTCTACAATGTCAATGATCTCAACACCCCCCCCGCCCCCCCCCCCACTCCCCCTCCTCCCACCCAAGTGTTCTTTCATTCTTCCAAAAAGGAGCCTGAGAGGCGGCAGCAGTGTGAAGTGACATCAGCACTCCATCGGTGGAGGAAACAATGAAGAGGAGGCATTAGGATCCAGTTACACAGCGAATAATGTGACCGGCAGGACAGTCGGAACTATGGGATTGTGTGGATTGAGCAGCAGTGAGGTCATACTGGCTAGACTCATTCAGCAGGAAGACGACAGGTCAATGGAGAGGAGGACACGGGGAAGGTCACATCTACAGCGGCTGCTTGGATGTGTGAATGTGGCTTTTGGGTCTAGCTGAGCCGAGTTAATTCTTCCTTTAGTTCAACCTGAGATATCTTTCAGGTTGTTAAAATCCTCTTGTCTCGTGCATCATTTTAAACACAAATGTAGAGCATGGTGACCAACCCTGCTGTTCATAACAAGAACATAACCACCCGTCAGACATCACTTGCCAATATCTAATGTGTCTATTTTCCCAAAGAGACGTTTGACATAAATAGAGCAAGTGAAAGAAATGTTGGCCCTGTGACAAAAATGTTTGTGACATTTATTTCCTCCTCAGAGGAAATGGACAATTTCCGGAGAAATATTTTTAGGTTCCGGATGACATTTGGACGAACTATTAACACATTTCTTTGGGGCGACCTCTAGCTCACCCGGTAAGATTGTGGGCTCCCAGTAGAGTCCTTGCCACCGGTGCCCTGCGTGTCATCTCCTCGTGTAGAAATGCAGTGTGTGTGTGTGTGTGTGTGTGTGTGTGTGTGTGTGTGTGTGTTTGCACACACTCACCCTGGTATTGCAGAGGGATGTCTATCTTGGGTCCGATAACGTAGTGTCCCTCCTCTAAGCTGTGGGCGGTCACTGTGGTCCACTGACGACAGGAGTGTAACAGCACCACATCCTCCTCCGACAGACCCTCCACACATTCACCTGCAGCGCACACACATTGACACACAGAAATGGGTTAGGATCAACAAATAGTCTGGCCAGGCCTGAGGGCTGATGAAACAGCAGTTTACTTTGTCTTAATTCTGTGGTCACACTGAGTAGCTCAGCGATGGAAAACACTAAACCACTCCTCCCACACACATGCATTCAGGATTCAGTGTCCATAATTACCACTATCAGTGACGGTTCACCAGCCCTAACCTACTCATCAGGATCCCACTATGCAACTGGCAACCCACTATTACACAGCCCCCTCACACACACACACACACACACACACACACACACACACACACACACACACACACACACACACCTACCCCTACACACACAGCTCTCCAGCTTTCACTAGAGCCATCATGTAGCACAACAGCATTGATTTCCGCTGATAGCACAGTGGTACAATTCAATCACATCACACACACACACACACACACACACACACACACACACACACACACACACACACACACACAGCTCCCTCTCACAGACTCACACACCGATCCCATGGATGCACGTTTCTTTGGTTCTTGCTGCTGTACCGAGCCTTTTAATCTAACAACCGCGACGACGGACGGCTGAGTACAGACACAGGACACACGATGAGATGAGATGTCAAAGGTTTTCTGCACGTTAAAGGGTCACTTCGCCCCAAATCGCAAAAGGACACCTTTTCCCCTCGTATTCCTCGTGGTTATTGAGTCATTCGTGTACATTTGGATTATTTACAGGGTTTTAGTCTTCTGATGCATTATTTACTTTAGATATTTAAGTCGAAAAAGTAATTATATTCAATAATTGGGGGTGGCTGCACCTCTGTTAAAATGGTACGAGGGTTGTTTTTTTGTGGTCGGATGTATGCGTGCACGAAGGGAGTCATTATCTTTTTAAAGTCAGGGATAGTGGAAGAGTTGAGTGGTCTGAGTTGTCTGAGTTGAGTGGATAGTAGTCGATTTCAATAACAGATATTCAAACATTCATAAGAATTTATGAAAACGATTCTACTTAATTCTGTGCATATTATTGATCAATTCAATGAGATGTATTGCAGAATGGCAAAGGAGAGAAATATGAAAGAGAGAGAGAGCACCAGACACAGATGGAGAGAGAGAGAGAGAGAGAGAGAGAGAGAGAGGCAGGCAAAGAATTGCTCCAGGAAAGAGCATTCCTTATTACAGGAATTAAGGTGATTTTGGCCTCGACATTTCAGTGTCCCACATTTCTGAAATCGCTGTTCCACATTAAAGAAAAGCAGAGAGTCTGGGACAATTTAACACGAAGAGTGCTGATAGGTCTACCATTTATTTTATGAGTGTGAGATCTGCATTTTTCCTTTTTAGTTTGATTAGAGCACATCCTGGGGATTTCGGAGTGATACCGAGCCTGCATTTTAAGTATTGGCTACTATTGCAACAGTCCAGATGTCTGAAATGCACATTGGACCAATTACCGACTGAAAACTGTCAACAATGAGGTGAATCATCCTGAGTAATCCAGACTCTGTAAATGCAAGTGGCAATACCACATGGTCAAATATAAAAAAAAAAATAGTCCCAACAGTCTTCAACAGTAGACTACAAAACTATTACCAGCGCGAAATGCTGACATCATGCCCTGTTGTAAATAACTAACCAACATCTGTGTTGGCTGGTTGTGCAAACAAGCAGCTAGGCCTCTGTGGAGTAACTACAGCTGCAGTTAATAAACACCTACGGGTGCTCGTGCTCTCTCTCTCTCTCTCTCTCTCTCTCTCTCTTTAAATACAATGCGCGCGCGTAAAGTAAGGTGCGTGATTTTCGGGAGCCATGGTTTGGGTGCGCGCTTTGGTCGACGAAGGAAAGTTGGAGGTTTAATTTCCTCCTCGTCGCTGCTCCTTAGTATTCACCACATTCACCGACAGATTACATCATTTACATATGAAAAGAATTGAGCAGCACTTCAGCAGCACAACAGACACTTTGTGGCTTTCCAGGCCTCGCTGGACTGGAACAACTTTGGCCATGATGACACCCATCGACGGCTCCCAAAGTAAAGACACCAAATGTGGTGAAGCAGAGAATCATGTTCGCGGCAAAAACATGCAACGAATAATAGAAAAGTGAGCACAAATGTGACTCAATGGCGCCCTTATGAAAGTCAGTGGGTTGGTGTGCACCAGAAAAGTCTGTGTGCGAGAACAAGAATGCTGCAGCTGCATCAAGGTAGCCACATTTTAACAAAATAATAACGGAAATAGAGCGGCGTCAGTTTCAAAATAAGAGCACCAAACGTGCCCACACAGCTGGGCAAGTCAGTAAAACGTGTCAATATATTCCATACTTTGTGTCCCAAAAAGTATAGTGGCTTCCCAAAAGTTGTGTCGGACTACATCAATAATGTCCACTAATGTTGCACAAGATGAACAAAAAACACAAACGATTGATTGAGCAAGATCTATTGATGGAAGTGACTCTGCAGGAACTAATTAACTCATCTAATTAATAGATTAACTCTATTACTGTCTCATAACAGCAGAGAGTGTCTCTAATCTCTGTCCATAGAACATCACCAGCCTCACGTCACGATAATACTGTGTGCAGTTTACTAGAGACACCTTTCAGGAATTCTGGTTGGTGGAGTATGAATTTATCAGCCATTAACTTGTAAAGATGTGAAAGTAGGTTAACAATATCTAGTTAATGAGACACTATACAAGCTGCAACACTTATTTGTCCAATTTTCCTTAAAAATACACATTTTAATTGGATTGGACTCTTTTAAGTTACCCTCTAAATTGCTGATAGATTACAAAATTATAATAGAATACATATTTTTTATATATATTTTTAATTAATATGTAAAAGCTTTTCCCCCCTTATTAACAATGGTAAAGTATTTATTTTTGAAAGGTTTTGACCGGAAGTGGTATTTTTTTCCTGTCACGCTTGACACCGTCGAGATTATTCAGTAAATTGCTACACTTGTTCTTACACCCCCAGCGTCGTTACACTGGTAAAAAAAACACTTGAAAGAGACTTCCCCCCGATGAAAGTTTGAGTTTACCCTCTTTTCCTGACCGGAAAACTATATTTAGCGTTATTTATCATCATTACTGTCATAGTTACTACAAACTCCTGGGCTATGAAACGACGGTGGAGCGTTGGACTTGTTGTCATCAGAATACAACAGCAGCAAAAGTTTCTACCGGTCGTGCTGGAGCTCGAGACCCCTGGTCACGGTCGTCTCTTACCGTGCGCCAGGCGGACCAGAGTGGGCAGACGGAACTTGCTGACCACCGCGTCCAGCGGCAGCGCCAACGGGCTCCAAGTGATCTCCGACAGGCTCGCGGACAGCTTCTCCATCCTCCCGGGTCATCACGCTACCGGAGATAATGGTGATGATGATGATGATGATGATGATGATGATGATGATGATGATGATGATGATGATGATGGGGAATATAATGGTGGTGGTGGTGGTGGTGATGAGGATGAGGTGAAGGAGGGTGATGGTGGTGGTATAATGGTAAAGAGTTTCGCCATGTTCGAATGTGGGAAAGACGGAGCGCAGTCACAGCACGAGCGGTGGGAGGGAGCGCGAGCCCTCTCTCTTTCTCCCTGTCTGTCCGTCAGCGTTTGTCCAGCGCTACCACCCACCCACACACACACACACACACACACACACACACACACACACACACACACACACACACACACACACACACACACACACGAAAACTGCATAGCAGAGTCAGTCGAACTTATATTTTTATTAGGTGTGTCATTATAATGCTTTCTATCTTTCCCAAGTTTACTGTTTGATAAGCAGCCCTATATCTTCACGCTTTCCCCAGCAATTATTGCACCACTATGTCCACATCTGAGCTGGTGCGTGGGTGGGAAGTGATAGATGCGGGGACTTTCTGTCTGGGCATGATTGCACAACATTTTCCCTGGCCTGCTGTGGGCTCATTTTAAGATCAAATGTTCAAATGAGATGGTATGCAAGTCATTTCATTTGACAATTGCTGTGTGGAATGGGCAGTAGTCTATATGTATGTACTCATGTGATGGGATGCAGAACTTGTGCTTTACTTGAGTGTTTCTATTTTTTTGTGCAACTTTATTCCTCGATGTCACTGCATTCGCTTTGCATTCATTTCACAATTACCCCTCGCCGTGCAGATTAGGATTTTGCACACAAAATCAACATTGATCTATTAAAAATATTCAAATGAAACAATGTTAGAAGGAAAAAAAACCTCTTGGAACTACTCAAAACTCATCCTATTTGATGATGGGTCTAAAGACAACTGCATCATTAAAATGAGACTCAGTAGCAAAAACAATCCAATGAAATACACTTCATCACATCAGTGACTGGATGTTACAATCCCTTAAAGACCATCAGTACTCGTGTACTTTTACTGACTTTTCACTTGATACTTTGTATATTCAGGCCACCGTGGCAGGATAACTGTGGCACTAGAAGCAGGAAGTAACCGTGACAGCTCCCCCAGACACTCGGGCCAGACATTTATTTAATGATGTAGCATTACGGTAGAACAAATTCATGAATGCCCACACACCGGACCAGTATCTCATCCCTTCTGTCAAGAGCTATCGATTCATCTCAGTCCCACGGGAGCAATCCTGCACAGACTACTGCAGCTACAGTATGATGTCATCAACAGGAACAGTTGTATGATTTCTAGATTTGGAAGAGTTGTAAAAAAGTGTCATATTTTAGGAGTCGGCAAAGCTCAATTCGGGGTTGATTTCATGTTTAGCTTAAACACAAATAATGAGATGCTGCCGAGATGTGGTGTCTAACTATACATGTGGGAAAAGACAACTTTTCTATTCAATTAAATGTATTTGTATTGCCAACATTTGCCTCAGAGGGCTTTACCATCTGTACAGCATACGACATCCTCTGTTCCACGACTCTCGCAGGAAAAATAATGACTACTAATAATAACAGCCACAGTGGATAAAATAGAATAATGCTAATAAAAGCAGTAAGAGTAAAATATAGAATTGACATGATTTTAAACTATTGTTCATATCCATATAGTGCAATCACTGGCACACACAGATTGTATCGGAAGTGGAATCAGTTTATCCACCTCTCCACCCAGCACTAAACTTCTGGCCCCGGGCAGGACTCTGGTCGACTCACTCTCAGTTCAGTGAACCAAACTATAAACACAAACGGATTCATTTGCTGGCGATTTTTTTTCCTTCACCACATATGGGAATGCTGTGGTTTATTCCGTCTGTTAAAACGTAATCCCATACTGTGATTCATTGGCTGTTAATGGCTCACTCATTCTCACAGCTGCATATGACACCAAAATAAAAAAGGAGCACATAATCTGGACTGAACCAAAGAGCTACAATGACTGATTATAAAATGGATTCATAGTTATTGAATATCATTTTGTTGCACCCTAAACCTCGGATGTACCTTTGAGCAAGACACATAACTGGCATGCAGTAGGTAGTTAAACTGTTTTATCTTTTTTTAAATCATTGACGATTACATGTTGTTGATATCGTTTTGTCTACAGTCATCGCTGTATAATTTGTTTTCATGTGGCATTACTTTATAGTCACAACAATGTACAAGTAACTCAGTTAAAGCAAACACTGAAATAAAAGTTGTTGTTGTTGTTTTAGATAGCAACTTTATTTGTTCCATATTAACAAAAATTTAAACATGAAGCTGGACTTCTGGACTAACGATTGGGCCTCATTTCAGAGCAGGTGGAGGGGGGGGTGGAAAACTCAATGGGCAGGCTCTGCAAAAGAAGAGCACAACATAAAAATACACGTTTAATAATACGAATCAATTAAATGAACCCTGTCCACCTAAGCATGGGCAGAACATAGTTAATGTCTTCCCGCACCCAAAAAAAACCCAAAATGAATGAGCCGGTAAAGTCAGTGTGTCGGTGACATCTAGAGGAAATGTAGCTGCACAACATCTGACACATCCAACCTTTTATCCTACAGCTTAAAATCATGTTCACTGCTGCAACCTGTCTCCATACAACAACTGATTGCAGAATCCCAGAACATAGGTAATTACTCTAACATCTGTGTTTGAAACTAACACATCTTTATTTTCCATTTTGTAAACAGCTTATTAAACAAACTCAATATTGCCATACATCAGTCCTGCTCATTGATTGGCCAATGCACCAAGAGGTCTGGGATAATTAGAGACAGCTCCCAATGAAAAAGCAAAATCTGTTGGTAGACAAATGTATATTGTGTTGCAGTATATAATAATTGCCCCATTACAACTACAGAGTATGAATAAATAAAATGTTTGGCTACTTACTGTCCGCCACAGCCTTCTTGCCTAGAACAGAAAGAAACAGATATTACTCACTGAGACACTCTGCATTTTAATTATATCTAAGTCACATCTACTTAAATTTAAGCAGCATTACTGGAAGACAAATTGACTTATACAGTTGCCTTTGTTGTGCTATATTTATTGGTGAGTTTTGCAGATTCATCCAACAGCCCAAAAGAAGTGCAAAGACTGACTATTGAAACCTCTAACTTTATGTCAACTAGACCAAAGCCATTACTCCACATTCAGTTTGCATTCACCATGTTGCACACATTAGTAGGCCTTGAACACACCTCCATAGGAAACTTTGTAGTACAGGTAGGACATGATGCCAATGCCCACCCACATCTCCTGGTAGGCCTTAGTGTAGTAAGGGCTCATCTTGGACCACCAGCTTGCAAAAACGCGTCCGGCCATCTGTGGGAGGAAAAGCAACAAGTATAGTTCAAAACAGTGCTCGTGTATTCGGGTAAAGCAAGTTAATTTTAGTGCAGGCATGAAATTGTGTCATGCATCATCTACAGAGAAAGACCACAGCGCCAGCTTGCTGACTTGTTACTCTTAAGCTGAACTGCAGGACTAAGTTTGGATATTGAATTCATCCTGCTGACATAATCCTTTAAATAAGTCAGGCTGCACTAATACTAACGGAAGCTACGTTTTAGAAACTGGGTTCCTTCATTCAGACAATGTGGTCACAACATAAAGTCAACTTGGTTGTTTGAATGCTACCCTGACCCTCAGCTGTGTCAGGCCTAGCTAGTGGCTATCCACTCCCAGGAGACACTGATCAAAACAACATGCAACTATTAATGAAGCCAACAACTTCACTTCCCTTCACTGTTTGTGTGATAAGAGACATCGTTATTTCATTGACGTGTCCAATAACATAACTGAAGGCAACTTATTTTGCTAACGCCATTGATGGTGCTAATAGTACCACCTCCAAATCGTTAGCATTACAGCACAGAAGAGAATATTTAAAAGCAGACGTAAAATGAATAGCTGATGTCTATACTGCGGCCATGTAACCTGTCCAGCTAACTACTTCCATCAATGAATGGACCCTGGCTGGCGTATTAAGCGTCTTCTCTGCTGTACAAGTAGACAGAATGCAAACTAGCAAGAAGCTAGCTAGCCAGCTGGGTACATCTGCACAGGTTGCACATAACACCACAGTAAGTACGTAAGACACTATTCAGTTTAAATGGCTGTAGTTTAAGGCAACAACTGTTTTCTGTTATTACCAACGTGACTTCGCTAAGTTAGTGTATTAACTCTTCTCTTACCTTTCAGTTTGTCACGCTGCAGTGAGAAGGTCAGGAACAGCGCTGCTGCTAAACGTCAAAGTCGTGGGTAAGTTCTTCTTCTACTCTCATATTATGTAGGATGTCGTCCGTCTTTAGGTACGCAGCGCCACCAGCTGGAGGTACACGAGTAACGTATTGGTGACCTGTCTTGGCTCCACCTTGAGGATTTGACCATAAATGCTAAACAGAGTGATCTTGTTTTTTGGTTTTGTATGGAATCTGAAATCTGGGGATAATGTGCTGTTCACAGAGTCAGAATTAATTGATACACTTCTTTTGTATACAGTCAATAGATACTGTATATGTAATGTTATACCTGACTTAAAACAAAGCTTACTTACAATAATTATAGTTAACACTTAAAAAAACAAAAGTGGGTTTGAAGCTAATTTTAGTATATCTCAAGATTCCTTCTGTTGATGATTACTGAGCAAAGCTGACAGTATGTTTAGAAACAAAATCTGATATGGTCTCCAGAAATACGAAGTAAAGGTGTGTAAAATTGGATGTATTGTTCAGCCATCTGAAAATTCAAACTGTTCCCATTAAGTGTGGGCTCAGAGTCCAACAACTGGTTAATAACATTTGTCAGACGTTAAGTGTTGCACATTGGCTCCATGTCTTGAGGTAAACAATAACTAACTTCTGATAAATTCATAATTACTCTGGTGGCACACTCGGGCCTTTATAAGTCAAAATAGCGAGAGTTTGATGACTGTCGTGCAATTCAACCTGATATGAGTTTCCTTTAATTGGAGCTTTTATAATCTATGTTCTCTTAGCACAGTAGACACACACTACAATAACCTTTTACATGCCTCACATTGTTACACACTGTTATCATGGCATGTTTATTTCGCCCCAATTTGATGTTATGCTACACAGTTTTAGACTTACCAGTGGAACAATTAAATCATGTGTCTTGTTCTCCTTTTTTGGCACCTGTGCCACTGCCATGACGGAGGTAGGAATTTGAGGTGAGGGTGCAGCTGCTAAGTGGCACACAGACTGTCCACCGGCTCCGCCGGCTCACCATAGTGAAACAACAAATAAAACATTGGCACTGCTCTCAAGGATAAAGATGAACGTGCTCTGCTGTTGGTGCACCATTTTTGTCCTCTGGTGAATAGGAAAATACATAAAAGATCGCTATAACTCATCAGGAAACCGACTGAGAGAGTGAAGGCAGAATTGAATGTTTTTATTAATTACTGCATATTGCAGAGTCATGAGTTAGCGTGAACCCTAACAGGGACCTGAAACAGTTTCACATGAATGCATCAAATCGAAGGTCTTTCTCAGTGTCCTTGTTTCTCAACTGTTACTATTGCAGTAGCTCACAAGCAAACAAGAAGAAAAAGGAGGTATCAGTTGAAGCGCTTGTTGTGTTTTTGCCTCCAGAAACACAAATAATCAGCATTTGCAAACACTCCCTTGGGATTTGTGAGGATGTGATTACTTTTTAGCCCAAAGGTTACTAAGTTAGTATGAGCGCCTGCAGGAGTGATTTGGGCCTGCAGTGAGTGTGGGCGGGACTTCCCAGCATTGTTTGTTCTCACACAGAGCGCAGAGTTGTGCCAATATGAAAGCACACCGCTGAGGACATTTATTGCACACGGAACACACTCTACTTCATTGTAATCCAGTGTGCACTCCAGCTGTCTTCAGTGACCTGCTACAGGTATGCAGAAGATTTGTCACCAGGCCATCTATTTTTGTATATCTACGTCATGACAGTGGGGCTCTTTCCATACAGCAGTTATTCCTCCTCTTTGTTTGAGCGTTTGCATGTGTGTACTTGTATCTGAGTGGGTGGCAATGTAAGGCCGTGGATAATCAGGTAGTGGACGCAGCTAAGCGAAACATTGACACTGCAGTAATCACCCGTGGCATTTTTTTCCTCTCCCTTTTTTGGCATAGTGGATTTCTCTTGAGTGGACGATTTACAAATCCATGTCTCGTGGACCTTCCTGAGGTTTGCGTGCTGTGGCTGGAGGCTTCATGGCTTCAGGCGGAGCAGAGGAAGACGATGGAGGCATTCCATTGGACATCGACAACGTGCACATGCTCCTCCAAGGTCAGCGTGTGCTTTTGTGGATGTTGTGACATGTGATGTGCTGAGTGTTGAGATACTATGTCAATGTGACTTCCATCCCTCTGATGAGACATACAACATGTACTATGAATTCATAACCTGAAGAAGTTCCCAAAAAGTGGAAATGAAAGTGATGAAAACATCCTGTAGACACAACACTTGCACTAACAATTTGTATTTTGCTATTTCACATGTTTATAGATTTCATCTTAGACATATTGGACTAATCAGTCTTCATCTTTACAAATACTTACATAATATCTATCTTTCCTTCTTAGTTTTACTCAGTCCCTGAAATGTTTGTTTGGTCATACACCAATAAACTTGCATGTGGCTCCAACTTTTATTAGATGAAACATTTAAGGCAACGCTCAGCTCCTGGCCGGAGGAGGAAAACGCTGCAGTTAACTTGTGTCGGTCAAACAGAGTCATTAGTATTAAATTGAGAGCGTTTCATTCCTCACAGTAACTTTAACTGAAACCTACCTGATTTAAAAGCTGATATATATATATATACTATAAACATACTTTCACAACATTAAATAGTGTTTCCATTATATTTGTTATAAACATGTGTTAAGATCTATGATTTTAATTTGACCTGAGATGCCAACTTACAATGGCTTGACTCAGGAAGTCATTATGAATGTGGTGAAACCTCTTACTGTGGTTTTCAGTGGGCATGTCGGGTGAACTGGGTGGAGACAGAGTGATTAAAACACTCAGGAGTTTCCTGCTTGGGCACGCTCTTATACGAGCAGCAGACTCACTGAGTTTGATTCATGTATACATTCAAGTGTGAGTTCATGAATCTGAAAGTGACATTTCTATTTATTACAGATTGAATCATAAAAAAAGTCTCCACGGCTTGTTTGTAATCATTCTGGCCATGTTCGGTCTGCAGGAAGGAACAACTTCAATCAAAGAAGTAAAATACTTTGAGACAATAATTAAAACTCATCATCATTTCCCTTTATGCCTCTTGGCATGTAGGGCAGCAACAAAAGTCTTCCACTCCTGTCTGTCCTGGGCGAGTCGCTGGATGGTGCCCCATGATGTGTTTCATATGTTACAGAATCAAATATCTGAGAAAGAGGATTTCAGTATCCAGTACTTAAATACATGTGGTTCTGAATGTGTGTAGATTACAATTTGTTCGTCTGTTTCCTCGACAGTGGAGCATGAGCAGATTCAGAGACGAACATTCACCAACTGGATAAATGCTCAACTGGCTCAGGTAAGTTAAGATACATTAATGTACATTTTATTTGCATTTGTTGAAGAAAACAAGAAACAGATCACAACCGATTTTGATGAAAAAAATATATTTGTAAAAGTCAAAAAAGCTGCTGGAAGGTTTTAATCTCTTTCACGCCTGTCGAAGCCTTTTATTTTCTAGGTATTATCAAAAAACTGATATTTTTAATTAAATAAACACCTAGTGCTTTATCAAATATATCCCACACAAAGGTTTACATTCAGCTGTTAAATAGGAAATATCTTTTGGAGATCATCTTTATGGCAGTTGGAGAACATCACTGAGTACGTTAGAGAAAGGCTGGAGAAGTGACGCAGAAAGGGACTGATGAGAGAATGTTACACAACACTGCAGGTCGATATGCTACTCATGTATTGCATGGCTTTACTTTTAATATTTTGAAGGGGACATATTGTGCTTGTGCACATGCATTTGGGTATCTGAGAGCCAACCAACCCATTTAAAGAGACAGGCGCTAAAACACAGTGTTTCAGACAGAGTGTGACTACAGTATATTCAGACAGACAGTGTGTTTCCAACATTAAAGCATGTAAACATGTTCCAGTAGAAACCCAGAATATAAGTTATGAACCTGAAAATAAGCATGATACGTCCCTTTTAAATACTCTACCGGTTGGCCTTTTCTTTTTACGTACGGTTCAGTAAAAGTTTGAGATATTTTGTCATCTATATTTTCAAAAACCTGCTTTTAATTTGGGAGATGTTGCAAGCAAAACCCGATATATTATGCTTGGAGTTTTGAATGCTTTTCAATCTCCAATATTTGGACAATAATTCAAATATGACTACATATTTTGGAGAAGTCTACCTAGAGAGACAGCGTTGACAAATGACGTCATCCTGCGGTAGGGCTGTAAATTAGATGAAGCAGGCAGTAGACATGCTGACTCATTGTTCAGACAGTGAGGTGCGGTGAAGCAGTTCACCATGGACCTTGTTGGAAAAAGACATTGAGCTGCTTGTGAGACTCGGCCGGAGTATAAATAGTGGTTCAGTGAAGCGGGACAGCATGTAATCTGAATCCAGACACCTCTTCATAACCTCGTGTCCTTATGACGGAGCTCTGAAATCACTGGTTTCGTAACCTGCCACCTGTTACACCAATCTGAGTCCACTGACAACACCCAGGAGGATTTACTTCCTGTTTGTCTAGAGGACAACGTTCACTGTTGTGACTTGACCCAAAGCTTTGACCCAGAAACTCTTCAATGAATCCAGTTTCACTGCAGCAAGTTTTGGATGAAAGAGAGAAATTGTAGGCTCTGACTTTTGTGGCTGCCCGGTAGCCATGGGTGTAGCCTGAGTTTTACCGTAGTTGACTCAAGTTTGTGTGACAACTAAAACATACACTGGGTGAAGATTACTCTGACCTCCATGTCTTCTCCCTCCACCACGCAGCCAGTACTTTACAGCCTTCATCTGCTGACATATGCAGGGGAAGAGAGTTATGTTTTATTGTATTTTTTAAGCATACAGCCTTAGGCTATGCATACATGTGGGTTATCTCAGTATCACTGACACTTACTGTAGTCGATGGAACAGGTGAACTGAATTGAACTAGCCCACTGCTTTGTTTTGATGTATTATTAAGATTCATTTTTCCGCGTTCTTCCAGAGATGCCCTCCCTCATTTGTGTCAGACCTCTTTTCTGACCTCAGAGACGGATCACAGCTGCTGGACTTGTTGGAGGTGATGAGTAGCCAACCTATGGTGAGTTTCTACAATCTGATTCTGTTATGAGTGAGATAAATAGATTACAAATTCCTCCCAGCGTGGGGTGGTTTAAAAACAAGAAAACACACACACACACACACACACACACACACACACACACACACACACACACGCACACACAAAACTGTGCTGACTTTGTAATTCGTCTCCACAGAAAAGACAAAGGGGCCGAGGGGTTTTCCAGCAGAGGGCCAACATTGAGACAGCACTGAACTTTCTCAAGAAAAAATCTGTAAGTTTCCACAAAACAGACGAGGCATCTGAATCTGCAGCGTGTTTGTATTGACTTTGTTGCGGTTGGTCGGTGTAGATCAAATTGGTGAACATAAACATCCCAGATATCATAGATGGACGACCCTCCATCATCCTCGGACTCATATGGACCATCATCCTCCACTGTCATGTAAGTACCACTGGCAAACACATATTAACTGAGGAGGAGAAACGGAAGAAGAAGAAACAGAGGCAGCAGCATCTAGTGATGCATCATTAATACTTAGAGCCTGTACTGGCTGTAAATTGTACATTTCTTGTCAGATTTTACATATGAACCATTTTAAAGATACTGATAATTTGATATCCACTATTTTGTCTCACTATCTCTGTTTTAGATTGAAGAGTTGGCCAGCACTCTCTCCTACAGTTCTTGTCATTCGTCCCTCGACTCTCTGGCCAGCCTGGACTCCTGGTCCGGCAGCCCAGTCCCAGCTAGTCCGGCCCCTGCAGGCCGGACATCGCCTCTCCACAGACGCTTTCGACTATCTGCCAAGAAGGCCCTGCTCATGTGGGTCAGGGACCAATGCCGAAAGTGAGTTATCCACTGTGTATGTGCCTAGGTTTTGCAGTTGTTATAATTAAGACTGGTTCAGCGCCTCTTTGGTTTGTCGTATATTCTGGACTTCATTAATGGGGACAACTTGCTTTTTCAGTGCTTGTGCACATACATTTGGGTATCTGGAATGCCCAACCCACAAACGGTGAAATAAGACAACCCAGTACGTTTTCTTTGGGCTGCCTGGATCAGAAAACATGTCATTCAACAGGCCATTTAGATTTGGCTCTCCTTCCTTTGTCACATGCAGACTCACTAGAATATTCCGCCCGCCATCTGAGTATCTCCACTCACGGCTTGAGAACTACCTTTGCACTGGTGCGCCATCATTTTCTTGCCGATCGGAGCAGACTGGGCAATTTTGTGAGGGGGGTCTTAAAGTGACAGGTGCTAAAACGAAGCCTTTAATTGTGTTTTCTTTTAAACATTAAAGCATGTAAACATGTTCTAGTAGCTGAAAATAAGCATGATATATATGTCCCCTTTCAAGTGTCACAGACGCCACTAATCCTACGCATCACTTCCTTCATTTCCCTTCTACTTTCTTCTTTCTTTTGCTTTTGCATTTTGTTTTTTCTGCTCTAGGGTTGGTTGCTCCATCAGTGTGAGGAACTTTAAGTCGAGCTGGAGAAGTGGAGAGGCCTTCTTGGCCATCCTGTGTTCCCTCAGACCACAGCTGGCTGATCTCTCACTGGTCCAGCTAAGAAGCAACCAGGAGAACCTGGAGGAGGCGTTCCGCCTCGCTGAGAGGGAGCTCCACATCCCCCGCCTGCTGGAGCCCCAGGGTGAGGCTTACGAAGTAGTATTGTTGAGAAGTTCTTAATAATGTTTCACAAATTACGAATACCAATCATAAAAAAACAGTTGCCATGGATGTATTTTTAAAGACTAATTTCACTACGGTAGTTATGACAGGAATGGTACTTTGTTCACCCATTTTACCCGAGACATAACTGTGTTATTTGATTTTTGTACAAAGAAGGTATTACATGTGGCTGTAATGGAATAGTTAGAATAAGCAAATGGACCAATTACTGCTCCAAGGAAGCACAGAGAAAAAGTGTATTATTTTCTAATATATTATATAAACTTAAAAACAAACCTGGTTTTGCTGAATGTCATTTAATAAGAAAACCAGTGCTGCCATACCGAACAACAATAAAGCCTTTCTGTGTCTTTCTCTACACCTCAGATGTTGATGTTACAGACCCCGATGAGAAGTCCATTATGACTTATGTGGCCCAGTTTCTACAGCACTCGAATGACATGCCAGCACCCGATGACCATCTGCAGGTAGGCGGTGTCACTTTGACGTTCGCACCTTTACTGCAGAGACGACAGCATTGCTTTCAGTCACGTCTGCATCTTCCCTCTCAAGCTCGAGTAACTGCATAGTACTCATACTCTGTTTCATGCTGCTTCGCTTCCCTCTCTCAAGCTCGAACCCACAATCTCTTGCATGAAACTGAGGGGTGTTCATTATTGTCCCTGTTTCTCTTCTGGTGGCGGTGGTGTAGCTGTTTCCTCTGGTCCAGCCCTTTTCTCTCTCACCTGTGAACTTGCCCGCTCACTTCACTCCAGCAATCGCTGTCTCACCATTACGTCAGGTATAGCCACACACCGAGCAAAGAAGTCCTTCAGTTAGTATTTGTCCTTTTTCAGATCTTTTCTCTCTCTTACTGTAATTTGCATTAATGACACACATTTTATTGACAGCTGTTATAAGATGCATGTCTCTTCCTGCAGAGGACTATTCAAAATTTGAAACGATATGGTTTCCAGGGGTCAAAGGTCATTGCTGTTATAGTGCTGAAACACAGTTGAAGTTAACTGTTATATATATGAGTACGGTTCATACTTCTTGTACTAATTGTGCAGCTCCAAAATAGTTTTTCACCTCGGTTAACACAGCACTGACAGTTCAAATTTTGTAAGTGTAGGTCTCTTCAAGTGAGCGAGCACGAGAGGTGACTTCCTGGCTGCTGGAAGCCTACCAGGGACTGTCAGAGGCACGGACGGCTACAGAGAAATCAAGCTATGCAGAAAAATACCATGTAAGCACAAAGGTCCAGAGCTGAAAGAAGAAAACATTCATGAGTGTGTATTTATGTTGTATTGTTGTGCAGCGATCATATACGTGTTACTTTGTTTTGTTGGTCAGGTGTTTCAGAACCTCGCTGGCTCCTTCACTGAGCAAAGGAGACCAGTGATGACCCTCCTCGCTGCCGCAAGACGCTGCCCTGAGCTGAGCCCAGAGCAGTGTGCGCTCAGGACAGAGTGGGATCGTATGGAAAAGGAGGTGAGGAAATCCATTCTTGTTGCATCCTGTGGTGTTTTTTATTTATTTAGTATTTAGCGTAACGCAATATGGAATTAATGAGGAAAAATCTGACGAGCGTTTGCTCCCAGTTTGCTTTCAGTCTGGAAAATGTCTCCAGCTGATTCATGTCCTTCGTCTCTCTCTAGATGAATGAAAAATTCTTGCAGAGCGCTCGTTATAACTAGCAGGTTTTGTCCTTATACCAGGTGGTGTGTGTGTGTGTGTGTGTGTGTGTGTGTGTGTGTGTGTGTGTGTGTGTGTGTGTGTGTGTGTCATTCCCCAGCTGCAGAGATGTAAAGTAGATCTGGACTCGAGCCTTCCTCCTCCTCTGGACTCAGTCGTTGTGTGGCTGCAGCGTGCGGAGGCATCGCTGACAGAAGAGGGAGGAAGAGCGAAAGATCATGCAGATGCTGCTAAAGAAGCGAGAGCTCAACAAGACACGCAAAAGGTTCTATTTTATGTTGAAGCTGCAGAACAGATGTGATCCGTCCTGTTCTCAAATATCAAACAATTACAATCTTCTGGTGTTCTGAAACCCTGAAGCAACCGTGAGAGAATGAGGCAGTTGTGGACATGAACAGAGATTATAACAATATTTTGAGACTCATGACGTGAAACTTCGAATAATATTGTTTTTTCAGACTTTCATTGAGGAGATGAGCCACTTCGTCAATATCCTCGATACCTTCCACAACATGGATGACTTCGGAAACGTAGTCGTGCCCCTTGAAAAGTTTAATGACATAAAAAGACGGTGCGTGAAACAATTGTTCAACTTCTGTTATTACAGAATTTTATTAACATCTATATCCCCACATGGACTTTTAAAACCAAACATCTTTGAGTCCCTTGTATCTAAATTATCTGCAGTTTGGTTCCAATAAAACAATGAAATAATGAAATATAATGCATTGACACCTGTATTTGAAAACAGCTCAACTAATATCCGAGTCACAGCCAAGTATCGAGGGATCAAGTTGGAATTCCAGGAAACCCGTCACACTGTACTGGATCTCCTGGGCCGCATCAGTGCGAAGGTTTTGACCTGGAAAGCTCCCTACCGATCCCAGGAGGCGGTGCTTCTGCTTCTGCAGGACTGGCATGTACGTATCTGAAAGAGCGGGACGTAAAACCTTCTTACACCAGCTCCAGAAACTCATACTAATGTGAGCCGCATTATTTGGTGATAACGAGGAATGACATCTCTCAAAGCACTCGGGGAAAAATATATACTTTTGTCATTTAGTTAAAAATAACCAATTGAAACCCACATACATGCATACATGAACATCCATATGCACACATTCTTACCTGTTTTTCATTTTTTCATTTTGTTTTTTGGTTTGTTGTGTTTTTTTTATTATTATTATTTTTATATATTTTTTTTCCCTCCATCTCAAAAGGCTCAAGGACATTCTCACACACACACACACACGCACACATACACACACACTGACTATATGATATTTGCTGGCTTTTATCCCACTGTTCTTGTCATCCTCTTGTTGTTATGTCTATGTATTGTCTTAATATTGTCTTGTGTCTTTCAATAAAAAATGTATAAAAAAATAAAAATAATGTCTATTTAAAGTTCCATTTAAAGTTAGTTCTGTTGGTTTGTTGACCAGGAAACGGTGGAGCGCCACGGGCTGCTTTTAATTCTGATGGACGCTCTCCAGAACCTGAAGGAGAAGGCGAAGACTTACACCAGTAAGGCAGCACTAGGTATGAGATGAGTCTCTGAGCACAACACCTTAGCTTCATCTTTGATATGTAGCGAGGATTTTAAGACTTGTCCTCCACACACTCTTCACTCCCCACTCAGGTGAGGATTCCCAGCTTGTTACCCGTCAGGTGAAGGAAGCAGAAAGTGAAGCTGAGCTGGTCACACAGGCTGTGACGGCTGTGAGAGGCGTGATGGAGAGAGCGGTGTCTGCTTGGGAGGCTTACAACAAGTGCCTTGCTTCTCTGCAGACGTGGCTGGCACAGAAGACACTTTCACACGCTCAGTCTCCTCCTGTGGGGACGCAGGTAACCTCTTGTCTGGAATTCTGTCAATGAATAACTCAAAAAGATTTGCTTTATGACTCTCACTAGGAATTCCAGTGTTAAGCAGCAATAGCCAATCATGATTGTGGTGTGGTTACCGCAGGACATGAGTGAGTGGACGACATGTCAGGCCAAGTTGAACGAGGCGGGGAACGTGCTCATTGAAGTGACAGAATCGTCAACCAGCCTCGCTCTGGCCGAGCAACTCGGCAAGGTCAACATGAAGTGGGCTGAATGCATGAAGAGGACAACGTTTGTAAGTATGCATGTTCTCACTGTTCTTTTCACACATGCCACAAACTGTGCATGAAGGGTCAGTTAAAATTGAATTAAAACAAAGGATTTGAAATGTTTGTGATTTACAAAATGAATCTCAAATTGTTAGGATCAGCACTTATTATTTTATTTTGAATATCACAAGACAAAGTGTGACATAAAAGCTTAAACATTGGGACAACGGGACATACACATTTAAATAATGGTTGCTTGTCATCAGTGTTACTAGTTACCCTGTTAAAAAATGTCATAAGTGATGTCACTTTTTAAAATTACTTCACCAAAGTAATGTAACTTGTTACATCTGGTTACTTTTCTAACAAATGTTTAAAAGTGCAATACATCTTTAATGTCCTAAAACCAAAACTTAAACCAGGCAGTGTAAACCTCACCAGAGTACTCAACACTGATTACTGTCAAACCTTTATTAAAATGTCTTCAATATCATTTGAATTAAGATTGGAAAAGAGCTTTAGCATGATTATTGTGTTCTGCACATGAGCTTTTTACCAAAAAAATATAACCCGTTTGAATTCACAGACATTTTTTATAAGCAAATGTAATTTTATTACACGTGTTTTTCTCAGTAACTGTAACTGATTACAATTAAATCTATTTTGTAATTGAATTGCGTAACTCTACTTGTAACCATGTATCTCCCCAACACTAGTCATGAGCATGTCTTTCTTAGGAAGTATCATCGGAGCCCAGTGTCGGTCCCCTGTGCCGTCAAATGGTGCATTCACTGACCCAGGAGGCCAGCAGGCTGCTGAGGCAGCCTCTGGAGGTGGCCTCAGTCCCACTGAAGGCTAACAGGCAGAAACTACAGGTTGGCAAATCTACAAATATATTGATTGATGAGCTGATGATGAATCAGCAGCAAAATATAGGTGTGATTTTTAAATCTATCCATGCCCTAGCTAGACTCTCTTTTTTTTCTTGTACCTTTTACCAGCTACTGAGTAAAAAGATGGCCGGGATGGATCTTTCATCTCTCAGTCCGTCCCCATACTTTCAAACAAGGAACTCAGAGAACCTCCAGCACAATCTCCCACAGGTACCCTGCTGCAAAAGCTCTCTGTCTCTGACTGACTGTGATACGTTTGAACAGGCCTCGTTCCTTCTTCTCGTTTGTAACTTAACCCATTTTGAAGCTTTATTAAACCAGTGCACAGGCGAACACATGTCCAGTGCAGTCCGATTGTTTTCTACAAGACCACAAAAAGGAAACACTGCAGTTGTAGCCCAACATTCTCATAATATCTGTTATTGATATATTATCTGTTTACATAGTGCTGCTCTCCATGTTTGTAGTATGACAAACCAAGGATAGGGTTCACTTCTGATTTCTTGTATCTGCGTGGCAGATGCTTGATGACGCAGAGAGGACCTGTGGAGAGCTGCAGCGGGCTGCGTCCAGGCTGGAGGGCCGTCTGGCTGAGCTGGACCGCTGGAGCACAGAGGCTATGGACTGTCACCAGCACCTGAGGGACAAAAGGCACGGAGGACGCTCTGCATTGGAATCTGCAGCCAAAGTCAGCAAAACCAAAACCTTTGTTCACTTTCACAAATTGCCTACAGGTCTTTTGCATGGTCACTCATGGATCTTAAGTACAGCGTTTGTTTTGATTTGTGAAACTGAATTAGAAAGAGCAAATGGGGTCAACGCTGTCGCCAATTTGGTGATATAGGCCCCAGGTTTGTAATGATAATTCACTGTCCTGTGACCTCATGTTTGATCTCATGGGCTCATTGTTGTGTTTCCCAGTAATTACTTTGGGTTTTGTAGTAGTGTGACACGTTTTTCCCACGCAATTTCAGTTGACTGTGTTGCCAGATATGCACATAAACTTGTGCTAGACTCTGAATGGGCCAGGGGACTTGATGAAAAAGGGGCATCTCCACATTCCCTAACATTGGACACTGAAATTAAGCCAAAGCTGGATTCGTGTGACTTGGGCTGAAGCCATTGGGCCACTTGAGCGTGCCTTTGGTGTGACTTTGGGGCAAATATAAAGCACACATGTGTCCTGTAAAGTTGTAAAACTCTACTAATGTTTGGTTCAGTACAGATAATGCAATGTGGGCTGTATAATCCTCTCCAGGTGGTGATCTCTCGAGGTGTGCAGCTGGAGAACGGGGTTGTAACTGAGGTACGGGATCTGCAGGACCTTGTGGCACGAGTACAGAAAACCTCTCCTCTGCAGCACCTCAGTACCTCTGTCACGCAGGACAGGATCTCAGAGGCAGCCTCCCACTGCCAGGTGAGATAAATCAGCGTATGATCGCTTTCAGTTCCTCAACAGTTCCTCATATTTTCATGTATGTATTTTTATGTTTTTTTTGTTTCATTTTTTAGGAGATTCTTGGAATGTTTAGTTCCCTTGGGAATGTCAAGACAGCCCATCAGACACAGAGACAGCCAGAGGCAGGGTTGTTTGTTGTGGCCAAAACCAAACATGTAGACCAGATTGGGAATGTTATGCTAACCCAGGACCCAAATCTGGTTTCACCGGAGATTTCGCCTCAACAAAGGACAAGAGCTCTTCACGCTTGGCCTAAAAACCAGCACGTGAGCACACAGGATGAATCCACCATTGAAATCCAAACGCTGCCCCGGCCGTTGAGGGAACCAATACCTGATATTCACTCTCCTCTTGCTCAAACTGTAAAAGAACCCGAGCCCATGATCCAGCCTCACTCACTTTCCAAGTGTCACGCTCAAGCTTCAAGTCGGAGTCAATATGATCAACTTCTACCTGCTTTCATCCAAACTCCTGCTGGATCAAAGTGTCAAAAAAGTCCAGTTCTGTCGAAACATGTGACAAGTCCAGTCCCAGAGGAGGAGGAAAGCTCAGCTCCCTCGCAAACTCGTATATCGATATCTAGAATAAGAGGGCAGCCAACCACCGTACAGAGTGCTGAAACATCTCCACAGCCACCGGTTGTGGTCCGCAGTGAGGTTCATTCAAAAGCCCAGTCAATGGCGAGGAGCAGACTGGAGAAGGCCAGGTTTCGTCTGCAAGGACGCATCCAGCAAGCCATGGAGTTATTCGGTGGCAAAGAGATTTCAGAGTCGCAGGCCAAGAGGAAACAGGTACAGTTTTAAACAGTGAATGATGGAGAACATGGGCATCACTAATCCTAAATGTTGAAAGAAGTGTAAGCTCTGAATTGATTTATTCAAACAGTGATTTACTTGGATTAATAATCTATACTTCAAAGTCTTTACTTTCAGATTTTTCATTGAATTTGACAAAAATCCACTTAAGCGCCTGCAAATAAGTGTGAGACATTCAAAGTAACTGTAAAACCAGCTTTCTTCCAACTTATCAAATGCTTGTCATGCTACAACACCCAGACCTTGGAAACTCGAAACTAAATCTCAGAATTGGGACAAAATCGTCAAAGGTCCGGTGGTGTTATGCTTTGCAACGCTTCCAGTTTTGTTTGTCTAGCTGTGTGTCTTTCTGTGCAGAGAGCTTTAAAGATGCTGCAGCCTTCCATCCTTGATGAGTTCCTGGGTGCTGTCGAGGGTTTTGGGGCCTTTTGTACTGGGCCCCAACTCCAGGATGTGATGCTCCTCTCTGACTCTGTCAGAAAGCAGTGGGAGGTATGCCGGGGTTTTCTACACAGTAGACTGTTATACATCCAGAAATGAGAGCGATATTGATCCTAAAACTGTTTTACTTACTTTTTTGGGGTTATCCTGTAACACACATTCATAACAAAAGAGCTCAATTAATTCAGTGTTATGCTGGTTAACTTTAACCTTAACAGCTATGATGTACCATTATAACCAGGCCGTGTTTGTGCACTCAGGATGTACGCAGAGAAATGGTCGCTTTTGTTCCCATCTTGTGGTCTAAGATCAGAGAGGGAAAGCTTTCCTCTTCTGTTGTGCAATGTGAAACGCAAACTAACGCTCTGCACGAAGCCAATGACCAGACTGACCATGACTCTTTGCCACAGCAACAGGTATTTCTCCTAACTCCATAACATGGCATTAACGTCTGATTGTGCCGCATGGCGACCTGAATGATTTCGGGGAAAAGATTAGAACGCTATAGGGCCTACATGATTTTAGTCTCTCAGAAGTTCACATTCCTCCTTCCAGGCCGTCATGGACGGAGCTGCATCTGTTGAGGTTGATTCACTCCGAGAGCTGTGTGGAACACTAACACCAGGGCGGTCCTCCTGCCTAGCAACAGATCAACTGAAGGAGTCAGATGAAGATCAGGAAGCACAACCCAGTGACACAATGCTCCCCTCTGACTGGTAAGATAATGCTGAGGAGATGCATATTGAGGTGTAATATATTAACTGCATTTAGGAAGGAAATAATAACAGCTCTGAAGCAAAGGTAAAGCAAGCCACTCCTTCAGACCGGTACAGATTCATTTTGATTTGTGTTATGATTGAATCTCAAGCGTAACAGGGAACTCATAAGCAAAGAATTCTATTGAAAGTCTGTATTGGGAAAAAAAATACCCTGAAAAAGTATTTATTTCGCATATCACACACATTCGTCAATTTACCACAATTCTCTGGACCACAGCAAGTATAAAATGTAACCTTATATATATATATATATATATAACCTTACACACCCTGAAGAAACCACACGGTAGATATTTGTGTTGGTGAAGAAATGGTTGTGGAATAAATCATTTTACAAACCTTTCTACACTTGAGAAGATCATATTTTGCCTGATATCATGTGGCACCTCAAGCCAAGTTTCAGTGCTTGATTGTCACGAAACAGGGCCTTGTAATCATTGAAAATCTTTTGAATTTGCTCTCATAAAGTTCACCCTTAATGATGTAAGTATTTTGTACATTTAAATATACATTTCAGTTCATATTTCTTATGAACTTAACTTGTCCAATTCAAGTAAAAAAAAAGTGGGATATGGCCAATGTTTAAGCCACTTATTGGTAGGTAACACATAAAACATTAGGAATTACCGGTAAATCAGGTTTTAGTTTAAGAAAATTTCATTTTAATTGAATTCAGTTTGTAGCATCTATAAACTGTGAATTTAATTTAAGTTGAACTGCATTGTTGAATTGAAGCAGACAGCTTATTTATTAACAATTGTCCCTCTGTAATCCTTCAAGTCTATTAATCTTAATGAGATTCCTGGAGGACTGATTCTTTCTGACCCCCCCGATAAACCTTTTTTTTTTTTAACTCAGCAGGGGACGGCAGCTCCGGGGAAACACCCCGCTGAGAGCGACCGGCGTGTCGGCCGACACACAGCAGAGCAACGATCTCCCACAGAAGCAAAGCGTGGACAGACCACAACAAGACCTCTCACCTGTGTGTGGTGAGGTCATCCATCTGCAATCTCAGGATGTCCCGACAGAGAGCGAGGATGACCCAACAGGCTGCGGGTCGGCGAAAAAACTAAAGCCCTCACTTCTGACCAAAGAGCAGCTGCCGAAAGCTCGTCTACTGCACATCACACAGAGCAACCAGCAACCCCAAGCCCACATACAGGTAGGAGGAGCTCATGACGGCTTTTACATGGATGCCATCTACTCAGCTTTGTGGGCTCCCAGAAACAACTATTTGTATTTTTCAACTCATATTTAGTTGCAAAGTGAAGTGACAGTAAGATAAATAGCTTGTTTGGAGTGTCTGGTCTTATTGGAGGTGTTTTCAGTCCACCTTTCTTTAGATGTAGTACACACTCACTTTGATTTAGAAGATGTTTGGATTCCAAGTTTTAGTTGCCACTTCCATATTGTAAATATTGCAATAAAGTTTTGAATTTCATATGTGATTATCATTTTCCACCAGTTTCTGTACTGGACAGCTCACAGATCATAATTTGGGCCAGTCAGGCGGTAATGTGGCACGCTAAAATGCTCCCCATTGAAAACAAACTAATAAGTCACATGACATGTATGGTTTACATCATAGAAATAACACTCATCACTCTTTATTTGAGATCCTAGAACTCCATGTTCCTTCACATTTTGTCTTCTTCGGGATGCTGACACTGAGGAATGCAAAATAAATAGAAGAGTTAAAGACAGGGAGAGTAGGATTTGCTGTTTGCGGTTTTTTTATATTCAACATTCAGAGTAGGCCCCTCCTCCCCGGCTCAATGGCACCAGAAGTGTACGATCCCTGACCGCCGGCTATGTTTAATGTGCTTGTCAGCGGGTGAGAGCCAACCCCAGATTGGCTCTCGTTTTGGAATGAGCTTTGTCCGCTTGGCGTTTTGCCGTGTTATAGTTGCGTTATTTAGGAGCATGTGTTTTCATAGCGTCCTCTTGGATGCGCTCTTACGATCTGGCACCTGATCACTACATCAGTGATTGAAAGGGATTCTTTTTGTATGCGTCGATAAATTGTTTTTTAAGGAATAATCCTACTCATGTTACTTTTCACCTCTTGCTTTGGTCCATATTTGCAAACCAGAACCTCACGAGAAAAAGTGTGCATTTTCCTTCAGTTTATTATTATTATCAAAATTGTGCCTGGAGCTTTGATATTTGAATTTGATGTGATGTTTTTCTGTAACCATTCCAGCAAAATGTTAACACAAAGTTTAAAAAAACGACCCTGAATTTGTCTTATTTACTTCATACATTGCATTTAAAGTTGCCTTTCCTTAAGTCTTCCTGGTCAGAAAAAGGCTCAGCCGTATCATTGGCTGTGACTGATCTCTGCAGGGCACTAATCCTCGGTAATTGGATAGCTTTGCTGGCTGTTCCATCTCTTCCTCTTGTCTTCACCGGACTGTTTCTATGCAACTCTACCATCTCCCAGGTGGTTGTCCAGGGTAACACTGTGGAGACCAAGCAGGAGGCAGAGTGGACCGTCATCCCAGGGTCAGCCGCCCCCCCACAGGAAGAGCACTCCTCCGGACAGGAAGTACTGGAAAGGTATGTGTTGATTTCTCAGTTCTTACATTTGTGTTGTGTGGAGGACATTCAGCATGTGGAGCAGAGTTAGACCTGACCGAGAAGCGCAATAGAACATAATCCGAAATTTAAATCAATCATTTCTAAATCTTTTCAACAAATGTTTACGATTTATGTTTTTCTTGCCTGTATCAACTAAATGTAACAACATAGTCACCAACAACATAGACACAAGTGAGAGGAAGTTGATGTCATAGATGTTGTTCCCATGCAGCCTTTCAGTGTCAGAGAATGTCACATTGAAGCAATGCGTAAATCTTTCCCTGCAGGTACAGAAAGTCCTGCTTGATATTTCAGTTTCATCTCCAGAAGAACAAGCAACATTTGGAGGAGTTTATTTCAGACCCTGTTACCATCTCCACCCTGCAGAGCCAAAAGAAGCAACTGCAGGCGAGTTAAAGCACCACTTCATAATCATATTCAGCAATTGTTTGATACCAGTAGAATTTCACATTTTCAAATCATACTCATAAAGCTGTTTTTCACGTGTGCTTCTCTGCCTCTTGGTGCTTTTCTACAATCTAAAACTGCTGAGCAGTTTGTTTTTTTCTCACAAGGTGCACCATATGAAAATTGTAACTTTGATTGCTTTGTTAATATGTTTCTCCTCAACAGACTTTAAAACAGGAGACAGACGCTCTATGGTTTGAGTATGAGCGCCAGTATACCCAGCAACCCCAGTTCTCCCATCTGATGACCAGGGAAGATAAGGGTGACGTGGAAGGAGACTGGGAGCAGCTGACTCAGCAGTGGAGAGGACAACAAATGTGCCTCCAGAGCAGGTACTGTGCACCTCTCAGATCAATGATGATGATGATGATGATAATAATGATAATGATAACAGGATTATTGGTTTCAAAGTCTATTCTTGACTTTGAAACCACCTTTTTCTCACCTCAATGTCCATTTACTAGTTGTTCTGGAGCTTTCAATTATATTATATGATCTTTATCAGCAGATGGAGTTAACTAATAGTTCATATTTTAGTACTGTAGATAATAACCACTTATTTTTGACTTTTTGTCAGGATGACATCTCTGGAGAATACTGCTGATCTGATGGCACTGATCACAGAAAAGCTGGACCGGATCATCGGAGAGTCCGTGGACATCTCCTCCTTCACCTTGGCTGATCCCAGACTGGTATCTGATTTAAAGGTACATCTATGCGTCTTTTTCAAATAATTAACACTTCAATTTAGAGAGTCAAATATGGAAACTTAATTATCAATCCCTCTTGAATTACCCAGGAGATGGATGACAGACTGCGGTCTGAAATGAGAAAGTCAACAGAGCGAGGCACTGACGAAAACACACAGGGGCCTGAAGCCACATCCCCTTCATCCCTCTGCCAGGCTTTCCACAACAGTGTCCATCATCTTGAGCAGCTCAGACGGCGGCTGGCGCAAGTTCAGTCAGCTGCCCAGGCTCTGGATCACTTCCTGACCACAGTGAGGGATGTCAGGGCTGCGATCCCAACCCTGCTGGCAAACCAGGACCCCAGCAGACAGCCAAATGAGGCAGATTGGGAGCAACAGACACAATCTTGGCAGGCAGCAATGCAGCAGAGGTTGCAGACTGCCGCAAAACAATCTGATAGTGTTGACAGCACTTTAAAGGCAGTGGGGATGACTCTGACCATGGATGGAGCAGCAGTGATGTGCCAGGATGTGGTGACATCACTGTCACAGCAAGCCGTGGACGTAGAGAAAGAAGTGATGAGAGCCAAGAAGAGGGAGAGTCAAGAGGAGTTATTTCCAGTGGGAAGGGAGCATACGTCAGAGATACGTCAGACAAACACCGGGGATGATTCAACACATCAGGGGGCAGCACAGGAGCATGAGTATCCCACTCCAAGTAGGACGGAAGAGGAGGTTGGGTTGGTGGCCAAAAGGAGTAGGCTGGAAGGAGATGATGATGTTATAAAGTCACAAAGGGAGGAAGAGCACAAGGCTCAAACACGGACGTCTGACGGGGATGTCTTAAAAGATGAGGACCAGAGAAGAAGAAGAAGCAGCAGCCAGGTTAAGAAAGAGGGAGAAGAGAGGAGAGTTGCCTTGTTAGGCACTCTGAAGGAGATAAGGGAAGCAGCTGAGCTGCTGAGGTTACAGGAGCCCACCCTGCCTGCTCTGCAGCACAGGTACAACACTGATCTGGGCCCAAAAACAAATAAGCCTTCGTTTTTATTAAACTTCAGTCCATCGTATTAACGCTGTGCATCATGATTTCTCTCTTAACTTAAAAGCTGTGTCGAAGAAAAGTTTTGTAGATCTCATATATACAACAGATATATTTCTGTATCTGCTTGTTGCAAGATGCATAAAGATGCCATGTTTTTTTAAAGCTGCACCACAACATAGAATTATTATTATAATTATCATTATTATATTAAATACTATTTTGGTATTATTGTATATTAATTTATTTTTACAGCACTTTCTGACTGATATGCAAAAACAATATTAATGTTAAAAAAGGTCAGACACAAGTACACTAATGATAGCTTCATCTCCTGCAGGACACGTGCATTGACAGAGCTGGAGAGTCATCTTGCTGGCCACCTCGCTGAGCTGCAGCACATACGAGATGAATCCTCACAATCAGGACTCCCTGATGTGAGTCAGACCAGAGAGGGGGAGGACGCCTGGGAGCAGGCGACAAAAGCTGTAACTGAACGGTAAAGGGAGCAGTGCTAGTCCTTTTTATGATCTACTTCTATGTCGAGTTTGAGTGCTTTATTGAGTTTGGCGCATGTGCGTGTTGTGTTATGGATCACATGCAGGCTGGAGCAGTGTTACGCCCTTACAGAGCTGCTGAGGAGGTTTCAGAGCATTCGTGGGGAGTTGAGTGGGACACTGCAGAGGGCAGAAAGCATCCGTGAACAAGCCTCCTACATGGGGAAAGACAACCTGCAGAGACTGCACACCAAGGTACCGTCTACAACACTGTTTAATTGAGGTGATGAAGGAAGAGATTTGTTTTTTAAGTATACTTACTAATAAAGGTCAGTCAACATAGACCAAACAATTTGTGTGTCACTGGTAAATCATTGGTTCTGGTTCTTCGTCTGTTTGGTGTGTTTTATATAAATTGTGTGTGTGTGTGTGTGTGTGTTTGGTTACACAGGTCCAGGAAACAAAAGCAGAGCTGAATGGTCTCGGGGACCGCATAGAGGAGGTCCGCAGTGTCTGCAGGAAGCTTCACACGCATCTGTGTCAGATCCCACAATGCGTCACCATCCCGTTTGAGGACGAGGCGGATGCTCTCATGGACCGCTGGCTGGACGTGAGTCACTTTAAAGTTTCAACTCGCCATTTTTCACAAAACTTTATACATTTGCTTATTATTTACGACTTACTATTATTGGTCCCTATGTCGGTAAAGTTTTTTTTTGTTTGCTTTTACAATGAGCAAATACAACATTTCTATTTGTTTTCTTTTTGCATCACAGAATATTGTAGTTTTGCTTTGTTATTTTTGCCTTTTTGTAAAAACAAAATTTTATTTTTCTTTGCTAAATTGCAGACATACTGCCATCCTTGCTCTGCTGTTTACGTATGGGCTTTCAAACACGTCTATCAGGGAAGAAACATGTTTGTCAAACCTCTCATTGTAATTCAGTTTGAGAAGAATAGTTTTTTAGTTGATATCTTTCTGCTTTTCTTGCAGATTATACAGAGTTTTACATACTGTTATCAAAGCAGGATTTGCTAGGCAAATAGTATTTACCCGTGTGTTTCATGCGTTGCTGCTCCCATATGTAAACTAAAGCATCGTATAGTCGATCATTACCATTGAAAATGTCTATTTTCTAAGGTTTTATTCTGAGTTTGGTTGTACGTTGTAAGATGAGTGCCAGCATTCATTGCAACTCAAATCCTTGCAGATATCAGAAAGAACAGATTCCCACCTGGAAAACCTCCACCTTGGCCTGACTCTGTGGGATGGCATCATCCAGCTGGGAGCAGGGGTAGAGAGCTGGACCGCTAATAAACTAGCAGTATTTGCTCAGTCTCCATCCTTCCAGACAGAGGAAGACATCAGGGCCTTGCAGGTAAAACTACCTTCCCGTTTCATTCCTAAATGACACACAGGTTTGGACCTGTCTGCTCCGTCTCATTGGAAGTTTAATGTTCCCTACATTTCTGAAGTTGCTTTGAACAATGATCATCTCCCTGTACATGCCTCCAGAATGAGATTGTGACCCAAGAAGAGAATATGGAGTGTTTCCACCGAAGAGTCGCTGAGATTCAGGCCCTGCTTCAAAGCAAAGAGGCCCCTCTGGAGCTGCAGGTATACGGCCTGAAGCTTTTGTGTTGAGGATGCGAGTGTTTCAGGCTGAAATGTTGCTGACAGATGCAGTTGATCTGACCGTTCTCTTGATTGATTTTTGTTTTGTCTAGGTTGTGGAGACCCAGATAAGGAAGAAGATGAAGCAGCTGAAGGAGCTTGTTTCTGAAGCTGAGGACGTTTACAGGCAGATGGTGGCTGCTAAAGGACAAGTTACTGCCAGGATGGCGGAATGCTTCGACTCCCTCCAGAAGATTCAGGACTCCCTTCTCACTCTCAGTGCTCCAGAAATCACAACAGTTCTTGCAAAACTGAAGGTAAAAATGTATTTGTTGTTATGTGTCGCAACGTGTACTACACACTTGTACAATGTCCTGAGAAACTTTTATTTAGATTTTACTTTCTGTACTATGAAAATGATTTGAGAGAAGCTATAATTGATATAATTTAAAATTTCAACACAGTGGCTCTAAAGTTGCTGAAGCTTCAAAAAGCTAAACACTAACCGTAACGTATGTTTCTCTAAAGGATCTACTTTTTGAGCTGAAGACGCAGGATGAGCAGGCAGAGAGTCTGCTGGAGGATCTGCGTGTTACGGCCTCCATAGCGAGTCCAGACAGCCTGCAGAGTTTGTCTGTGGATGGGATTCGGCTGCAGGATAAAGTCAGAAACACCCACCAGCTCTTCTCTGAGGTGGAGGAGCAGACTCAGAGGAATATCCAGGCTCTCGACAGGTAACAAGTTCAAGTGGATCATGTGTCAATTCACCAGTCACGTTATATGCACAGAAATATTGATTAATGTCTCTTCTTAGCCATGTAGCGTGCATACAAATATTTAACATAACGAGCATAAGAGCGTTGCTAGGCAGGTATTTCTGGAGTGTGTTCAGATGCTTCCTCTGTGTTCTTTTCATCTAATAGCCTCGCAAGTTATTTTAAGTCACATGTTTCATGGTTTATTGTCATTGTACAACAGGGTTGCATACAAAAAAAACTATATTGTATGCGGGACTTTTGCCCTCTTCAGTCTCCTTCAGAAATACAGATGTTTAGGAACTTTCTTCTCCAGAATGGAGATGTGTGACGACCGTGTCAGGTTTTTTTGTGATGCAGATTCCCAGAAACCATTCACTTGCTCCACCTCAGCTCCTTTTGATGTAAACAGGGATGTGTGTCATAGCCTGCTTTTTTCTAAAATCCTCAATGAGCTCCTTGGTTTTCACTGACGTTGAGCATTAGGTTGTTCTCTGAGCACCACTCTGCAAGATTATGTATTTCCTCTCTATTTAAAACCTCAGAGTTGTTTTATAACCCTGAGGAGGGTAGTGTAATCTGTGTTACTGAGTATTTGCGGTAGCTGGATGGTGTATGAGAGATTGACTCAAAATAAACTGCGGCGCTCATGTTCTTTGTAATTAACGGACATGTCACTCAATGCGAAGGTGTGGCTCATTTGTGTGTTTTTAAGTTTATGGATAACAATGAAGGACGAAGGCACAGAGGAATACGATATGGAAATAAGACAGCGGGACGAGTTCAACTTGTTTTCTCTGCAGCGGAACCCTTTGATCACCGTGTCACTTTAAGCTACAGTGTAATGTGCACACAGTACATATCAGTCTGTGCCGTGCCTGCACTTATACCGAATGTGTTTTGTAGGCTGCAAAGCGAAGGTGAGCACTTGGAACAATGGTTGCAAGGCGTTGAGGGAAAAGCAGCAAAGGAGGATGATCTTAGTCTCCTGCAAGAGGACGCACTTCAACAAAGGTAAACTGTTTTCTGATTTCAGATCTATGCCTTCTAGCTCTGTGTGGAATTTAGCAAGTCTTGTCCAAGGTCTGGAGGTCTAGACTCTTATCAGGCTGTGTGCACTCTGATATTGTATATATTTAGTTTGTAGTGGGCTACAGTTGATATTATCACTAAGCGACAGTAACATCTAACAAAAGATCGCAAAAATAAAAGGACAGGATGTAGATGCAAATATGATCATGGGTGTCCACTGGATACTGTGGAGGTGGTGGGAGACAGGAGGATGATGGCGAAGCTCTCATCCCTGATGAGCCACGCCTCCCACCCCATGCAGGACACTCTGGCAGCTCTGCACAGCTCCTTCAGTCACCGGCTGATCCATCCCCGGTGTCTGAGGGAGAGGTACCGCAAGTCCTTCCGCCCCGCTGCTGTCAGGCTGCACAACAAGCTGCTCTCGGGAGACCACTAACACTTTGAACACTTTGAACACTTTGAACACTTTGAACACGAACATTTGACTTGAACATGAACACTTGAACACTTCTGAACACTTTAATTCACTTGAACATGAATATGAACACTCTGAACACTTTAATTCATTCACCTGGTGCAATATCTAATCCGTGCAATACTGTGCAATATGCAAAACGTTTAAGTATTATCTTACATTTTACTCCGTCTGTATATACTGGTATATTTTGTATTCTTCTTTACTGTCATCCCGTGCAATATTTCGCGCAATATCCAATACGTTTAAGTATTATCTTACATTTTACATTTTTACCCCGCCTGTATATACTGGTATATATTTTGTATTCTTCTTTACTGTCATATTTTTGTCTACTGTTTACTGTTTACTGTATTTATACTACTTGATTTTTTTATCTTCATTCTATTACTTGTGAGCAATGCTGCTGTAATCCTGTAATTTCCCCACTGAGGGACTAATAAAGGATTATCTTATCTTATCTTATCAGTTAGACCCAGGAGGTCGAAGAAAGTAGTAGAAACTAAAATGTAACGTAGCACACTGAAACAGCCTGCAGTAGTTCAATGGTGGGATTTATGATGAGTCAGGATGAATAACAGGCTGTAAAGCCTGTTATTCCGTGTCGACGACTGACTCATCCAACTACACGACTGTTTGTTGTCACACAAAAGACTGTAAAGTTTGTAGATCGAGGGTATAATTAATGACATTTATGGCAACTTATAATTGATCCCACTTTTTTAATTTAGCATTATCATTTAACCCTGGTTAAACACATTGTTTGGCGAGATAAGCAGCAGTACAGCTTTAAGTGTCTACTTAAAAGTTGGCCGTTTCAGAGACTCCCTCGTCCTTAATACATTGTTTTAAACTTTGTTCATTGTTAGTCGGTGAATTTCTTATCTTGTTTTCTTCTTGTACTCCATGAAACAGCTGCACGTTATGACCTTCTTTTCTCTCTTTACTTATTTAACATCTAGATTGTTAATCTTTTTTTTGTGTGAATAACTGAGCATCAACGTTGCCCATGTTTTTTCCCCCTGCAGGGTAAGAACAGAAGCCCTGGATCAGCTCGTGTCATCCTTACGAAGCAGCACATTTAAGCAGTCTGCTCTGCTGGAGGACAGCAGCAAACTGTTGAAACGATACCATAACTTTCAAACCAACGTGCTGCGTGGCTCCTGCTCGGAGAAGCAGAGCTCTCCGAGCAGGGACGTCGAGGTGTTTCAGACCCTTTCAAAGTCCACTCGATCCCGGGTTGGAGACCTGAGACAAACTCTTGACTCTCCACTTGGGGAAAACCTCGGCATCCAGAGTCCCGCGGAGCAGCGGCTTCACCATGCTCGAGTAAGAAAGCATCACCCGCTCTGACTGAGCGGCTCAGTTTCTCCACATATCTCCTTAAGTCTGCCTCACCTGTGTGGGCATTCTACAATAAGCAAAATGTATGTTATAATAGACTTATATGTTATAATAATTATAATAGTATTTTAAATAAAAATAATTTTTTATACTGCTCATGTAGTTTTAAAATTACAGATGTGTTTTATGTCATACAAGGGTGTGCCACAGGGATCTCTTGTTTCTACTTGTATATTACTACTTGTAATCCATTGTTCAACAACACGCTCTTCAGTCTGTGCAGTGAGAGGCCGGTGCGATGGCAGTGTAGAGTGTTAAATAACTAATCTGTGAAAAAAAAAACGTTTCAGGCTGAAGCAAATATGGCGGCAGAGGGGGAGGCTCGCCTCGAAGAGCTCAGAGTTACTGGAAATGGTCTGAGCCGCAGACTGTGTGATGGCGACGGCCTGAAACAGGACATCCAGGGAAGCGTTCAGACAACAGAGGAGCAGTGGAGGGACCTTCTCCAGTCTTATCACAGGTGAGAGGAGCCAGATAAAACCTTTTTGAGACAGGCTTGTTTCACACCCTGACGTATTGTGCTGAAGTGAAGCTGTGCCTGGACATGAAGGACTTGTTGAGTTCTCACCTATCCGTTTGCTAAGATGTTGAGGGAAATGGAAGCACATAATGCACACATCCCTTCAGCTAAGTTTTTCTTTTCGACACTTTCCCAACTCAGTTCTGCTTTGCCTGATAGACAGCTTTTACTCTCTTTTTACCTCTGAAATTCTTCTACTACCAGTCTCCTCCTGTCAAACCGCTGATGCTTTGTTCCACGTACAGTAGGCTGTGGTATGATTAATCCAAACCCCTGACACCCATGCTTTACCTGCCTTGCAAAATCCCTGTGTGCAAGTGCTGCGAGACTGTTGCCTCTGTACTCCTCATGCTATATCTCTAGACACTTACAGTCTCCTGCTTTTGCACATTTAAACTCTCTCAAGCTGGCGAGGTAGGGAGCTCCAAGATACCTTTTCCATACAGGGCAGACTTCTGCACAGGTCTGATTGTCAAGACCTTCACACGCTCCAGCATTGCGCCCCGCCACCCGCACATACTGTACGACCAATTAGTTACGCCACCGAACCCGACCTGTCGACACGACCCGAAACCACAAATCCTATAATAACCATGCGCTGTCCAAGTAATTTGTCTAGGCTGCACATTTTAAGTAATCATTTTGGCCATTTCATACGTGTGATACTTTAATACTTTCATTTTAGTATGATATCATATCACCTGCCTAAACCTTTACCTTGTTTCTCTAACACTGTTCTATGTCCATAAAAAACAACTCCTACTTGAAAGCACTCCCTTTATAACAGAATGCACCTTGATTTCTCTGGCACAACCTTCATCCCAGCCCACTTAGTTTGTGTTCAACTTTTGGGACATGATGCTGCTGTTGTGACGTTTGTCAGGTCATCCATGTAAGCCCTTATGGGTGGTAAGCGCTGCCCCATCTGACGCCTCTGTTTTAGTATTGCATGAATTCTGAGTGGTCTCTTTGTTTTTCTTGGTGCTTCAGGGTTCCGCAAGCTGATCCAGACCTCACCTCCTCCTACCTGGACCGAAGGCAGCAGGCCAGCTGCAGAGTGGAGGAGCTGCAGCAGAGAACTGCTCAGCTCCCGACTTCATTCCCCTGGCCCGGCTCGTCCGAGCGCCGACAAATCTGCCATCTAGCCCGTCAACTGCAGGATGAGGCTGAATCCTTGAAAGTAACTCTTGCCAGCCTGGCTGAACAGAGGAGGGAGATGGCTGAAGGAACCAGCGACGCCATCTGGAAAGATCCGTCCTTGGATGAGCTGGAGACCTGCTGTTCATCACTCATGGATGAGCTGAAGGTAAAACTTTTCCTACAGTACAGTTATTCCCTACCAGGGGTACTCAGACACCAGGGCGTACTTCTGCAGTTGCAAAGGGTAAATGGACCGTCGAATCACATATGAACATGACAGGTTGGGTGGATGAACGGATGCTCTGGCTGATCCGATGGGATGAAGGAACCGCCGGATTCATATAATCACAATAAGTCTGTGAAATGATTTATGGGCCGTCTGACTGTGGCTTGGTGTGCTTGAAATGTCCACAGGGAGTGTGTTCCAGCCTGGAGGAAGGTGTTTGTAATGAGGAACATTTTGGCCAGTCACTGCAGGGCTGCCGCCATAAATTGACATCCCTGCAGGAAAGGATGTCCGCCTGTCAAGCCCCGAAAGAAAGCTCAGCTGGACTCATCACTGATGCACCAGCTCTGGAGGTGAGGTCCATTAAGTAAACTGACCCAATGAATCAGGAACAAGCTTCTGAAACGTTATTTTTATTTCACATTTCTTCTGCATTGAACTGGACATTTTTATGAAGAGGATGGAGACTTTCCCAACACTAAGCCACCATTATTGGATTTGTATTTATTTTCATCTGTCCCTCTCTCCACTTTCCAGGCTTTGCTACAAGAAGTAACCGACATAGAAAAAGAGCTTTTACAAATTGTAACACTCAAGGACTCCATCACAGCCAGCTCCACAGCCGAGGCCCAGGCCAGCCTCTCCCAGCAGGTCAGCAGCCTCCAGAACCAGAAGAGGGCACTAGACGGTAGCATCAGAGGAATTCTGGCACTGCTCACAGAAAACAGCAACCAGAGACTTCAACGAGTGAAGGGAGAGGTCGCCTGTGTACAAACGGCTCTGAAAGACCTGGCTGAAAATCTGTGTGGGAACTCTGAAGTGTTGCCTGATATCAGTCAGCTCAAACAGCAGTGGCATACAATACAGGTATTTTTGAAAGATCCTTTTGAAGATGTTGCTTTCCCCACCCGAATAACAGTGTATAGCAAGTTAACGGGGAAATATAGAAGCATCAAAAAAGCATTTTTCTCCCTCAGGACTGTGATACCAGGCTGACAGAGTTGGGTGCAAGAGTTCACGACCTGCAGACGACTGGAGAGTCCAGCAGGACACGAGAAATCCTTCCTGCAGATGTCACTTTGACTGTTGATGCAGTTGCTAAAGACCTTGACAGGTATTGTACCTCATTCCTCATTTCAAAATAAAAAAAAATGTATGCCACAGTAAGAAGGCAGTCCTCTTCTGCGGGATTATTTGGGTAATGAGAAGTTGATGGAAAAGTCATTTTGAATGGAATTATCTAAAAAATGATGTTTCTCTCTCTCTCTCTCTCGTTCTCACTGTAGCCTCACGTCCATTTTTCTAAAAAAGAAGCAGGCGTGTGCAGAAAACACAGCTAACAGAGTGCGACAGGTCATCAACCAGCTGCAGCATTGGAGACAAGCCGTACAAGCTGAACTATCATCACCCAGCCAGGTAACAATGTTCATACATTGTTCTATCAACCTGTTTATTAAAACCCAGCATATTAACAAATATGCACATTCATCTAACAAGCTTAAGAACACTTTCTTCTGTGCCTTTTTATAAATCTTCAGTTATATTATTTGCAATAAACTGATGGCTGAACGGGATGGCTGGCCCTGCTATGTCAATAAAACACGGGAGAGCGTGCATGTCGTCATTACTACTATATCTTCAGATAGCAAATAATTATTTTGCTGCTATATTAATGCTCTTAATGTCATCGACTTTCAGCCATGTTTGTGGCTCTCAGTCACAAGTTTATTTTTTAGCACTTTCCTAAAACATTTTGGCACTATATTTTTCACTTTACATTATTCAAACAGCAATAAATGTTGCATTTTTTTGGGGACAGTTCATTTCATGGGATTTGTTGTCAATAAGAAAAATGTAGGATATGGCCAGTCTTATCCTGTATCCCTTATCCCGATAAACCACATTCATATTCTATAAATATGGTAAAATAAGATTGGTTCTCAATATTATTACTTGTATGTTCCACATGACACAGTGTAGCCTGGGGGTCATAGAGAAATACAAAATAAAAACTCTAAGTATGCTCAATTTAGGTCAGCCCATCATGCTGTTGTCTGTTGTTTCAAACCTGGCGAACAACAAGTTGAAGTGGGTAGTATCCACGAATGCAAAAAGAACAAGCCATCTCTTCTGTCTAGGACATGGTGAACATACTAAACTGTGCTCACTGCGAGGATGGGGCTAATTTTGTCCAGCTTTGGCATTACTAAAGATCATAAACATGTTGTGACTCATTTTTACATGAGCTTCACCGTCTGCTGCTGCCAAAACAACTGAAAGCTTAACTCCAATTCCTGTCTTTTTAGTGATGGTCTTAGTATGTTAATGTACAGTAATTATACTGATGTATACTGAAATATTATGACAACCATTTAGTTATGGCAAAATTAAAAAAATATGTACATTTTCAGCTTTTATCTCATTGTATGAACTAGATATGGTTTGGGCTTCATTCTTATTAAGGGAAATATCTCAAGAACTTTAGGATTGATTACAATGAGATTTTGTACAGACATTCATGGTGCCCAGAGGATGAATCCTAATTATTTTGATGATGCCTTGATTTTTCATCTAGCCCCACCCCCTGTCAGAATGTTCACATATCCTGTGAAATATCGCTACGTCTATTTTGTCACAACACTTTTTACAAACATTCATGGTTTCCAGATGATATTTCCTAAAGACTTTGGTGATTCCCTGACCTTTCCTCTTCTGCACCATGAGGTTAATATGTGTGGTTTTAAGTGAAATGTCTTAACAGCTATTGGATGCATTGCCATGCCATTGTGGGTATACATTCATGTTGCTCACAGGACAAATTATGTAATATTGTTGAATTAAATTCTGAAATATAGATGATCTGTAAAAAGGTCTTTTTTGGAGTTAAAACATCTGTCTGTGCTCTCGTAGGCAGCTATTGATGAGGGGTTGTGGCTTCAACAAGGGCTTCGTGAAGTGCTCACTGAACGAGATCTTCTTCTCAACTGTCTGGGAACAAAATTAACAAAGAAACTGGAGACAAGTGCTTCAGATGCTCAAAATGAAAGCACATCTGTACTCGAAACCTTATCTAAATGCCTGGTGAGTTTCAGAATTGTAACATACACTTTCATAATGATGATGATGAAGAGATTCTGTGGTGAATAGTTTTGTTCAATTTAACAGGTTTCACAAATCAATCCATATCGTTGTGAAGTGGAGTTGGACAAAGATTTGCCAGGCAGAGTTGTTGAAGAAACTGTTAGAAGTGAAAGTGATGCTTCACCTGATACATCTCTGGCCGTGTGTCCTCCTGCTTCTTCTTCTGCAATAAACAGCAAGGAAAACGATCAGAGTGACAACAAACCTAAAACCAAAGACAATTTGGAAACAACCAAAGAAGATGTCAGTAACCAATTCTCCTGCGCAGAAATCCGAGAGGATACTGGCACATTGGACACTGATAGCAATCATTTAAGCAGTGGGACACTAACTGGAAATAACACTTTAATGTCAGACTCGCTTCCTACTCTCAACAAGAGTTTAATAGCTCGGCGAGAGAACACTGAACCATTGCAGGAAGACGCTGCCTCAACCCAGGACTCAAAACGGTCACTTAAAGACACAGACAATATGAAAGAAATCAATTCAGCACAATGTGTCACACCTCTGGTTAGATCCCCAGCAACAAAGCCTGACGATGTCCCCATTTCTACCACTGAAATTATGTCTCGACGTCCAGCAGCCCAATCGGAGACATTTAAAACAGTTCCTGGTGCTCAAGAAAAGGAGAAATACTGTGAGGACATCAGTGTGAGGCCAAATAAAGTGTTCACAATAGTGTTGGACATGGAGACGCCCGAGTTCCAGCTTCAGCACAATGTTGGAGCCAGCAGTCCAGATGTACTCAGATGTTCACAGGGGGCAAAGGTTTACAATGCACAGCTCACAGAATTTTCAAGTATTCCTGAGAAGAAATGTGGAGTCTTTACAACATTATCGAGTCCTGAATCAGTACGTGAATCAGTACGTACAGAATTGGAGAAGATAAAGTCTACAAGTGCCACATTTTTGTGCAAAGAAAAGTCAGAAAGCCATGAATTCATGCATAATGAGGTGTTGACTTCCTCCGAATCGTGTGGCCCTGTTGCTGAGTGTCAGCTCACTGGTGCACATGCAGCAGAAACAATATTTCCGGATGTCAAACAAGAGGAGACGACAGATTTCTGTCACGCTGAAGAGCAAACAATGAGCTCAGTCTTGTGCACTGTGGAGGTAGATGCCTTAACTGCAACACAAACACCTGCTGGTGGCAATAAACAGCTCACTGCTGCTGACACTGCACAGCGTGCCAGTACAGGACAGTTGCAGAAGGCAGAGGGAGAAGGAAGTGACCCTGAAAGCCTGGAGTCCAAACTTTCCAAAGTGCCAAAAAGACGAGTTAAAGCTACGCCGCTGTTTGAAGAGAGGGAATGGAAGCTGCCTGCATCGCTGGAGGACACTGAGGTGAGAAAGAGACAGGTAGATGTCAAATTAAAAATAACAGATTTTCTATTTTCCCTCCATCAACCTTTTTTTCTTATTCTTTTTCTAAGACTTTTGCTTTACTGTCGATTAATGCAGTGGTTCCACACCTTTTTGGATTGTGACCCCCGAAAACAATGCCATGTCTTCTTGTGCCCTTTGTCACCCGTTGCTTATGTCCACCACTAGTTCCACCAAAAAGTGATATTTCCACTTGTTCCTAGTGAACTGAAGACTTCAAATGATGCAGTAGATCACAAAAACAACACAAGATTAAAAGTGTAGCTCGAATTAACTTGGTCTTTACGGGGTGCTATCATGTCCTCCTGCATTAGTAGTACATAGTGGAGACCTAACCGGAAATGAGAAGGCAGAGGACGTGCAACTAAGGTCCAAGCTGGACTCAAACAATGGAAAATTGCGATTACATGGTCAGTTGCCAGTAGACCTACGCCACCAGGACATCCCATTAAAGATCCTGACATATAACATGATAAAAAGACGTGCATTTTGAAAAGCGATGTAATTGGTGGCTGCTCTCCAGACCAATGTTTGTTAGTCCTGCTGGCAGAAGGCCCAGACGTCCTTGCTTTCCAAAATATATGTGTGTCTGTGACATGTGCAAACCACTCTTCTTTCCTTCTCTTCCCTTCATGTCTGAAAGGGGCTGTTGAGTGAAAGTTTATTGCTGACATTTTGTCAGTGTTTCATTCAAAATGCAGTCCGAAATGTATCTAAAACGTAGTTGCTTTTATTCCTCCCACCATTTGGCATTTCAATGTCGTACTTTGGCCAAAGTCTCTAGTTTTGGCATTCATCTTTTTCCTGTTGTTCATCTCGTGGAAAGAAACATATTTTTCTAGTAACAGATAGATGAAATCTATGTTGCATATTGCCTTGTTTATGGCACAGAATGAATTAGAAATTGCAAAACAAAATGATGCAACAAAACACCAAATTGCATGTTAAAAAGTGAAAACAGGACGAAGTAATATACTCCGTTAAACCCTCCGTCGCATCCAGGAATGTCTACCAAAAATGGAAAATTACACCAATTCAGAAAGGATCCTTCTGCTCAGTCTGCAGGAGCTCAGATGACAAATCTTGAATAAAGAATAAAGATGATGAGGCAGGAATATGGGCAGCTGACAAAAGAAGTATACGTTCTCTGACAGGGAGGGGAAAAAACAGTATGAGATAGTTGCCTGAAACAGAGAAAAGAAACACAAATTTGTACATTATTAATGTTAATACTTAACAACAGCACAGTTGGTAGCACCTTAGTCCTTTTCTTTGGCATTTCTTTCATCAGGGGACCACTATACGCTTAGGATGCTTGTAACAAAGTCAATTTGCCAGAATGTATTCAGTCATTAGATGTGTCTTTGATAAGTACGAGCCACAGTGCTCAAAAGAATTTTAGGAATTTCTCACAAAGACAACTTGTAATTGTTTTGTGAGTTATTACAGCGCTCCTTCTCGCTGTAAACGGCCGACATTTGTTTCCAAGCAGTGTCCTAAAATGTACCAAAATGTTTGTATACTATAAATGACCTGACCCTAATGTGACTGCTGATTCAATTTATTGAAGTGTGCTGCACTGGGGGAAGTCAACAAGTTGTGTAAACAAATGTATACAAACAACAGATTAGAGTGATCATAATCCAGGAGACGGTTACAGTACAATTTATAATATAAATAAAAACACAAATAAAGAATTACAGATATTTGTGGTGTGGTTATGCACTTAAATGTTGACACCACTTTTGAGACAGAGATATTTGACTGAAGATATATAATTTTTTTCCCCCAAAGAAAATCAGAAACCTGCTGTGCCTTTTCAAATCTTCTTCCCGCTCTACATGCACTCTGCTCTAAGACACACCTTGGTCATGGCCAAAATATTTCCCAAGGGAACTCCCCTGTAACCTAGCAGTTAATGTCGTGTTTTGGTGTTTGTCTTGTCTCACCGAGTTTCAACAGATCACTTATTTTTTTTAGAGAAGCAAGGGAGGAAGCACTTCATAGATGAATAGACTAAGTCCCTCTCCCTCAGGGCAGACTGCTCCCCACTCAGGCACATTCCTGTGTTCACTGTACGGACTCGCCGGGCCACAAGCAACATAGTAATTTGTGCCACTGTGGAGCAGGAGAAGAACAGGAAACTGTTATTATCTGTGGACAAACACAGGAGAAAAGGAGGCTAAACTGTGACACCACCCTTGTCTCCTGTGTATGTAGCGTCAGACCCAAAAAAGCATGGAGCCTGAGAGGACAGCGCCGGGTTTGGCACCTGATCTGCCGACTGGGGAGACGATAGGTGGATCACCGGAGTACTACGAACACAAGTCCACCATGCGGGATGTTTTTTCTGAGATCCAGAGCTTGGTGGAAAGCAGTAACATTATAAATGTGAGTATCAACATGGTTTTGATTTTTTTTTTATTACTTTGTGCATCTCTGTTAGATCTACTGATCGACTTGACATGTGTCTGTGGGTTAAAACACTGATTTATAAAAGTCTGAACTTCAGAGTTTGTACAAAAGGTTGCATTCTGAACTAATCTTAGGGTTTGAGGGGAGCGGCTGTGGCTCAAGGAGTAGAGCGGGTCTTCCTGTAATCACAAGAAAGGCGCTTTAATCCCCGCCTCTTCCTGTCCGCATGTCAAAGTGTCCTTGAGTGAAACTCTGGAACCCAAAGTTGCTGCACTACTCCTTAAATGCTTAAGATGTGTTATAAGCAGAGGTCAAATTTCATATATATGATGATTAATAAAGGTTTTTATGTTTTATTTTTTTACTAGAGGGTATTTACTGTTCGTGACACTGGTTCCTGTAATTGCACACAGTATGTTTAACAATTGCCCAAAAAGGGGAGGCAGTCAATTCTAATGGCATTCAACAGTGGCCAGATAAGAGCAGCAGCATTGTGATTGATGTTTGTGTATATTCCCATGATGCTGCTGACAGGAAGGTACACAGGATGGACCTTTGAGATGTAAAGATTTCCTGCAGGTTCATTAGTGGGTCTAATTACTCTCAGTATACAGTCTGTGACAGAGTTTGACTCTTATTTTTATGCCAAGTATGATATTGTGTAGTTTCATGTTGACATGTAAGAGCCAACTAGGCTTGAAAGAAATTGACACAACTTTAGTGAACAATCATTTAAATATTTTTTTATCAATAATACCAAACATCCCCTAGTCCCATACTCTCAACTGTGAGGATTTACTCTTTTTCTTTCTCTTATGTGATATTAAATCAATACTTTAAGGTGTTTAACACTGTTGGTCAGACGTCAGCTCGGGCTGTAATAAATTGCAACAGGCATTTTTTTTCGTTTTAACAGCTTTTTATTTCTTTCTTGTGTTTGTTATCATAGCGGACACCACACATTGATTTGAATTGGTACCTGAAGTCCTCTCCTGGTGAATCACAGATTCGATTGGTACGAACTGTCCAAAAAGTTCTGGCATGTCGTTATCAACCAGCACAACTCGATGTCACTGCAATGGCCAAACAACTGCAGGAGGCAGAGGTATACACTTATGTTTACTTCTCTTTTCCTTGAATATAATAATGTACTTGGCTGAGAATTACATTTTTGATGTAACTGACCTTTTCTCTAAAGGAAGTAAAATATACATAAATGTACAGAAATGGCAAATCCTTTTGTCTGATGTCTGTTCTGTCTACTGTAGGACCACCGGCGCTGTGTGCAGGAGCAAGTGGCTACTTGGAAAAGCATGAGTGGTGCCAGGATTCGTGATCCGGATGCCTTGAAAAGAGTTGAAGAACAGTGGAGTGCTGCACTGCTGGATGCCTCTGCCACAGTGCAGGTGAAAGCAGCACAGCTGGATCAGGCCAAAGAGTATCGCAAACGGATGAAGATCACCAGAGCTTTCCTGGAGGTTGTAGCAGAGGAGAAGGACAAGATGAGCTTGTGAGTAAATCTTTCATTTAAAAGTGAGGTTGTACTCCAGTTAGGATCAACCTAATAGTCTTTATTTACCTGATAAACAATAAACTCATATTCTTTTCTTGTTTTTTCTAGAAGTACTTTGAGAAGCAGTGCTCTTCAAGCTGACAAACTCCGCGGCCTGCTGCAAACTATGGTACAGAAAAAAGACATGATGGAAAAGCTCCTCCAGATAAGTAGCCAATTCTCGGTCCACTTGAGCGACGCTGAGAGTTCAGGTGCTCTTCTTGCCCAGCTCGGAGACGTCCAGGAGGAATGGAGGCTTTTAGAAGGAGGCATCAAAAGAGCTCTGCAACACGCCTCAAGCTCCGCCTCTCAATCCTCTCTTCTGATAAACGAGGCCGAACAGCTTAAAGCCAAGCTTGACGCTCTTCGGCAATCCAACTTTCAAAGCGATGACAGCAAAAGCGCTTTAGAACGTGTTTGCCTGACCACAGACCTAAAACTGTACAACCAGCTTTATCTGCACTTACAGTCCCAGACAGATGCACTTGTCCATTTCTCTCTGGGTCAGAAAGAAAAGGATGAACTCAATTGTAGTCTTAAGGAACTTAGGTCCTTGCTAAATGTCACCAAGAGCAAGCTTGACACTTCCACACACAGCTGTGGCGGCATTCCTTCAGCTAAGATCAACAAGCAATTACAAGACCTGATCATATGGGCCAAGCAGGCAGAAATCCACATTTCTATTGGCAACAAATCAGCCCTTTTCCCAGAGGACGCCCGTATTCAGATTGTTGAGATGAGGAAATTTCAGACAGATATTTGGTTTAGAAGATCCAAGATGCAAGTAGAAGTTGAGCAGATGAAAGCTGGAGTCTCTGACATGGAAAATGAGGAAAGTGACCAAATATTAAACACAATACAAGACCTGTATGAAGCCATTTCTGAGAGCTTGGATCAGGTCCTTGACACCATGAAAAAAAATCTGCAGGAGAGGGAGAAACTGTTATGCCAGCTTGCTAGCATTGATGCCTGGCTAGCAGAAACGTGTGCTGAAAGAGACCCCTACCCCCATGTTGACAATGTTTCAAAAGCTGATGTCAGAATGCTGGAGAGCGAGCTAAAAAGTCACAAATTAGCTGCAGTCGAGATAGAGGGTCAACTAAAACGGGTGGATGCGATGGCTGACAGTTGCGGGGCAATAGCTGTGAGGTCCAGTCCAGGAGAGAGCCGCTACCTTGTCAACCGACTGTCAGGCCTTTGGACAGAATTAGTCGGGTTGCTCGCTCATGAGAAAGCATCCAGCTGGGAATTGGAAGAGCTGATTCATGAGCTAACCACTTCCGATGAGGAGTTATCGAGCATTGAGGCTAGCTTAAAACAAATTTCCACTGATTTGGCGCAGCAAAGGTTCCCTTTAACACATGAAACCCTGTCGACAATTGCACATTTGAAGCACATGCTAATGGAACATCAGTGTCAAGTACAAGGGCTTAAGCACTGCCAAGAGGCAAAGCGAAGCTCCCTGCTGTCCACTATTGGGGAACTGCAAGACCAGTGCAAAGCTCTTCGTATTAATGCCGTTGAGCAAGACAAATATCTGCACCTGGGGAGACAACTGGAGGAATCTAGGCACCTTGCTAAAGAGCAAATCCAGCGTGCCAAAGATGAAACAATCAGCGTGGGTGAGAGGGTCTTGCTCTGCCAATCACTGTTGGTTGAACTTCCTTTGGTGAAGACACAGTGTCAAGAAGTGGCAGACCAGTTGGAGGTCATAGCTCCGGAGTTGGAACAATCGGAGCTAAACCCGGAGAAGCAGAAGATTCACCGCACTGTGGAAACGTTAGACTCCTGGGAGCATTCTGTCACAGATGATATCAAAAACCTAGAGGCCAAGCTTCTACTAGGCCTGCATTTTTCCTCCGAGCGTCTTGCCTTAATAGAGCTTTTCCAAAGAACAAGAGTGGAGCTGGAGGGAGTGGAACCAGTACATCCAGATGAAAAAGCCATAGATATTGCACTAACAAGGAATTGGATTATTTGGAGACATATGGAGTCTGGGATGCGGGTGTTGGAAGGTCTGGGACGGAAAGAAAAAATGAACCTGAAGAACTACAACGAACTGTACTCTCTCAGGGATGCAACCATGCAAGAGTGCCATTTACGAATGGTAAGCTTTAACGTTTGGATTAATCCAGCTTACTTTTGCGATTTTTAAAAACTTTGCAATACTTTCGTGTGTTGTTTCTCTAAACTGTGCTCGATCATGTAACATGTATCCAACAGGAGAGTTTATGCCAGGCGAGAGAATCCTTGAAAGATTACGAGTGGGCTGCTCAGGGAGCAATAGGCTTCCTACATAATGCTGAAGCCACCTTCTTATCTGCTCCTGGAGGGTTTTTGGACTGTACTGAGGAACAAAGACAGACTCAGCAGGCTCTAGAAGCTCTTGAAGATGGATTTCAGGCTCACATCTGCCACCTTGGGGATCTGGTGCCCCAACAACCATGCCTGTCCCGCCCAAAGACTGAGCAGCTGCACACCAGCATCCTCAGTCAGTTGTTGGTGGGAAGAGCCATACTGGAGGCCCAAGCCCAGCTCAGGCTGGAGTCCTTGCAGAGGTACTGGCTGTTCTTACCTCATTGAAGTGCTTCTGTATGTTTCTCTGCTTAGTAAAACGCCTAAAAGACTTGTTTCTCACAGGTGTGAAGTAAGACAACAGAGCCACAGGAAGTGCCATGAAGACATACGTCAGCGTCTCTCAGGGTTTGAAGCCGAGCTTTCAGAATGTGTGACAGAGCAAGTGACGTCGTTTGACAAATGTATTGCCCAACAAAATAGAGCTACGGTAGGTTTGATGCAGCAGTATTGGATCTACTTGAACCTTGTATGTCACAGATTTTGACAATTTACAAATGTCAGCTTTTGAGTGATGCTAACGACGTGGCTCTATGAATGGCGATGTCTGTTGGTCTTTGGTCATGAGTGAAATATCTCAACAACGTTTAGATGGATTACCATGATATTTGATGCAGAGATCCGTGGTGCTCAGACGATGAATCCTAAAGATGTTGGTGCCACCATGACATTAATTGGCTTTGAGTGAATTGTCTCTTTGATTATTGGATGGATTACAACGTGATTTGATGTTCATGTCCCTCTCAAGATGGATTGTAATAAGATTGGTGATTCCTTCACTTTTCCTTTGGTGTCATCATCAAGTCAAAACATCTATTTGCCCAATACAGTACTTTTCATGACGAGCAAAACTAATTACATTTCCATCAGCATAAGCCACACTTATAATGTAATTAGCAAATGTTAGCATGGCAAACATTACCTTCTAAAAAAACCATCATGTTAGCATTTTCACTTCCGGTGTGTTATGTGCTGCCATTAGTATTTCCCTATCAAAGCACCCCCTAGTGTTACAGCCTCACAGAGCCGCTAGCATGGCTATCGACTTTTAGTCTTGTTTTTGCCTTTTTGCAGTACACCACCTATACCATTACATCACACGAATGCACTGGCAATGTTGTAAAAGGAATACTGCCTGATTCAAACTTTAATCTGAGCTTCATTTCATCGCTGCACAAAGCTCCTGATGGAAGGTCTTCGCAGCCTTGCAGGTAAGCTAGAAGACCTGAGAGCTGGATGTCCGGTGCAGGGCTGTGGGGTTGGGAAGGACGGGGAGCTGGGCGCCCTCTGGAGGCGCTGGGTATCATTACGCCGAGCTCTCTGCCTCCTTATGGCACACACAGATCAGAGAGGAGAGGAATGGAAGGACATCGCTACAAGTGTGAGTTTTACCAACAACAAATCCTTTTGCAGCTTTTGCATTTTAACATGACCTAATGTACAATAACATGTATAAATCAATGCTAAATTAACATATGTGTTTCTGTAGTATTGTTGTCTTGCAAATGTGTGCAAGCTTACAGAACTGATGTGTTAAAAAGTAATATAGAGATATATTGAGTATTAAACTCCGTTCTCTTTAGATGGAGCAGTGTTGCAGCTTTTTGGTCAGTCTTCAGTCGGAGGTTTCCGACTCCTCCACTGTGAGCTTCACTCGAGAGGAACCGCTGGAGCTTCTGGCTCAGGCTGAGACGCACCAGGCTTGGCTGGAGCAGGAGCAGCAGGCCTTAGCCTCCCTGGAGCATCGACTGGAGCACGCCCTGAGCTTATCTAGTTCCCAGCAGCCCATGAGCCCTGGACCTGTTGCCAAAACACTAGTGAAGATCCAAGAGAATGTCAGGAGGTGGGATTTGTTTGATATACTCGTGCGAAGTGATTACTCATTCATGTCAGAGATGCTGAGATGATACTGTTCTCCACAGCTTGAAAGAGAGAAACCTGCTGGTGGTAGCTGCAGCGCAGGCAGAGGAGAAAGACAGACAGCAAGTCCAAGTGGAGATAGCAGAGTTGGAGGAGCACATGTTCACCCTTCTTCCCTCACTGGAAGCCTGTTCAAATCCATGCAAACAACAGGTCAGGCTCCTTTTTTAAAAAAAATCACATTTAGAAAATAAAAACATATGACATTTATACTTGAACAATATAACAACGGACAAAAACTCAAGAGCGTCTTAAGGTATAATAATAAAAATAATGTTATGTATAAGAAATATAAATTGCGTTCTCAGTTGCAGCTGCAGACCACGTGTAGCTTCAATGATTAGATTAAAGACTGTAAATGGTCTTTTCAGGTCGACGTCGGTCTAAACTGTCTAATATGTGAGAAGTCAGCAGTACAGAAAATGGTTTACTGCCTCTCATCCATTGAACCTTTAATTAGAAAATAAGTTAAACTAATTTGGAAATAATTAATTTCGAGCTAAACTTTTGACCCTATCTTGCAGTCTCTCCCTCTTTCATATTTCCTGTCCTGATTTTATTCTTGTGGATTTCTACACTGACAGGAGCTCAGGAAGGATTTGTTGTCCTCCCAGAAGGCCAAACTCAAGTGTATCATGGACGGCGTGCAGAGCCGGTACCCTGAGATACCAGCTGACGTCAGCAGACGGTTACAAGAAGTTCAGCTGTCTCTACAAAGAGAAGAGGAGAAGGTTAATTACAAACAGGAATCCATCCTTAATGGCTCATGACCTATTACCTATTAAAACCTCTTGTATTTTTCTGAATGTGTGTGTGTGGTCATTCTACAGCTCACGGAGAAGAGCAACCCAGTTCGGCAGCTGGCTAGTCAAGTGGCAGAGTTGGCTTCTGGCCTGGAGAAAGTGACAGTGTTACTGGAGCGAAGGAGTCCGACCATCAATGAAGCTCAAAATGTGCTCAAGGTGGGAGTTCATGTTTGCTTGTGTGTCTGTGTGTGAACGATCCATAAACCTGCTGGTATGCAGGAGATGTACATTTAAACTGGTTTCTGTATTCTTACTTGAATGTCTCGCTCGTTTGTTTTCATCTGAATTTATTTGTTATTTTCTTTTTTTACCACTTTTGTGTTTCGTGTTTACTTTTAACAATTAGCACAACTGAGTTTGAGGTAAAACTCAGATGTTTGTTCACAGCTGCCAGCCACTAATATTACCCGTTACTAGCTATGTTAGCTAATATGCAAATGTATCCAGGCTATAAGAAAAAACTAAAGTGTAGCAAGCAAACTCAAAAGGTCAGATCAGTGTCTAAAATATCACTTTCCAGTAAAAAGTAGAACACAACTAAACCATGTCGGCTCACATCTGGCAACGGGAACAAATCAACTGAAACAGCCGCTGCTTCCTAAGAGCTGATGACAATCCAGGATGACATTGTCGCTTCAATGCCCCGACATACTTTACATTTTGTTGTCCTCCAGCACGTGTGGGATGAGCTGGATGCCTGGCACAGCCGCTTGATGCTGCTGGAAAGCGAGGTGCAGGATCTTGCAGAGGAGCATCCTGATCAAGTCCACCTGCTTATGGACCAACTCAACCAACCACTACAGCTTTACCAAAACGCAGCGCAGATGGCCGAGCAACGCACCGCCTTCCTCAGCAAGGTCAGGCATGCTGTGTTATATTCACAATGTATTGGATGCAGGACAAGTGGTGACGAGAGATCAGGGAACAGGAACCATCGGTTGACTTGTGTATCTTGAAAATGCACTACATCACATGTACGTCAATGAGGAAAGTGGCTTCTGAAAATCTGTTTATAAAACTGCCATTCTGCTGTATTTTCTATTGTCAGATCCCCGCCTGTCTCCAGGAGTTTGAAGACATTCTGCATGGAGGCACCTGCTGGTTAGACGAGGCCCAGTCATGGCTCAGTGCGCCATGCTCCTTCCCAACAGCCAGAGGCCTCCAGAATCACGCAAACTCCCTGCAGGTCAGTGATACCAAGTAACAAGCAAACAAACACAAACACACTTCTGATAGTCACCCTGTTTGACATGATTCAATATTGACGACAGTATCCACGAGCATTTTCATGTTCATGATGAATTTAATTCTAAATCCTGGACGACAGCTGGTCCTGGACGACTCTCAGAGGATCAGACATACCCTGCAGGACTTCAGGCCAGTGCTGGATGAGATCTCTGGTGTGTGTGACATCAGCACCCACCAGGAGAGGGTGAACCAGAACGACCAACAAGTCCAGAAAATGCAACGCAAGATCCTAGAGCTGCTGGAGCAGCTCCTGCAGGCTGTTGGGGTAAGCATTTAGAGTGGAGTTTCAGGTTGTTAGTGACCCCAAATGGCTGTGTGAGTAAACTGCTGGAATATTTATTTTTTTCTTCTACATATTGGTTCCTGCCACTCAGATCTGCTGCAGCCCTTCTCCTCACTCTCACAGGCTGCTTCTGTTTGCCTGAGAAACGTCTGCTCTCAGATTGTTTTTGTGCAATAATCATAGACTGTGCAGTAACACGGTTTAATTCATCCAACCAATAGAATGGCAGGTGTAGCGTAGACCAATCAAATGAGCCCTGCCTCACTGCAGGTGCGGTCGCATCACTACAGCGTCCCTGATGGGTGGTTACTCTTTAAACTGGTTTATCTACATCCGCCGCCAAAACTCTATGATATTATAACGGACAGTTCATTTGTATACCAGCGTGCCGCCCTTACTTTTTTCTTTTACTGTAATAGCTACACGAGCCTCCTGTTGGTGTGCTAGAAGGGAACGAACAGTGGAGCAAGTATCAGTTAGTGGCACAGGTCGCCGGATATTTCACTGAGATACGCCACTGAGAATCGCTTTGTGCCGGTCTGGAGTGGCGCCATGCTACCACAACAGTCAACAGGAATACCACTAACGTTAACGACGTTAGCAATAACATATCTCAGTTTGAGCAGTAATCCAAGTGCAAGCAGGGGCCAGTTGAGAGTGAGGACAGGGTTGTGAGTTGCCTGATATCAGACAGAATTGTCAACTCGTGGTCTGGACCCAAGTGAGGTTTTGAGGGAAAGCCTTCCAGAATCTGAAGTGAAATCAAACTGAAGACCACACTAAAAGGAATAGAGATAGAAAGAAAGCTCCATAAGGTGGAGCATGTGAAACCGTCTTGATTATTTCAGGTAGTGGAGGAAGTAGAAGCGGAGCTGAAGACCATGGAGATGAATGTCCCGAAGATCAGAGCGATTTTATCCTCCACGGACGACTCGCACGTAACTATGATGGAGCATCTTCACAACCGACAGGTGATTCATTGCATGCATTTATAATACTTGTAATACTTATAATACTACTTATTGCGAATTCTTTTAATAGCACCGCACACATAGACCATGGAAACAAGGTTCTTAAAGAATCATATTTATGTAAATGGTCAGTAGGTTGTGCATTAATTAACTGTGATACTGAGATATATTGTCTGATTGAGGAAGGAAGCATACAGTTCTTTATTATCCATAACATTACATCCTACAACCTCCCTCCCTATATCCACTAAAATATAGCAGTAGTTGACAGTGTTCAAACAAACATGAACACATCTGATTTTACAAATGAGCATTTTACTTTGCTAGTCATACAGAGCCCTACTCATTCTGTGAAAACCGTTGAAAATCATAGAAACCACCATTTTTGTAGCTTGACCAGCTAGCAACTAAGAGTCAGGATGTCTTGATTCTGCTGTATCATTTTTGCTCATTTTTTTTCTTTTGAGTCCCCCAGCATTATAGAAGTGTCATATAGCTGGAATAAAATAAAACATGTTTTTTTGTGTAAAATTATTGTTTATATTTTTAAATGGTTGGATTAAACTACAGCGGAGGCAATTAGCACAGATGCACAGAACAATAACACTTAACATTTCTTCTGTTTTTATCAAATATAAAAGTAACAATTTGCATTTATTTTGCGCCATTCAGCGCCAACATGACTGTCATCAGAGTTAGTTATTTATCTGACAAAAAATGTTGTCTTAATCAGCTTGTTCTGTTTCAACTTGAAGGTGATCCTGGCCAACGTGCAGTCAATGCGGAGGACATTGGAGGAGATGGAGAGATGCAAAGGAGAGCTTCACCTCCCACGGGGAGCAAAGGAGAGCCTGCTGCTCTTCTCCAGAGCCAGACTGCTCCTGCAGACGCTCGAGGAGCTGGAACAACTCACCCACCAACAAGCAGCGCAGCTGGAGGTACTGCATGAAGTCCGAACACACCTGCACACAAACTAATTGATTAGATCTGTTACTGTAGAACAGTAAGGGGGGGGGGGGGTGAGATAAAAAAAGTATTTCATGACTGTGACTGAAATAAAGCAATCAAGGATGTTTGTTGTTGGCAACACGGAACTAAAGCCAAAAGTGTGTATCTTAATGTTTCTTCACAAAACAAACTCCAGGTTGTTCTGTATCTTTGTTAGTGGAACAAGTGTGCTGATCTTGTGTTTTTCCTTCAAAATGTGTCACTTGTCACATTGTCTCTCTGTTTCTCTTTCTCTGACATAGAACAAGATTAGGGAGGAGAAGGAAACATTTAAGGATCTTGGCATCACTGCAGTCTCTCATGTTCCTGAAGAAGTACTTCAGCTCGACAGATCTCCACAAAGATGCTCAGTCCAGGTAATACAAATATCACAATCACAAGAAGGTAGAATCATCATCAACACCAACTAAAACTGTGACGTTTGAATTTGTTTTACATTCATGTCCTCTTTAATCATTTTATGCTGACAATTAGCGACTGTCCCCCACTTTTTAATTCAACTGTTTTGGGAAATAAAAACAACAGTTACCAAGTCAAGGATTCCCACTGGTATTTAGAAGGAACATCAAGGAAGTCAGTCTTGGTGACTTTGATTAATTCCCTCTGGTATCTTAAATTGATTGGTGCTGCCTGGTAATGTCCTGTTAATGTTCTACTGGGCTCAACTGAAATCCCTTATTGGTTTTTGGGGAATTATGCAATTATTGTCTTACTGTACATACCCAATGAGTGGCAAACTGCACATTGTATATTTTGCAGGCTATACATAGCAATCATCTGGAGTCAGTTTAGTTCAGTAGCACAGCTTTTGGATGTCTGTGGAATCACATTCAGATCACTCTAAGACTGCGTTAGCAATTCAAAAAAAAAAAATAAGTTTCTTCCTGGGTGAAGATCAGTAATTTATCGATTTGTTTATTATGAAACTTCCCCCAAAAGTTAACAATCCTTTTGATTAAACATGTGTTCGCTAAATTAACTTGCATCGTTTCATCAGAGTCTATAAGTCAAGTTGTTTTTTTGATGTACAATATTAGGGTTTTACCTATTAAAGGGAAAGTTGACCCCAAAATCTAAAATTCATATTTGTCCACAGACCTTGTTGTGAGCACTTTCATGTTGAAACTATTTTCTTTCAATCATAGTTCCTGCATTAAACCGCTCACACCGAGGTCTGTGTATTATCCTGAGTAACCAGGTCCCATCCCATCATATTCGAGAGAAGGCAGACAGCCATAATAACCATATTATAATATAATTTATTTATATAGCAAATTTCATTCAGACTCTGTAGCTCAAAGTGCTGGACATTTGAAAAAAAAAAGTAAAACAGAAAACCTTCCTTTCACAGAGCATGTTTGACGTTTTATTGAATTAAAACTTATAGGCATAAAAAATTTTAAATACACAAAAGATCATTTGAAAGACAGATGTGGGATTCTGTGGACTATTCGCAGATGTCTCCAAAAAAAAGTCACCTCACACCAAATCAATCTAGATTGATAGATAGCACAACAGGTAAATGGAAAAATATGTATTCTTGATTTTGGGCTGAACTGCCCCTGTAGGCAGTATAGAATTACTCTATAAAAAGTACTTAAAATCACATTTGTCACGTACCATATCAAATGAAAAGATGAGTGTATGACTGCTAATGGAGTCGTGCTGGTATGAATTCTGAAAAGCAACTATTATTGATTGAACATTACATTCAGGAAAAGTTTTATATCAGATAATATTCATTCATGATTGGAAAGAAAACGTATCGGTCCATTTCCTTTTTAATCATACTTTTTCATCATATCATTCGCCCTCGTCACTAAAAGCAGGAGGCTTTTGAGTTGTCTAATTCAGAGGAAGAGGAGGATGAGGGAAACAGGAGTTGTCACTCGTCGTCCTCTGACACACTAACGAGCAGTATTCCAGAGGTAAATCTGAAATATAACTGAAGCCCAGGAGAGCATGTTTCTGGGTACCTCCTTGGTTTTAGGTTTCATTTCAAAATGTCACACTTTATTGTTAAAAATCACAAGATTTGACTTATCAAATATTTCAAACATACGCAGTGCTAATTCTATGTGCTTTGGAATGAAACTAAACATTTCTTGGGCTCCTTTTTCTCTTATATTTCCCTCTTTATTTGTGTTTTGATTCACATAATAATATCCAGCTTTCATACTGCCTCTCTCTGCTGTGCTGTGGGGGATTTTAGCAGATCTGTGCATGTTTATTTGAAGCTGTGTCCGGCAGGCTGTCCTGTTACCCTGTTCAAGCAGCTGTCAGAAGCAACTGCTAGAAATATGGTGCTCCTCAGAAACCTGTCCCTTCACGCGCACACACACACACACACACACACACACACACACACACACACACACACACACACACATACACACACACACGCGCACACACACACACTGAAAATGTCATGTATGTCTGTGTGCATGGATGCCATTTGCATTTGTATATTGATATATGGTTCATGTGTTAGGACCCAGAGGAAACACTCAGTGCTTCAGATGTGCAAAGTGAGGACGTTGCAGAAATGAAGCTACTATCAGAAGTTAAGGTAAATACAATTCTTTGTTTCAGAGGCTGGACTGTTGAGCACTTTGTTATTATCTGAATAAGTACACACTTACTAAATGAATATGACAGCAACAATGATAGTGAGCTTTTTTCCACCCTTGTCTTTATTCACTGACTATTACAGAGACTGGTGATTTTCTGTAAAATCTTAATCAAGCTTCATTGTCATTCAGGCACTGGAGAGTTTGGCTGGTCTGATTTCCTCTGAAGTGAAGACTGAAACCACCGGGCTTTTGTCTGAGAACACAAGGCGTCATACAACAGAGTCTGAATCAGACAATGTTGAAACTGGATTGATAAAAATGGATTCCATAGTTGGCGAAACATTGAGTCATGAAACTGTGACAATTGAGCCACTCATCGCTGCAGCCAGTCGAGCAGTTGAAGACGAGTTTACTGCTGGCGCTGCCAAACGGGACTCGCCCGGATCACTAAAACACGGAACTCTCGTCACCGACCCTCATGCAAAGCCGCTCCAGGCAGCAGCTGCAGCGGAAGACACAACAAGACGGATTCCTGCAAGACCTAAAACTCCATTTACTGCCACAAGAGGATCTGATGGGTTTATAGAGGAAGAAGATGAACATCTGTCTTCGTCTACAGCTCCACATCAAGATCTGGTAAGAAAAGAGACGCCCTTTAAAATCACTTTCCAACTTGTCCTACAATGTACAAACCTGTCAGTGACATCCAGCTTTGAAATGAGGAGGATGATAAATTGTTTACATGATGAGTCAACACTGATTATAACCCTGAATGTGAATTATGTCTAATGTGATGTTTCCTATAAGTGGCATTCAAATAATACACAATAATGGTAAGAAAATTGCGAATTCTTCTCTTTTCATTATCTCTTGATTCTCTTCGATGTCCAGGATACTCTTAATGAGCTGAAGGAGCGGAGAGAAGTCAGCACCAGTCATCAAAGTGATTTGCTGGAAGAATCTCATCAAGCTCAGGAGTCGTCTGAGGAGCCGATCAGGTAAGCGAGTGTCAGTCATTGGAATTGATGTTTTACAACTCACATAGGAGACCCTAGACTCAGGAATACCGTGTGTTCCCTTTGTTCCCTAGCTTGGCTGGACACGAGGAAGATGACAAGCAGCTAAGGTGGAGTCGGCTTAATACCCAGATCTCCCAAAAACTGACCGCTTTGAAAAGAATGAAGGAGGAGCATCAAATCGGCTCAGAGGATGGAGGGACCCATGAAAAGGTAAAAACATACAGAACATGAAGAAAAAGATTGTTTCAGAGTTTAGGATGCAAGGAGGAGACGTGATGCAGATGAGATGGGACCACAATAGATGGAAGGAAAATAAGGAGGAGGAGGAGGAGGAGATTGTGTCCTCTGACACTCCTTTGACTTTAAGAGTTATTAAGTTCTTAGTCTTATATATTGTATTGTATAATGAGAGGGACCAATAGCAAGAACCTTGCAAAGTGTACAATACCATTGGTTGGAATTGAAGGGAAATGATCAGGGCTCTACCGTATGGGATTGTTTTTCACATTCAAAGCTTCTGTTGAGGTTTTCAAATGAAGCTTTGAATGTCTGTCGTCATTTATTATGACGTCATCACCCTAGGAAAAAAAGAGAAAATCAAAACATTAATTGATTCATCAGATTTAATGAGTTAGTCTATTATTATTAAATCATTTTTCTTTAATGAACGTAACTCTTCAGTGCGTGCCTCTCTTTGTGTGCGGCGAGCGGGACAGCAAACAGCACACACTTTCAACAAATATAGATTGAAGCAGAGTGTTTCATTGAATAAAAAAAACATTCTGTGAACTTTGTAAATTATTACATCTGTCTCTCTTTTCCACACATTTTGACATTTCTGATTTTACAACCCTTGATCACACAAGTCAGAGTCAGTCCTGCGCAGCCACCGCTGGAATGTAACTGTATAATACTAATATTATGAGTGTAGTCTAATCTTTATCGGCAACTGTGCATGAATGCCAGGCGTTGCAGCATTCAAATGTTAATTAAGAATTTGAATGTCAATGAATGAATCGTTGAAGCTTTAACGACAGCCCGTAAAATGAAGGTCCTCCTTGGATGTTAACTCCTTGCATTCTGTCCAATTATTCCCGCCATGCATCCTTTCTTTTTTCCTCCTCTCACTGTGAAAATTAAACCAAAAATTCCTGTTTTTGTTTAGGAACCAGAAAGGGAGCCGACATCAACCGGGTCTGCTTCTGCTGTTCTCCAGCGGACACATGAGTCCATCGCCATGATGAGACAAATAGTACGTACCACAGTAGATGAGGTTAAATATCAGCATACATGTTTATACATATTCAAAATGACTTGTTTGTAGACGCAGAGATTGAGTCTTTAATAAAATGCACCGTGTTTTTAATACATCCCACAAATGATCACAAACATGGATCTGTGTGGCTTAACAAGGTAAGAAATGCTCTGATGGTTAGCCTCTTTAATTGCAAATATAAAAAGCCATTTGGATGTATTTTCTTCTCAAAACCACAAACCATATTTAGAAGATCTAAATTGTTACATCATAACAGTGTAGTGATAGTGATCGCCATGTGTTTGATCCTTTCCCAGGTGAGCTCTCCAGGTGTAAATGATGAGTTGTATGAGGCTGCACGGACGGTCCTCCTCTGTCTGGATGCTTTGACCGACCTCCTGTTAACTCCCGGTGAAGACGACCCCCAGCTGAGGCTGCTCCAGCACGAGGTGACCGACCATAATGCTTCTCAAGCACACAAATGTAGTACAGCCAACACAACTGCACATTAAGGTGTCTTTGTATTATGTAAATACTACCAACAAAAAAAAGGACGGTATTTCTTCCACCTCTGATTCTAAAAGCTGTGTTTTTGTGTTTCTGACTAAATACCTGCGTAGTGTGTATCGACTGAGCTGGCGACTCTGTGTGAGATGTTGAGTAAAGTGGAGTCGGGGACCAAACCTGCACTTTTGAGGGAAAGACCAGAAGCTCTCCGCTGTTTGACTTCCCTTCAGGATTGTTTACAGATGGTCCAGCTGGTCTCCGCCTCATCCCACAACCAGCTCATTGAACATCTGGGACCCACATACCAACATCAGGTTTGAAATACTAATCATTCCCAGAATTTGATGAATTCCATTAATATATTATGTAATTTGTCACAGCAATAATAGCCATTTGAAATGTTTGTTGGCTGAAATTTGGCTTTTATGGCTTTGGAATTGATTTGTTTTTTATTATGCTTTAATGGCTGGAGTGTATTTAATTGGAATTCTAATAGGCAACATTTGGATGCCATCTATTTCTAATTATGTGTATGTGTACATCGTCTGAACCAGTAGTTGAGAGTTTTATAACTTCAGATACTTAAATACAATTTTGTGGTGCCGTATTTGTACTTTGTATTTCCATTTTTTGCTAATTCATACTTATACTTCATGAGGGAAATTGTATAGTTTTTACTCTACTACAATTATTTCACAGATACAGCCACTAGTTACTTTGCTGATTTCAATTGAACACATAAAACATGCATCATATTTCATTAATATCTGTTTATAAAATATGATTCATTGTTATAGATTAAACAACCTAAGAACATATAAAGTCATTCAATGTTCTCCCTCACAACCAGAAACCGCATTGAAAATGCTGCTGAGACACCAATGCATCAATAATGATAATCCAATAATGATGAATAATAATATAAAACTGACTGAAGCAATTCTGATAAAATGATCTGTGAAATGATCACTTTTATTTTTGATACTTACACATTTTGGTGATATTATTTCTTTACTTTTATTTCGGGAAAATGTTGAACAGAGAACTTTTATTACATTGTCATATTGGTACTTTTATTTACCAAATGATGAATACTTTTTCCACCACTGTTGTGAAATAACACAGTGCTTTTTGTCACACAGGAGCATGCCTCCAACCAGCTGTTTAACTTGGACGAGTTTGAACGAGGACGAAGTGAGATGTTCCCCAGCATTAAGAATGCTCCCAGTTTGGAGGTAACCAGTGCTTTACAGCTTTCTTTCTGTGTTTTTATGCATGTTTGCCTTTGTATATGTACACTACTATAACATGCCCAGTAAATACCTGTCTAAAACGTTCTAATTAACTCTCATAACAACAATATTACATTACAAGCACGGATAATTGGAGAGCTGTTAAAAGCCATAACTGTTACATTATCATTTCTGCTTTTAATTACACATGGAAAAATAACCCACAGCTGAAAAAACAGCGACACATCAGCCCTAATTACTGACTAATGTCAAAGTAGGAGAGATGTAGGATCTGAGTTTCAAAAGTCAATCGTATTTTCCTTCAACTTTATGCGTTTCTGTGTCTCTCAGCAGTGTGTGCTGGGCCGACATCGGAGGGAGAGTCCAGGGGTCAAAGCCAAGCTGCAGCAAGCTTCCCGGTCCTTACTTCAGGGGATAACTCGCCTCTTGGAACTGGGTGAAGAATGCATAACAGACGGGCAGATGAGCCGTGTTCATAACTGCAGCCAACTTCAAGCCGTTCTCTGCAGACACCAGGTATCTCACTGCGCTTTCAGCAAGTCCTTCAACAAGCAAGCAAAGACTGATTTAAACTAGGCACTTTCCCAGGAGTGCGTAGAAGCCTCTTGATGGTTTTCAAAGAGACGGCCAGTAAAACAATTAATGATGAGACTTCACCCAACAATATTCAGACCTCAGTCACAGGCGGTGTCTGTTTTCATTGCCCTGTCTGTCTTTATTTATATCAGGCCGACTGTGCAATTATTTCACTTCACTACTGTCATAAATCTGGTTTCTTGGTGATCCAGAAGCTCCTGCGGGTCCTCGGGTCTCAGTTGGCTTTTGTGCAGCATCTGTTCCAACGTGAGCCAGAAGCACTCGAGTGTCAAGAGGATGAGCGGGTACAGCTGGAAGTCAGAGCCAAAGCTTTGCAGCAACAGGCTCTGGAGCAGAAAGTGGCTTCTCAAAGGAGGATCCAGGTTTGTAGTACACATTTGCTGAGGGCCATATGAATTCATACATAAAAAAATCTGCTTTTTTAATGTAGAATACTTGGAAAACTGTTGAAAATCTTGTATTTGGTGCTGAAATGTTAAAACAAATGTGTGGGTTTGTGGTTGGACCTGCTGTAGGAGTGGACCCGCTGGGAGGATGATTTTGGTCGACTTGGCGGGCTGTTGGATGGTTTTGAAGCCTTCATCAGCAGCGGGGAACCAGAGGGAGACAGCGTGATGTTAGCTCAGCACCGACAAGCCGCCTGCCAGGTAAACCCTGTCACACAAACATATTGAATTCTTTTGCTGTCTCATCAGACTTCTGCTACTGATTTCCAACATTTCCCAGCGTGCCTCAAACAGCCTCTAGACAACATGAACTACTGTATATATGCTTCATTTCATGGGAAGGTGTTGGGAGCTGAGTGAGGGCAGGAGAGGAAACTTTTTTCGATACTTTTTTTGAAACTCAACATGATACGGGGTCTTTTGTGTCGCTGTCTCTCCTTGAAACATGATGAGCTGATTTTTAATATTTGTGTGAGAAGAGTTCCTGAGCGTTCTTTGGTATTTGAGGGACACATTTGAGGTTAACTATTGATGCTTGAGATACTGCCCCTGAAAAATATGTTACTCAACTGCAACAAAATTGAGTCATCGGCCAGTTATTCACTTTAATTAAAATAACCAAACATCAAATACCAACATGGCCAATAACCAGTTTTAGGATGAACAAATGTGATTTTTTTTCTTCCTGCAGTTTTCTTCCCTTTCTTCTCAGATTGGCCCAGTTAGGAATTTACGTCGTCACGATTTTTCATTTCTCTGTCACCTCCAGACAATGACATGGACTTTGGTAAAGACAGTAGACATATGTCCTTACCAAAGTCCAGCGACTGATATCGTATTCATCGTTCTTCAAACTAACAAAGACAAGCGTCGAGAGACAAAAAGAGCTGATGCATAGCCGTGGCTGGAGTTAGTTGGAGTGGCATGGATCAATGATATTGTGGTGATAGCTTAGTTGCTTTGCTTTTCCAGTATTCATGTTTCTTATTCCCTCTCTCTTCTTTTCTCCTTTTTGTCAACCTCTGCTGTTTTTATGTTATTTTACGTTTCCCAAACTCATGCTCTCAAGCACCAGTTTCTCTCCACCAGTCGGTCCATGCTCTTTCTTCAAATGTTAATGTGGTGTTGGCTTGTCAGGAGAATCTGACAGAGTTTGATGTAAACTCAGCATGAGCACTGTTGGTTCTCTTTTTCACTCAGCAAACACTGGTCCAGCTGGATGACAGCAGAGCTGCTTTAGGACTGCTCCTGGATCAGGGGAAGGCGCTGCAGACAGATCCAGAGTTTGCTGCCAGAGTTGGTCACGCAGGAGGCGCTCTGGAGCTGCGATGGCTCGCCGCCTACAGGCGGACAGAGCAGGAGAGTCGACGCTGCAGCGATATCCAGGACAGCCAGGACAGGTGGGACAGTCTGAAAAACACCAACATCCAATTTATGTCACAAGAATAAGAAGACAGATTATTGGCATCTTTACAGTAAAGGACTTTATCATCTCTCAATGCAGACCAAGCAGTCTGAGTAGTGTATTGTCTGTAGAACCACGTCAGTTTGTTTATTCATGTACTTGTTTAGGGCTTGCCATGTGAAGATGTACTGAGTCTTGTATTGATTTGTACCCATGTTAAAATAAGCAACAACAGCCATATGTTTACAGGTCTAGTATGTATGATCATGAAATGTGATTTGTAATAACTGCATAAATAGCGGTCCAGTCAGAAGTTAAATCTAAATAATCTAATCAATTGGTTGCTTATTTCTCTGTAGACAATGATGGAGGCTGCAGTGGAGAGTATTATTGAGAGGCTGTGATAGCATTTTGAGTTAAATTCTGCTGCAGTGAAGTCCATTTAAAAAAAAGAGCCACTTTAAACTCAAATCCATCATAGTGTGAAACCTCATAAGATATGAGTTCCTATCTACAGGCTTAATACAGCTTCTTGAGGATACTACTGCATGAGCTTTTAGCTATTTCTGAGGATATTCTCTTGGATTTAGTCAAAGAATTTAAGTGGGACACAGACTTTGTTTCCACCCGAAATGTGCCACTTGAAAAGTGTGTACATTCTTGTAAAGCAGTGTTGGACCCATGCCCAAGTCCTTAACTCACTCTTTGTTTAAAGGAGCGGCCATGTTCCGCCCCACTGGATGAGCTATCTGTCTTTCTCATCCTCCCCACAGATTCCAGACTGACTTTGCCTCGGTCAGTGAATGGCTGGTTGGTGCCAAGAAACACCAGAAGATTTGGTCAAAGCTGGCCGACACAAACCAGGCGTGCATTTGCAACAATCTGATGAAGCTGCTGGTATGGCTGTCTTGTCTACTCATCACGTTTCTAAAAAATAGACAGAGAACAACTATTGTCCTTTTTTACCGATGGAAAAAAAACACGTTTTCTCAGTCCTTTTGGTGATTTTAATCATTTAAAACAGCATCAATCTACAAGTGAAACACACAATTTTAAGGTTGGTTCTATAGTATTGAGCCCCAGATAACTGTATCGATGCCAAAAGCAGAGGAAATAGAAACTGTCATCTTCTAATTCGATCCACCTCAGGAGTCACAGGTTGATGAACTCTACCCGCAGTTTAAAATGAATAATTCACACATGATAGGCATTTTTCTGTGACACTGGTTGTGTTCTCATCCCCCAGGACTTCTCCATGGAGACTGAAGCCATGTCAGTGCAGAGGGCGTCTGCATCCAGGGAAGCCGCTAAGCTGCTCCACCTGAGGGAAGCTGATTGTCCCGGGCTGAGAGCTCAGCTCGCCCAGCTGGAGGGCAGCTGGACCCAGCTGACCTCTGACCTGTCCACGATACAAGAACGCCTGCAGCAGGTACAGTACATACAAAGAGCAGTCACCTGAGCTGAAGAAAAAGGAGGCTTCAGAGGTAGTTGCACCGTAACTGAAAGATTAATGGTGATACTGTGGTGTGTTTATATATTACCTTAAATAAATGATGCAATGGTCAGCGTGACCTCCAGCCTTTATTGCATCAGATGTCCTCTATACACTTTAAATATTACTATCTCCATTAAAGTGTGCCGGTCTAGATTCGATGGACGTGCTGTTGGTTTTCAAAAATAATTAGGCATTGAGAAATCCCCTCCAGTGAAGGGGAGTGTAAACCCTGTTCAAATCTGTTTTGGGGTGATTAAGGACCGGGAGTTTGGGAGGACTTAGTGGGGAAAAATGTAAAATGGCCTTCACCTCCTTGCTATTTACCACCAGTGAATGAAAGCAGATAGTTCTGAAATATAATAAATATTCCACCCTGTCCTTTTTAAGATTAGCTTTGATGTCTTACTCTTTTGGCAATACCCACAGGAGACCGAACTAAATCATTTAGACACAAAAGTCAGATTGAAATAAAACAGTTTATTTTATTGTTTGACTGAAGTTAATGTAAAGTCTGTTGTCTGCTGTCCATTAGCGGCTGCTGGCAGCGTGGCCGCCCGTAAAGCTGCTGTCTGACCTGGAGGACTGGCTGAAGAAGCTTGAGGCTCGGCTGAACCAGGAGAAAGAAACCGTCATCAAGGCCAAAGATGCTGCTCAGATCACTGAAATTCTGCAACACTACCAGGTACTTATACCTCCAGTGTCCACTTTGACTTTATTTTGTGCTTTTCTTTCAAGAGCATTTCATTTTGAATGATTATTTCAATGTTAGATACATTTGATTTACATTTAGTGAAGAAGCATCTCAAAATTCCATGTGTTCCTTAAAATACACTACTGTGTTTCAACAGCCCTTCCTTTCTGCATTGACGTTATGTCAACAAGATTACCATTTTCTGTACAACGAAACATAAATTAAAGCTAAAGCTCTCTTTTCTTTGGGGATAACTCGTAAAACATTGACAGAATGTATTTCAAAATACATATGTACTTTGAAAGGCAAAGAAAAATGAAAAATCCAATGTTTATTAATGCAATAAAAGCACTACCAATGTTTTACAACGCTAACGAAATGAATAAAATACATATATTACATTAGAAATGTGTTTCTGGTCAGACACCTGAAATTAGAATCAAACTCAGTTGCACAGCAGAGGAACCTCCACGTTATCTAAAGATGAAGCATACTGACTTCTTTATTTTTTGAAATAGCAACCTCTTGTGGTTTTATTTATATGCATATTTGTATTGATTTCTTTCTCAGGAGCTAAAGACAGGCACGGTCAATGGGCTGCTCCTTCTTGATTTCCTGTGTCAGTCCGGGCCTCAGCCGGTGGAACCGGACGTGCGGACTCTCCGCTCAGAGCGTACAGCGTTTGCAGAGGAACTTGGAGCCGTCAGACTGCAGTGGCTGCATCTTCAGAGAGAGCTGGAGAGCCAGGTCCGCTCTTCAGCTAGTGATTTACAGTACAACACGTGGACCTATTGAATGATGCAACTGTGACCTTCTCTTTTATTTTCTGGTCTAATAATATTTTCATACAATGCGCAAAAAGCAGTACAGTTGGCTCAGATCTTGATCTGGGTGCATGTTTCCATACAACCAAATACAAAGTTGTGTTTCTTGTCATTAAAAGCTCAGATAGTTGGCTAATGGTTTATGTTATAAACTGAAACCCATCAGTCAAACCAGAGACATAACTCAAACTATGCCAACATCAATGGAAAAAGCTTCTATTTTGTGTCTCTTCAAAGTGACAAAAAAGAAAAGATTTCTTTTTTTATTTAACACTTTGATAATCGACCGCTGTTTGTCTTCGTCCACTCAGACTCGTGAAGCTGAAGAGATGCATTCCACGTGTGCAGACAGGGAGAGGCGTTTACAGCGTCTTCACAGCCGGATAGAACAGCAGAAGAAGCAGCTGAATCAGTGGGAACAGCCCAGCAGCCAAACTCTGGCCCGCGAGGCTCTGCTGGAGTTGGAGGTACAGTAACGCGATGCAAGCAGGTGTGTATTTGATCCGCCTCTCCTGCTGACGTCCTCTGATCTTGAGACTGCTCCTGTTTTTTTTCTTTTAGGCTGTTGTGAGCAGAGTGAAGGAGGCGTCTGCAGCTTTGCAGGAGTTGAAACACACAAGAGTGCATGTTGAAGAGGAAGAGGATCACCCTTGTGATATCGCCTTCTCCGTTCGGACAGAGAGTGTTTGTCTAGCTTGCGTGGATCTTAGTCAGCAGGTAAAAAATAAATCTGTTATGGCAATCAGTGACATAGAAAGGTTATTGGCCAACATATTTAAGGTGCCTTTTCTGATCCTCCTTGATTTTCTTTTAATTGAGAAGATCCAGAACCAACCGCTTGTCTCTTGTAAATGATAAGATCTGTTGCTTCATGCTTGTATAGCATACACACACGTTTATATAACATATAATTAAAGCACTATTCGTTATTTTTGTATGAACAATGGCTTTTTTTTTTAAAAACAGGGAACCTGGTCCTCAACAATATGAAGTAAATCCTCCCATCACCAAACCTCTTCTTGTCTTCCTTTGTGCTAATTTACAGATGGAAGCTCTGCGACCAGCTCTACGACAGAATGTGGAGGAGTGGAGTTGTTTTGAGAGCGATCTGAAGGCGGTTTCTACGCACACCACCAGGGTGCGCTGTGCTCTTCAGCATCAGCCTCTGTTCTCACTGAAGCAGGCAGAAGGACACGTGGACCTCCTTGAGGTGAGCAGAAGTCATGACTATGATATCACATAAAGACTTTACAGCTGCAGGAAGAAAAAACATGTTTGTTGTTTTTTAGTTTGACACAGCCAGTTGTAACTGAATTCCCTTAAAAGCCGTTCCATCCAGTCTTGACAGATTTAGTGAAGGTGTGGGCGTTCCTGGATGTCAAGACCCCAGTCACCATACTTAGGTTTCGGAGAAGTAAATGCTCATCTGAAGTGAAAATACAAAAGGTGAATTCTGTGCACAGCAACTCCAGGAGAAGGCCATAAAAGGAGAGAAGCTGTGGGCGTCCGTGGACCAATCCTATCAGAGTCTTGTGACGACTCTTCATCGTGGAACAGCACAGGCGCTGGACGATCAAATGAGTGGAGAGCGAAAACGGTCAGTGGCCTGAAATTATCAGCAGTACACATAATCCTAACATGTATTCACAGTGCACATTTTCATTCCTGTACCACGGCTCCATCAGATAACTGCAGCCTTTCTGAAAGCACATTCTCGTTCTAGAGTATTCATTCATTGTGTTCAGGTGGCAGGACGTGGTGCAGGAGTTAAAGAATGAGCACATGAGGACAGGAGAGACAATTTCCCTCTGGCAGGAGTACACTCGGCTGTCTGATCAATGCTCTCTTAACGTGCACACCCTGTGGCATCAGTGGGAGGAGCTGCCCAGATCTCCACACCTGCAGGAAACAAAGGCCGCGGTTCACTCGGTGGAGGTGAGTTTGAAGCTGTTGTCAAAGTGTTTACAACGGAATCCAGGGATTGATTTGAGTTGATTGGCTCCCTTATCCCTGATGTACTGCTACAGTACTGCCCTGCAACATGGAGGATTAGAGCCTCGACCGATTTTTGACTTTTGAGTCCCGAAACAGTTTCAATATTTAAATCTGCTGTATTGGCTGACAATCATTTCTTTATATTAGTATATAACATATGTACAAAACATTTTTGTTCAGGAAAGAACTATATATAGAGATATGTACTGAGTGAGACATTTTACAGTATGTTCTTATCAGTCAACTGTTTTATGAGGCTTGTATAAAGGCAAGAAAGTAGTCCACGAATATGAGGTATAAGTTAACAGTTAATTCCAATTCCTCCTCGGCATTGTTGAGGTTGGTTTTATGGCGGTTGGTTTGGCGGTTACAACAAACAGCGTGTTGAGCATTAACGCCTTTGTGCATGCTTCGTAGCTCGGCACCGTCTGCGGAGACTACAGTGCCACAAAAAAGTTTAAAAAAACAAAAACCTTTGTTGGTGGTGCATAAGATCAAATATATACACGCTAAAAAACGTATTCTTCCGATGATGTGATGATGAAAATTTGCCAAATCTTTGTACATTTATGTCGGAAACACTGACTTGTTTATTTATGTATATTTTATTTCGTTGAATTGATTCCTGGCATTGTTTAAATCCACTGAGAGCAGACAGAACTAGTCTGATAACGTGCTTGTTAGACTGCTTGTTTTTCAAATAGTTTTCCTTCGAACTGACTCATGCTGTGCTCTATCACTTGCATTTCAGAATTCCATTCCAAGTGTTTCTCAATGGCTGGTCTCCTATTGTTTTCTTGGAAAGAAACAGACAGCATGCACTTAGAGATATCAGCGAGGGTCGATCTGCTCCGCGTTCGTTCACCGAGTCTCCTGCTCGTATACCTGCGTAGTTCAGGTGCTGCATTATGTGTTGTTTTGCTCATTCGTGCAACAAAAACAAGCCTCCGTTCATGACATTTCCATTTCCATTTTTCAAGAGGATAAAAAGCAGCCATGACATTGTGATCCTGAGTATTTTAATGGACATTGATGAAAATAGTTGGAAAGATGATGGAAAGCAGGAAATACTAAGTAATTAAATCAAATCAAAGGTCAAAGTAAAAACAGTAAATATACAAAGGGATTAAAAAACAGCGCTTTTCTTCTCATTTCTCCATCTAACTGTTTTTTTTTCTTCACTCTATCACCAGGCGTGGCAGAATGCTGCTGAGGATTTGCAGAGCAGTGTGGGAGATGTGCTCGTGGCTTGCAAGCCTCTCATTGAACGACTAGAACCACTGGCCACGAATGTAGTCCAATCAGAGACCAGGCTGCTGTCCCGTGAAGTCCTGCTGCTGAGCAAGGCAATGTCAGCAAAAAAGAAAAGTCTTCAGGTGAGGAAATAAGTCGAAACATCACCTTCATTTTACAGCCACGGTAGAATTATTGGTTTTAACTGTGCAGATTCCGTCACAGTTCAAGGATTGATGAAAGATCGTGTGTGTACAGTGACTAACACAATATAAAAAGCTATCTATAATCCTGACATCTAACTCCTCAAGTGTCTAATGAATGGGGAACAGTTTCCCTGACATTAAATGTCAGACTGTTGCTGTTCAAATTTCACAAATCCAGATTAGTATCATCACCATCACATTTCTGTGTGCAGGAAGATTTGGAGCAACGGGAACTGTTTCACACTGGACTGGAGGCCCTCGAAAAGCAGGCACAGAGCACACAACATACACTGTTGACCAGGTTCAACGACGCAGACTCAATGAAGGTTGGTCAGAAACGTGATTATTGCCCATAAATGAACTTCCCTGTAAAATGCCTCCTCTTTAAGGAGTGTGTTTAAGGAGATGCTTTTAAACTGCGGAGGAGAGTTCGAGGATCGGAGAGCTGCAATAAGCACATCTCTTTAGATTCAGCGTGACTTACACTTCCCGAGGATATTATCTTCATTGGCTTCACTTTTCTGACTCAGTTTTGTATGAAGGGGGCCCACGGTGAATTATAAATGTGCTGTGTTTTTGTTTTTTTTATTCCCTGGTTGTGTAGCAGGTTCTCTTGGAACTCTGTGATCTCTTTCCGTCACTGGTTGACGTCAGGGAGAAGAGCTGTTATGTGACCCTTAACAACCATGAGACGGAGAGATTGCACAAGCTCGGCAGGCAATGGGTTGAAAGCATGACTCGCACATCTGACATGAACAGGTGAGAGAATCCAGTGAAAAGATGATGCACAAATAAAAGCCTTTAAAGTGTGCATTCGGGTTTTGGGTTTTCTCATTGTTGCTAATTTGAAGGTTCACAAAACAGTTCGCTCAAAAACGTTATCCTGGCAGATGAGATGTAGAACATTATCGGTTTTACAAGATGTGCAAGGCCGGAATGACTTATTTTGAAAGTAGCTTTCAGTTGAACTCCAATTGTCCTTTTATCCCAGAGAGCTGCAGGCTGACCGTCAGCGTTCCCAGAACTTCCAGGAGAAGTGTAAGCGCCTGACGTCGATCCAGAAGAAGCTTGAGGAGGAATCAATGTCTAAAACACCTCAAAGCTTCTCCAGCCTCCGAGAAATGCTGACTGTCCATAAGGTGTCGATCACTTAATACGTCACACTTTTATATTCTCCACATTTCTTTCATTTCCTAGACATTGATTTGATTTGTATCTGACCAGTGTTTAAATGGCTTTAGGACAAAACATTTCTGGGAATTATGAACTTCAAGTTGTTTGCTTCTTGGCACACAGAAATTAAAAAATATATTTAAATGTACAGCAAAGCTAACTCGCAATCTACTTGTTAATGGGATGACTGTAGTGTTACATTCTCTGTTGGTGAATTGTTTGCTGATAAAGGCTTTCTCTCCCCTACATCTGGAGATTAGTCTGAACTCCAGATTAACCACTCATCTGTATTCTGCCCACATGCTATTAGCTGAGAAACATGTTGACAAAGATATATTTAGTAATAACGGCGTGATGGAGCTGAATTAATAAGCAATCATCACCACAAAGGCATATTTTGCATCCACTCTTAATGGGTTAATCCATCACTGTGATAAAGGCAGGACATTTGTTTTAAATAATGAATGTTATTTTGCAAAATGTGTCTTTATTACTCTACAAATGGTGTGTTGTCTTTCTTTCTCACTCCCACAGAGGCTTGAGGCTGAAATCATTATTGGACATCAGCTTGTGCAGGCGCTTCTCTGCCACGCAGTCCAGTCCATTGAAACCGAGACAGGAAAGACAAAGTACGTGATGGAAGAGTCTCGGAAGACATTAAATGGCAGTTTTTAAGCCGCGATTTCCCCTGGTTCTTCCTTTCATCTATGTCTCCTTTCAGTTAATAATACTGCAGCATTCCTCAGTTTCACGAGGTGCTTAGTTCAGCACACTCCTGGTTTGTTGGGTCAGTCTAATTCTTTGGAATAGCAGGTGTTTTTCACCATATTGGCACCGAAATGACACCCATAATTGAACAGTGCATAGTTATTACATATATTACACAGTTTAATAAGTGCACTGTGAAGAAGCTGTACTTTTAATGCGAGTTGTGATTTCTTCCGCCCGCTTGTCATCAAGGTTTAGCTTTGTCTGCCTCTGACAGGCTCATAACTATAAGACCAGAGTTTTAAGTTCATCAATCATTTGAGGTTTTCCGGTTGGATTCCTTACTTCGCTTGCAAGAATCACACACATTGGGCTTTACGCTGCAGATGCACAACAAAATGCTGTGTGTGCAGGTGTTTCCTGTCTCTTTCACCAAAGCGTCCCTAAATCATTTCTTTGGAAAGCTCTTACTTTTTTTGGTTTTCGTTTGAAGGAGCTAAAGGAAAGTTTCTTCTCTTGCCCGTGCTGCGATTACTTCTTAAGGCTGTCCTAAAATCCCGATGATTTTGTGTTGATGTAGCGACTATGACAGACCTATTTGTAACTTTTCTTCTACCATTTTGTGTGTTATTCATTACAACTAACATCATAAAGTTATTCTTTGACTTTGAACAATGATGGAACTATACCTGAGTGACCCATCTTCTGGGGTGTCTTCTTAGCAACACATAAGCATAAAAAACAAAAACTGCTCCTTAATGTTATGTAGTATTGTTACTTACATCTTGCGAAAGAGATTTTTAATCTCAATGGGACTACCTGGTTAAATAAAGGTTTAAAAAAATAAATAAATGATTCAAACGTATTCGGTTCGTCATGCGTACCGAACTGTGAGCCTCGTACCGAACGGTTCAATACGAATACGCGTACCGTTACACCCCTACTGGATGGATGTCAACGTGTTTGCCAACAGATGTTAACAGCAAGTAGGCCTACGATTGATTTTCTCCAAAATATAACCAAGTGGAACCTCGTCTCCTTCACAGATCTGAGCTCATGGCACAAGTTAGCGGTGTGAGGGACAGCTGGTTCAACTCGTTGGCTTCGGCTGGCCAGCGCAGGTCCTTGTTAAAAGAACAAATGGGCAAGTGGAGAGTCTACCATCGTGGCTCGAAACTTCTCTGGAGGCTGTTGAGGGAAGTCGACCCTTTGCTGCCCCCTGCTGGACCTGCTGTGTGTACACCGCATCGGCTACGAAGCTGCGCGGATGATTACCAGGTTAGTATGTTTGGATGCCCGTGAGAATGTACAGTCAGCTTCTTGCATTGATGAACAGAAATCTTCCTTTATAGTGCGGAAGAGTAAAATTGTGCGAAATGTAATATTTAAATTAGTTTAAAATGATAAACAATGAGAACTGTATCTCCCCACATTCCCTTTCCAAGTGTGTTAGAGACGCTGTGGGTCTGCACTCCACCGTGTACTCCCAGACGCTGGGGGCTGGCAGACATTTATGTGAAACCATGACAGAGTCCGAGTGTCAGAGCCAACTGCAGTCAGAGCTTCAGGCCATACAGGAGGCCTGGGAACGAACCGCCTCACTGCTGGAGAGGAGAAGAGACCTGGTCGGCACAGCTGTTCAGGTAACAGCCATATTTCCATTAAATACCAACACTCTTATCTATTATTGTCAACATTCAAAACAAAAACTAGACCCACAGTGGTTAAGCGCAGACCTCCACCAAGGCCATGCCCTTTCTCACATTGTTAGTGAAAGTAAAGAATAATGTATGTACCCAGGAATTGAATCCGCTCCTAAATTTAACTGGTTCTTCTTTTGCTTTGCCTGATGCCAAAACGAATATTCAGAAATTGTTTTTAATAATATTTCAGAATCCAGATAAACTTGCAGATATCGAGCAGCTTTGGACTTAAAAAAATCCAAGAGAAGAGCATGTTTTACAGTATTAACAGAGTAGGAGGGGTCAGCTTTACATGACCCATATCCAGGACCTGATCCTACCCCAACACATACACACACACACACACACACACACACACACACACACACACACACACACACACACACAATCTGGTGTGTTGCCCTGGCACAGACCTCCAGCCAAGAGGGATCAAAGAAAAGCTCAAATCTACCCACGATCCACATCCAGAGATGTCTGGTTACCAGTGACGGTCCCTTTCAATCAATGTACAGAGCAGGACTCATACAGGCATTATACATATACATATATCACAGACATACTTACAATACAATATTATATAAATATAGTAAAATGAGCAAAGCAGTGAGGAAAAAATGTCGGGTAAATTCAGATTGGTTAATACTTTAATTGACATTGATATTTTAGTTTAAGGATGACTCCGAGCTTCGACTGATCACTGTTGTCTGACTTACAGAAGTGCTGCCGAGACTCATGAGCTGTTAAATACAGTATCTCAATGTTTTGGTGCCCAGTCGACCCGCAAAAGGTCAGGGAAAGTTGTGTTGACCCCTTTAGGCTAGACAGGATCCTCCCGAGGAAAGGGAAATCCCTCTGAGCAACATGTCAAAGATCACACACAGAGCAGCATTAAGTAGAACTGACAAGCAACAGACCAACTTGGCTATCATAATAGTCAAGTGAATAAAGGGTTCGTAGGACCAGGAGGCTGCTGTTCTCTTTTGGATTTATTGAGTTTATACTTGGACTTCAGTTACTTAAACGTTTCAGTGAAGCAGTTGTGGTTAAACATTCCAGGTTGCTGATCACAACGTGTCAGATATTTGTTGAACTGACTCCGGAGATCTCTCTCCTCTCTTTGCTGCTGTTTATTTAGAAGTGGTCTCAGTGTCGGGACATGAAAACCAGTATCGCGTCTGAACTGGATGAGCTGGACGCCATGCTGAAACAGAGGCCGCAGGACTCTGAGGGCGAGAAACATGTTCAGGTAATTACAAAACAGCTAGTCTGTGTGTGCCCTCGACTGTATTCTACTGGAGTAGTATTGAAATGAATCACAGCCCGGTGCTTGTACCATCACTTACTCATCATGGAAGGAAGTTGTTTATAGCATAGATAGCATAAGCAATAGCGTACACTATAGCATACATTTGTTGAATGATAGAAGAGCACAAGCATTACCTAATAATATCAGAAATCGAATGATAATTCATGATTTGATTTTACTGATTTTTACCAACTTTGCCATACAATTGAAAACAAGGAAAGTGGTTCAAAACAGTGTTCTTATCACAGTCACTGTTAACTTATTCAAGTCATTCTAAGGACTCAACTGTTGGCCGTTAGGGACTCTTGGACTTGTAACCTTAGTGTATCTAAAATTCTAGCTACATCCCTGTGGCTAAAACATAAGTCCATATCCCCGCAGCAAATCATTTAGCAGGACCCCGAACACACAGTCTCCCAAAAGCCCACAAATTGTCATGTAAATTACTTCTCAGTATCCACGTTTGAATTTGCAGGGAAACAGGCACTGATTGTGACTGACGGCGTTCATTGCGTAACCTGCAAGAATAACGACTTGATGGACGGAAATTGCCCCCAAAAAAATTACAAATAATGTTTTCCTCTCAATCAAAATGAGTAATCATTTCATAATGTGTAATACATTAAAGCATAAGTTGACACATAACTTCTAATACATCAGCAGCACGAATCTGTCAGCTGGTCTGCAAACTGGCCCAAGTTCCTCCACCCCTCAACTCCATCAGTAGCCACCCCCATCCCACCAGAGCGCCTCTGAGGTTGACCCCCCTTTCTTTTATTTCATACCCCCATGCTTTCACTCCCCTCCCCCTTTCTATCCCCTCCCCCTGCCCCGTCCACAGCCCTTTAATCTGGACGGTCAAAGCGAGAAAGAGGTATAGAAAGAAGCGTGTCCACTCAGTTTGTAGATGGCTGTCTGACTGGCTGTCTGCGTATGCGTGTGTTATGCAGGAGACAGAACTCTTACTGCAGCGTGTGACCGGTGGATTTAGGGAATTGGCCACCATGAAGACGGACCTGTCCCAGTACGTAGCGGCCGGTGACTCGGCTCTGCTGGAGCAGCAGCTGGAGCAACTCCACGGTCAATGGGAAGAGCTGTGTATGAAGGTGAGAACTGACAAAAAAAAGGGAGGGAGAGAGGAGAGACCAAAAACTGAATCAGAGTAAGTGAGAGATTGTAGATGGTGCAGGTGGAGAGGAAGGATTGGGGGAAAGAGTGGGGGAGAAGGAGGGAAAAGGTTGCCGAAGTGTCTTGGCGCTGACCAGCAGCACAAAGCCTCTGCACCACTGGGGCTGAACACACACACACACACACACACACACACACACACACACACACACACACACACACACACACACACACACACACACACACACACACACACACACACACACACACACACACACATACACACACTCATTTGTTTGAGAAAAGAGCAACATGTGCTGGTTCATGGAGGGAACATTTCCTGTATCTACTTGCAACTTGTCCCCATACAGGTCAAATTAATTAGTTTTCTTAACATTTGTACTGCAAAAGTGCAAAAATGTAAGCTTATTGTTTATACTAGATGTGTGTTGTATGGGACAGTTCTGGATTTGGAGCCTTTTCTGCTTGTATCAGCATATAAAGAAAAGCGTAGCTTTATGCAGTTTTCTCAAATGTTTTGAAAAAGTCACTTGACAGCTTTTCAGGTTGTACTTAGCTCCTTGCCCGGACGCACTGCGTTACCAGAACAATCAACTCTCTAACAGAAACAACCCGCTAATTCTGTAACTGCATTATTTGTGAAAGCAGCTCTACTGTATAGACATGCCCTCAAATTCCTGCAGTTAAGTCTTTTGGCTTGGACACAAACACGCACTTGTTCTTGAGAAACCAACGGTTATGACATACCTGGGTCTGGTATTATGGGTTCGTTGCAGTCATGCTAATTGGGTCCCCACTCAGAACTGGCTGCTGGATTCACAGATGCTGCCATAGACGCCAGGATGTTTTCTGTTGTGTGGTGTCCTGTATGTCTCTTTGTTATCTGTACATGTATGGTACAGTACCAGTTACTGCATATCAAATGTTAAAGCCTACATGCTTGTACATGGGATGAATCGTTCTTGTTTCATGTAAAAAAAAAGACAATTGTATGACAACTGCTTATAGTCAGGTTATTTGAGGAACACAACTAATTTCAGCTTTTAGATTACACACAAGGTGTTTCATCCCTATTCATTCCTGACATGGCTGACAGGGCATGGATCTGAGCCACAACCGTTTCCTCTGCATAGTTAACAGGTTGTAGGTGGGGGAAGCCACTGGAATGGGTCCGCTGAGCAGATGGCCTGGCTGGGCTGAAGGCATTCAGGGGACAGGCTCTTTTGTTCCAGGGGAAGCCCCAAAGTCCTCACGGGGGTGACGGCAGCTCACAATGCTCCCTAAATTCTCCAGAGTCCAAAAGGCGCAGCAGTGTTAGTACATTAAAACCAAAGCAGGGCTCATTTGAATCAAATAAATGCCACGGAGCAGTAAAATATAGCTGGTTCAATCATGCCTTGTGGGCTCGCTAAGCCCTCTAACCTCCAAAAGATCATCGCCCCCCCCCCCCTCAGCTATGTAATGGGGCGTTCTCATGGCATTAAGCTGTCATTAGGAAAATGGACCTTGTTAGATTTATCAAACAGCCAGAGTCCCTTAGGGATTTCAGTTGATTACTGATTCTGATAGAGATTAAATGGCAAAAACCATTAATATTCAGTTAATTTGTTTTTTTATTGACATCAGTAGCATGTAATCTGCTGTATTGAACAGCACTTTTCTTTAGTACTTTACCAGGTTATTTGTCCCTTTACACCGAGCTCTAATCTACAAAATGTACTGTTGTACAGTAGAATTAGATCAGAGTATCTTAGATACACACCAGGAAGTATCATAACAAATAACCCCGTTTTAGATCGGATTGACATTTGTCAAATTTCGTTTGTGCACGTCAGACAGTTAAAAGATGTTTGCGTTCAGTTGTTCCCAGCAAGTCTGTTTAGTAACTGAAACCCATTTATTTTGCTGGTGTAAATATGGTTTGTTTAAATGCTATTATTAATGATTAGTGCTCGGTGTGGTCAATGCGCCATAATCCCTGGTTTGTCCTCTGGTTACCCTAAACTAGCCTGATAGTTGCATAAAAAGTTGCTAATGCAGATATAAAACCAATACTTATCTGCTGTCGGTCATGTACAGCTTCAGTTTTCATGCAATATGTAACTTGTAGGTGAAGGATCAATAGATTAACCTTGATTGATATCTTTCGAACTGCAGCTGGCACCACAGGTGTCCTGCCACCATTATAAAGGTTTGTATTTAGATAGTGAAGTAATTTAAAACAGCTCTTAAAATTTCACGACAGTAGTTTTTAATAGATACACCTGTGTGTTCAATGTGAAATCATAAAAGGGTTATCAGCTGATACTTAGACGTTCGTCTCTCTACCATAACGTGTGCAGAGTCGCTGAATGACACTCGTGTCACTCTTCCTAGGTATCCTTGCGCCGACAAGAAATTGCAGACCGTCTCAATGCCTGGACCATCTTCAACGAGAAGAACAAAGAGTTTTGTGATTGGCTGACTCAGATGGAGAACAAGGTGTGCCACAGCGGGGAGCTGAGCATCCAGGAAATGGTGGAGAAACTGAAGAAGGTACAAGATCTTATGAATATTAATATCTTCCCATCTAAACACATGGAAGAACAGGTGTTTTCACGCGAAAACTCTTTTTCAACTGTCCACACAAGACTACATCAGGACATAACATTGTTCAGAGTGACCAGTATTCTGAAATTAATTTGGATGAAAGTGGTATTATTAGGCACATTATAAAAGAAATTTACTGGATGCTTCTTGCACACTATTTTTCATTAATAACACATTCAACCCACTTGTGTAGGTTAAAATCCATACATGAGCAACATGAATGATGCTGTTGATAGCAGATGGTGGCCTGGAATGGGATGGCTGCACGTCCCTTTGTTCACACACAATCGTTGTCCTTTCAGCGACTGAAAGCCTTTTGTGCCGTCCTGTCTCATCGTGAAGCATGCTCATTTACTCAACAAGATAATAATTGGTTTCAACGCCGCAAGATCGTTGTTTTGAGTTGTTCGATGAGATGAGAAAAATGAGTGGCACTTGATAGTCCCTGTTTATTATTTGGATAGCTAAAGATGGCACTCCCCGTTGATAACGGACTGCTGCAGGGCACGGAAACAGCTGTTTGGCAGGTTGAATGAACCGAGCACTGAACATACTTGAAATTGAACTGAAATCCATCTTTGTGTTTTGCTGGTCATTTAAAGCTGTTCTGTAATAGACACGATTATGTCGTAACTAAGATGCTTACCTCTCATCCTTTTGGTGTCCTAAAGGAATAACTGACCAAATGAGCATAAAACATGCAGTTTACTAATGTTATGCTTCATGAGCTTTGGGCATAAATCATTTTGGACTAATAAAATCATGTATTGTACATGATAACATTACTGAAAAAATCTCCATATGAAATCAGCCTACTGTAAAACACAAATAAATCAAACAATCCAAAGAGGTTTTAGATGTGACCTGCATTGGATAGACACAGTTTGTGAGGGATCTCCTTCTCTTTTTGTCTTTCGGGGCACGACATTCATAAAGCATGCACATTGTTATAATGTCGTGATTCCACAGGACTGCATGGAGGAAATCAACTTGTTCAGTGAGAATAAAAGCCACCTGAAGCAGCTGGGTGAGCAGCTGTTGTTAGCCAGCGACGAGGCCAAGCAGACGCAGGTCCACGGCTCGCTGCAGGAGGTCAACCACCGGTGGCACAACCTCTTCCACCAGATCGAAGCCAGGTGAGAACAGCCGCAGAAGCTGAAAGTATACGGACTTACTCGCCCACTATGTATGTGTGTGTATTTTCTTTTTTGCAATTTAATCACTTTTCAGAAAGCAAGACATTTTTGACTTTTCAACGGCAATTGCTAAAAGGGTTTTTAGATTTTAAAAATCCTTGTGTGTGTGTGTGTGGATGTTTTTTCAGTACAACACAATAAAAGGAACAACATTATTAGCCTTCCGCACCTTTCACAGCAAAGCCACTCCACATTAAAAAGCATCATTATGGACAGAAGGGCTTCAACTGGGGGCCTGTAATTAAACAATAGCTCTAATGCGGATCCGTCCACCTGCTGTTATGTCCGTCGATGCTCTGCAGCTGTCAGGAATAAAATGGCTTCTAATGTACAGACTGTAGGTTAAGCTGCGATGGTAAACTGTTACTGCCCCCGACCCCTCCCCTCAGACAGATGGACAGTCCTGCGTAAGAGCTGGAGATACAGACCTTCACATATACAAGCTACCCCCACCATCAGGAAAAAGAAAAGCTGTGCTTACGTCTCAGACAGTACCATATGTCCCCACTGACTCAGAGTGGGATGACATGAGGGAGGGTGGGTTAGTATGGGAGGGGCCGTGTCTGTCGGCATGCATTAATCACTGATTCTCAAAGTTCAGAGCTTGATCCCATGCAGCTAAGATGTTGCACAGTGTAATACTGAAGGTGAAGAGAGTTAAGTCTCTGAGTAACTTTAACTCCAACCTTATATCCTCACTTATCCTCCAGCTCTTTTCCGCTCCGTTGCTTCTCCTCTTGTCTCTTTTTCCTCTGCGAGGACCCCTGACTGGGTTTTGTGTCTTTGTTGGGCCTCGGCATGGAGCTGCTGGCCTTTGTTAGGCTGTCAGAGGTAGAGCGGGAGTGAAAGAAAGACGGAGAATTTAGTTGACAACGATGGTTGTATCTGCAGAGGGGAAGAGTATTTTCAGGACAGAATTTACACTGACTCTATTATGTCTTAATTACACGGCCATAAACATAAAGGCACATTAACTACACACACTGAATATAATGTACATTATTCCTGAACTGTAACTCGGGCTAGAAATCAGTTGACATTTCCAGTAAAATATATTGTTTTTTAGGTCCATTAGTTCGAAGGATTTTTTTTTTCATTCAGCAAAACATTGCAAATTTCGGTGCATGATTGTTTAATGTTATCTTGCTACAAGCAGTTTTATAAGAACTGTGTATGTTAAAAAAAAAAAAAAGAATCATAATTAACCATTAACGTAACCTTTTCCAAGACCGTCTATGAACCAAAAAGAAAGTTGGATCTCATGAGAGCAGATCTATGCAGACTCAGCGTATGTACTTGTGCAAATGTCCGGCATCTGTTGGGACCCTTTCATGAATTCTTCAGCCTGCCGCTGACACTCACAGCGGTTTTCAATGCTTAATATTTTGGTGAAGAGCGTCTCCCTACTGGACCTCGACAGGAGAGGAAGGATCAAATGGGGATCAAACTCCCAATGGGGATCACACTTCAGGCTTTCAAGCTTCAGAAGAGAGCTCTTATTGTCCCAAGGGTTGCTATGACACCTGTGTGTGTGTGTGTGTGTGTGTGTGTGTGTGTGTGTGTGTGTGTGTGTGTGTGTGTGTGTGTGTGTGTGTGTGTGTGTGTGTGTGTGTGTGTGTGTGTGTGTGTGTGTGTGTGTGTGTGTGTGTGTGTCTTCATGACGGGGTCAGTTACCATGGTGATTTTGGATGTTGTACCACATAATAAGATGAGAATGTTGTAGGTTAGAAGAGAGCTACATTTTCTTTCTCCCTGTTTGTCTTTCTTCTTCTTGTTCTCTCTCAAAGTTTTTTGTTTTCTTTGTTTTCTTTTCTGTCTTTTCATTCTCTTTTTCTCTTTTGTTCTTTTCCTGTGTTTGTGTCTGTTTTTTTCATTTTGTCCTTTTTATATATATACTTTCAAGGTTATGTACAAAAATATGTATTTCATACGAAGAGAAGAGATGCTTTGGACCACATTTAGCTACAGGCTTTTTTGTTGTCCGTGCCTTTTAATCACGTGTTCAAAAGGATCAGTCCTGGGTGTGACTCCACCAAAGAGGGTAAAAAGAAAAGTTATTTGCCATGCAAGATAGTTTTTATTTATTCATATATTCCTCTAATCTTTGCTTATACCTATTTTTTCTTGTGGATTACTGGCAAATTTTCCTTTGGGACTTTAGTCAATTAATCACGTTTAAAAGGTCACGAGCCAAAAGGATTGAGAAGCACTTGATAAGATGTTGGTTAGTCCGCGCTATAAATGAGTACAGATGTTTCCAACAGTCATGATTGCTTACTTAAATATGGATTACTTCATTTGAACATTGGAATAAAGCAGTGTGTGTGTGTGTGTGTGTGTGTTTAGGGTGAAGAAGCTGAAGGAGACCCTGGTGGCGGTGCAGCAGCTGGATAAGAACATGAGTAATCTCCGCTCGTGGCTTTCTCGCATCGAGGCCGAACTGTCCCGACCGATCACCTACAGCGTCTGTCACCACCAGGAGATCCAGAGGAGGCTGGCCGAGCAGCAGGTACACAGAAACACACACTCTGTTATTGAGAAGCCAGTCCACCAGTGCTTTAAACTGAGTGAGGAGTCTTTAAACTCAAATTTTCTTTTTTTATTAGTATTTTCTTTTATTGTCATAATTTTTCGTGTTTCTGTACGTCTGTTGACTGATGTTGAACACATGGTTTCACTGGGTATGGTCTGATGCCATGTCTGACTTCGTGTCCGTCCGTGTGCCTGTCCAGGAGCTGCAGAGGGACATTGAGCAGCACACGCAGGGCGTCGTGTCAGTACTCAGTCTGTGCGACGTTTTGCTGCGGGACGAAGATGCTGCTGGCGGCACCGAGGCGGAGAGTGACTCCGTGCAGGAAACCAGCCACAGTCTGGACCAGCGTTGGAGGGCCATCTGTGCCATGGCTCTGGACAGGAGGCTCAGGTAGGCACTAAAATACACACACACACACACGTACGTAACCTACTGTATGGTGTCCTCACACTTTTCCCCAGATATAAATAAATCAGATCAGAGCAACCACGCAACACCAATTCTTACATTAGAATTAGTTAATTTCTAATCAAATGAATAATTTAAAGCTTGAGTTTTAAATTTCAAAAGAAAGGTCCAGCTCGTTGGTTAGAAAAGCCTTCATCGGCGTCATAGAATAACTCCAACTCCAGTACGATGTGTCCTTGTAGGATCGAGGAGACCTGGAGACTGTGGTGCAAGTTCCTCGATGACTACTCGCGGTTTGAGGATTGGCTCAAGATGGCCGAGCGCACCGCTGCCAACCCCAACTCTGCAGACGTCCTTTATACCGTCGCCAAGGAGGAGCTCAAGAAGTTCGAGGTCAGTTGGGACGTCGGCAGGCAGGACAGACTTGAAGTAGCTCTGCTTTTGAATGCTTGTTTGTTTTCTCAAAGGGAAATATTCTCATTGTTCTGTATTAAATTGGATGTGAATAAATTAATGAATTTTGAATTGTTGCCTTGACAGACTAGGTGGGTGTTTCATCTTTTTGCTCTCGGACCAATTATTGTCTTTTTTCCTCAATGTTCTACTGAACTACTACTCGTTTACCATTTTTCTTTTAACAGCAAGAAAATAAAGATACATATATGAAGTAAATCAAACCATCATTTCATTATCAATTAATCCGTCATGGCTACCAACAGTTGACATATTAAATTGCTTTTTTTTGTCAGTCAAAACCCAAAGATGTCACTAAAGTTTGTAGAAGACCAGCAAATATTTGCATTTTTGAAAAAATGACTTAAATGATTAATTGATTTTTATAATTGACACCAAATAATTTCGGACGACCAACAAATGTTTTAATCAACTAGTTGTTTCAGCTGTATTTGACATTATGAGAAGGAGGATAGTGAGTCACACAAAAGTAAAAGAAAACATGGAATGGTATAAATAAGTTCAATGTGTTCACAAGACTTGTTATAATATTTAAAGCCATAATTCCTTTCTGTTACTCTATAACTCATCCCATCTTGCCCTGTTCTTTTTAGGGTTTCCAAAGGCAGGTTCATGAGCGGCTGACCCAGCTGGAACTAGTCAATAACCAGTACCGCCGCCTGGCCAGAGAGAACCGCACTGACCGCGCCAGCCAGCTCAAAGCCATGGTCCATGAAGGCAACCGCCGCTGGGACAACCTGCACCGCAGGGTGGCTGCTATCCTCCGCAGGCTCAAGGTACAGCACAGGGCAGAGGGCATGAAAGGCGAAGACCATGACCCGCAGCGTCCACAATTTTTGCTCTTTTGCTTTAAGTCATAGCAAACAGTAGTGTTAAAAATGGATATATATATATCATATACTTCTTCACCTTTCTCTCAGTATTTCACCGGCCAGAGGGAGGAATTTGAAGGCACCAGGGAGAGCATGCTGGTGTGGCTGACCGAGCTGGACCTGCAGCTCACCAACGTCGAACACTTTTCAGAGAGCGACGTCCATCACAAGATCCAACAGCTCAATGTGAGGACACACTGGAACACCTACAGACACTTGTTTTATAGCGACCGGACGAGGCTCAAACTGCAAGTCACGCTTAGTGTTAGGAAAAAACTTGTCTGACTTTAAACCTTTATGTCTTTTAGAGGAGAAATGACCTCTTATGACCAAAAAAGAAAGCGTTGGAAACTATTTCAGGCAGTTCTCTTGGCGCTTACATGTCGCAGCAGTTGTGTTTGGTTCCCTTTGGTTTTCTGAAACTCCTCATATTACCGACTCCGTTTGTTCATCCAACCGTTCGATCCTCTTTCCTGCAGAGCTTCCAGAAGGAGATCACCCTGAACACAGAGCGCATTGACGGGCTGATAGTGTTTGGAGAGGGTCTAATCCAGAAGAGCTCACTGCAGGATGCAGCGCTGATAGAAGAAGAGCTGGAGGAGCTGCACTCCTACTGCCAGGAGGTTTTCAGCAGACTGGTCCGCTTTCACCAGCGTCTCAGCCAGCCCCCGGTGAGCTGGATGGAGCACACACACACATAAACTACATCCATTCTTCCATTCATAACTGAATTCATGCCTAAGTAAATGACGATGATGGTGAAATTCTAGCATCTTTGAGTCCTAGAGGGCTCGGGATTCTTCATGGTGAAACGTCTCCAAGTATACTAGAGAACAAATGTTGTAAATCGCTTTAAACATGGTGAAATTGACCCCTGAGATGCTCAGACAGGGGGTTGAATTCTGAATTTAAGGGGCACAAACCAAAAAGGTCAGGTCCGCAAGTGACGAGCTGAATCCCTTCTATTTCTTCACCGTAGTCGATCAGAGAAGAACCGGTGCTCTCTGGTACTACCTTTTCCTTGGAGTCGAGCTTGGAGCTGATTGGCCGACCGTGGCTTGGGCGGAGCCATGGAAGCCTCCCGGCGACGCCCACCCGCCTGCTGGCCTCTCCGCTGGAGCGCTCGGGGCGGGAGACACCGGTGAGCGTGGACTCCCTGCCATTGGAGTGGGACCACACCGGAGACGTAGGAGGGTCATCGTCGTCCCATGAGGACGACGAGGAGGAGGAAGATCATGAGGATGGCAGAACTTACTTCAGTGCACTATCAGGTAGATTTACAGAAAAACATATTGATTAACGGTTCACCCAGTTTCACCCGGTTTCCTAGGTCATAGAGCATTATCCCTTATGTGACTGGTGTTTGAATGGTTGTTGCAAAGGAGACAAGCAGATGAAAGGAGACTAAAACACCTGAAAGCCACGGACTGTTTTGACACCCAGGAACCTTGGCTTTAAATTTAGATTTAGTTTCTCCAGTCAAAATGCAAGGAAAGCTTTTGAGTCCCTAAAAATCATCCTGGATTACTGAAAAAGCTCCTGTGGTGGAAGAGGATTACTTCAGTTTTGCTGAAAAATGATCTGATAAACATCTGATTTAATGGGATTTCTAAGCTGTCAAAGTGATAGTTCTGATTTTTCCAAGTGGGGTTTTATGAGGTACTTATCCATAGTCGGTGTACAGTAGATGGCGGTCCACACGCCCACAGTTTGGAGAAGCAGACAGGAGTTTTAGATTGTGGCAGTTTTTGGGTGAGCCTGTCTTTTAGGTGGCTACCCCGTCCACAACAGTACAGCGCTTTGCTCCTGTGCTGGTACTTCTGTGTATTTCTTTGAATTCAAAAAAATCCAAACTACGACCTTTAAAAAAAAGAAAAGGAAGAAAAGTCAAAATGTAACATCCATTTCACACACACACACACACACACACACACACACACGAATACACACACAGAATCATAAACATCCATACGTCTCCCCTCTGACCCCTCTCTCCTCTCAGAGGTGGAGTTGACTGAGAACCAGGAGGAATTTGTCGAAGCTCCGGAGGCCCTACGAGCCTCCTCACTGGGTAGGATAAAAAAAAGAACATCTTCAACTTCTGCTTTAATAGTCCACTCCTTGACTCTTCATGGTGAAATGGGTTTCCAACAAATGTCTTCGAGCAGCTCATGTATCACTTTGTGTCTGCATGTCGTGATGTTGCTGCTGCTCTGATACTTTGCTTCCTGTAGCTGTGGTTTGGAAAATCAGTGCGTACACAAAGACTTTGTACCTTTTTCTTTCTCTGACACCTTTTCTTAAGCTGGTGTTCTTCATTTTAGACGCACTGTGGTCTAAATTATAAAAATAAAATAAAAACACTAACTGGCTAATAAGTAGGATATAAATAAAGCTCAACAATCTCTAAATGTCAAAGCTCTGGTCAGACATTTTATTTTATTAGTTTGATTTATTATGTTTTCTTGCCAAATAGGAATTTCATTGGCTCTGTACTAATAAAACGGGTCTAATTTTGGTCAAGCTTGTCACTAGCTGCATGAATTATGTCATTGACTATTTTTCATTTTCGGGTGACCATGACTTTTGTTTAGCCTTTGCGAGGATAGATCTTTCATTTATTTTTTCACGTATAATGAATTAGCTTTCTTTACATGTGTCTTTCCCCACCAACCTTCCTTTCATTTTTTTTTCCAGTCCAATCAGTTTTGTTGTGTTTTTTAATTTTTGTCCCTTTTAGTCCCTTTCAGCCTTTTGTCTCCCAACATCCTGTCTTTTATCTTCCCCCCTTTTTCTTTCGGCACTTTCCTCATCATGTAATCCCATAACTTTTTTTTTTTTAATTTTCCTTCCTCACTTTGTTTTACCATTTTTTTGTTCATCTACTTTACTCATCCAATAATTTCTAGACAATCTATAAAAACCCTTAAATAGTCCATTGATCAGCCTCCTTCACTGAGTCTTAAAATGGTCTGTTTCTTCACCATCATTTCTCACAGTAATTTTAAATAAGGTATCTAATGTTAATCTGACCCACCAGATGGTTTGTTGTAGAGAACTGTCTGAGATGCCATAATTGGAAACAGTTTAGAAAAGGGCAGTCACTTTCAAAACAATATTGGATGAGCCATCTGTCAATCAAACTCTTACCAAAGCCAGTCGGGAGAAAAACAAAGAAAATTCTTCAGTACTGTTCTTTGCTCTTCTCTCAATGAAAAACTACTCTGTAGTTCAGGTAAAAGTAATGTTATTGCAACATCTAGCCTCTTCAGGAGCCGCCATTGTTTTTTTTTTACAAAGAAAGTCGCCTCTCCGTGTCGTCTCATCACACCTAAGCCACGCCCGTAGCTGCCAGTAGCTCTTTGGATTCAGTTTTGTAAAATTAAGTTTTGTAATTAAGAGTTCCCATCACTGATCGCTATAAATGTTCTTGCAGTGATGTTTCCTTCAGTGGCATTAATTGAGTTGACAATAGTAAATTGTTCCAAATGCCATTTCCTGGCATACAGGGAGAGTATGTTTTTATCTGCCAAATAGAGAGCTACAGTTAAGAAAGTCTCACCAAAACAAAAAACCTGCATCTCACAATTTGCCTCCCCGACCAATAATAACAGGTGTTGTTATAGGTCAGCAAATTTGAGAAATACAGTAAACTCAAATTAGAGGTTTTTAGTAGGAAATACTATTAGATTTGTCAAAGATGAGGGTGTTTCATATATTTAATAACTTAAATTTTTTTGTGTTTCAGTTTCAAGCAGGTCCATGACTGTACACGAGTCTCCAAGATGGCGATCACAGGGAGACACAGAAACACAGCTGGACTCAGAGGGCCACACTGAGGCTCCTCCCACCCTCACCAGCACCCCTCTAAAGCAGGGCTATGTACGTACTACTGGAGACAAGTAAACCAGTACCCGCTACCTGGGGAGGACATGGAGAGAAGACAATTACTGTAAAAATAGATGCTTCTCACAGCGTGTGCTCTACTAACAGCGTCTTTCTTGTGTCTGCAGTTGCGTCTCATGTCTGAGTGCAGCGGCAGCATTGAGGACATTAAAAGAGTCTCGCTGATCCTGGATGAGGAGGAGCAGCCGGACGACCTCGGCCTGAGGGGACTGACTGCCTCAGACACACAGTCAGGTGGGAGACGCTGCGACTTATGACTTGATATTGACTGTGTTGGATTGTAAAGCTCAATACTCAACTCGGCTCAACTCAACCAAGGGGGTTAAACGATTAGAAACCAATGGATGCCTGAAACGGTAGCCATGCAACAGATATATGCTTAAGATATATTCCTCTGAGTGTTGTGTTTTAAAAATCGTCTGTAAACCAGCCCCATGTGCTGCTGTTTCTTCATGTCTGTGTGACAAGCTGTAAGCATTGGCATCCACAGGATACATGGCTGGTGCGAATGTCTATTCATCCATATTTAATGACGGTAAGCTTCTCATAACACCTTGTGACAAAGAACAGCACACGCTTCAACATCAGTGAATGTGTTTGCTCTCTCAGGTGTGATTGAACGCTGGGAGCTGATCCAGGCTCAGTCCAGGAGCCCACAGGAGGCCCGTCATCTCACATCTGACCTCGACGACATCACTTCCTGGTTGGAAAAGGTGACCCCGGAGCTAGAGCGCCTCCAGCAGTCCGACCCAGCAGCCAGCATCGAGGACATGGCAGCCAGAGCCACAGAACTAAAGGTGACACTTAAGACCAAACACAACAGACTGGATGCTAAGTATTCAGCTTTTGTGTTCATATTTATGGATATTCTCTTGCAGGAGATGCAGAGGGCGTTTACTCGCTACAAGTCCATCATGCTGTCGGTCAACCTGCGAGCTCAGGAAGCAGCAGAACTACAGGAGAGAGCGGCTGCCATGAACCAAGGCTGGGGCCGAGCGTGTACAGGCCTCCAGCAGTGGGACACCAGCCTCAGGAAAACGCTGATGCGCTGCCAGGTGAGAAGAAAGTATTCATAATAGACTGTTATAGTCTTGTGGTGTCTTGAAATATGAATGACTATTTGCTCTATGCCATTACTGTTGTTCTGTATGTTTTTTTAATTAGAAGTGTTACTTAAGGTGGATTGTTCTATTAAGTTTATCAGACGTTTCTTACTGTCTTTCTTATTTTAATGCCATTCACACAGCTTGTAGACACTTTTTATTTGCCCATTATAAAATAAATGCTTCCACTACGTATGTAGCTGTCCACTAACAACATATTTATAAGAGTTCCAAGGTAACGTAGTGCGTTAGTTTGCATTCTTTGGACTCTTATAATCGCATACAGAATAAAGAGCTTCAAAGTTGGGGCTCATTTTAGCAAAGCGAGGAAACATCTGCATGATGAGTACTTTAACTTTGAGTACTTTATGTGTATTTGGATGCTAACACCGTTAATACTACTATACTTAATAAATACTTGTAACTGAGTATTTCTACACTGTAGTTTACTTAAAGTAAACGTATGCAACTTTCTACATAAAAAGAACAGCTTCATTATTTGATGGCACACTGACTTGTAATGGTGTCTCTTTCGTTCCCACTCCGCATCCCAAACTTGCTTCATGTAGAAGTGCGTTTTGTGTTATGCTTATTTAAGAGTTCATCCCCAATGTCACAAAAAATAAATCTACAAAGAGTATTTGTGTAAAATCCTGTATATTATCCAAAACTTTGTAGTAAAAAAATGTAAGTTGTGCGAAATCTCTTAGCAAAACATTTTTGCACAGTATTGCATTAAGTCAAAGATCCAATTTCTTCTAAATACCACTTATTTTATTGTTCTCCACACAGGAGTTCCATGAAACCCTCCATTCCCTGCTGCTGTGGCTGGCCCACGCAGAGAGCAGACGCTGTGCAGTGGACATCAGTGAACCAGCCACACCTGTTCGAGCCCTGCAGCTACATCTCAGCACGCTCACAGTAAGCGGATAATCATGTTGTTGTCAAATATTCACTGTCCTGCTTTGGCTGCCCCGTCACCATCTCTTGCGTTTGTGGTTTGAAGGAGCTGCAGAAGGAGCTGCAGGGCAGGCAGACTCAGCAGGCCTCCCTCCAGGCTCTGTGGTCTCAGCTGCAGCCTGAGGACGAGGCCGAGGAGACCGCCGAGGCCGAGGAGAAGCTCCATGTGACGAGCAGCAAACTGAAGTGTCTGCTGAGGCAAGTGGACCGCGACCTCAGCTCTCTTCAACAGCGTCTGGTGAGAGTTTAACGAATAAACTTTTCTTTGTCATGTCAAACAGCAATCCTGAACTTATGAACTTCTTATATTTAAAAACCAGATTGTTACCACAGGGTATATGCAGGGATCCTGGAATTAAATACCTCTTCAGACCTTTTTAAGACCATTTCCATGATTTTAAGACCTCATGACCACTTCCGAGTGCTAAAGTTAGCGACACACTTAAACTAACATTTTCCAAACATTTATTGTAAGACAGAGACAGCTAATGCAATAAAATTCAGATTGATGCAGTGGGAACAAAACACAAGGGAATGAATGAAAACCCAATGCAAGGTTTATTAGAGTAATATCACTAATACTCGAGAGCAACAATCTTGTTCCCTGTAACACAAACACACACACACACTTGAACTCTTTTGAATATAATTACTGTAGGCTACTTTATATCAGTCCTTAATGTTATTGTCTTTTTTTACGTGTGTTGTGTCACAAGTAAAGGAATTGGAGGTCAAGAAAACTATGTTTAAGACTTTTTTAATACACTTTAAGATCCTGCGGGACACCCTGTGTATGTTCAAATTAGGGATGGTGAAATAATAATGTGTCTTTTATTCAGGATCGTGAAACTGCATCAGATGTCCAAGGCCAAAGCACATCTGCAGATCCAAAGAAAGGTTCCTCGACTCAAAGGTGTGCAGAAAGACTTCAGTATATTGGCATTTATTAATACAGTACTCTTTAATGTGTCTGAAATCCATAATTTGTTGATGACAAGTTGACTTACAAAAGACTGCAGATACTCAAAAATATGTCCTTATCACTCAATAGTGTGTGTGTTTCCTTTATTCCTGTAATAAACGTTGTCCATGTGTCTTGTGCGTCATGCAGAGAGAAGAAAGGCTCGCCCCCGCCTCGCTCCTTCTTTTACCGGGTCCTTCGAGCTGCCTTCCCCCTCCACCTCCTCCTACTGTTTCTGCTGCTCCTCCCCTGTCTGATTCCTCAGTCAGAGAGCGACCCCGGCTGTACTGGGGCCAACAACTTCGCCCGGTCCTTCTACCCCATGTTACGCTACACCAACGGCCCACCGCCAACCTGACAGAAATGTACTTAGGAAGAAGATATAAAGACTGAAAACAATAATGAAAATCACAAGCCACCTCTTTGCCACACCTGAACAAACATGTAGGAATGATGTCAAGCTGATGAAGTGATTGTCTTCCAAAAAAAAGTTATTAAGGGGTCTTTGAACAGATTGTATTTATTTCACAAACAAAATTAACTGTTTCAATTTGGAAAACCACCACATGTGATCACAAATGCAGATATTTTAGTTTAATAATGGAAAGATCTGCAGCCTCTTGGAGATCTCCCTTTAAGGAGTGTAGATGGGGTGTCTTGACACTTGTATAGGGGTAAAGCAGAAAACATACAGTGTAATAACAATAACAGGTAAGATACATATCTGAGATACAGCGAACATATTCCAGTGAGTTCATTTGACAACGAGAGGCCGGAATTAAGAAGAAAAAGAGTTTCCAAACAGCATAATAGTGACTGTAACAACTCCCTGTTAGATTTTTTTGAACTGTTGACATTTATTTTTGTCTAAACTGGCGCTTAAAAGAAGAAAATCATGCATAATCTATTTTTATGTGGGAATGAATTCTTCAAAAAGTTTATTTTTTACATCAAAGACACTTAAAATGTTAATGTTATCTTTATGAAGCCAACTGTTCGGCACTTTCATACACAATTGTATGAACATGTTTTTTTGAGGCTATTTGTCTTGAGTTGATCGTAAGTAGACATGTTTATGCCTCCCGGTGCATTGTTGAAACACTAGATTTAGCAGGAGAACTTGTATGTACAAAATGTAAAAATACAATTGTTATTTATAACATCAAATGGTTGATGTATGCTCCTACTTTTCTCGTCGTAAACATTTTCTTAACTCTGTTTACTCAAAGTACTTGTTTTGCCTAGAATGATGAACAAATAAAAATGTAAATATGCACTTTACAGAGGGATGCAGTATATGCTTTGGTCAGTGAAGAGTAGTATAGTATGTCGAAAAAAGGTTTTTAAAAAGTTGTAGTATCGTATGTCAGAAAAAGTCATTAAAAATAATCATAGTATGTGGAAAAAAGTAAAAGAAAAAGTCTGTAGAAAAGATGTAGTATAGTATGTCGAAAAATGTCATAGTATAGTTTGTGGGAGTTATAGTATAGTATGTCCGAAGAAATTTATAGTATAGTATGTCGAAAAAAGTTTTAAAAAACTCATAGTAAAGTATGTTGATAAAAGTAATGAAAAAAAGTCAGTATAGTATGTCGAAAAAGGTTTTTAAAAAGTCGTACTATAGTATGACGAAAGATGTCATAGTATAGTTTGTGGAAATTAGTTTAAAAAATAAATTATAGTATAGTATGTCGTAGGAAATGTAGTAGTAAATAAGGCATAGTATAGTGTGTCGAAAAAAGTAATGAAAAAAAGTCAGTATAGTATGTCAAAAAAGGTTTTTAAAAAGTCGTACTATAGTATGACGAAAGATGTCATAGTATAGTTTGTGGAAATTAGTTTAAAAAATAAATGATAGTATAGTATGTGGTAGGAAATGTAGTAGTAAATAAGGCATAGTATAGTGTGTCGAAAAATGTAATGAAAAAAAGTTAAGTATAGTATGTCAAAAAATGGCACAGTATAGTTTGTGGAAAAAAGTTAAAAGAGTGATAGTAAAGTACGTTAAAAGTCATACTATAGTATGTCGATAAACGTCATTTAAAGAGTCAGAAACATGTCGTAGTATAGCCAAAAGTCATATAAAAGTCCTAGTATAGTACGTCAGAAAACTTAAATCTGATATTATAGTATGTCATAAAAAGTTATAAAAAAGTCATTGTGTATGTCATAAAAAATCTTAGGATAGTTTGTCATAAAACTTCATAAAAAGTCATAGTATCGTATGTCATAAAAAGTAACAAAATAGACGGAGTATATTTCACAAATAGTAATAGTATCGTGCGTCCTAAGAAATCGTTCAAATCTCATAGTAAAGTATGTTTCTGCAAGTCATAAAACGTCAGTGTAATGTCAGAAAGTCATTAAAATGTCATATAGTATGTAATGAAAAGCAAAAAAAGAGGTCAAAGTGACTTTTTAAGATCCTGCAGACACCAAAGTGCCTCTGCAGATCCAAAGAAAGCTTTCTCTACTCAAAGGTTTGCAGAAAGACTTACGTATTTTGCCTTTTAGTGAGAAAGGTTTACTTGCAGATGCGCAGGAGTGTTTTCAGACTCTCCTGATTTCGTTGAGGTATGTCCTTATCACTCAATAGTGTGTGTATTTCCTGCATTCCTGTAATAAACATCCATGTGTCTTGTGTGTCATGCAGAGAGAAGACATGCCTCGCCTGGCTCCTTCTGCCTTCCTCCTCCTCCTCCTCCTCCTCCTCCACCGTCTGATTCCCCAGTCAGAGAGCGACCCCGGCTGTACCGGGGCCAACAACTTTGCCGGTCCTTCTACCCCATGTCACGCTACACACCAACGTCCCACCGCCCACATGATCGTCTTTTTTTCTCCTACCAAAGTACATTTCGGAGAACATAATGGAAAAACACAGGTCGTATTTTTGTCACACAGAAATTGTATTTCTATTCATAAAGATTTGATCTGAGAACAGAATTTTGTATTTATTTCACGAACAAACCCATTTAACTGTATTTCAATCATGACAAACACCACGTTAACAAAAAAGCCAATATTTTAGTTGAATAATGCAAAGATCTGCAGCCTAAATGTGGAGGCGTAAAGCAGAAAACATACTGGAGCAGTGGCAGTAACAGGTAAGATATTTTAAATATCCTTCAGCTACTGTAGAGGCCACCGTGCAAATTCCAGCAATGATTGGAAAATCAGCTGGAAGCCAAATAAGATGTGGAAAAAAAACAAAAAAAACAACATTTTCAGTATAAAAGTGACTGTAAACAAGTCCTTGCTTAGCTTTTATCAGATGTTTTTTTAATTCAAATGTATACATTATCCATTCATTTTATTTTATGACATTCCATTTTTTTACATCAAAGACTTAAAATTGTAATGTTACTTTTATGAAGCCAACCGTACATAATTAAGGCAGTTTTATACACATGATTGTGTAAACATATCTTTTTAGACATAAAATATAAAACATAGTTCGTAGTTCGGTCAAACTGCATGGTGGAGCACACTGGCGATACCGTTTGATAATTGATGGAATACCCAGAAGTCCTTTCACCAGAAACAAACTAGGCACATTATCACAATATTGTCTGGGAAACAAAGTACAACCTAAGTACACAGTCAAAATACAGTTTGCAAGAATGCATAAAGAGTGTGACCAGAGGAAAAGCATATATTTACATATATTATGCGCCCTTCTTGCAGTGATCCTGATTGTCGAAGCACGACTGTGCACACGATGACTAGCTACTGTAGACAGCTCTAAGATACAAAAATAATCCTCCTGTTCTTTAAGCAAAACTTCACAGGTCGAGTGCAATGTTGTCTTAAGAGCAATAATGGTTATGATACTTGTTCCTCTCTGAAAACACATGTTATGTCTCTGACGAGGAAGCCAGGACTGTACGGGGACAATTGACCAATCTGCAATTCTCAAATACTTTTTCAATCTTTCAGTGGTCTAACTGAAATGTTTCCTGTCAATGTTCTAAGCTAGATGGGTATCTACGTCTACTACTAAAATAGACTGTCATTTTAACCAAGACAAAACAATGTTTAGCATTTAGCAACAACAGTTCCCATATTTTAGCCACATGTATGCAGTCAAAGTCTTCCAGGTGCTGTAGTTGTTGAATGCTAACTAAATAGCTATACCCTCTTCCATCACATGATGTGTAATTTTGCATTAAAGAAATAGTGAATACAGTACACTTGCTTGCATTTCTCGCCAAGAGTTAGACGAGAGGATCGAAACCATTCATGTGTGTGTATGTCAATTATGACAGGAACTTGTTGTTACCAGCAACTCTAAAGCTCAACAACATATCTCATTTGTTTAATCTGTACAAAAAAAACCCTAAAATGTCACATTGGTTATGTTTTTTGTACATATTAAACAACCAACATGTCATATATTATTAGTAAGTTTCAGAGGCGCTGATAGCTAGCTGTTTCCCCCCCGTCTTTATGCTAAGCTAAGCTAACCGTCTGCGATACATATTTATCGTAGAGATGGGAGAGTGGTATTGATCAATTTACAGATTAAATGAATAGATGGGAATGTTTGTCTAGTCCAGAGAAATAAATACCTTTTTAGGTATTTATCATTTGGATGAATAAAATATGCAAATTTAATATACACACTCAGCCATTAAATAAACAGCTACCTCGAAAGAAGATGTATAACAATTCACTATATTGTCTTTTTATACATCATCATATCACCCAAACCCATCTATATCCAACAGGGCTTGTTCATATCTCTTTTTGTCATTATTTACACCCAGCGCGCTCTGTTGGACCTCCAGAACAATACCAGACACGGACGATAAATATTTGAATATGATCCGATATGAAATTTGCTTCTCAGCTCAAGAGAATCACGGCAGTAACATATTACATCAACGTCTAAGCAAGAGCTGGTGCTCCAGGCCAAATTATCAATAAGAATTGGTTTCCAGTCTAATTTTTCAATATGTAGTGATACGGCTGTGAATACCGAGCGTTTGGTCTGTCTGCAGAGTGACGTCCTACGATTCAAGAGTTCACCATCATGAGTACACGGTGTCACAGAATTCAGCAAAATGTTCCAGCAAAAAGTCTCATCAGTCTTGTGAATTACTTTTGTGCAAAGCGGTGAAAACGCATTGCATGGAACTACTTCCGTTCACCTCCGCTCGCAGTGCCGCTGGGAGTCCAGGTACCCGAGGGTCCGCTACTGGAGCCGTGGGGCCGAGCAGCAACCTGCGCCTGGTCCCCGGGCTCCTGCTGGGAAGGCCGGCGGGCCAGACGGGAGCCGTGCATGATGTGGGCGTCCAACATCTCCAGCAACAGGTCATACAAAGGCACCATGTTCTTCATTTTCATGCAGTGGAGGTGGTCCATGCCTTTGTTGCTGCATGTTGGGAAAGAAGAAGAAGAGAGCACCGAAGGCAAGAGCTTTGTTTAATAATAATGCATGAAATCAGCAAGTTATTCTCAAAAAGGTACCATTCTCTCCAACACATAAATTAGCAATTTTGTATCGAGAACATCCATGACTATGGGGTCCTTTTACCTGGCATGGCGGATGTGTGAGAGCATCATGAGCAGGTGGGCGAGGCGGGTGTACTGTTGGCGGAAGCTGAGGCCGGTTTTGGCGATGGCCCACACCAGAGCGTCCGTCACGGCGTCCAGAAGACGCAGCAGCTTGGAGCGACTCTGCAGCTCCTCGCTGCCCTCCGACGAGTTGAGGCACATGTCTGGTGACACACGGAGAGGAGCAGACATCTTGATTTTAACAAATTACGATTGATGCATTGTGATGATAATGACAATTCTGGTGCGATTGGACAAATTGACATCCAATCTTTTTCATCTCCGACTACTTTTATGATAATTAGTTGCTTTATTCTGCCTTCATTTTAGTCAAAGCCTTTATTTTGAAATAAATATTGGCTAAATGTCTAAAACGAATTCAGCCACAACTGTACAAATTACTGTATAACTTTTCAATTATGTCACAAGGTTGGTGTCAAATATTTCATTTTTTACATTCTGCTTATACACAAGTGTTCAAACGCACGAAAAGCTAAAATTGAGGAGATTGGTGCAAAAACTATGAGCCCTGTTCGACTCGCTGGCTGAGGGATTTAAAAGGGAAAACAGAAACATTAGTCGGATGTTAATTACTCCACGGAATAGCTGCTCACCAGAGAGACTCTGACCTTGTTCATCCTCAAACAGGCACAGTTTGTTGCTGCGAGCATTCAGCAGAACCAACGAGAGCATATACACAGTGTTCCCATTAGGCTTTTCACTGGTAAGTTATTTAGCTGGTCCCCTTGCCAACCCTGTGCAGACTCCCACACAGACAAGATCACAAGCTGAGACACCAATCACTCAACTGTGGCTTCACGTAGTCACATGTCACAGACACAAACATGCATCTCCTTGTCTCACCTGCACACATAGAGAGGGCATAGGCTGCACAAAGGTCTATGTACACACACACACACACACACACACACACACTTACTGGAGTTAAGGAGGATCATGGCCTTGAGGCAGACGTACTCCTCTCTCTGGAGCTTGAGTTCTCTCACCCTGGACGTGGCAGCTATCAGCATATCAAAGATCTCCGAGAGGCCCTGGACACAGTTCCCCTCTTCTCTACCATGCAACGACACACAAACCTCTTTATTTTTTTGCCTTTTGGGAAATTAGGTAGAAATCTTGTGATGTTTTGCAAAAATGCAGCATGGATTTAACTCCCACCAACATCCAAAAGATGGCAATGGAGCGGTACTTGTTTAGCAGTTAATATTTCCGTAAAGGAATTCTCGGCTGGATTATTAGATAGTTTTATTAACACTTCTGTAACAGAGTTTGACTGAAAGTTGCAGAAATAGCAGAAGATTGCAGTCGTAGAAAGTAGCTGAGTACATTTTTATTCCACTACATTTCAGAAGGAAATATTCATCTCTAATTTCCCGTTACTTTTCAAAATAAATCCTACAAACAACGGCTGCAGAGCATGCACTGCACTATTTCGAAGGTATAATATGATCAGGTCTACCGCAAAGGAAGTGCCGGTGAGTCAGAGAGGTCAAGACGCTTTGTTTAAGCTTTAGAAGCAGCCGAGTGTCACCAGAAACTTTTCATTGAGTGCAAGCACAGATGCAGGCAGATCTACTCATCAGTTTCTAAATGACAGAGCTGCGGAGGAGGTCGCAGTTTGAACTCCCACATTGGAAATTAAGCTATATGTTTCTTAGTTATTAGCAGTATGATCTAAATCGCATTGTGGCCGGCCTTGCACTGAACATGGGATGGATGATCTTTGAGTTCAGTTTATTGTACTCTAAACAAATGGGGGCTGGGGCACATCGTGCACTGCATTCTTAAGACCGATACTGATGTTGATAATTGAGAAGGAGAAAAAAAAAGAAAGAAAAAAAAAGGACAAACAACAAACACCAGTGTTCCTTTTTGCAATCATAAATAAACAAACAAGACTTACAACTTCAAGTGGAATCCTCGTCAAAATTATTAAAATTTCAGTCCTGGTTGATTTTGTGACACCCGTGGTTACTGTGGTAACAGCAAGTGAAGTTTAAAAACACTCCTTGAGCAGCTGCTTTGTCAGACATACACCAGTAACGATGTGATAGATACATGCACAGTTTCCTGTGAATCCAATGTGCGTGTGAAAGAAATTTGAATCGTGCGATAATGGCGGACCCCGCCACTAACAATAAAACTATAGAAAACTATGTAAAACTACATCCACAGTGATGATGATGATGATGATGCCAAACTGTCCCTTTAATCAAGCTTGTGCGGTCGATATGCGAGATGTCGGCGGTGGTACCTGCTCAGGCTGAGGTCAGGGGAGAAGATAAGTTTCCCCGGATGGTCCACTGACCTCCACATCAGTCCAATCATCAGCACCTCCAGCCAGCAGCACTCCAGCAGGTGCACTTGGTCCAAAAGGCTGAGCTCTACAAACCCTGAGGAAATGACATGATCAAACATTAACCGTGTGCTGCCAGTGATGCTCCACACAGACGACAAGCAGCACTCATCGTGTCCAAACTAGTGCTGAAACGATAGGTTGATTGCAGTCCTTATTCATGAGGTAATGTATCCAAATCAGGTCACAAGCAAGTTAAGGACAACATTTGTGGGGCCATGTACCCACTGCCATGTACCCTGTGCTGTTATCTGTTTTCAGCCAAACTGTGAGTGACTCCGTCGAGTAGGGACACACAAACACGTCACCTCAGGGTGAGGGAAAAGGTTTCTGGGTCATAGTGTCCGCCTGAAGCAAAGGAAGAGAAGCCATGGCTGAAAATCGCCTGAAGTCACAGCCTTCCATTGGTTGGTCTGTCACAATCAGCACAGGCTCGACTCCCATGCTGAATAAAGCCGAGACACTTACAGCGGCTAGCTAAGATACAGTCTATTATGCATAATATATCTCAACGAATGTAATGTCACTCAAATGTATCGTGATTTTCCTTTAAAAGGTTCCCTGCATACCCAGACACACACCTGGAATCTTCTTGGCCCAGCTGATCATGTGAACCAGCTCCTTATCAGCCAGGTTGGTGAGCGACATCATGACGTTTGCTTCAGTCAGCGGCCTCCTCATGTCCTTCATGAGGTAGATCTCCGGCGGCTCCGCCTCCATTATGCGCCCGATCAGCTGTTCTGGGGTCAGTGCGGGAGGGTGGGGCTCGTTTAACAAACCCACTGCCGGTCCGGCCAACGTCTTTGGTCCGTTGGTTCTGCCCTGTGAGGACAGACGGGTCACCCGCCTCGCCTGGGGGTTCCTGTTGTTCCCACGCTCCTTTCGCATACCTGAGACAAAGAAAACAAGCCGTTTTACAATGGCGCTGGACATATTTCACCATCCATAGCTACTGCTTGTGAAATATGACTATTGCTCGTTTGATTTTCAGGATTTCTGTTTTGGCCTCTTGGAGGCAGTAAAAAATGACCGACATCATCACAATCAGATGAACTTATTAGCAAACAGTTGCTTATTAACACCTCCTATAGATATGGAGCATCAGCAGCAGCTCCGTCTTTGGTCTCCTCAGGGAAATATCTGGCTCTGACGCTGTTAAACGATCCACAACGTTCACCAGCTAGTTGCCGACTTTGACTGCGTTTTGAGGCTGGGCAGGTGGTGAACAGTGTTTTTTCAGAGGGTTTTTTGTTAGACTTTTGCTGGAAAGGACCGTTTAATAAGTCGATATTCCCCAAAAAGCTTCATAAAGCTGCGAGAATACATGGCTAAAAATCTTTATTATGGCTGCTTTAAATGCTAAATACAGTGTGGGTCGCTAGAAATCCCAGACAGCAAACAACAATCTTCTCCACATTAGCAGCTGTTAAACAGATTAAGTTTACGTTGGATCGAAGAACCACCTCTCCTGGCTGCTGGAGCGGGATCATGTTGCTCTGGGAAAAGGAGCAACATGACTCTAGAACAAACAAAGCCACGGGGAACTTTTCATCTCCTGACTTTTCATATGACAACCAGAACAGCATGTTGGTTAAAAAAAAAAAAAAGAGATGATATGTTGTCTGGTTACAGTTTAATGTTCTTTGCGGGCAGAAATAAGAAATAAGAGAATACAAAGAAACTTACCACACTTGGTCATGCCAACTTCACAGCATTTGCGAAGGCGACACGCCTGGCAGCTCTTGCGGCGGTTCTTGTCTATAGTGCATTGATTGGTTGCTGGACAAATGTAGTCATTGTGTCCTGAGACGACAAGAAGAAGAAGAAGAACAAGAACAAGAAGAAGAAGAACAAGAAGAAGAAGAGATGACAAAAAGAAAAACAAAAGAAGTATGGATGGGGAGTATGGAATAATGGATGGGGAGTGACAGAGATGGAATGAGAAAAGTAGAAGAAAATAAATGCATTTTGAGGCACCGTCTCACTGCAAAATGAGCGCTCACTGAAGGTGATGACATTTGTGATGTAATTCAATCATGTATGAGCTCATGAATCTGGATTACAACTGTACTATGATGTGCTAGTATTAAAATTCTCATAGCGCTCCGTGTTAATGATGCAAATTGTTGTTTTGTTTTTAGACTATTTAGCATGTAAGATGTTCATCTTACATGCTAAATAGCACTAAACACAGAGTAAGTTGAATGATTTATGACCAAATATCTGCAAAACTAAAGTATTGGTTGAAATGAAAATGCTGACCTCATGATGATGCTAAAGGAAAAGTTAAGGGATCAACAAAGTTATCACGGCTATCTTGAGTTGGACACGCTGTGTTATCTGCGTGTCTCACCTTGGATGCTCCTCTTGAAGAAGGCCTTGCAGCCCTCACACGACCAGACGCCGTAGTGGTAGCCCGAGGCGTAGTCGTGACACACGGCACAGTAGTGGAGGTCGGCCTTCCCGCCGGACGACACCACGGCTTCCTCGCTCTCCTGAGAACGCCTCCTCACACTCTTACTAACAGATACGTTTCAGTCATCGTTTCAAGACAAGAGAAGAAAGAGAAACACGTGGAACGAGTCATTTAATGAATCATTACCATCTTTAGATTCTTTTGGCTTTTTGCCGCCTTCGTTAAGCAGGCAATAATTGAAAGAGACAGGACAAATGATCATTTTCAGTTATATTTTGACAGTAATTTTTGTATTAAAAATTCAACCGCGAATACCGACTAGGGCTGAAATAATTAGTTGATCCATAAATTAGTCGGTTGACAGTATTCTTCAATCATTTTGAAAATCAATTAATAAGTTGAGCCATATAACTGCGAGTAATTGCTGATTTTCTCAGCATGTTTAATATTTTGGTGCTTTTGGAATACAATAATCAGCAGATTAAGTGATGATTTAAAATGATTAGCTGCCGCTCTGCGACAGACAGGTGAGCTTGGGTGAGAGGTAACAGTGACAGTGTGTGCCAGAGTGAGGGCGTGATGCACCATCCTACCTGGTTGTTAAGACACTGTCCCGCTGCGTCAGCTCCACCCATGGACTCTGGATTGGCTGGCCGTGCTGAGGCCGAGTCTGGGAGTGGGGCAGGGTTAGGGGTGCCCCCACGTGGCCGTGGCTGGGCCAGAATAAGGAGGGGCTTAGTGACCGATGGACGGAGGGGCAGTCTGAAATGCCCGGGCTGGCATAAGAGAAGATAGTTGGACTGTAGAAAGGTATGGTGGTGAAGTCGTGGCCGAGGTCGGTGTAGGGGGACGGGATGCAGATGGGCTGGCTTGTTTCCAGGGAAAAGCCAGGAGAGGAGGAGCTGAGGACCGGAGGAAGGACGCGACAGTTAATTCGACTGGAGTCCACCTCCTGGAGCTGGAGGAGGGGCTGATCCTTTTCTAGGGAGGAGGCAGCGGCCATCGCAGCTATAGACGGTCTGCGTATCCCCGGCTTTAACGCATCATCGACAAAGAATATGAGCCTAGGATGGAGTTATCTCCTGGTGTCAAGTTCACTGGCCTTGGAATATCAAAGCAAAGACCAGCAGATCTACCAACACAGGCCGGCGTGGTTTAATGTTTCTCATGAGCTCACATTGTAGACTCCCAGAGCGATGAATGACTCCTTTGGCTGACTTTGACTCTGCTCACCCGTAAAATGCAAGATGGATCACATGATCAAACGGATATCAGACGACCCAGAGGGTAGTGAACACAGTCTTCCCAGAGCGAGGGAGATATTCAGTGCTCAGCCTCTGTCCAGCCATGTCACATCATTGAGTGGTCGCACATGGAGTGCTATCCACCTGCAAGACAAAGAGAGAAACGGTAGTTTTCAGATGAAGTACTGGTTGTGAAGTGTTATGGTGAATTTTGTGACATTAAGTCTGTTCTCAGTAGGGGCTGCGTCTGCCAATTCCTTTAAAAAAAAAAAGAAGTGGATGACAGTACCAGGTAACAGGTGTGATCACTTATCTTCTTATCGCGCGAGTAATGTGATGACACCTGAGCACGATCTATTTGCTGAAGATGGCCGTGAGACAGAGTCAAAAGTAATGTTTTTATATCACAGATCCCAAGGTAATATTTGTCTTTAAATTGTAAGAGATGTTTTATTTTACTAAATAAATACATTTCAAAAAAAATGTAAAATTGTATTTTTATAGTGACATTTTGCCACATTTGACCCAGGTTTTATTTTTTTTTTATATATATATATATATATATATATATATATATATATATATATATATATATATATGTCGGTATATTCTTTAAATTAGACTAACTTTCATAAACGAACTACAAACAAATGCAGGACAAATCAAGATCTTGCATTAGGCCTGTATTAAAAAAAAATCCATTTCAGACAGCCAACAATCCGAGTAGAAAAAAACACATTTCTGGCTGTCTGTGGTTAAAAACCTTCAGAAAAAGTCATACGGATTTATACTTTTGCTCTACTAAGTCACACACAGATTCTTCTTTCAAATAAAACTGACTATGTTCATTATTCAGACACACAAGGCAAACACTGTCTGAGAAGTAGACGCTTCCAGTTGGAATAAGATAATACTGCTGCAAGGTGGATTTTCTTTTAGAATGGCAATGACGAGAGGAAATAGGAAATCGGGATTTACTTTGTACTGTAGACAGACACAGCTGGTAGATCAATAAATATAACACACACACAAGTACAGTCTATGTTAGTTTACTCTTACGACATCAGATAAAGCTAATCCAGACGAGTTAATCATTCGTGGGTGGCAGGACTCTGTCTTCAGCCGAAGTTGGTACACATTGTCTCTGCCTTTCTGGCATGAAGCTCACTTTTGGAAGTCATAATTAATCCAGAAGAAAAAAAGGGTCCGTTAATCTTCCCATAGGGCTGAGACGCTCTTTTGGTTTTGCTTGCCAACAAAAGTCAATAATCCGTAGGAGTAGCTGAAGTCTTGCGCAGTCAGCGTAAAATGAGCACCGCTGAAAACTGGCGGCAATTGACCTCACAAAGTTGCAACGAGCACATGGGATCATTAAATAGTTTTGTTACCGTGTAAATCGGCAGTATAAATTTTTATGATGTCACATTAAAATATCAGCGTATAAATCACTCTTACATCTGTGGAAAGACTTTGGGGAATGGAGTCATTTAAGCGTACCGATCATTGCTTTCATTGTCAACAACCCTCCAGCTACTTCATTTTTACCACCAGCTGACTGCTACTTGAGTTACTGTACGTGAAAGTCATGACACGCTAAATCAAATATTAAAACTGGGCACAATTATTCTCAGAATCTTCCAATAGTCTACGACCGTATTGTTGCGTCTAGAATAAGAGATCCAGGACTTCCACTGACGCAACAAAGAAGAGAAGTTTTTCTTTTTTTTTTAAATTGAAGCCTTTGCTGCATTGTAGAAGTGTGGACACGTAACAGGTGGGTTAGCATCTAAAACGGAAAAAAAGTGAATGTAAGAATAAATAAAGTAAATTAGACAATTTTACAGTAGTTTGTACAAAATTTCAAATATTCTCGCTGATGGTCTTATGTGGGTCATATAGAGGAGTCAGTCTTCAGCGGTTTTAGGCTCACATTCAAACCCTGACGTTAGCATTTTCACAAAAAATGTTAACATGCTGAATAAGTCACTTGTCACTATGCATTTTGAATTCGGTGCAAAAACGAGGATAGTATTCACGTTCAAACTGTTGCGATTGGGCCGACCGCCATGGTTTTTGACTTTGTGATGTTTCAGACACATCAGCCTTCACAGATACTATGAAAGTCCATTACTCTCAGCTGTTACAACAGCTTCAAGGGCAACAGAATTTATTATATTCTTAAATGAAATTTGTTTTGACAAACAACCTGTTTCTGGCTGATAGTACCGAGTGTCTTGGCAGTAGGAGGATGGATTTACCTCCGTCTCCTTTGGGTTCATCAATTCTTACCCAACATCATTCTAGACTGATGCGATGGCAGGAAGTCAACGAGTTTGAGGTATTCTGCGTTTGAGGTTTATTCACGCCGCCTGCCAGCTCATCTGTTTCTGCTCCAATCGTGGAAAAATGATTGATGAAATGAAGTAATACACCGTCTTATCAAAATATGTGGCCCTACCATCAATAATACGCAAACGCAAATAAAAATGTCATTACACTTGTAATCGTAAAGATCTACAGGTCATATGTTCCTGAAAGCAATTTTTTTTTCAAAGGAAAGCGCCGTTTCGTTTCACTAAGTTTCCAACGCCCTTGTGTTTGTAGCCAATGAACTGACGCCTAAAACAAATGAGTCACTTGAAGAGAACAGAAAAGAGACTGTGGCAACGTTTGGTTGCTTCATCTCATCTGCCATTTGGAGGTGAAAGCAGATGTGGAAGAGTTTCCTTTGAAGCTTTGACCTAGCCTTCAAACCCTCTTCACTGTCACACTCTCCAGCAGCTGGCAGCTAATTGTGAAAGAAAACCTCCTGCTCTGCACAATAAACGCTCAGGAATATACAGTAAACCACCGTGGCTTTATTGAAATGAAGTTTTAAGGTGTGAGGTTTAAATGTCTTGAGGAAGAGGTCTCCATCATTACTACCTTACAAGGCTATAACACAGAACGCACAGGTCTGATAGTGTGTAGTCCAGAGCATCCAAGTCTTTGCAGGAGTATATGCTGCTCTCTATTGTGCATCAAAGGCACAGAGCAGTAACTGCACCAACATAAAAAGGAACAAAAAAAAAAAAAGGTTTGACGCTTTTCAGCCAAACTGTGCATAACAATTATAAACTGTTAATACTTAAATTGTATGTCTTTTCAGGCTGGTTATAACCATTGCCACATACCTTGCATATAGCAACATTTAGGCTAGGCACTGCGCTAGGGGGACAATCTAAAGCGTGCACAAAAAACATATCTACAAACAAAATATGTTCTTGCTTCTTCAAGTTTGTTGTCCATTTGAACTAATTAGCTAATTTAATAAAAGGAACCTTTAATTAAATACATTTAAATATGTGATTTAAAGGCATCTTAACCACATCAAATCACGTAAACTCCTCAAGAGGCAGAGGCGGCAAGTAGTGCTACTTAGCTAGTGCTAGTTAGCGTTTAGCAGTTTGTCCACATGTTGCTTTGTTATTTCGATATAATTTGATTTTGCTTCCGTCTCATTCGCGTAGCACAACACAACTCAATAATTAAGATGTTTGAGCATCAAAATGGATTTTTCTACTGCAGGAAACAGGAAAGAATGTATAAATCTGGTCTTAACAAATAGGTACAGCGCTTTTTTGGCTTTGTATGGAAGATTGGACACCAGGCAACCTCCATATTCATACAGTTGGCAAACATTCATGCAGCTTATACATTAAATGCATTGCACACATACAGACATGCACCGAGCATGTCCCCCAAAAGCATACACAAATGTTGAAACCAAATAAAGCAATATCTGAAGTGACAGTACTGTTCTTGGTCATTAGCCAGAAGTGCATGCCTTTTACACAAAGCCCAAGGCCATGTCGTTTTCCCATCCTAAAACCTCACTGCCTCCCTAAAGTCAGCCGGAAACGGATGCGAGAGAAGAAGAGAAAGAAGCCGAACATTACTATATACAGCGAGGGAGTGGGAGTGCTGATTAGCACCAGAGAATGTGGAAAATCTCAGTGAATTGTTTGCCCCGCTGTAGAAAAAAACCTCAGGTTCACAGCAAGAGACGTCTGCTTTACAGTTAAAGCAGGTATGAATTAAACTTGAACATTAAACATAGAAGGCTGTGTGATAGGCTAAGTCACATTCTACACTGCACTATAATAAAGGATGTTCCGAATAAAAAAAAATGAAAAAATGACAATGAAAATGTTAACCTCTAAATAATATACGGAACTAGAACATTAATTTCCTTGCATTTCCTAAAAACTCTGCATGACACCAAACCAAAAAAAGATCTTTACAGTGAAAGCAATCTCTGAACAAATACATATAATGTATAATAAATGCAATCAGCAGTGTGACATCAGCAATTTGCTAAAAAACTAGAATAAATCAATGCTTGAACTGGAGACTGTTGTGGTGATCCAACATCAGATGCAAAGTTCAAACAGGGGGAATTCTTTCTGCGAGCTCCTCTGCATCGCAGCTGCTTGTTTACACAGAGATGAGTGCTTTTTTGAAGTAGGCAAATATTCACATTAGGTTCTTTAATTATGCCTAATTCCCAGTTTCACAAAATAGACACGAATCAGATCAGGGGTTTATATGAATATCCAAATATGATTTTGGATATATCTTGAGATTATAAGACGTCACAGTGGGTGTGATACATTTATGATAAGCAGCATCTTCCTTTACATAGTCTTTGAGAAAAGCTGATTATGTCCAGTTTTGACCTAGAAATGTTGTTTTTGAATAAAATCTCACCATCTTGCTGGAGCTTATTCTGTCACCCATTAACCCACCAGTCTAAGTACATTTGACACACACAGTTACAGGCCTCCTAAAGTTAAACAATAATAAAATATCAGAGGGACACACAGGATTTCACCCACCCTGTCTGCAGACTGCTGATTCACCCCAAACATGAATAGGTAAAAATTTCATAAACAGGGAGATATTCTTACCTTTTCCTCCACAAACACCAGTTTCAGACAAAGTTTGACAATATGAAGTCCTGCTGCGGTGTCACGTGCCCGTAAAGTGTGAAATAAACAGTGCGGGGAGCTGCTGTGAGCCGCAGGGAGGCCTAACAACCGAGTCAATTCACCGACAGTCAGATTGCGTTCATATAAGACACACGGCTGTTGCTGTCAGCCCGCAGACAAATCACCAGCTGCGTTATGGGAAATTATGTCAAATCGACACAATAAGGTGCACACAAGATCCAGTCAGTGCTTTCAAAATAAAATCCACCCTCGTGAACACTTTGCTGTTTTTTGTTTTTCGCGATCGGTCATCAGCATTGGCGTTAACGTCAATATGTTGATATGAGTAAACTGAAAAATGCACCAATTAAAATGGAAATACTTTTTTTTTCTTTTGATGATTTTGAAGAGTTTGTTTTGGTTTGTAATCTGGTTGTGCTTATGGCATAAACAACAGTACTTGTTCCTGTGACCCCCAAATACTAAATGAAATGCCATGCTTCCTTTGGCTTTCTGTTGATCGTACAGCCTTATGTGTGTACTTTATACTGCGTGTTTCACGCCGTGTATTGTCTTTTATTCCCGTTTCCTTTCTTTTGTTTTCCTGTAAAGCATTTCCAAACTTTTTCTCTGAGAAATACTATGAAACAACATGCTTTACACAGTTATAGCCAAACATATTGTTTAGTTGATGATGATCCATGATTAGCTGTCCTTCTACTTTTGAGTGTGATGTCCATAAAGCAGCCGGTTTGTAAAAATGTGGCAAAAATATTAAACAGAAGACATATTAAAATAGCTATCAACCAAACTATGAGACTCTCTTTTTACTTGTAAATAGGTGCTTTTATTTTGAAGGAATTCTGTCTTAGTTCCATCTTTTATATTATTTTGTGAACTTGACAGCTGTTCAAGGAAAGTGGCTCTGCGAAGTCAGAATAAACCACACCTTCCTGGTTGGTGTGTTTTCACAGTCAATCGAATCCTAATTTGTCATTTGTTTGAATGTTAAACATGTAAAACGTCTCATTTGACTTGTTAAATGTTCCCTTCCACTGAGGGCACATTTTGGAGGCTACCCACAAGCTCTGCAGATACTGTCACACAGAAACCACGTCGTCATCTTGGTACCAGTTAGTAACTTCATCTAGGATTCTTGTGATGTTTACTTTGGCATTTACAGTGCAAACAAAATGTAAAATGCATCCAATCTTACTGGCTTCCATCTAAGAAATGATTATCAACCATTCAAAAACAATCAGAAATGTGTGTGGATTTTGTCTTGCATCATTTCATCCTCATCAATAGGCTTGAATATTTAATCAATGCAACATAAATATAACATATCTGACTGTGAGGTCTTTTTTTTTTTGGCAGCCACAAACAGAAATAAGGCCAAAATGTAATTTGTGGTAACATTTACTTGTCTTAGAGTTCTGATTTCCACGTGTTTACCTCCTCGTGTTTGCTTCCCATGGACCAGTGACGGTGTTAACGCATCGTTATCCCCCAGGGCATGTTTGGCATACATTACAGGTCTGGACTAGCGCGGTGTTAAATGTCAAATGCGGACACTCACTCATGCAGCTCAGCCGAAGTCTGACCTCTGCTTTCCTCTGAGCTCATTAGCAAACAGTCCGGAGAGGAAGTTGCTTATGATTCTGCAACCAAGCCAGCAAATAATGCCACACATATTTAATACTATCTCAAAAGTGCATATATATATACAGTTAGTACTTTTGAATTATCAAAGAGATAAATTCAGCTAAACTCAGGTGCTCCATTGACTGCATCATCGTAAATAATATCAAGCAAACGGTAGAAATACATGCATTTAGTTTTAACTGATTTCCCTTTCTTTTGACTTTAGAGTTATAAAAAAGGCTATTTTTCCTCGATGACTTCTATCTGAGTGTTAATAAAGGAGTTTTAAAACAAAATATATTTACTGGTGGTTGTTTGCCAGGTCACGTTCACCAACTGGAGAACATCATCGTAGGTATTATTTAGTATTAATGGGGATTTACACATTAATTACTGTTACCTGTAAAAAATTGAATAAAAAAAATGCATAAAGATAACAGAAAAGCTGAAAACTAATATAGTTGACTGTTGATTGGTATTTTTTCTTGAAAATAACATTGTTTACATCCATGTTTACTTCATAGCAGTCTCCTTTCCTGCCTCCGTTAACGCATATACATTTGTTCACACTTTACTTCCACTGTTGTGGGTTTTTCAATGTCGACAATCGTTGGCTTGAAGTTGATTCTACCTTAATATCTAAAAGCTGGCTTAACACTTATTTGCTATGTGACCCGTGGTGAGATATTCTCACTAACACAGGAACTCAGTGACGAACACCCACAGAATACAAGAGAGATTGAAGTTCCTTCAGTCCACGCAGATTCATTTGTACTACACAGAATACAAGCAACTCGAGTTGTCCGGATTCAACTGAACTAGAGCAAAGAAATGAAACTTACTCTACCCCCCCCCCCCCTGCCCATGCAGGATGACCCCCCTTTACTCATCAGCCCTCAATGTTCATCGAAACAATAATTTCGTTCATCATGAATAGGGATTCATAACGGTTATTTGCATCCTTTTTCCCCCGAGGGAGTGGGCGACATCTGGGCCGCTGAGATAGTTGGTTCACTAATTAATCAATATCATAAGGGACCCCTGTCAGAGGATGCAGTCCAATGTCCAGTATCTGTGCATCTTATGTATGGGCCTATGTGCTGCTTGGATGGTAGCTTTGAATCTTTCCCTGCTTTGTCTCAGTCCCCCCCCCCTCCCTTCCTTCTTATTTATTAATGCTCCTGCCAAACTTCTGGAGACATCATCACACTGGTCAGCCAGTCACAGTGACCGAAGAAGATCCAGACATGCTGGTCCCTGGGCCCATACACAAAGGGCGTCCTGTTTTCCTCAGGTGTGGTAGTGACATCGCCGCCAGTCCCAACTGGACTTTACCTAATTTTAGGACTCGTGAGAGACATGAATCCTGTGACTATGTCAGTGACTGTATGACTATGCCGGGGCCTGAACTGAGTTTGATACAAAAGAGTACAAAAGTAAGACTACAAAGATTACCTGAGCAAACGTATAATATAGACTCAGAACCAAAATATAGATGTAAATGCATACATTTTACAGATAGATGAATAAACACATAGGAGAAAATAATATAGTGGCAAACGCATACATTTCTCCTCCCTCACCACCAACCTATTTACTCGTGGTTAAAAGCTCTGCAAGATACTTTCACCCTAAGCAATGAATCAATTATGAACATTGCTTTTGAATAATTTCCTGTAAATTAACCAATAGTTTCAGCACCGACTGCAACAACAAAAGCAATACAGGAAATTATTATTAATTTTGTAGTGTAATGATTTGATGATATTAGAGCGAATTATCCTTTGGTTTACATCACTACTCTCATTTGCATTGGTAAACCTATTAAAATGATTATGGAGTGATTTTTGCAGGGGCTCTGCACCAAACAAAGCTGTTGTCAAACAAAACGTTGCATGCACTTTTGAATTTGCATAATGCATCTTCAACACATTACATGCATTTCCCCTGAGATAAACACTGCGCACTCCTATAATCATGCCAATTTGGTGGTCTGCTAATTGCAGCGCTCCTATTGTTATTGTGCAAGCTGTGATGCCACAGTGACGTGCATCAGCAGGTTCATTAGTGCTGCAGGATCGGATGCAAACATCATTAGAGGAAAAAGCAAGAATGCTCTCTGTTGCCATTGTATTAGAGAAGTATAGCCTCATATAGAACAAGCACCACTAATACGCCCTATACCTGGGATGCTTTCTTCACACTCTACACCTGCTCTGCCAGGAGGCAAGGAGGCATTTTCACCCAAAAAGGTTTTCCCAGTCCTGGGCCTTTGCCACACCTTGCGATATAATTGGACAGAAATTACGATGCGCTCATTTGTCACGTCTCGAAATCCAATTTCGGTGATTACATTTTGTGCCTGTGCCGTCTGCAGAAGCTCATTTGAAAGTAACAGGTAATGGACTTTGGTCTTTACATTCTGACCAAACCTTCACGAGTGCACCGAAGGTTGCAAGGTGCACATTGTGCCAGGAGATGTGACTGCGGCTTCTCCCGTCTGTCTGTCATTTGGTTTGCGGCGACCTGAAGGAGCAATTTGCCTCCAAATTGGGCTTTTAACCCTTAGTTGTCATGATGGCACATAACCAGTGAATATTACTGAGATTTCGACCCAGTCGTTCTATAATCTCGCCACTTCATTGCTGAGGCACAAAGATACTCGCCAGCAGAATTTCTTTTTTTTGTACTTTTATACCCAAGATGTATTCTTTCTCCTCAGATCTTCTTGGATAATCTTTCACCCCAATGACAGCGCTGTACGTTTTCAGCTTCTTTCATTTGCCAAGTCAGCGGCTCGAGTACTGTCATCACTCTAGCCACTGGTGTGTGCAATGAGCGTCCTTGGTTTTTCCCATTAGCAGGCAAACTGGAGTGAATAGCAAACAGAATTTAGAAAAACCAACTGAGTGGAAATCCTCAGCTTCTGTCCAAAACAGAAGAACAATTACAGCTTCTGCTTCTCTGTCAAAAAAAAAAAAAAGCCTTTTTGGAAGTGCTTCAGCTCAACTCTCTCTGGGTTTTCTCTCATGGTGGGAGACTGGCTTACCAAGAAAACTAGCAGCCTGGTGAGTGCATGTCTGGTCTCCAAATAACAACATACAACAAAAACAAATGTGGCGACCTCTCCTCCGATACCCGTGTCTTGTGCTCTCATTGGCTGGTGGCTCCCCGACCGGTCCAGATATTCAGCATGCAAGATATCTGGAATGTGTCTGAGAATAGCCTCTAAGCTGGCGTCTATGAACGGTCTATGAACTTCTGCTGGCGGCCTTTTCATCTCAGCTATACAACCGTACTGTTGGATCATTGCAGGTCAACCAGTGCAGCGTTTACTTTCAGTGTATTACCGTACAACACCTGCTGGTCACTTGAACTTTTGAACACGGGATTGTTCTAACTGGTATCTGTTGAAGTGAATATGGAGTATTGCATCATAAACAGAGTATGGTGCCACTGGTGTGATTGCAGTAAAACACAGTGTTGGTGTGCATGGCAATATACGATGGCAGGAGGGCACTTTAGGGTGATTTTAGGGCGGAAACAGCTGGTGCAGAGAAAGGAGAAGTCCTATGTGCCCAGAGAGAGATGGATCCATCAGTAAGAGGAACACAGAAGGTTATGCCCACTTCAAAACTCATCGTAACCCCGATGCTGGCTACATTGCTTTGTTCCGGGATGTTACATAAACTGTATTATAGCTTATGTGACAATAAAAGCTGCCAAAACTCCAAGGACTGATCCACAATTCCACATCCCAAATGTAGGCTCTGACCTCTCCTTTTCGGACCGAACAGCATCCCTCCACACAGTTCCGACAAACGACTGACTCGCTGTTTTCCCGATGTTAAAAGCATCAAAACGAGGAATCAAAACTGCCTGACCTCCAGGCGGTGGGGGTCTTGCCGAGGCCAGAGGTTCATGCTGACCTCTTAAGGCATGGGACATGGCAAGCGTCACATGCCGGCAGCTTTGTAGAAGTGAGAGTGGGAAGTTGTTGCTCTTATTGTGGCAACCTGGCACATGAGGTGACACTGAGGGCACTGCTTTGCATTTTGGGTAGCTGGTTTTCACATGCTGACCCGGTGTGGGAACTGTTTACTTCTTGTAATCTAATTGCTGCGGGGATGAGTCAGGGACGGCAACGAGTCAGCTGGGTTTGATAGGCTGATGCTTTTTCGATACAGGGATGTTGTGTGGGCAGAGGAGTATAAATGCTATTCGTTCATCTCACCTTTACATCTGCAGTGACCTCTTTGCTAAATTAAAGCAAAAAGCACCGTAACAGTTCTGCTCTGATCGAAACAATTATTTTCTACTGGGATTCAGAGTCAAACTAGGATCATATCTATAGTTGAGTGTCTCAGCAGTTTTTGGTTTGATACCTTTCTGAACTTTGGATTTGTGCAGCTGTTATGAGCTTGCATGTAACCTTGATCTTCAGCCAGGATAGACATGCCGGAGATCTCAAGCTGACAGTCAGTCTCATCTTTTAAACCACGTTCTGTCTCTTTTTGGGGCTTTTATTCATTTATACTCTGCATCTTTACTGTCATTTATTGAGCTGGGTTTCTCCCAATAAGGAGACATTTTGTTACTTCCTTTTGATTCATATCATTAGTTAATAAACAGGTAATAGCTCTGCATTATGATCTGTAGTTAGGAGGCAGGGTTGATTATACTGTAAGATGTGCACAGTGCAAAGCGTCAGTAGAGAAGCAGGTGATCAAGACGATATTATGCAAATTGTGGAAGGATAGAGAGACTGTCTGCATGAGTCAACATAGAAACCCATAAAGGGGGAAACTTGGAGTTTAGGCTGGTACACACTCCATAAACTACAAGAACAATAAAGGGTGAAAATAAAGGACTTTGATCAGAGGATTCAAGGACAGATGACGCTGGAATTTACGTCTTCAGATTTACAGCGAGTTTGAGGCTCAATCTATAAATCGTTTATATCTTTTTCATCCAGTAAGTGTAAGTTACACAAAGCTTTTGCAGGTGAGATGAAAGAGGGGGAATTTATATCGTAGATGTCAAATGCAAAACGTGTTTTCAGTAAATAAGTAGAGAAGTGAAGTAGAACTCTTGATGAAAACAGTCTGTAGAGAACTGGGCAAACTCCATCAGCCGATGGAAGATCACGAAGAAGAAGAATGAACTTTGAACCTCACGGGGAAAGTGTGCTACTTTTTTACGTGGATGTCCAATCAGTGCTGATGGGAGCTGTAGTCCACTCAATGAGTGAATTCCCCAGCGCGTGCTATGTTGACTGAGAAAGCTGTAGATCCGTGTTCATGCACTCTGTGTGAGCGTCAATTTCTGACAAATAAACAAACTCACAAAAATAAATGTAGGACATGTTCATGCATTTAAAACACATCTGTACACCTTTTGAATCAAAGTTTCTCTCTTACACCAAACTCAGACTTAACTGCCTTGTAAACTCTTAATTGTTAATTAAACAACTCTTCATTCAAACTGGACAGAAATAAATAACACTCCCCAGAGACGTCTTGGTCAGTCTTTCCACTGTTCCAACAAACAGCAACTCTAGTTTGGTCGTAATAAATCCATGACTCACTGTGCAAGATGTGAAATAAAATATGCCGGCTTTACACAGCATTACTGTATGTTCTGCTGTGCAACAGGAAATATGAGACTGATCGGCCGGTCACGTGGTCACGGCCGATCAGCTGGAAACCTCCCAGTTTTGATTGACTGCCGATTGATAGGTGCAACTCTAGTACAGATTGTCGTCCATAACATCCTCTGCACACGCACGTTTCGAGATATGAATAAAAAGGGAAGAGAACAAGGATGTTTTTGAATGGCCTTGCCTCCCACAGCTACCAAAGCTGAAGTATTACTCTGTGGTTCTTCCTCTCCTCCAACCACATCACTGGACGCACAGAAGAACAACAGATTGTGTGGCTGCTAACAAGAGACACAGAGAACATCGGCTGGAACTACAGGCGATGTCCCAAACTCAGACATAAGGTTGAAAATCTGCAAATGTTCCCTTTGACACTTGTCGCTAAACTTCTTTTTGCAACAGCGTTGTGTCAAGCAGACTATGTGACTAAAAGGTAGTTAGTGATATAACAGAAGAAATGACAAAGAAAGTAATGAGAGAGGAAGAAGGCGAGAGACTGGCCGAAAAGAAAAGGTTGAAGTGTGCACGTGAGACATTGCAGGTGTGCACAGCATGTGTGTGATAGAGATAACAGACAGGAAACCTGTGCGTGTGTGTGTGTGTGTGTGTGTGTGTGTGTGTGTGTGTGTGTGTGTGTGTGTGTGTGTGTGTGTGTGTGTGTGTGTGTGTGTGTGTCAGTCCCTTGGACTCTTTGCTGCTGGTTTCCTGTAAAAGGCTGAAGAGGTTATTTATTGCTGGAGAGCGCCGTGCCTGGCATTCTCTCCCGGTACACGTTGTGATGTGGGAGTAATGCTGCTCTTCTCGAAAAATAATTAAAACCATCCTTGACGAAAAAAAAGAGGAAAAAAAAAAGCGAGCAAACCCAGAGCCCACGCCATGATCAAACTATTGAAATGTAAAGAGTTTTTTCTTTTTATTCCTTATGTTGTGAAGAGGCTTGGGTGAATTTTAAGGATGATGCTGGTTTGATGTTCAAAGTGCAGAGAAGAAAAAAAGATGTTCTAATATGTTCCGTTCTTTGGGTGCATCTTCAAAATATAGCCACACAGAATAAAACCCTCTTCATCTCTTCTCCAGCGAAGCCACATCTGCTCATCATATTCCTTCCTTTTCCAATGAAAGACTTTAATAAGAGAAAGCTATGAAATCACGTTACAAAATCATGGCAACGTCTCCTTTGTTCGAATCAGATTCAGTCGAATCAGAGATTATTTTTCTCTATAACACAAGCTGCCCTGAGAATCCATAAAGATCAAGTGATTGTGTTTCCTCTCAGCACATTTAAAAGCCATTTAATGGTTCGATCGAGTTTCGCTCTGCAGATGAATCACGGGATCCTGACCAGCGAGTCGGAGTCCAAGACCCAAAATGATTTTACGAGTTGTTGCTCCTCGACAGATTAAAAGCATTATTGGCCACAGATGAGTCTGTTTGGGGTCAACACAAGAGACAGCAGGTTCAGGTGGAGACATTGTTGCATTATTTAATTCTTCTATTCTGTTTGTACATTGGAGGCCCTGAAAATAGGCCTGACTCAGACTAAAGACTGACCTCAAACACCTTGTTGTAGGACCAACGATCATAAATATTCACCCGAAATAAAGGCCAAGTCTACTGAGTGCAGCATTCGATGCTGAGATGGGATGACACTCTCAGCCTTCCTCCTAAAGCACACATCTTTGTCATATTACAGTTTTTCTCAATTGCTAAAACACTAAAACCCATTGGCTGAACAAAGTTCTCAGTTGCCTGAACTCATTTAGCTAATTGTGCAGTCTGTTGTCAATACCTTAAACTATTTCACCTGGGAAAACACAATTTTCAGATCTCACTTAGACTTTTCAGCAAAACTCTAAACACATTCTGCACTCTAATGCACATGTCATCCATACTGGTAAACACAAGTGGCAACAATCAAATACAAATAGGGAACACAAGTCATTGATTACAGTTTTTCTCGATTGCTAAGACACATTTCTTGAAACGGTCACCCATTCTCTCAAAACTGGAAACACAAAACCTCATCTTCAAGCACTATTCACAAAACCTCTGAATCCTCTTGCAAAATGAAACTTTCGCCTCAAAACAGTTTTACCTGTGCTCAAAATCAAACACTGCTCTCAAATCATAAACAAAGTGATCAAAATAATATACACCATCAAGCAGTCAGTAAACAATACACCAATAAATAGAAAACACATTGTTCAAAACATATAGTTCTCAGGGAGAAGTCGATTTTTAATCTCAAAACAAATTTCATATGAACGAAAACATGTTCTATTACAGTAGCTCAAAATTGATCAGAAATGACTACTGTGCTTTGCTCTTTGCAATTTATTTTGCAAAGAGCGCGACTATATTCACCAGCTAGTCGCTAACTGTGTCTGTCTGCTGTTTGGTGACAGTTTATGCTCTTATTGTTCAATTATTATTGGTGATTTTTACATATGGACATAGTTAATTGTTATGTTTTATTATCCTTGTTAATGTTGCCGTTTGCCTTTTGTAGGTGCTTCATAAGGGGTCATCATTATATCACAATACAGATTTCAAATCAGTTTTTCAACATTTACAGCAACAACTTATTTATTATTTATACTAAAATTCCCTTAAAGTATATATACACATATACAGTTGTGTTTAAAGAAATGTTAAATAGGATGCTGGTTGCTTTAAATAATAAACTATCAGTTTCTTTTTGTTTGGTTATCTTCTCAAAAAGAAAAATAATTCATAACAAATGTTATTACCCTAAAACTATGAATATTGTATTTTATGAATCACTTCTTCTCCTTGACTTTTTTCACTGATTTAGACTGATTATCAAGAATAACTTAATATTCATTAACTCGTGATTTAATTGTTAGAATTATGATTCTGAGAAATACGTATGAGTCATCATAAGTAAGAGAGTATTTGAAAGTAAAATATCATCAAACGAATAATGTATTAACCCTAAAAGCTGTATCTGCCTGTCTCGTCACAGAAAACATTATATTCATTCATGTTTTCAACATTTGTTTCATTTCCTTTAAATTTGACTGGCCCAGTCCCATAAAAAAAGGATCCTGCATCGCTTGTAAATGATTTGGATGTTTTGTCCTTTTGTGTTATGTTGTTATACAGAATGACAGCGCGCCCTAGTGGTCAGTGTCCTCACTTACACTAAACTCTGACGCACTCTTTCACATCGTCTGATCATTATACAGCCACCATCATACACTTCCACTATTATAACACAGACATTATCATGAGTTACAAACTGCACTGGTTGACTCGGAACATGTGGAAGTTTGATTTTGAGAACACTTTTAGAAGAAATCGATTTTTAAAGGCTGTTGAAAGAACACATTGTGTGCAGTTTTGACACGGCAACTCTGCAAACGTCAACATGTCAAACTTTAAACTGCTTTGATACAGAGGCTGTACAAATTAAATTTGTTGAAATTACCAATTTGAATGGACCAACCATTGAGGACAGAAAAACTGCTGAACTCACTCTATGTGAAATGAACTGTTCATTCACCTTCTCATTGTGAAATGAGACGAACCTTTGTTTTCTAACAACCTTTAGATGAAGATCTTTCACTGGTAAATCATCAAAGTGGTGGATTATGTCTCTGATAATAAAGAACATGTTGGTCATGAACACAATTTGAAGGAAGTATGGTTCAGTGTGGTTCCAGACCTCTGAATCGTTGCCCACACACTTTTTACATCAATTTGAATAAAATCAATAAATACTGAAGTCAAACAAACACAACCTAGTGTCTGAGTATCAGACTAATGGAAAACTACAGTCAATCAGAGGGATAAGTGGTTCCGTACGAGACTTTAATCAATCTTTATGATAACATGTACATAATACAGAACTTCCTGATAATGATTTCTCATCTTGATCATTTGTCGACTTCAAATGCTGTTGTTTTGTTGTTGCTGTATGAAGGGTCTAGAAATTGTTGGTAACATTAACATAAATAAATGTATTTCTTCTACGCGTGTGGGAAGCAGACATCTATATTGTCAAGGCGCACACACACACACACACACACACACACACACACACTCGCTATAGATGTTGATACAAAGGGAGGAGTTCAGTGAACTGTAAAAACACTAATGGGATCCCTGACAATATAATTAACTAATGAGGCTGATGGAAAAGACAGCTCTCTGTCACCAGACACCCACACTCGCCTCCCTCCCCCTCTCGGGATGCTCTCTCCTCACATCTGCTGCAGCTCTCAACAATCCTCTCATCGAGACATTCATCATTTGATCGCGTGTTTCCGAGGTATTCTCTCAAAGCTTTGGTTTCTAAAACACACAATCAGGCACTCATAAAATTGAAAATCGATCAATTTCATTTCTTCTCTTTTCTGGTGGTTTTCATTGTCAGTTTATTTTTGGTTCTTTGGCTCTTGGCAGTGACCGTGTTTCTGAATTTACACTGGTCTGTTTGCAACCTTTTAAATTATATATTTGTATATGTTTTATGCAGTTTGATGAAAGGTACTTTAAACAGCATTGTGTTTATGTAATATTCTGTAAAAATGATTTGTATGATTGATTAATACATGTGCCCATTTTCAATAGCAGGAGCATGCTGTCGTTTCTATGCACACTTATGTTAGCAGAATAACAATAACATTTCCTCACAAAGTGTTTGTTTTGATTGTTTTGTTTTCATTTTCATTATTGATGAATCTGCAGATTATTTTCTCAATTGATAACTTTGTCTCTAAACTAACAGAACAAGATGCCCGTTATAATTTCCCACCGTCCAAGGTGACTTCTTCAAACGTCTTGTTTGGTCTGACAAACAGTCCAAAACACAACGATATTCAGTTTATGATGACTGAAGCTGAGAAAAGCAGCAAATACTCACATTTGAGAACATTGAACATTGAAAACAATACATTATCAAAAAAGAGATTTTTCCTACCTCTGCGATCAATTACTTTATTAAACAATTAATTGTTTCATTGTTTTGTTTCATGTAAGCCACATCACCAAATGGATAAGTAATGGATCAGAAAAGTAAACAAGAGTATGAATAAGTCTCTACCAATGGCTTCTGTAAAAAGACATTTTTCTAGCAGACACCGGTCATCCATCTACATGACTATTTGAAAACCTTCCAGATGTCTGCTGATTGGCTGACGCTGCTTGCTGGTAAACAGTTAACCTCTACTAATGCTTGATTTCATGGTTGGTGCAACAATAGCTAAAAAGCAGTACAATAAGGAGGTCAGACACGTGATTGTTGAGTCGCCACCGTGGCGGTGACCACTACGGAAAAATCACTGTTACATTGTGCTGAAGTGTCGCGGACTGACTGCGGACACTGATTTATTGCTGAACCACAAAAAGGCTTCCTTTGTGTTGCAGTATAAAAGCCAGGAATGTTGGACGCTCCATTAATTAGGCGGTTTGTTGTGCTTTTGCATGGGGACACTGGTAATGATTAAGCAACTCTGTACACACACACACACACACACACACACACTCACACACACACACACACACACACACACAGGGTGTAAACATGCAGTACGATGGCCTTCTGAGAATTTTGTTTTTTGGTATAATAATTGGCATATTATTTTGATAGAAAATGATTTAATGTTTGTTTTCTAATAATTCTTTGAAAAACACTCCATTACAAGTAAAAGTACTGCATTCAAACTCCTACTTAAATACAGAGGTATTATCAGCAAAATGTACTTAAAGTACCACAAGTAGAAGTATAGTTGTATCATATAGAGTATTACCAGATCATAATTACTACTGGTGCATAAACAGGTTAACAGCACTTAAGTTAAAGTAAGTAAATGAACTTCAACTGGAAAATAAATTTTGTGGAATAAAAAATGCAATGTTTGTCTCTGACATACACTGGAGTAGATGTATACTTGACTGAATGTTCCACAACCTATAAGATAAGATAAGATAAGATAAGATAAGATAAGATAAGATAAGATAAAATAATCCTTTATTAGTCCCTCAGTGGGGAAATTACAGGATTACAGCAGCATTGCTCACAAGTAATAAAATGAAGTGAAGATAAAAAATCAAGTAGTATAACAAACTAAACAGTAAACAGGAAACAGTAATAAAAAATATGACAGTAAAGAAGAATACAACATATACCAGTATATACAGACGGAGTAAAAATGTAAAATGTAAGATAATACTTAAACGTGTTGGATATTGCACGGGATTGACAGTAAAGAAGAATATTAAATATACCAGTATATATATATACAGACGGAGTAAAGTGTAAAATGTAAGGTAAATACTTAAACGTATTGGATTGAACATAAGTATTCAATCAAGCAGATAAGTTATATACTGATGACAGTTTAACTTCCCCTACATTTCAGTTTGATTCATCTTTCCTTGATCCTTTCCTTAAAATAAAGCCCCCGATTCCAGAAGAAAGAAATGACAATGAAAAAGAAGTGTAGCGGAAAGTTGTACAGACCACTTTCCAACAGAAGGGGTCAGTGTAAGCATGCTTAGTTGCAACACATGTTAGCAAATGGATGTACTGTATATGAAATGGAATGCCTCCCAACACACACACACACACACACACACACACACTCTCTCTTCTACACACACACACACACTTCAATCAGTACCATGGCCGCATGCTGACAGTGCTCTCTATCCTCACATTAGTGTTATGTCTCCACATCAGTCTCCTCCACTGTCTGATGATTAGCAGCAGAAGTGGTGACATCCCTGCCTTCAGCCGCCTAGTGCTGCACAGTCAACTCCAAACTAGATGTCATAGTCAGCACATTTTGCACGATTTCTACCATATTCAAAATGTTTAACCTGCATTTATTGTGCTTCTATTTTCGCAAACGCCCAACGACGGCCGGCACGAGAGGCCCCGGCCTAACCAGGAGGAGTGATTTGGGGTTCAGCGTGTTGCTCTGTGACACTTTGACAGCAGCCAGGAATCAAACCGCCAACCTACTCCACTTCCGGAGTCATTATCACAGCTATAGAGATCATTTTATCCACACGCTGAAAGAATCCCAGCGAGTAACGCTGATGGAGATCATGGGAGTGTTGACAGTCGTACTCCTGCTTTTCCCTCCATCTGTCAGTCTTAAAGCGAAAACAAACTTCAAAGCCTGTTTGTTTACGTGCAGATCCCCACAAGAAATGCTCGAGGATGTGTGGTAAATTCAATAAAGTAGTAGAGGAAACAAGATGTCTCCTACTTCAAAAATCAGTGGATGTGCACCGCAGTTTTCAAGTTTCAGTCACACACACAACGATTGGCTGTCCAATTGTCGAGTTGTGATGTCACAACATCGTCTTATCAGGTAAATGTGTGAAACTGAGATTTAAGGGTGGCACAGATACATTTTCCCTCTTCAGCAGATGAATGTGGAGACAGCCCTCTAGTGTCAAACGTCAGTGACGGTAAAACACCAGAAGCAACAACAGGTCATTTTACAGTGTGGGAGGACTTTTCTTAAATGTTTAGTTATAGCAGCTCGAATAAGTCTGGTAGCTTCGCAACTAATATAGAAAATAAAACATGAATGAAACACTGCTGAACCGTGCTACTTCCACCAACTATAAGAACATTTGTACCTGCTTTATTCAAACAATGTACTCATTACACCTTCATCAGGTCCTTCCCATCCACTGTTATCCCTTTATTATCATCTAGCCTTCTTTGTTAACTGTATCGTGTGCTGGTTTTGCATTTTCTGGTGATGGATGGGGGTGCTTAAACGGGCTGAGGTGCCTCAGGCCATGTTAAAGATTACTTCTTCTCTTCTTTGAGTTTACATGGTCGTTTCCTTCGAATATCAGCAGCTACACATCCATTGTGGATGTACAAATGTACCACCTGCATGAGAGAATCCAATAGCCAGGATGCCTCTTTAATTAACATAACAGAGCAAACAAAGATTACAGCACATACAAGTCTCTACATACAAATCACAGATAGTATCATATTTTAAAATGTAATCCCATAGGCCACAGTTAAAAAATAAAACAGCTCACCATGAGAGAGAAACCTTCCTTCTTGCCTCCTCTTCTCTTTATTTTCTCCTGTGTGTGTGTGTGTGTGTGTGTGTGTGTGTGTGTGTGTGTGTGTGTGTGTGTGTGTGTGTGTGTGTGTGTGTGTGTGTGTGTGTGTGTGTGTGTGTGTGTGTGTGTGTGTGTGTGTGTGTGTGTGTGTGTGGTAGAAATCCTTCCCTCCCTCCTCTGGCTGTAAACTTCCTGACCCTCTTTGCTGCAGCACTAGTGCTCATCTCTGCATTGACTCCTTCTGTGGAGAAAATCAATAAGCAAGGGTCAAAACAGCCGCTGAAGGAAGGAGTATTGGTAACACTATAAAACCATCAGCACAAGATGTATTGAGGACGCAACCCTGGTCTCAGCACAAAGGCTTCGTGTGTCTTTACTTACATCTACGTTTAAATGCACACTTTAGTACGTCTTATTTTCAAGTACGTTTATTAGCAACCGCATGGTAATGATGATCCCTATTTCAAACGTAAAAAAATGAGCAAAACGCAGAGAAAGAAGGCTAAAGAAAGACTTGGACCACAGTCAACCTGCATTATGTATGAAGGGAATTTGAACACACACTCAAAAGATGCTTGACACACACAGAGGAACAATCTGATTGGCCTAATGTGAAGACATCAGCCTTTCCCCTTTCCACACATGCCTCTCACCTCTCAGCACTCTCAGCGCTCATCGTCACTGTGCCGCCGCCGCCGAGTATCTTTGGCGTCGTGCCTGCTGGTGTCCGTGCGCTCAAGCTCCTTATCAGGTGTCGGGTGTGGGTTTGGTGTCGCTGAAGTCCAGTCCACTTCCCCTCACACACACCCTGCTTTTTGAGCTTTAGTCCAGAGTAAGTGTAAATTATGTTTGTTAAATGATGTTTTATTTATCAGTTTCTTGACCTCCTTTCCTTTTATGCAATTGTTAATATGTGCATTATGTTTGAGGCTATAGGTTCACACATATGGATACAGTTTCAAACTGTTTTAAGTTTTAGATACTCTAAAATATCAAAACGATAAAACATATAATAAACTTTGAGCTTACTCTACGCATATTGTGTCAGTTAAATCTCTTTATTAAACTGTATTCGATGGCACAACACAGTTGCTTTCATTGACGCATCGTTGTGTCGTCAGATGAGTGTAAGAGTAAACTGTAAAACATGAACTTGACCTTATAATCACAACTGACAGTACATGCTTATTTGTGGAGACTTGAGTTGCTTTAAAACTCCTGGAGTCATCTGACAGGACAACAATAAATGCCACTGACAACATCTGCATAATGAGCCATAACAAATACAATGAAACACACAAAGTTGGCGTCACTGAACAAAAAAAATAAATGTTTATGATTTTGTGTGAGACCAATGCTAGTGTAGCTCAGCCGAAAACTGCCCTGAGCTGTCTGCGGAGTTTTGGAAAGTCCCGAAGTCAACCGTGGGAACACAGGACATGAAAGCTTGTGTCTCAACATCGGGATAAGTGAATGAACAGTTCAGATCAAACTTTGTCTCCTCGGCATTACTGGCAATTAGCTGCTGATAAGTGGGCAGGAAAGGCAGCAGACAGCGTGTGAATGTCTCCACAAAGCTTGGAAACAACATAGCGGTCCCAACAGAACGAGGATCAAGAGCCAATGCTGTCGCACGCCAACACCAGCAAACCCAGGAGGCAGCGGAAATGCAGGTTGTTGGAGGGGGTTTTCATTTATTTTTTTGTTTTATTTGTTGTTTGTTTGACTAAAAATGGACATTTTCATATAAATATATACAGTATACTGTAGATATGGCTACTTTAACATACTACCTATAACTCAATATACAATATAACCAGTCGGAAACTGTACTGCAAGTCTGTTTACTTCGGCACATAGGAAGGTTTGCAGTGTGTCTACTCGTGGTTATTTTCCAGTTGTGAAATAAACAGAGCTACAAGACCCCCGAACTTAATCCACAAACAATCCACGGAAGAAGACGCCACGAAGATGATGTTCAGTATACCTTCAGTCTGTCAGAAATCCCTGATTACACTCCACTAGTCACAGGCTTGTTGTCCTTCCGTGTGCACTTCCTGTCATCTGCTGTCCGTCAGTCATCGACGTTTGATCTTATTGGATTAGAAATCCAATAATGGTAAAGTCTGTGTTTGAGCTGGCCACACTGATTGACTTATCTAGTAATCTCTGTAAAGTGTAACGCCAAAAAAACACATCAGCGATTGCTTAGAACCGCTCAGAACGTCGCACTATAGAGCAGCATCTCTTCCAAGCAGCTCAAAGGGCCTATCAAATATCAACAGCGTCTTCTTCACTGGGTGCATTTTGACACGTATACCAGTGGCGGCCGGTCAATAGAGGGCCACGGGGCCTGGCCCCACCCACCTTGAGCAACAAAAAAAAAAAAAAAAAATTATAATATATTTTTTTTTATAATATTAATAAATTATACAAATTGTCAATATTTGTGTTTTTGAGCTATGTAATATACCCAGTAATATTTGTAAAATAGGATATCTGCGCAAAATATATGCTTTTCCTGCTTGTCCTCTCCCCCTGTGTGCTCGTCTGCTCGTGCTCTCTGCCTGTGTGCACGACACTCTGAGAACGCGCAGCGAGGGGGCCGGATAATTTTAGCCCAAAAGAGACGGGTCTATGAAGCAGTTTAGCCAATTGCTGATTCAAGATATAAATGAGTGACATACAATTTAGCCAATCAGCGCCCTCAAATAGATTCAGCTGTGGGCCAGAACGATCAGGCCCCCGGAGCTGCGCGTTCTCGTCAGGAGAAGTCTCTACAGGCGCCCGCGCCAGCGCGAGCACTCCTCCAAGACCCGTTTGAGAGGAGAAGTTTGGCGGAGATTCTGCAGCCAAAGAGCTGATATCAGATCAGCCTGACCTCACAATCAGACAGCAGACTAGCGGGAAAGGGAAGCAGTACATGCGAAGCTTCTGTACTAGCTGTACACCAGACAGGTTTGGCTAGCTGGATGATGTCATGCTAATCATTTATTTAGCTTTTTAAAACAACGGGGACAGATCAAGCACGGACAGTTACGGGAGTGAGGGATGAGGAGGTAAGGAAACATGAGAACACTAGGACACACATGAACTCTGTCAAGCTACATATTATGCAAAGTGAACATCTTTTCTTCTACATAGCCTCAGTCTCATCTGCTTAACTTGGTCATGGAGGCATCAACATGTAATAGAGATGTTAAATTAACAGTGAAAACTCATCATAGCTTAATTTAACATCAGTATTCATAATTACACTTCATGTTTACTTCTCCTGATCTTTACCTCCTATAACAAGGTCCATAGGACATCTCAATAAATGAACATGTTATATTATACAAGTGTTATTTACTGATTTTTTTCATGTTGGAATACATGTTAAATATTTAACTGCCAAGTAATAATGCGTGTTTGATACTTAAATTTTTTTTTACATTAAATCATACTGGGATGTTTGCTGAAATTGATAGGATGGCCCTACCTAGAAAATTTTCCACCAGCCGCCACTGCGTATAACCGAAGGCAGCAAACACAAAAGATTACAGCCTGCGATAAGCAGTAACCAACTGCTTTTTGACACAGATTACATTCTTCGAATTGATTGCTCCCACTAGCCTAGACACAGACAGAAGAGCATCTGATATATATGATTGATGCAGCTCTAAAGCATTAATTAAATGTATCTGCAGACATGGGTTCATGGAAAGACCCGCACGTTGTCACAAATGTCACCGTCAATCAGCCCAGCTGGAAATATCATCTGACAGACAAACACAGTTAGGAACATGTGAACTACGTAGAAGGCTACCTGTGGAGGGCAACAAAGCAAACATGGCAAGTTTAAACCAGCATTGTATGGAAGTATTCAGGATGCGATATGATTATTGTTAAGAATATATTGTACTGATTCGTGGTAAATTCCTGTCTTTCATCAGCAGATTCAGACTTACAGCTGAATACATGACTTCTGATGGGGACGGCCAAACGGATACGTGAGTAACCATCGAATCATTTCCTCTGAAGATTTGTCAAGGAATTTCGACACAACGCCAACGTGGACCAGAAGCTGTTTTTATGTGGTGATAATCAGACACACGTCATTCAGGCTGAGGATATCGTGATCACCGGGTGGAATTTTCTCCCTTTGATGTTTCTCCAGGCGTGACTATTTATACAGTCGCCACTTGTTTTCTGGAAAGTGCAAGCTCCGCCGATCCCCCACTGTACACAGTACACAAGCATACAAACACGGCCCGGACTCAAAGAACGCTGCCCTCCTTATCGACAGGAACCCAAAGTTCCTCCAGTGGAAATGTCTTTGTTCCCCGCGGGCTGCCACACAATGAACGCGACTCTCTGGAGTCGTCTGAAGGCCCCGCAAGCGAAGGCCTTCTCTCATTCCACTGTACCACACACAGCACAGCGAAGGCGCTGACCTTGGCGAGAGGCTATTCAAATTGTTCTGCACCGAACACACATGTGTACAGTTAACCTCGACACATGAAAAAAACAAAAACATGTTTTAGTAACTTAAAAACAAAGGGTGGCGGGTAAAGACACAGATTACTGCAGTGAAGACCAGAGGTACGTTTTCTGCTTATCATCTATGTGTCTATCAAAAGTATCCTTCTATCGACCATATTGTATCACATCCATGTATATATTCTTGATCTACGGGACCATATCATACTCTGCAACTTACGTTTGTTTTCATCGAATAATCTTCAGAGCATTTTCTCAAATAATCAATAAGTCCTTTTGTTGAAAAAATGTCAGAAAAAAGTGAAAGAATGCCGATCGCAGTATCCCAGACCCCGAGTTGTTGTCTTCAAAATGTTTTATCCGACCAATCGTGTTAATCCCAAAGATATTCAGTCCAAAATGTCAAGAACGGATCCCTTAGATTTGTGGTTTTTTTTTATTCAAATTTGTAACCGAGATTCATACTGAGTGAAACATTTTACAGGTGAAAACTTGTCAGTGCTCTCCGGTGAACGGACAATGTAATGCAGAGACAATGTTTCTGTATGACGTCAAACCACGTTTATATTTCCTGTATTACAAGTTCTGATTCCAACAATAGTTCTGCAATAAACGAATAATGGCTGATATATCGGTCTATAAGAAGGACATTAACAATCTATCCGTATCTTTTGTATCCATCTATTGATTCTATTGTATCTGTCCATTCCATTATATCTTACCATCTGGTATTGTATCTATTAACCACATTGTATCAAATCTATATGGATTGCCTTCCATCTCGCCTCTCTTTTAAGCTATGGTTGAAAATAGCAAGACTACGCTGGATTTATACCAATAATATCCAATCGAAAAAGTCAGCCCAGTGTTTCCGATTATCTTCCAATAGTAGCTAGCCGCTCTAGCTGTAAAAGTTGCAAAATCTAGCGAGAAAGTCACGAAGTCCGCAGCACTGACAGCCCGTCCCTTCAGGCCTCCCTCCAAAGCCACCCCCACAAAATGAACAGGTATTTGTTCTTCTTCTTTTGAAAGCGTTTTTAGTGATTGATTGCAGTCATGATGTAACAATAATTTCAAGATGACCAACCCTAGCTTGAAGGCACTGCTCCTTCAGTTCCTCTGCAGTATGACTAAACATTTGTTCTTTCACATATGACACTCTTGCCAGGTACAAGGTGGTTTTACTGCATGACGGATTCACCAACTCACGCTCTGGAGAATGCATAACCTCCGACATAGTACACTCAGCACCGAGGCAGACAAACACACACTCACACACTCATGGGTTGTTCCCTAATGACTCGCCTCACGGCAGCAGTCAGCTGGAGCTCCACAGAGGATGAAATCCTGTTACAGCTGGCTTTTCATGATACCTTTAACCGCATTACGCTCCTCTCTCAAGTCTAGATCCGATTTCCCTATCAAACAAGATAGCCCACACACAAGCCACGCTGTGACAAGGCTGCCTGCCTTTAATGTCGTAAAAAAAACACAAAGTGTGCTTTTCTTCTCTCGGTACCTCCAGTGGCTGGGCTCTCTGGATGGGAACAGGAACTCAGTTAGACAGACGGGGGGGGGGAGCAAGGGGGGAGCAGTGGGTAAGTGGATAACTCACTTGACTGGGGTGGATGTCTGTGTGCGTGCAGTCCTAATAAATATTAGAAAGATGCGGAAAATACTCCTTAGTTATTTTGTCAGTCCTCACCTATTCAATTAGCTTGTCTAGGATTAGGACTCGAGTTATGGGTTATAATGAGGATGTGAATCAGAGATAAATTAGGTTAAGGGTGAGGGTTAGGCCTGCAATGAAGGGGTCAAAGGACACTTTAAAACCTTTAACTTCCTTTGGGCAAAACTTGCCAATGGCTGGCGTCAGTGGCGTGTCTTTCTTGCTTCTACCGAGCGGACATTTCTAGCTAAGTCGATTAGTTAATGAGCACATTAGTAATGACAGAAAGTTAATCAACAGTTCTGATTATCAGTAGGGATGCACTCTGTGTATTGGGCCTGATAAATTATCAATAATGGAATATTTCTATTATCATGTATTATTCCGATAATGAATTAATAGCCGATAAATGAATTGACAGATAGCATGAAGCCAAATTGCTTTCATTGGCTTAACAAGGGCAGCATCCACACAGCCACACACTCCTATACAGTAAGGAGCGGGATACAACGTTAAAGCTTTGAAAAAGATTTTGCGTAAGTAATAAAGTGTACAACAGAAAGCGTGAATTTGCGAAATTAGAAGGTTCATTGGGTGGGTGTCAATTCCACTACCTTCCCGAGCACAATATGTATCATGTAGGCTTAAACTGACGTAAATAAATGATAGAAATCGGCTTTAATGATCTTTAGGGAAGGTGGGTGCACAGCAGGTCACATTTCCCCCCAACCCCCCCATCGGCCTGGAAACATGCTCGTCTGCTGGATAAAAGGCCTTCCTTATGAAGTCAGCTGTCACATCAGGCACCGTGCCAAGCGACACGTCCATCCACTCGCTATCACCAGCTGTGCTCTTACCGCTCAATGCCAACACGACCTCACACAACCTTAAGATTAAGATTTGTTTGCGTGTCCTGCAACTTGGTGCCGTTTTGGAGAAAATACATGTTATGTAATCGCCAATGTTTAATTATGAACATTATATGAGCTGTCAGTTATAGTTCTTAGACAGAAGGAAAATCGTAATCAGCAGTGGAATCGGACAAGGAAATTGCAATCGGTGCGTTTCTAATCTAGAACGATACCTTTAAAGGAAACGCTTTGTTATTAAGCTTCCATACTTCTCTGGTGGGCCACAATTGTTGCAACCAAATGCAAATTGGATCCATAATCCCACAGAGTTTTGAAGGATAAAATGGATTAAAAGCCGTCAATCAATTATCTTTTCGTGGGATTCGCCCTGTACCTTTCAATTAGCCTTTTATTGAGTACAGATGGAGTTGACCTCTGATCAGATATCTAAGGTTGCGTCCGTCAAGTGTCAAGTTAAAGAATTGATTTTAGTATTGAATGGGTTTCTGATGAATTGATTTTTTTTTCTTCCGGAGAGTGTCACTTTCACCACAATCCATCAACACGAAGAGGAGAAACAATTAGCTTCTTTTTAACCATTAGACCTCCACAGTTGGTAAATGCAATGCATTTTAAGATCAAAACAGTTTCCAAGAAAGTCTTCTTTGATTATTTATCTAAACTATTAACTACGAGTATTGTGAGTATATTTCATATGCATTCTATCCTGTAACATGAAGTTAATTCCAACAGCCTGTGACTGATATTAAGCAATATTCAGTGTATTTATTATTGTATTTATTATCAGCTGAACTGATCTAATCTATGAATTGGCGAGTTGACTGACAGATAATCTTAAATATTTTGATAATTGATTCATTGTGAAAATCTAGATTGTTCTTGTGATGTAAAATGTATTTAAATTTCTTCTTTTTTGTCCAACCTACAGTCCAAAAACCCAAATAAATGAATCAGATAATCGAGCAAACAGAACATAATTTTAAAAAAGTCATAATGATAATAATCCAAAATAATCGTTAGTTTCTACTTTCACTCATGATCCTGCCTGTACTGGTGAACTGAACACTAAAAGAGCACACTGTGAGGGTGTGTAAAGGGAATGCAGGTTCAAGAAATGCCTCGCCCAATAAAATACCCTTTAGAAAGACATCAAGCCCCAACACGCTGCAGCTGATCTAATAAAATAAGAATTCTGAACTCACATACTGCACTAAACTATTTAAAACGTCCCCCTTACTTTTTGTTGAACAAAAGCACAGTAAATGTAAATAGTTGGAAAATTGGTTGAGAGCTGCAGTCGAGATTCTTACTGTTGAATCAATCATCTTCTCTCCAGCTATATTGTTCAAACACATCGACTCACCTGTACTTGACATGGCTCAAGGCTACATATTCCTGTGACATGCCCAAACTAACCAAGGAATGTGTGATATTACATTCATTATTTCTTTACTCATTGTGGACCAAGTGAGTCACACAGGAGTGGTGCCAATACCAGCTGAAAGGCTTAAATGTAGAGGAGACAGTTCTCCACTTTAAAGAATATTTGTGCTTTTCCATTACCAAAACCTAACGCACTCATTCACACTATCATCTCCACTCAAAGTCCACTTAGTCGCTCGGATATCAGTCGAGAAGGCCGCCTCACCACAAGGTCTATTTAGCAGCAGCTGTGGAGCTTTTGATCATATCACATTATAATCTTTAGTGACAAATGAACCTCAACTTTTAAGTCAACAATAATGAGAGGTTGTTGAAGTGAAAAATAAATAATGGAAATATGAACATCTACAGTTTCATGAGGTGGGCAAATCCCATCTGCTGATGAAGATCATGGCATATGATTGAGAGCTCCAGAACAGCTTCTGAATTAGGTTTTGAACTGTTTTTCAGAGCCAAAAGAGAAATATAAAAACAGTCAACTTGGGCCTTGGGGGAATAGTGATTTCTGGCATTTTTCTCCATTCCTGCCATTTGTTTTTAGAACAAACCATTATAGATTCATTGAGGAAATAATTGCCAGATTAATCAATAAGGAAAAAAAGTAATTAGGGGCAATACATTTCTGTGTCATAATAATCGGGAGCAGCGACTATCATCAAACATCTGGCTGTGTCGGCCCGTCTTCCTGCTCTCAGTGCTGCTGTTTCCAACTGTCCACCTACAAACTGTACATGTCGAATGGAAAACAAGATGCAACAAGTTCCCAACACCCTAAACTCAATGTCAGAGAATTTCAGTGTTGCTGTCTGTGGGAGGTTTTTTTTTCATGGTCATTTCATTGGTATTCTGATAACGTGTGTTTCTTACACAACACGCAGGTATGCTTCTGAATGGAATGCGAGTATATGAAGATTGAAAGATACACACCAAAATATCCAATAAATCATTTTTGAAGGATATGAGTGTACATCTATACTTTGTGGATGTAATAAAACATGAATGTGATGAATAGGTAAATGATTATGCGGGTTTTAGGTTGAAGCCGAGGAACAAGAGTTCAGCCGTTTAGATGCAATTCAATAATTAGCTGGATATGATATTATTGGTGAAAATGTGACTACATATCCAACTGTATGTGTGACTAAGGTCATGTTGAAGCTTGCCATGAGGCCAATGACGGGAAACGATTATGTGAATAGGCGGTGTGCGCAAGACAACTGTCCTTAAAGCCACTCTGATGAGGGCCGGTGAAACTGTGTGGTGAATAAAACGCAGCAGTGGGCAACACTGGAGAAGAGTGGTGTGATGTGTTTTCATTTTGATGGACTTCCAACAGTCAGTATTACAAACCTGGCTTACAGTGTGCCTATAGTAACCATTCCCCAAAACAGAGAGCAACAACAAAGGCAAAAAAAATGACAAAGTACTTTCCTCAAGTACTCTGTGTACAATTTTAAGGTATGCATTCTTTACATGAGTAATTCCATTTTATACTCCACATTTACATTTTTGAGGCAAATACCATACTTAACTTTTCACTCCATTTATCATACAGCCTTATTTACTCGGTAGATTCAAATCATGATGACAAACTATAACAATAATGTACATATTATGATGTAAAGTTAGATCAAGCTACCAAGTGGTATAGGGTGCCAACATTCCACATTAATGCATCCATAGTCATATTCCAATAACGTTTCTACAAATGAGTACTTTTGCTACTCTGAGTATATTTAGATGCTTTGAATGCAGGACCTGCAAGAGTATTTCTACACTGTGGTATTGCTGTTTTCACTTAGGAAAAGGAGTAATTCTCCCGCCACTGTGCACTGCAAATATAACACTTGCTACTCAGTAATCATATCTTACAACCGTAAAATCAGCAACACGAAAGCATCATAATGTAGCTGCCAAAACACAACCAAACGAGAGGTGAGCTCAGTTGCTACAAGAGATTATTTCACAACAAATGCACACTTACTGCCCACAAGCAAAAGTGCAGCCAGGAGACGATGAGACATGAGCAGAACTACCAGAGAACCAACCGTCAGATAAGACCAAGCCCATCACCACGACTGACGGGAGGCAGAACATTAACGTACAGTGTAAATGTCAGCACCTGCAGCCTGTACTTGCACAACAGAGTGACGTTAGCCTCAGCTACCACCATGACTCTCCTCTGACAGGTTAAACAAGCCGCCGTATTTAAAAGGGTGCGTTCGATATATATATATATATATGGCATGTCACAGCCAGTTTGTCACATTACAAGTAAAAACATGAAAATATACATAATGTACCAAAAGTAAAAGTAACGCTACTTCTTATGAATACTGGACAGTTTCAGAACAATAACTTATGATGCTGTCGTGTATAAATCACTTTACATGTTGCGGCTGCTAAATGCAGGGCTAATTTCACTTTATATTCTGCCTGGTATCTTAATTCATAATATTGCATCATAATTTATTGGATGATAAATGTTTTTTAATCTGGATAGTAACAAGAATATGTCAAATAAATGCTGTGCAGTCAAATAGTTAGGACAAGTCAAATTGCTCAAAAAGTCCTGCTTTCAAATTTGTGAAGTAAAATTGCAGAAGTATAATATCAGCAAAAATGTACTTAGACTATAAAAATTTGAAGTATGGTTCTGCAGAAAAACATGTCTCCTGTGACTGATATATTAAGATATTTCTAATCTCAGTCAGCCCTTTTCCTGGTTGAATACAGTCATAGTTATAGTTGGATAATGCTACGCTCTCTCATGGACACCACTGTTGCCACCAACACACACGTTGGTGCCAGCACTGTCCTCAGAAGTCGGGTTAACAATTGTCTGAGAACACAGATGATGTCAGTGTAGCTTTCTAATTGTAGCTCCTGAGGGCGTTGTACCCTCTCCCTGATGTCAGTCATGCTGAGAGAGGTGCAAATTGACCTTGCACATGACTGTACACGGTGTTAGGTTGCACTGCACACTGTCACTAGAGCGTGTACAAACAGACATGCATGGCATATGTAGAGGGAAACATATAGGAAAAGAAAACTACATGAAATCTCAAAAAAAGCACCGTGTCAAGCGCACCAGCTTTCCATCTGCCTGTTCATGTAAACATGGGCTATATGTGTGACTGTTATAAATATTCAGGATACATGAGCTCTGTTTTTCCCCACCAGCTGCTGAAGGCCAGATTCTCACCAGAGGTATCCGAACGACCAATAAGTACACATGCATAGCATCATGCCACTGTGGCTGAGGTGGGAAAGATGCAAATTCACAGTTTGTTTACCCTCGCCTGACCTTTGACCCTTCCTTCTGCACTCCCAACATGCGGGTTTTAAATGACTTTCATGGCTGTGATCTGCCGACAGCAGGGAGACCCAAAGACAGGCCAGTCGATTAAGCACGTCGTAGCATCAATATGTCGCTGTCAGATTAATTGGGATTCTTCGGTATAATTACTCTAAAACCATGGTTGAAAATATTTGCCTCTACTAAACACCAGAGGTATTTTTTCGTGCTTATGGTAAAACTTTAAGGTCCAGAAGCAGAAAAAAAATTTGCTACATTCATGAAATATGTAGTTTGAAGGTTCACATCATTAAGGAACTCAAAGCCACAAAAGATACTAAGAAAATAAAGTAAGTGTTGCATTCATAACAAGATCTTAACCAGCCCTTTGCATTGGCAGCCTTTTATCACTTAGATCTAAAACTATTAGACAGTTAATTGATTAATTGATCAACCAAAAAATAATCAGAAACCATTTTGATAATCAATTAGTCATTTACATTCAATTTAAAGCAAAAAAACAAAGATTTACTGGCTTCTTAAATGTAAATAACTTCTGTTCTCTTTGTTTTCTATAGTGGATTGAATATATCTGGGCTTTGAACTGCTGGTTGAACAAAACAAGATATTTAAAGACACCACAATGAGTTCCGGGGAATTGGGATTTTTTTCTAACCCTCTGCTGACATTCTATACAAATTATAAATTGGTTGATTGAGGAATTAAAAGATGAATCAATAGGAATCATTAGTTGCAGCCACAAATCATTTACATTTCCTCTCAAGACAATTGTTCATTTATACACATCCACACACTGAACAGGTGGCCCAGAAAGGTTGCTATGGCACTGACTCCCAGTCGCACTCCCCCCCCCCCCCCACCTCCTGGTGCAGCGGGTACATGTGAGGGTTACTGCAGCGGCAAAGCAGACCTGCAGTGCCAGCCAACTAACATACACAGATACAGTCAGTACATTGTGACTTGTTTTCCCGCCTCAGTGCCAGCTGCAGCCCGCTGCCCACCAGCCCGTGCCAGCTTGATGTCCCATCGGGGCCATGTTTGGTTTACGACTGCATGCGTGTGTGTGTGTTTAAAGGGACGGAGGGCTTAGCCTAAAATCCTGCCACCCAGCTGCTTCCACTGTCAGATGTTCCCAAAGACCCACATCAACAGATGTACAGAGCAGCGACATGGAGCAGGAGCGCACACGAAATACCATCTCACAGTCAGCCAGTGTACCGCAGTCTGCAGTGAGTGCAGAAGGTGCATGCGTGTGAGAGAGAGACTCGGTAACCTTCTCCGCCTTAATGCAGCAACGATAAATGAAGTCATGTGCTCTGCGTTTCGGCTCTTTCCTCTGCTTGTTAATGCGTTCACCATTTTGAGTGGTGTAGTACGGCGTGTTTACAAAATGCAGCACTGAGATGTCCTTGGCTGTTGTGAGGAGCCACTTTTGGAATCTGGTGTCAGTTTACTGATGCAGTCTGGGATCAGTGTGGTGGTAGTGGTGTGTGTGTGTGTGTGTGTGTGGGAGGGGGGGGCAACTGACAGGCAACTTTGCATCACAATAATGCCTGGACAACAGGACCAAGCTCCTCTGAATGTGAATTTACAGTCATACGTATATCAATGTAGTAAGCTGTATCAGCTCCCTTCCTGCGACTCCACTTCCACAAAGCCGTGTAAGTCGATCCGGCCTTTCCGACGAGGGAAGGACCTATTAGCACCAGCCAGGGGCACCCATGGGAGCCAGGAGGAAAAGTGTCCCACCCCACCCCAACACCACTCGGCCCAGCATCATAACATCACTCATGAAACATTCACGTCTCTCTGTGGCCAGGATGATCACGCCAGCCTCTGATTGGCGGAGACCAGATGGGCCCAGAACAGGAGACGAGGTCCTATTGGTGTGGTGGGAGAGAGACTGGAGAGTGATGGCAGGATGGCGGGGAGGCTGGTGAGGTTATTGGATCGATCGATCCAGGCCGTCCTCAGCCGACACAGACGAGGGCAAAGACTGCAGGGTTTCAGAAGTTTGCTATTCTTGTGCGAGTGGCAACAGTTAGAAGTTATGAGTTCGTCATTTTGATGCATTAACACATGTAACGGAGGTATTAAGCTGAGCAGAGCTTTTGTGCATGTTTAAAATATCACTTTCTAATCTTTCTGCCTTCACCCCAGTACTATGGAGGTGAATGCAGTTTTACTTTGGGGGTTTAAAACATCGCAACATTTCATTTGAAAAGCTCGATGTTAGCGTCACATTTGGTCTGAATAATCTGGAACCGCTTTCTTTGAACAAATGGTCCTCTGAAGTGGGAACATTTGCTTATTTTGTCATTGGGTCAGGTGACCCTGGAGAAGGCTTGGTTTACACCAGTCTCAAAATGGGGTCCGGGGCAAGTCGCCAGGGGAGGTCTGTGATAAATATACAAAAGGCTTCATGGTTTAATGAATATTTGAATGAATAGTTCATAAATTAGTAACTCTTCGAATCAGCAAATATGTTAAAACTATTATTTGTGTTCTTTTACATAAATACTATAAAAGTGTATCTTGGAAGTGGTCATTGGCTGAAATAAGATCGAGAACCCCTCTGTTTTACACTACAGCATAGGTAAAACATAAAACGTGATCTCAGTAAGTGACAGTATCATTCATTTACCTTTCTTTAATAGTTAAATAAGAGCAGTTTCCTCCAGCAGACAGAGCTATATTAGCAATCACTTGTAGGTGCATTTCTGGCCCCCTCACCAATACGGCTAATATTTCTTCTCTTAGCTCCGTTTTTGGTCTCCACCGGCTCCTGGGGGAAATGTATAGCTTTTTAAGCTCGCTAAATGATTGCCGCCATTTTAGTTTCCATCAAAGCGGACCGACTGCGGTTTTGTGTTGGACAGGTAGTGAACAGTAGGTTTACAGTGGAGTTGTTGACCATAAAACCAAAACAATGAACTGAAAGACACTAAAAAACATTTTAGAGCTGCAGTCAGGTAATAATTCTCTGTGGCTTCATCATTACGAGCAACCTCTTCTATTACTAAGTCATTTTATCAATTGCTAGTATACAAACGTCGATTACTGCAGCTTTAAGACATGTTTAACTCTAATCGTCATCGGATGATAGATTATTTTCAATGTGTCATGATACACAATTTAGTTGCGTAAATAATTACAAAGCAATTACTACATCCGATTTATCTAGCAAGCTGCACTAAAATGTGATTTGTACTTTAAAAGAATAGTCTTAATATTCTATATTAAATGTACTTATTAAGCACGCAGACTTTAGGCAGATTTTGTTTTGTCAACCGCCGTTTCCAAAGTCAAAGATAAGTTGTAAAGCTCGAGTTTTAAACAAATAAGTTCCTAAAAAGTTTGAACATCTAACTGGACCATAACGAACGTTGCAGCACAAGTGAGTGGACCTTTAGTTTTTTTGTGAATTCAGATTTACTCTCAACATTCCCAATGTTGTGTACTGCAAACCAAATATTACAAGCGTGATCAACATGTGTCAAAACTGCTTTAATAAATAACTGGGATGATTATTTAGAACAATGAAACATCCACTAAAATAATGGAAACCTTTGTATAAAATGAACTTATGTCCCTTTAAAGAATAAAACGTATACAATATGCATATTCAGCTTTTAACACCAGCAGTGATGCATCTTTAATTCTTTATTTTGCTGTGTCCCATTTACAGAAAATACGATGCCGGTTTGAGACATGACATGATATGAAAAAGTCGGTCATTTTGAACTGAGTTGGTATCTTAAAAAGGTTAAAAAAAAAAGAAAAAGAAAAAAAACACACCTGCATGGTAGCAAAGACATCTGCAAATATTGTTCCCTTCATTAAAGCCTTTAAACCAAACGTGAAGCTAATGAATGACAACATTTGACCTACTGACATCCACATTCATGACACTTAAAAAGAGTCATGGTGGACTGATTCGGGTTTTTTTTAATCCTCCATAAAGTGTTGTATTCCAGTGATCTCCGTGACAGCAAAGCGAGACAAGGAGAGCACTTTACTCTGGCGAATAAAACACGCCACTATACACCACACAATGTTTTAAAGAGTTACTTTCCTTAGTAGTGAAAACAAAAACCAACATCATAAAAAGATGACCATCGATACACAAACAATGCATTACTTATTACATTAAGGCACCTGAAACAAAAAGGATTCGTGACGGGTTTAGAAATGGCTTGAGAACTTTTTAAGGCTAGAACGCTGGTAGCTTTGCAACACTGTCAGCCAAAAGCTACTTCTGAATTTTGTTTTTAACCAAATCCTGATTAAACAACCATAATCAGTGACAACAAGTTATTTTAAAATGACTAGTGATAAAGACCGGGTCAAATAATGTAGAAGTAGACGGCTGCTCTGCTTCCAAACTGGCAGGAAAGCAGGAGCAAGTTGCATTTCTGGGCACACCCCCCCTTTTTTTGTGTTGTCACATTGGGTGAGTCAACAGGCCTACTGTGACATCACCGATTGAGGAGTGGCCACAACGGCGACTTGCTTCGACGTTTCCGTCGCTAAAGAGCAGCGCGGCAGCTGTTTATCTGCACTATGACACAGTTTTTGACTTTAAATATGACCATGTTAAAAATCTGTTTTGTAATGGAACTGTGAAATTCTAAGAACACAGATGATACATTAATAAATATTTCCTAATAGTAATACAGGTTTGCTTCAATAGAGAGAATTATGTGCAAAAGAATTTGGATTTCTTTGCATCCAAAAACTATCCGAGCCATCTTTTTTTTGCTGTCATTCTACTGTTGACCAAGATCAATAGGTTAATTTTGCCAGGCTGATAGAAGACTGAGACCAGATCTAATTATGTTGGACCATATATAGCCTGGAAAAAGCTTTATCATTAAAATTGTTAATGGACGTGGCAATCCTTTGGCCAGGTATTTCACGGTAAGGGTACTAGGGTTCACTGATTTGCTCCAACTAAAAAGCACTGAAGACATGGCCACAACTCTCGATGTGACAGCTCGTCACAAAAAACAAAAAGAAACGTGTCCTCACGACTAACCATTGATAAACCCTTCAGAAATGCCTTCACAGGTGGTACCTCATTGTAAAGGTTCTTAACTGTGGGACTCTGGATATGAAGCGTTACAAAAACGTGCCCATTTCGACTGGCATAAATAAAAGGAATGGCGTTGTAAAAAATAAAATAAAAAATAATATTATTCATAATAATAATAACAATAATAATAAAAATGTGTGACTTGTCTTTAAGTTACTTATTTCAAATATACACAGCGACTCCTTTAGTATTTACACATATGTACAGAGTATTCATTTCTGTTTTGATCAAATACCTTGAATGGCGTTGCTGTGAAATTCAACTCTAGATGTACACTTCCCTTTGAGATTTGAGAACAAGGAGGTCAAACTGGGCAGCGCGACTCGGAGCCTCGACGCGGCCCTTAGAAAGGCACTTGCTACCAACTCAAATACTGCAACCAAAAAAAAAAAAAAATCCTCAAACAAAGCTTTCAGCCAAGACAACTGAGAGACAGGTGAAGAAAATGGAAGGCCACATAGTAGGCACTGGGGTTTCTGTCCCCTCCCCCCCCCTCCCCCTCCCCCTCCAGGCCAAGTGTTTTGGTAAGGCTGGCGCATGACGGCCACAGGTGGATTGGTGGGCAAAGCTGGAACGAGACAGAGCAAACTGAGGTCTTCCTCTGTTGCTGTAACAGCAGTCCATGTCCCTCAAAACCCTTCCTCCCGCCCCCCCACCCCCCACATTGAACAGGAGCCCGCTGACAATTTAACAAAATCATAAACATCTGTAAACAAACAGCTTTATTCAGGTTGGTTTCCCCCCCCCCCTCCTTTTTGATGATTCATCGTTTCAAAAATGGTACAATTCCATAAACAAAAATTGCAGAGAGCTTCTTTAGCCTCTTGAACAACTGTTACATTTCAGCCCCTTCTGTACATAACTAAAGAATAAGTAAACAGAAGAAAAAAAAAAAAAAAAAAAAAAAATGGATGTTCACTGTGCTCTAGCCTCCTGAATCAAAAAGTACTTCAGGGGACAGTGACAAAAAACATGAAAGCAAAGAGCGGCTTATTAAAACACAAAGCCTTTTTTTCTTCCCAAAAGTAATCCAAAAAGAAGAATAGCTGCTGCCTTGCAGCTTCCCTCGCTTCCACACTGCGAGTCCTTTGTTTAAATGTCTTATACACAATGGTCTTTCTGACCGGTCAAGACGGCACTGACATTTTTCCAGCGGTTGTCTTTGGGGCTGTAGCCTGGGGTCCGGTGGGGTGAACTGGAACTGTGCATGGTACAGATCACTTCCCCGCTGGACTGCACTGCAGTCTTGGAGTACTTGTAAACTGGCTGCTTTCCCGCCTCTGCTCCACCGCACTCCTCCTCGAGCTCGAGCTCGCCTTCCGTCTCCTCCCCCTCGTCACACGTCCGATAGGGGCCCATGAGCTTTTTGCGCTCCTGCTCGGCGTCCCTGTTGCTTTCTTTCAGCTGCTGCTGCTGCTGACGCCCCACGACGAGCCTAAGTGGCTGCCACTGGTTGTTCACGTTGTCGTCGGTAGCTGGTCGCGAGTTCCTCTCTCGCTCTTTTCTCCGTTTGCGCGTCCACCAAACGCATACGATAATGCAGAACAGGCAGAGCAAGCAGAACACCACACATAGTAGAGGCACCTGGTAATCTGCTGTCCAAGGGAGGACAAGGAGTAGAAATCAGTAGAGATAGTGAGGATTCTAACTGAGGAACTGAACGAGGACTAAAACAAACCCTTGTGGGACACCCTTGTTAATTATTACTCACCGACTGAGGGGGGCATGACCTGCGTTTCCACTTTGACCTCAATAACTGCCAGCATCACGGTGCTGTTGTGCCGCTTGGACAAGGTGCCAACTATAGCGCTGGCTGCCTCCTGGATCAGACTGTGGTCCGGTAGATCCTCCGGCTGGAAAGACTGAGAACCAAACCAGAGAAAATGAGACACAACAGCTGGGAACAAGCACCAAGTCTGGAATATTTAAACATACATATTCATACATACACAAAACGTTGTGAGAGTAATTTCAGGGTAAACTGTTTTGTACAAATAGCCAAAGAGTAGCACTAGTTGTTTGGGTATTTGGGTCCCAACCAACTCAAACTGCTTCTCAGCCTAAATGGGAGTTTATTAACACTGTAGAACGTAAGAATATAGTGCGTGTGCTAAGCCAAGAACAAGACAACGCAGATCATTCACTTACTATAGCCACTTCTACAGCATCCTGATTGGAACGAGAGAGGTCACACAAAAGCAGTAGGGCGTGGTCTTTTGACAAGCTTCGGGTGTCGGGAAGATACCTCAGCTCATAGCAGATGTTCTCCACTGTTGTTCCCTGAACAGACACACACACACACTGATCAGGGATAATACTAAAACACCACAGCCTGAAAGTGTGTTCACGACATCAACGGCAAAGATTCATATGAAGAGACGACTCACTGGTGGTACTTTGTCTCTGTTGAAGACAAGTGTCACGCGGCCACAGCTGTTGTCCAAATGTCCGGTGTTCGGCTGGCACTTGGTGGTTGCTTGTGGAGGTGAGGGTCCAGCCATGGAACAAACCCCCCACTGTTGGCAAGGGGGGGAGAAGCACGTCAGGTAGCTGTGCTCCAGACACTCTCGTCCAGCCGGGCAGGACTGCCGTTTCTGGTCCCGGTCTGGAGACTGGAGCAGACAGGGACGCCGACCACACAGCACCTGGTGTCACAAAGTCAAAAAAAAAGAAAATCACCAACATGTAAACCCACAAAAACATTTATAATAGTGTACCAACAACTAAGAAACCCGTCAGACAGTTTGTGCATTGGTGGAAACTCTTTCTACCTTGCTGCTGTTTGAGTTTGTTTGTAAGTGAGGAGTAGCAGAGTTAAGCTGGCACTGTTACCTTTGTACAGTCCACTTTGCCATTGATGCAATGGCAGCTGTTGCACTCTTCCTCCCAGTGGCTGCCATGGGGAAACCGCAGCCCAGCATAGTGGCAAGTCCTCCCAACACCTATAACTGCATACAGACAGAGACATGTTGTACTTCTCCAGCAAGAGGGGCTGCACTCATGTGCGACTCAATCACTCGATGAAGCAAAGTCGTCAAAATTCTGCACAATGAGTCAAAATGTCGACTACATAATGGAATCAATGAGCGAGTATGACTTCAAAGAGCAGAGAATAAAGATTTACTTACATTCTTGGCATCGGGCTCCTGTTCTACCGAGAGGACAGATGCAGCGGAAACCGTTGATCTCGTCCACACAGGTGGCACCGTAGGCACAAGGTGAAGACTGGCACTCGTTTATGTCTGGAAAGGTAAGAGATGCATCACATTTTAAGTTGGATGAAGGCCCTGGATCCCAACACGTTTAGCTACCGACCCGTTATAGTAAAGGCCCGGTCACAACACAGATACATTTGTACTATGTCTTTGCGAAATATAAGTTTGGTGACATAGGAACCACTTGTAGGGCTCGTTAGTAACTGGAACGTTTTCTGTACCGAGCTATTTACTTCTAGTAGCTTGCTAACTTACAGGCATCAACTGATTTTGCGGTACAATTTTAGGCAAAAAATAAACTAAAATTGTGTGGCAGTATTTTATTTTCCTCGTATTACCAATTCAGTCAATCATCTCATGACCCTTCAGATTCATCTTGTGGTCCCTTCAGGGAAATAGCAGCCAGTCAAAATCAAAAATAATAAGCAAAATAAATCACAAAGCCAATTATTGGATAAAACCCAGCATTGTACGTTTTGAATGACCACGTTTATTCTCATAAATGAGTAAATTGTGCACAGGTTTCACCACCGACCCATCTCTAATTTGAGCAGTTCTTTGAACGACGCAGATCAATTGGTCCTTCCCACCAATATCACAGAGAGCCCGAGCCATTGTCATCCAGATCCCACATGAACACAGTCTGGATGAGAATTCTCAAATTCAAGCCTGAGAGAAAAGGTGAACGCTTATCCGGCCCAAACAAAAGAGCGGAGGAGAAGAAGAATTTCAGGGTCACTGAGTAATTTGTCTTCCGTGTGAGTACGGAGGAGGGACGACCTCTGACCTCTGAGGCGTTAGAGGACCAAGAAAAAGGGAGAGGGCGGCGTACCGGTCTTACATTTAGGTGTCAATGTGTCCATCACCTCCTTGTCACCCGCTTTTCCTTTCGGTCTCTCCTTGCTCCACCTATCCGTCCTCTTAATCATACCATGTTGCCATGGCTATGTTAGGCTCTTATGAATGATATATGAGGTTTAGGATTTTGATTTGAAATGTTTTGGTTGGGGGTTTTGCATATTTGCTCTGCATCTAAAAAGCAGGTAAAGTAACCTCATGTCATTACTCACTGATTCGGCAGTCTGGTCCGGCGAATCCGGGAGCGCACTCGCACCGAAACCAGTTGACTCCATCCACACAGATGCCGCCATTGTAACTGCGAGAGGAAAGAAATAAAACTATTAGATGAGGCAGGATAAGGGCCACATCCTTTCCAGCTGCAACAAAGCAGATCGTTTTTGTGTGTGGGTGTGTGTGTGTATGTGGCGGTAGAGAGGGGGGGGGGGGGGGGGGGGGGGGGGTGTCACAAGGCTCAATTCAACTCATCAATACAAGCCTCCACCTTTCAGATGCTAATTGCCGTGTCCAGTCCCTCCTCTCATCATGCCCTCTCCTTCCATTCCTCCTCAAAGCCCGTCTCCCCCCCCCAGGTCGCATGAGAAGAATGGACACGAACGCCCTCCCCCCCGCCACTCAACCCCCCACCTGCATTCACCATGGGCTAGGTGGGACTCTTGCGCGCCCCCCCCCCCCCTTCAGAAAACCTCTCCATCTCTCCCTGTCCTATTCAATATCCAAACCCCCTCCTCTGAGAGATGCTCCTTTGAGGCTTGATTTAAGGACAACTTCCACTGCATTTAGCGGCCCTTCACCCCTCCAGCCTGCAAGGTCTGTGTGAAGTGTGGAGACGGGAAAAGTTTGGCTACAGCCACAGGAGTGAGTGAGGCAGGAAACTGTACATACCATGGATGAGGGTTGCAGTCGTTTATATCTGGAGAAAAGAACGACAAAAAGGAGACTTTTAGCGTTACGTTGTTAGAGGGCCGTGTGTAAATTGCCATTGCATTAATAAAATGTACTGATTTTGTTGAAGATAAAAATATTGAATATTTAGCTACAAGTTCTACTTGACACTTTTTAATGTTAGCTGCCTACATTTGCTGCTAAAACACAGAGGCCATGTTAATATATCTTGCGATGGCACAAATTCCTCTTGTATTACAAGCTCAGAAACTGTTAAGTTAATATAAATATCACATCCCATGTGAGCTGGTTTATAACTGATATACTCTTTGCAGCATTACAGAGAAGCCCTCCCCATCAGTGGTTCATTAAATACCACTGTCACAATGTGCAGTCTTGAATAAATCACACATTTGCTTACTTTACTTGAGTTACTGTGACATTTAAAGCTCTTAAATATTAGATTTTAGAGACTAACTTTGGCCACAGGTGGGGCCTTCCCAGCCCTCTTTGCAGATGCAGGTGAAGGTGTCTCCTCCTCCCACACAGGTTCCACCGTTGGAACAAGGACTGGAGGCACATGTGCTGTTCCTGGCTGTGGGACGAGAGAAAGCATTAGTCAGAGACCACAGATCGTACAAACAGAAAAGGGTATGAACAGCATACTTGGCCAATAAATCACATATTACAGTGTTTTGGCAATAAAACTTGAAACTAAAACTCGAATTGATCATCAATTATTCTTGAATATTTCCCGAATTATTTCTTGAATGTTGCGCCTGCAGTCCAGAGTAGAAGAGTAATACACTGTGCATTGCTCATTTTGCAAAACAAAAAAAAATTGCACTGAATTCAGAACCATATTTTCAAGTGTTGTCGTGATGCAGATTTGTTAATTAGCAGGAATGTAGCACAACCTGGAATTGAAACCAGTGCTCAGTTTATTTAAATGTGAAATAAAAATAATTTACTCAAAAAAAATAAAAAAATAAAAAATCAATGCATAACCGTGATTATCATTTTGGCCATAATCATGCAGCCCTTGTACAGTCAATGTCGGCAACTTATGACCGTTATGGATTGTTTGACATGTATTTATTTATATATGGGAAAGTGGTAAGCCCTTAATCTGAATTGATTTAACAGCCAAACTTTGACTGTATAGTAACCTAAAATATACCTTTTGTATTATTCTGGCTGTCAATGCAGTTTCAGAATCTAATAGGCTAAATTAGTCTGGTTCCAGACATCTGAAACACAGCTGATTCAAATACAAGGAGACAGTCGCCATCCCGAGGCCTCACCTGTGTTGCATGCGTTTCCTCCCCAACCAGGTGGGCAGGCACAGCGGAAGGCATCCCCGTGGTCGTAGCAGGTGCCTCCGTTACTGCAGGTGGTTGCGTCACACTGACTCTCGCCTGACCAGGATTACAGAAAAACACAGAGGTCACACACACGATCTTCGTACGACTATTCATAGCATCAGTGAGAAGGGATAATTATTATGCTCCAACACACAATCACGTGTCAGCCATGTTGGAGTCGGGGTCGCAGCAAGCTAAGAACATAACACACATTAACAGAGAGTCGCCATAACTCACGGGAATGGCAGGTCTTGCCCTTCCAGTTGTCGGCACACTCGCAGTAGAAGTCGTTCACCAGGTCGACGCAGCGGCCGCCATTCTTACACGGGTTGTGTCTGCACTCATTGACATCTGGAGGACGGAGGAAGAGTGGTTAGATCTTTGCCCAAACTGTCTGTTTAGTGCAAAGAAATCTGAAACAGAGTAGGCTGAAGCTCTGCCACAGGCAGGCATGTTCTTTATTAAATCTGAACTCTGCAGAGACAGAATTATGTTGCAGAGGGACTCACTGAGGTCGCACAGCCGACCCTCCCAGCCATCAGGACAGAAGCACTGAAAGGAGTTCACTCCATCAATGCAGGTCCCTCCGTTTCCACAGAGGTTGTTGATGCAGTCGTTAATATCTGAAAAAGTGAGGGGGGGGGGGGTTAACATTTTCAGCAGGACTACTCTCAGAAGATCTATGATTTTTAGCAAGTAGTTTACTTCAGAAATGTTTATAACACACTATTATGCATTTGTGAACAAAAAGAAGAAAATGTTAAGTGTTTATTAAGGGATAACAATCACTGTTTATTTTTTCACTTCACATCATTAGATATGACAAAAACTTTGTTAGACTGTGTATATGTAAAATGTTAGACATTAATAGAACTTTACATCTTCTTACAACAACATCAAAATGTGTTATAAACCATCTATAATCATTGATCAATTGTTTTGTGGAATAAAATATTAATGACAGAAATGTGTGCAGTATTTGTAAATTAATTTAAAAAAGCATTTTGAAGGCAAATTACCAACTTTTTTTTCACTTTTTGAAATACAGTTGGTACAAATCTCAAAGCAAGAGTCTCTACGTACTTTCATGACAGTAGATGCCACTGAAACCCGGATCACACATGCAGGTGAAGTTGCCCGCTGGCTGGCTGATGCAGCGTCCTCGTGGACCACAAACGTTGGACGAGATGTGCCGCACTCCAGCGGACTCGTTGGTTGCTACGGCAATAGTGCAGCTGTCAATCACTGCAAGAATAAAGAATAAAGCTTTTTTTAAAAACTGTTCAAATTGATTACTTTTCTTTCACATAGTTAAACACCGCTTCATCATTGCAGACGACTTCAGTCACCTTGACACGGAGCGGTTTGGCAGTTCTCCTTGAGCCGTTCACACGTCTTCCCCTCGAAGCCTTCGGGACATGCGCAGTAGAAGTCCTGGTCCATGCTGTGGCACCTGGCCTCATTCTCACAAGGGTTTGGATCACAAGTGTCCAAGGGGGACCAGCCATAGATCTGAGGAAACATTAAGGAGACAAAGATATGAATTTACAATACAGTCAGTATACACGTCACGTCAGTCAAATTGAAGAAATCAAACTTCTAAAATCACATTTAAAGCTGCTTAAATTAAGATTTTTATGTTGATTAAAGGATCAACTCTCAGTTTCTTCATCATTCGGATTGACGGTGGTTATTTTGGTTTTCTGGACCTCAACTTTATTGTTCTGATTCAGTCTCACCGCTGAGAGCGTCAGCTCTGAAAACAGACTGTACACTTCCTGCCCAGCACATCGACAAAGTTAGCAACTAACTGGTGAACGTAGTGGAGTACTTCTAACCGCTCAAGAGACAGATAGTTCCTTCAGGAGTTTGTAGAGACTCAAAATAGAGCTGAAATGAGAGTAAATAGTTAAGGTTTGTTTTGCCAACATTTTCACCACAGCAAGTTTATGAGGCGATAACGTGTCAATGTTGTGTTAAAAGCAGGGCTGGCCGATATTTCAGTACGATAATTTATAGTCTTATTAAAATCGTATCGTGACTGAGATATCATGACACGTACGAACTCCGCTTTCTCTGATTAAACTCAGTTAAATCAAAACTATTGTCTTAATCCGATTACTGTTTGAATGTAAACAGTCAGTGTATAGCTGGAAATATCTTCTCGATAATTTCACTTTAAACTGAAGTTTTCACTGAAGTTCTTAATTAAATGACAAAATACTCATTTGTTAAGTATTTGATTCAAACAGGAGTGTACAAAAAGAAGCTTCACCATATGGTTTTCATATACCATTTGTTGAACTACCGTCAAACATGCTATACCCTCATATATGTATGACCTATATATTGGGATCGTTTTTTACATTTATTTCTCCAGGGAAAGTAGTTCCAACTAATTTGACATTCAAAAAGTTTCAAAAATTCACATCCAAAAAGAACCAGCACACTCTTCTACGAATGCTTCCTCACAATTACAGTCCTCTGATTCCATTGAGCAGCTCCACCGGATCACAGAGGTACAGTGCCTTGCCCAAGGACGTTTGGACGGTAGTTGTGGGAGGAGACAGGCTGCTCCTGCTGCCATAATAACTCAATTTACCAAAACACCATCACCTCACAAAGACGGTTTTCTGACGATTATGAAAACAAGTGACGACCCGAGTGAATGAGCGACAGAGGAAGCCGATCTTAAGTCTGTGCAGGTGAGCGGCTTAGCTTGGCTCAAGCCACCGCTGCCGCTCAGAACAAATCGAAGGTAAGTGGACGAGCAACGTAAGCCTCAGAAAGTCTCCCTAAGCTCATCAAGGGAATCCAACGCTTCTGGTTTTACATCTGTGCCGTGCTTAACCTCGCAAGATTACTCTGAGACACGAGCCCGGCAGAAGAGAAAGAACGAGTGAGACACTGAGCAGGCACGAGAAAGATAGAGCCCATTACGAGGGCAAATATTGACACTGGTCCAACATCGTGCAGAGCCACAGTGAAGACAATAAAGATAAATCATCAGTCATACCACCGTGACACAGGCCACGGCGACATATTTTGCCATTTCTACATGGAGCAATGCAGAGGTTGGAGTGCAAATCGCCCAGTTTCTGTAAACAGAAGCCTACTTGTGCATAAACTTTGGGTTGAACCCTTTTTGCCATTTAAGGTGCTGAACAAGGGAGTTTGAGGAGGGCAACAGGGTGGGGGGGGGGGGGGTGGGGGAGTCTGCGGTCACACAGTTTATTTTACTCTTCAGTGTCAAGGCCAGATACATTTCTTTCTTCACCTTGCATGCGTGTGGTCAGGGGAGGGCAAGAGCACCAATAAATCTTCAGCACATGACGTGAACTGTTTGGACTGTTTCATTGCAGCAGACAGGTTCGAAGGTAAGGGGCGCCAGACAACCATTTTGAGAGATTGGCAACCAATTCTTGAACTCTGGGTGCCATCAGTGGAAAAGAATAGGTAAAGCAAACGGCTTAATATGCACCTCAGTTTACATCATCTGTGTGCGAGAGGGGATTCGGCTGTGTAAGCAGAATCAAGACAGATTGGAGGTCAACTCTAAGAGTAGAGATGATGGACGTGCTGATGTTGGTGTCACTTAAGGGACTAACAATCCAAGACTTCAACGCTGACGGGCCAATGGAGCCGTCGGCACAAAAGGCCCAGAAAGCCAGAATTCGAAAGGGAGAGAACGGACGAACAAGCAACCAGCGACTCGCTGGATTCATTTTTGAGAGATCTGTGAAGAACATCACAGCAGCTGCACTACTGCTATTTTGCATACCAGGAATAGAGGGGAGGGGGGGGGGGAAGACACGTTAACCATGGGCGAAGGAAGTCGGGGGCCACTTTATGTCCCTGTCCTACTTTGTTTTGGAGTTATTTTAAGCCGTCTGTATCCCTGCAAACGCACCTATATTCCAACGCTGTGAAAAGACATTTCCATCATTCCCACCGGCCCATGCGTGTCAAGACCAGACGATGTCAGAACAGTTTTTTTTCTACAGATATGCCTATTTCAATATGTGCAGGCAGCTGTCTGCACGGCAGACATAAATTTACATTTTTGCGCTGGTTTATAGATTTAATCATCAGTGAGCGGGTTGTTACATTTCTTCACACAAGCTGCAACTAGGCCCCTCCATTGGACTCCCAAAAATAAATGTGTGTGAAACTAAGGATCAAATCTATGAACTGGTATGAATTGATCAAGACAGGGATGTCACCTATAAGAGAGTAGATGTGCATTTCCAGTTGTCCTGATTCCTTCTGAAGACATCATTCAGATCAGAAATGGAAAAAAAAGAAAAATACCTTTTCACAATCAATCTTCTGTGGACTTGAGAGGAGACACTAATCAGGGAAATATGATGCATAGTTGTGGGACTGCAGGGCAGGAATCTACACCGTGCCATAGCAGGCATCAGGGCTCGGTAGTATGCGGGCAGAAATCCAGCAGCGTCCCCTCATTCAGAGAGGCTCATATTTATAGTAGAGATGCTAAAAGAGGATTGGCTCCTGACCAGCAATGTCCTCCATTCAGGACCCAAGAGATGCAGTGAAGTGTCAGTTTCCTCACTGCTAACCTACATTAGCCTCAAACACACACCTCAAATATAAAAAGGCTGCAGCAAAGACAGAAGAAGTTTGCAATAAAACCCACGCTTGGCTTGTTGGGCTTGGAACGTACTACACAACTTTTAGGCAGATCGTACTTTGGCAAAGGACAGTCTGCTTAGATAACTGTGCTGCAACGACTACTGCAGTTGGAGTATTTGCACAGCATTACAAGTCGCTTTGTGTAGATTTAAAAAAAAAAAACGGATCATCATGCAAGTATTCCAATTCTATTCCTTTCACCAAATCATCATCATGGCTTCCATTGTGTGATGTTATCGGCATGTTTTTCCATGGCAATTTATAAAGTTCATTGGATGCTAGGAGCATTACGACACGCTTCATGGCAGTTGCTGTCCACAGGGATCATCTTCTGTAAAAATCAAAAGCTACCACCAGCTTATAAACCGTCACTGTATCCACAATAATCCAATCGAATGCGACTCGTGGAACACGAGACTCACCTCGCACAGCTGCCCAGCAAACTGCGGTGGGCATTGACACACAAAGCCGTCCAACACTGCGTGGCACTGGCCGCCGTTCTGGCACGGCCCGCTGTTGCACTTATTCCTCTGGATTTCACAGTGAGAGCCCACAAAACCTGGAGGACACTGGCAGTGGTGACCCCTGGGGCCCACCTAAAGAAGAAACAAAAGACAAATGAAGAGACCAACGGCAACGACAAACACAAGGCGGTGGATCTTCGGCGCATCTCAAAGCCATCTTGGCTCACGTTTTGGTGCAAGACGACCGGGTAAAGTGGAATATGAAGATTCAAATGAAAACATTCATACCTTGCACGTTGCTCCATTCTGGCACTGACCATGGCAGCCGTTGACGTCTGAAGAGGAAGAAGAAGACATGAATGATTACGTTTTATTATCAAACATTATGAAGAACATGGAATATGTATCACCTTATCCACTACAGTGTGGGATGTGCACAGATTAAAGTTTGGAAAAGAAACGACTAGTGAAGCTAATAGAGTGCCAGATAAACCTTGTATAGGTTGTGACTGGTCATGCAGTGGATCCTCAGCAAGGAACTGGGCATGCAAGTTCAGTCAGGATGATTGGGTTTGCCAAGACGAAAGAGGAACGGGTTACCACATGTGGGGAAAGCAGGTGACGCTAAACTACACCCGTGTTGTGAGTCCAGGAAGTGAGAGGAGGCGATTGAAAGCAGCAGAAATTTAGAAGTGACTTTTAAGGGAAAGGGAAGAAATACTGACTGAGGTCACAGTTTTGTCCGGACCATCCTCGAAAACAGTCGCAGTGATATCCGCCAATCAAATTTTTGCAAGAGTAAGCGTTCACACAGGGCTTTCCTGCACACTCATTTGCATCTGTAAGGGCAGGAAGTAGAAGCAGACCGAGTCCATCAAATTGAAACAACAACCAAGAAAAGGACAAAGAGACAGAACAGAGACCAGAAACCCAACCTGGTTATTTGGTTAAGTCATCTCAGCTTGGAGACACTTTGGGGGAGAAAAAAAGAAGCTTATGTGGTAAAAAAAAAGAAAAAAAAAAAAGATGCTTTTTGGTTGCATATTGGGAAATGTAGGGTCCAGTGTTTTTGGGGCCGGACTTATACTTGGGAGTGAAATTCAGGACACCTCGGCCTCCGTTGCTTCAACTTTGTTCATTTTCTAACACTGTCTCTTGTGAGCCCCCAAACTTTGTCGTTGCAATATTAAAAATCGCTGGACTACTGATGATTGAATGCAAAACTATTAGAGACGCATATAAGATTCAATTTTTACTATAAATAAATCTATCAATTAGTTTGTGCCCATGGGGTCACCGTCCATGTTCTTTGTTGCTTATCGTACTCTTCTCTGTCTCACCCAATACTTACTGCCTTAGTCTTTGACTGAAACTGAATTTTTTTGCGACCCTACGTCATTGTGTCGTTGTCATCAAGCGTCACAGAACTCCTCAGAGAGACAACAGCTGACACTTAACAGTTTATCGGTTCGACGAGGACTAAATTAGTGCAAACTGAACAGTTTCACTCAGAAACCCTCACCGAGACATCAAGTGTTAGAACAAAGAAAAAGCACCACTGCTCAAATATTCAAAGGCATGGGGGGGGGGGGCAGTCAGCCCTGCTGTGTTCACTCACACACACCTGTCTTCTCTCTGAAACCCTAAACTCCACACACACAAACACCAGGTAAGACAGGAGGCCAATGGCTGCCTGTAAGCTGAGATCCGAGCTGGTAAGACGACACTGAACACTTGGGATCTTTTTCCTACCTTCAGGCCCCCCCCCCACACACACACTAACTTTGTTTACCGGTCGTAATCCATTTCCTGGCTTCACGCTGGTCACGTCCGCTTGTTGGGACGGTAGGTGTAATGAAAAAACGAATGCCACAGACAACGACAAACAAACAGCCGGATATAGACACACTAGTAGCTCATAAAGTCATTGAGAAAAAAAGAAAAGAAAAGAGCGGGGCAGCTGCCAGCACATCCAGGATATTGATAGCTTGTACTCTGGCAATGGACCTCAGGTTGCTTGTTGCCAATTTAAATCCAAAAACACATCTGAGCAGTGTCTCCGAGGTCATTTTATTTGTTTTAGGAAACGGAAAGAAACTCTTCTTCCCTGGAGAAATGAAGAGTTGTTCGCCAAAGAACTGAAATCCTGAACACGGGAAGTACTGTTTTTTTAACCGCCTCTGGTAAAATGAGATGTTTGTGTTTATATCTCACCTATCTGGCAGGTCTTTCCCTCCCACTGTGGAGGGCACACGCAGTCGAAGCCGTCTTCCAGGTCGACACAGGTTCCACCCTGAGCACATGGACCGGAGGCACACTCGTCCAAATCTGAAAAAAAGAACTCACCTCAACTCACTTTCTGTTTATTTCTAACTGAAAAAAGAAGTGGCTGAGAGTGAAAGACGTAAGTGTAAGTGTGAGGATGGAAGAAGTGGAGATGATTGAGGGTAGTGCAGGGGCTCACTGTCGGCACAGGTCGGACCCTCCCAGCCCGGCGGACACTGGCACTCGAACCCTGTGGGAACCTCGTGGCATGCGCCACCGTTGACGCAAGGGTTGGAGACACAGGCGTGATCGGCTGATGGAGGGAGGAGAGTTCAAAGAAGGGAAAAGGAAAACATTACTCTTTTTTTCTTACAGATTCAGATTGGGCTTTTTGGCGGTAAGCTATTTTCTTCAATCATTTCAATAATCACAGGGCATCCTTCGTCATACTTTTCCAATTTTGCATACATTATAAAAATTCTCGTTCTCTAATATCCTGGGACAACATGCTGCTCAACCGTAGTTATTGTGACGGGCCTTTCATAAACAGCAGTGCGGGTTCTCCCTCACCTATCTGACAGGTCTTGCCCGAGTATCCCTGAGGACAGGCGCAGTGGTACTCGTCCGGTTCAGTGTTGGTGCAGGTTCCTCCGTTGACACAAGGATGGTGGCGACCACAGTAATTCAGATCTGGAGGAAGACGCACATGTAGAGACACGAAGACTCCAATTCGGTGATTTCACCCATTTTAGACCAAATCTCCAAATTAGAGAAGATACACTCTTCAAGAAACCTCTAATTAATGTGCTCTGTGTTTCAATACACTACCCTTATGTGAATATTAGGAATTGGGAGTGTCATGCTCATTCTCTAGTTGGGTGGCATTCAATTATTGGAAAAGAAGAGGGCGCAATGAGAGGACAGAGCTTAACGAAACACACCAAAGTGACGTACAACACATGATGTAGATGTTTGTTTCATGTACTAATCTGAGGAACTGTTTGGCCTCCTCATCGCTCCACACCTTCAGACTTTGTTAATTGGATCTCGTTTCACCACTTTATCCGGTAGTTCCCAGCAAGCTTGTCGAGATCCACCAGCTGTCGAGCTCTGACAGGAAGCACTGAGTGTTTTCACAACCACTCTGCTGCACTCCATTATGATAAAGGTTTTACAGTATTTACAGGTCAGAGTTTTTGTTCAGTTACAGACGGAATAGACTCCTACACGTCCCTTTTCTTTTTTAATTGCGAATGATTTTTTTTCCGTATACCTAAGAAACTCAACGAAACCCTATTTGATCCCTGCACACCATCCTTAGGCTAAAGGCCAGGTCACCCTACAGGCTGGTGAATAAAAGAGCAGGGATCCGTCTCCACTGGGGATCTGAGGACGCGTTCTCATCCCCCGAAGAGCCCTCGGTGACGAAGGGATGTGGGGGGGGGGGGGGGTGATCGAGTGTCCCTGCTGCTCCGATGCCACAGGAGGTAAAACTATCCAGCTGCTGCTCTCGAGTCAGAGAGAACTCAGACCTCATGTGAAGGTACGTTAACGTACCTTTAAATACTGCTTTTTTTGCAAAACATAAAATATTCATGATCTATCATTGTGATTATTATTTTCTTTATTCATCGATTTACTGTCATCTGAAAGACTGAGCATCAATTTTGCCATCAGATCCAAAAATCTTTCAAATTGAACCTATTGATGGGAACACATCATACTCTGTGATATGATTTGCTTTGACATTTTAATTTTCTGTCATCTTTGTTTACTCTGCATTTTATTAGTTTACTACGTATTTTCCTATATAGAGCACCTCCCTATTTACTTTTGCCAGTTCCACCCGGATGAAGAACAAGTGAGGTCGAACCCAGCTGCTGCTTTAACCGACATGCCAGCACGATAAAGGCTTTTGATAGAACTATTGGCCCGTTACTCCCGTCATTTCCTTCTTCCAACAAGAACACCAGGAGCAGCATTTCAGCAGCGTTAGAGAACGTGCAGGATGAGAGCAGGCGCTTTTGCCAAAAAAAAAAAAAAAAAAAAACTTTTCCATACCTTTATCGCACATCAGGCCACCCCAGTTCCTCTCGCAGTTGCACTGCCACCGGACGTTGCAGGTCCCGTGGACGCATCCGGGGTGAAGCTCACATTCATCACAGAACTGGCCCTGCCAGCCGTACTTACACCTGTCAATCACAGACATCATGTCACTCGTCTAATCCCTTTACCTGCTCTGAGGCATCCCCGCTGTTCATTTCATTGGCTGTTTATTTCTTCGCACTCTTAAATCATAAGATTATTCTCTAAAAAAAAAAAAAAAAAACCCCACTATAGATCAAGACAGTCTTGGCATTATGAATGCGTTTTTTAATATTCTGGGAAAAAAGCAAATGTTAAATAACCTTTAAACGAGCGGTCTCTTTCCTGTTTTCTGAGAACGATCAGATTTTCTTAAAAGGTCTTAACGACTGTGTTCAAGTCCAGTGAGAAGCTGCCAAAAAACAAAAAAGAGCCAAGTTTCTCAAAAGAAACTAATAAATGAAGCTGTGTTTATAAGAAACATTTATTATAAAGTCTGTGGCAAGAGGCACCGATTCATGACTCAAACCACTGAGCTGCAGGAGCTGCTAAACGTGCAAAAGGACCAAAGAGAGCCTCCTCGACAACCTGCCCAACAGTGGAAACGCACCTCATGCTGCGTCTGCTCGTGTGTCAACCTATCCCACGGCCCTCCTGCCCAACTAGTCTTCGTGGAGGGCGACATTCCAAGGCAGGAGGGGTTAAGAATACTTCCAGCGGCTCCCCGTGCGTCGGGTTAGAGTCTGGTGCCGAGGGCCACAAGGGTGCCACGGCGGTTCCGAGAGCGAGTGGCTGGAGACGACCGTGTGTAAACAGCGTACGTGCGCACGCGCCTGCAGCGTCACGACAGCGCTCTGCTATTCCAAGGCTGTGGCGTCGTCGGGCCAGCTGTCTTGTCAACTGACTGCTATTTTGAGTCTCCTGCAGACGGCACCGCTGTCTATCTGAGAGACGAGGCCTCCTCTGCCAGTCTCAGGCATCAGGGAACACTTGGCATGCTTCTTCCACTGTATACGATTAGCTTCAGAGGGCAACGTGACAATCGCACTAACAACAACAACTATGGCAAAGAGACTCGCTTATTGCCCTTTAAGCTATCAAAAGAGGCATTCTGTGGTTTAATTCTTGGCCACATTGATATCACGATTACTCAACCCCTGGCGGGTGTGTGCATGACGTTTCCTCTCAGCTGGATTCCAACATCTTGGCATTTTGACACGTCAAAGTTTGCAAAGCACTGGTGAAAAATGTGTTGCAGAGCTTACCCAAGTGACACGGCCAGCCTCCGACAGATATGTCAGAACAAGCCTAATAAAAAGCCGATGCAGCAGCGCAACAGGCACGCATCAGCTTTTGTTTCTTAAAAAGCCCTTGGCAAACCCCATAAAACTGATGAAATACAGGCAGTGAAAGGAGACAGCGAGGGATTTAATACCAGCTTTCTGTGACCCGAGGCGTCATTAAATTCATGCCACTGCAGGAAGATTCTTTACTGCTGCTCTTCTATTCATCTCACTTCTCCTGTTGACTGGGGCTTGACATGTTTGGGGAGAATAAGCTGTGTGTCCATCTGCAGTCTGCCTGCTCACTGGAATCAGGATGCTGAACGAGGCAGACACGAAAAAATGTGAAGGTTTTCCGCAAAACTGGTCATCCCCCGTTATTCCTCGGCACCGAGCCAAACCCGGCTTCCTAATAATGGGAGCGGAGTGTCTCTTTCCATCTGGCAGGTGGGAGGAGGGGGTTTACAAATGACGACGGGATGTACCACATCCTGGAAACGTGGACCTACGGGGCAATTCTACGTCACTTTATCTGACGGCCATTTCCACTTTGGGAGATGTACACAACACAGTGGGATGTTCATTTCCTTTCCTGCCCCTCAAGGAGGACTGCAATGCGGATGGGGATATGACAATTCCCAGCACGTTTACCAGTGGTCACATCACACACACACACACTCTTACTTCAGTCCGAGCAGCAGAGAGCGGATGAGGCGCTTGGTATTCTGTAGAGGATTTCAGGTGGCTAAAAATACAAGAAGGCAGGCGCGGCATTGCCCTTTTCTTCTGAACCGAGGCGGAGATGCCCACAAAAAGGCTGACACCAAGATACAACAGGCTAAGACGCGTAAAGGTGCCTTGGTTTAGCAGCTGAATTCCAGCATCATTTTGTCTTTCACACATTGAGCTTTGGTCATATTCTCAATATAGAAAACATGGCTCCATTACAAACAGATCAAAGCAAACAAAAAGAAACTCTACCTGCATGCATAATATGATAGATCTAAACACAAAGCAGTAATAAAGATGAAGATACTGATGGAAAAAAAAAAAAAAAAAGGATTAGAGCAGTCAGATTTCTGGACATGAAAGATATTCCTGCTAATCTTACTTGCATTCCCCCGGGACAGAGCAGCCGCCGTATAACAGGTTGCAGCCTTGCTTGCAGATCGCTGAGAAAAAAAAAGCAAGAAGACGGAGAGAAGTCATTTAAAAAGGTGACAATTAAATTCCATTGGGAGACATGCGTCATTACATTTCATCCCAGAGAGGGGGGAGATAAGAAGGGAGGCAAAGATACGGAAAGGTGGGAGAAGGGGAAGCTCGTTTGTTTGCCATCTTTCTAACAAGTGCAACGAGACGTGAGCATTCATGGCACCCTGACCAGGGTTTGGGGGGTGGGGGGGGGGGGGGGGGGGGGGGATTTCGAGGACGAGACAACTTTATAGCCTGCATGTACAACACGACCCCCTCTTAAAAACAACCCAGCCCCTCCTCTTTTCACCCTTCGTCTTCTAAGGTCAGTTGGCTGATTTATTGAGGCGCCCCCGCTCTCTCCGACATCACCCACAAGCACGACCCCAACGCTGCCACGTTTCAACACAAGCAGGCAGCGCACGTTGCATTTCCAGCATGCTTTTCAAAATGGTACTTGGAACAATTGCTTTGGATTTACTTAAATTGATACGACTCAAAACGAGTGCAGACGACATGTTCAATTTAAGATTTTATTAACTATTTCATCCGGCAAATAATCTGAGCACGTTACGCTGTAGAGTTGAAAAATAGGGCTGCAGCTAACGTTAATTACATAATCTACAGATTTGAAGTTGTTCAAATTTGGTGACGAACTAGTGATTATATCATTAATTAATTCATCGTTTTGTGTCTAAAAGTTGCGAAAACTCCAAAATATTCAGTTTACCCTCAAATGCCACGAGGGAAAGCATCCAAGCCTGACATCTGAGAAGCTCAAATGTTTAACTTTTTACAATTACTGGCCATTTGCAGCTCACCTGTCCCGCAGTCTGAGCCCATCCAGCCATCCAGGCACACCTGGGCTCCTGAAGGCTCGCAGCGATAGTGGCCAAAGTAGTCGTCCCGAGGAACGCACAGCTTATTGCACTTGTTGCTGTAGTAGTTTTCGTCGCACCGCACTCTGATGCGGTAGACGAGGCGAGCCACTGGGCCGTCGTGCAGGATGGTTTGCCATTGGTCGCCGGGGTTGATCATACCAGTGTGAATGCTGCGCTCGATCAGCAGCTCCTCATCTGAAACGTAAACCAGACGTTACATTATGATGCGTCCAGGCTCTGAGGATTGGGCAAAGGTATATTATGACGTTATCGTGATGTGTTCAAGTAATCTCGTAAAATGTAGTGTTTGTGAGAAACTTGAATCATTCCAGTTGTTTGAAGGAGATGTTTTCAAAATATAAATAGATATTAGAGATGAATTATGAGCCGTTTACACTCAGCAGATTATAATGCACCATTACAACTACCAATGACAAGATCTGTTACTTCCTTATCATAGAACAACTATAACAAAGTAAAAGGATAACATTTATAATTTCTGGTTTACACTGACTTCAGAGAAGTTGAAATGATTTTTGGGAAGGTGGCAAAAAAAAAAAAGAAATAGTGTGGAGCCTTGTACACCAGCTGCTATAGTCAAACAACAAAGGGATCTGTATCTGCCAATATGGATCATCAATGATCGGCAATTTAATATTGGCGGCAAAAAAAAAAAACCTGATCAGGGATCTCCAAAAGTTACATTTGCTCCGTGTTTACTTTAGTGCTAATCCGATCTGTGAATTTTATGATCCTTTGCACCACTATTACAAATGAAAGTGAGTGTTGCACCGCAAGTATAAATAAGCAACTGTTTGCTAACAAGTTCAACTTTAAAGCTGATAATATGCAAACGAATTTGGATAGGTGAGCATCTTTGCTCAAGACCTTTAGCAGAATATCCATCCATCGAAGAACATGACACTACAAGTTAACATTCAGAAACGAGTCCTCGCAACTGCATGTTGTCAATCTTCTATATGAAACAGACATCGTAAAACGATGTGGAATCTCCTTTATTCCGATGTAAAGTCACTCCCTCAGAGGAAAAGCAGTGCATTCTTATTGAGCAGACAGATGCTTTGATATCACACTATATGCGTGCGTGTAGAAAGTACCCTCTGAATTTTAAGTACACAATTTAAATTAATCGTCTGCAAATTGATCCATTTTCTGGTGACGGCACACATCAGCGGTGCCTCTGAGCCGTCTGTATGTGCACAGTCATGTCGGGAGGTTGCTGCCATCATTTAGCCTCTGGCACGCCAACGCTCACATTGAGCATGCTTTGCCTCTGTGGGGCTCGCTGCAGCGCCAGCTTCCAGAAACAAAGCAATCTCTATCGCAGTGGGATCGACGCTGGCAAACAATCTCTGTGGAAATAGGGGGTCTGCTGCGATTTCCTCTTTCTCCCTGGCTTTGGGCTGCAATGCACCATAGACATTTTGAAGTGAGCAAGCAGGAACACACTCACAAATACATGCGCACACACACACCTTCCTCTGCTGGGGGACTGACACAATGTCAGACAGAATTAGGCAACAATAACAGAAATAACCCCGGCAGTTGCCAGATAGAGAACAATGGGCTCCGGGCCCAAGCCGGGCTCTGCTACCTCGGTGTCTAAACACTGAGCCCGGCCGTCCAGTCCACTCCACTTCCTGCTCGATAAACACAAGGAAAACAGCCGGCTGCCTTTCCTGAGGACACAAGGGGGAAAGGAAGAGAAGTACACTGGAGGACGTGACGCCGGAGGAGAGGAATCTCACTGACAGACCAACTCACTGGTGGCACAAGACGTCGGGTTGGTGCTGACTCAGGCCAGAAAACAAGTTTCAATGTCTTACGGACACACACACACACGTCTCTTTCCGGGCCTCACCTCAGTGGTTTACTGCCAATTCACACAGATTTTTTTATTTGGGACGAGATGGCGACAAAGACAATAGGAGGACAGAGAAAGAATGAAATGCATTTTCAAAACTGACAATTCCAACAAAATGCAACAGGGAAGACTTGTCCATATCATATAAGAGATATGCATTACAACAAAGGCCGTCAAGTGTGCCATGAAAGTACCGGATTCTAGCCGTTGTACACCGTCTGTCCTGCAGTTTAGGACTCATCCCTCAGGATGTGGTCAGACAACTACACTGTCTTTAGCTGGATGTTCCCTCTTTCAAGCCACCTGCTGTAAATTATTCCAACCTTTTTCAAAATGTAATCAAAAAGCACATGTACAACAGGCTCACTATACTGTATATGGCATCAAGATTTGGCCAGATCTGAGCATGCCGATTCCTGTGCCAATCGAGTTTGACTGGAGGAAATCGGCAGACATCCGGTCCGCAGTGCTACCAGGTAACTAAACAACAACCACACAGCAGGCTTGTAGAGCCAAACTATATATACACACCAAATAGTCAAATTTACATTTTGCAGTTACTGAACATGATAATGTCTTCATTGACTGCGACATGAGTTGACAGGGTTCGTTCTGTAAGCTTTGTAAAGTGCAACACTTTAGAGGCAACAGTGCCGTGAGGCCCCGGGAGTGCTGCTTGCACCGTTGTTTAGAACAGCTGGTCACTCGTTGACTCCAGGGAAGAGAACAGAAGAGACAGGCTCGACTCATGCCGTGTTCAGACTACGAGCAACATGGCTGTTGAGCGCTTGAGCAACACTACGAGCGTCGACGTAGTTATGTCAAAACATAGATCGGTCGACACTGCACCGCCTCATTGGAGCGTTGAAAAAGGTTGTACGTCACGCCCGTCACCTGGCGACAATTGTCAAGCGGCAGTTCATATCTTTGAGTCACCGGCTTCCATTGACAGACCTTTTGCTGTGACACCCGTGATGTGTATGTAGCCTCGTCAGCTGAGGCCTGAAGCCTCGCCTCTGCACAGAGTGCTGGTTTCTTCAAAGTTTCTTCATATTGAATGTGTCGAGAGTCCAAACTGTACCAACTCTGACACAGCAGCCCCTTTGGTCCTCACCAAGACAACTACCAAGTGCGACGAAGACTGGTTGAACTATTCAAGAAATGCAAAGGACATTCAGACAGATTTCTTGATTTACAATTAGATCCATACAGTTAGATTGACGCCATTAGACTTCACGCTTAGGTTCCCATCTACAAGCAGACTCCCTTGTGATCTCTTACGGGGGTCAAAAGCAGCATTTGTTGCAGACGTTTGCATTTCTTGAACCCGTGACATAAAGGTTGAAGTCAGCTGATGTCTGTGACCAAACATCAGGCTCAGTGCGGCTTTCAAACAGCATCCAACACAGAATGAATCAAACCTGCGTGAGCTTGAAAAGGTCAAACGTTTTATCACATTCCTTCTATACTTTGAGATAAGAGCAAGGAACGTGTTCCCCCTTATTTAATGCCAGTGAAATCAATGAAACTGGAAGTGATGAAAATGTGCTTCTTATTTCTTGTATCCTTTCATCCGAAATGCATTTATTTTGTTAATTTATAGACATTTGGCTGAGACTTAAGTGCCTGTAGCTGGCAGCGAATCAATTGGATTGTTTCTCAAGGAACATTTAAGGTTCATCAGAGGTAATTACTGTAAATGTACACAATTACTGGAGGCCCACCGTCAGAAACGACAACTGCTGCAGTCTAATCAAAGCGCTATGATGTCAAAATCTATTTCTCTTCCATTGTCTGCATTCACGGGTGGAAGTGCGTTTGATGTTATGGGCAAAACAGGATGTAATGACCTCATAAATAAGGAGCCAGTTTGAACTGGAGAGAACAGTATGGACCCGACTATAAATGTGTTCACGTACACTCTAATGCACAGAAAGGCATGAAGAGACTCGTGAAAAATGCCACCGTCGCCACAGATCAAAGCTACTTCCACACATCCAGACGTACAGTCCTCAATGGGTCCTCTTCCTCCCAGACTGGGCTACCGCTCAGACGGGATAAAGGGGTTATACAGGAGTCCACACAGCGGACATAACCAAAGGAAAACAGGATACAGCTGGTCAGACCTGACGGCCACATCTGAGAAGAACCAAGACTGGAATTCTATATGAAGCGTTTGAGGCTACAGTGTACAGTACAACGTTTTCAACCAAATTTAGTTTCCGTTTACAAAATGAAAACACAAAAACCCATTCATTGATTTGAATATGTGACGAGGAAGGCTCACATTCATGATGGAGTTTAACTATTTTCACAATTATGTAAATGATCAATTCTTCTGCAGGTGGATGCAGATTGCTGGATAAATTCTTTGGTCTATTAAACGTCAGAAAATGATCCCTCAGAATATTCCAGTGACCGAGGTGACATAATAAATAAAAAAAAAAAAAAAAAGCCAGCACATTTTGAAGCAGCAATACATGATTTAAGATACATTTTTCTGTTGAGTGAGTAATAGATTCATATCTGCAAAACACCAGTTTCGCTTTTGCAAAATTGACAACATGGCACGCAAACAGTCCATCTAGGAACCTTACTGCAAATCCTTTAAAACCGCCAGAATCTGTTTATGGAAGCCACCACAGAGCTGTGTGAAGTTTAGACTTACTGTTGCGTGTGCCGTTGTCCCAGTCCCAGGCCTCTACAATCAACGTGTACATCCGCTGGAGGGAAAGGAAAAAATAAATTAGTCAAGTGACATTTGGACAAAATAGTATCTCTCTCTCTCTTCATGTCCACAACAAAAGGTGTAGGAGTTTGCCCATTCATGTGCCGGTAATTCAGCGACTAGACTGGTGTCCATTTGAGTAACAATGTCTCAAGAGCGAACGCATAGTAGGAATGATCTTATTAAGCACAAAGAAACATTTGCAACTATTAAGCATAGCTACAAAATGTACACTCTAATTGAAGTCCCCTTTTCTTTCAATGAGTGATGCTAGTATTTTTTCTAATATCTTTGTGTAAATATTCAAATACTTCAATCCAAATTACATCAAAAGAATAAAAGACTTGATCACTTAGTGCTTGATCATCATTGCTAAGAACTACATGATGCCTCGTCTATTGTCCGCTACCAAAAAAAGGAACATTTAACAATCGGCCTTTGTAATTTGGTTCCCAAATTTACGGAGGAGTAAACATAACCAACTATCACAATGTGTTTATAATTGGAGAATACTGTGGATGATCATTTCAGCCATAGTTCTGCAAGTCATTCTACACACAGATGATGCAAAAATCAATTCCATCGCTACTACAGAGTCTCGTATGCAACTTGGCCCCGTTACTCTGAGGTGCGCTTGAGTTACACTGCCAATGAAACCCAATGATTCAAAAGATAAGAGAGCAGGATAGCACAACTGTGGAAAGAAGCCAAGAGAAGCTGCAGGACTGAGATGTGGAGAGGACACAAGGGACCAGCAAACTGGTTCAGCTCTACCAACTTTCCTCTGGCTCAGAACGCAATGTGGTAGTATGAACCTGCACCTACCCTGAAGCTTTGATACCAAACATCCTGGCAGAGATTTGTGATGAGTTCAACTTAGGAAAAGGCCACGGATGCACAAAGATAGTCCTGGTGAAGGTGCATGTAATAATAACTAAATATTTACAATCTAACCTTTTACACATCATGCAAAAACAAATGGGAACAAAGAATTTCATGTAAAGATTGATGCCACTCTCATGTCTGTATGCTGAATATCAGCCAGGAGGTGAATAGCTATCTTAGCTTAGCATAAAGACTGGCAACAAAAGTCTCCGGTGGTTTGTCCGGCAACCTCATGGTTAAAAAAAAAAAAAAGAAAAAAAAAAAAAAAGAAAAAAACACACAAGTTGTCATGTCATGGTATCTAAAACCAATATAAACATATATAAAGAAAAACGATTAAATATATATTTCTTTGAAATATATCTATTCATTATAACTAGCTGCTAGCTACTGAATGTTCGCAACTGGCTAAATCTGATGCATTAACAACACTGTATCATAATTGGGATTATTGGTTTATGTTCTACCAACTCTCCAGACCCGATTTCTTCTGAAAAACCACCACTGAAATCCAGTGTTTCAGCGTTCCTCTTCCACAAACAAAACAATGGCTGTTAAAAGGTTGGTGGTCTTCAGGAAAGAAAATGAAGCCTCAGCAGGTAGGATGTCCATTAAGAAGGTCACTTTGCCAATATTAGCTGTGTAAGATGAACTCTGCCTGGCTTTGTCCTTTGATGTCAGACAGCGAGATAAATCAGCAGCTAAGGGGATCATCAGTATAACAGTATAACAGGAGTGGTGCATTGATTAATATGTTTTACTGTGTGGAAATGATTAGTTTATTAATTAATTAGTGGAACAGAAACTAATGATAATCAATCAATGCTTTAAGGCATTTATGAATTGCTGTTTTACATAATCCTTAATTGGATATATTTGGTTTCAGGCTGTTGCTTAAAGACTCATCTTGAGCTCTGGTAAAATGGCATGGCTGCTATGCACTACCATCTAACCTACTGTGGACTAATTGAATAAAAAACAGATTAACCGATAACAGGAATAATCAGTAGTTGTGGCTCTACTGGGATCCCCGCTCCCAATGCACACATCACCATGCTTACAAGTACAACAATTCTTAATGATTTAGCAATATAACTTTAAATGATTATATAATTTGAATGATTACAGTTATATGCATGTCAATTACATTTAGACAATTTAGGTACAGAATTGAATTGATACTTTTTGGATATTGGGGCAGATTGTTCTTGAAAACATGCAAACTGTCAAATTGTTTGCAATGATGTTGCAAAAACCTGAGCAGACACTGGTTTTAGTAAACATTAACACGTGCACACACACACACGAGGAAACTAACCAAGCTAACCAGCATCACAAGAGTAATCCAGCTGGTGTGCTGCAGGGCACACTGCTAGGCAACCAGCTGACCTAAATAACACTCATTACATCACTACCAGTGACAGTTGTAGTAGCCACAGTGCGACTGCTGTGACCTCTCCTGTACCGTCATTGATAGGATGTTGGCCTGGGGGGGGGGGGGGGGTACAAAAAAATAAAATAAAAAAAATAAAGCATAAGGCAAATAATTGATGGACTTCAATGCCCCAGTGAAGCGGGAAGGAGAAATCACAGGGAGGGGGATTGGAAAATGTGTGTGTCAGTCTGTGTTGTTGATGTGGGGGGGACCAACAAGCTGGTAGGCTGGTTGCTGCTGGGCTGCGGGATTAAGTAGGCTTGTCTGGCTGTGGGTGGTGGCGGGAGGGGAGTGTTATTGTGGAAGACCACGGGTGACAAGAGAAGAGGATAGAAGATGACAGGAGAGGGGTGAGCTAAAGGGCTTGGGATCATAGTTTTGACATAGAAGGGGTTACAGCTGTATAAGACTGTAGCTACCGGTAACACGTGACAGGCCAAACCCAGACTGGGGTAAGTGAGGTGGGTGAGAAGATAAGGGAGTATGGCGAGTCTGGGGGTTTTGGCGAAGGGTGACATTTGTGCTGCCGTTTCCGGAAGCTCTGCCAACTTGTCCAACCGCAGACGCACAACAGATGCAGCCCCAAAGATGGATTATTTGACATGAACGTGGATCATCCTACGACATGTAGCTCGGCTTCTGACCTTTCCACCCATTCCCCCTCCCCCCCACCACAAAAGGGTGGGCTAGCTGCCCCAGTCTGAGCATGTGGGTGGGTGTGTGCATTTGCCAATGCATTCAAGAGGAACTGTGAGTGGCAATGAATGAATTAGTGGATGATGCCTGCCTGCATCAGGAGACTATGCAAGTGTGGCAGACGAGCCTCGTCATGAGGCAGAATCAAAAGAGCAGAGAAAGAACCGGTGGCCATAATGTGACTTCCACCTTTTGGGTTTGCCTAAAATCCAGTCTTGCTTGAATGGCTACATGTTGTCATTGGTTGGGTAAATAATTCCCAGAGTCAGTGCATGTTTGGGTTGAGCAAAGCCACGGTCTGGTTTCCCACAGACCATCCCACTCTGTGATTAGCTGGATTAAGTGACAGCTGCCCAAATGGTTCGAGCAAGATAGATGGATGGGCAGGGGGATAAAGGGGAGGTGTGGGGGAGGGAAGGGGGAAAGGCTACTGAACAAAGACCCTTGTCCCAACATCATAACTCACCCCCATCCCAATCAAAACCATTGTCCATGAAGAGACACAGTCAGCACGAGGACAATTAGTGTCAGCATGTGTGCTGCCGAGCCTGGGCTGGACAGTTGCATGGGCAAAGTTAAAAAAAAAAAAAAAAAAAAAAAAAAAGCTTCTAGTGGTTATTGCATGAGTCTTAATCTCTCTCATATATATATATATACATACATACATACATACATACACACACACACACACACATACATATATACATACACATACATATATACATACACACACACAATCCTAATTTCATTAAACTAACACTTTCTCAACACAAAATACACACGTGAGCTACATCAGACCTTTATCAGAGACCCCGAAGAATCCGCTGTCAATCAAATCTCAAAAACCCAACCCAGCCCTTCCCCAAATGGTTTAGAGGATTTACTCAGCGAAATCCTAGTTCTCAAGTAAAGAAGGGGGGCATGGTGGAAAAAAATGTAATGTGTCATGTACTCAGTGAATCTGTGTTTGCTTAAAATGATGCAACAGTTCCATCTTCGCATCGCACCAAACCTCATCAATTCACTGAATTCAGGTATTTGAGTCATCACAGAAGGCCATTTTGGTGAAGACAGATGAGTGTTGATGTCTGGGGAGAGCCACAGGTGTAGGTTCCCACGCCAGATGAGGGGTGGATGGGAAGGTGGCCAGTGCAATAAAAAGGAGGGAAAGGGAACAGAAAGAGGTGGCAGTGGGAAGTGGAAGCCGGGGCAGGTTGGGGTCACTAAGCATGGGATCTGCACGCTTCTTTTTCAAAAGAGGGGTCAGATCTCTGCATGTGGGGTGACGAGCGCGTTTGCATTCGAAGAATACCAAGAATGTGAGATCCAGGCCTGGTGTGTAATCCCGTGGGAGATCCCAGTCTGCCAACAATGAGGTATCAATGGAGGGGTGAGTCTGCATTGTGGATCCGACGTTTGATTGACTCTTGGGGAAAGTAAGGACCTCAAATGTTGATTGAGCTCTTAGAATTACTCCTGGGAGCTGTTTTTTTTTTTTTTTTTTTAATATACCCATCATGCAATAACTAGGAAAATTCATAGATGTGTACAACCTATAAAAAGCCTGTAACCCTGAGCCATTTCTGTTCCCATGTCATTGATAGGTGACCTGAATGTCCACCTCCCTGTTCCCGACTCCTCCACGGAGAGTTCCACTGACATCTCCTGATTTATTGCCTTCTGATGGGACATGAGGTCATCACGATTCATCCCGTGGCCAGTAATCGCTGCATGTAATCTTCATTAATCTGCGATGTCAATCCCAGCTTTTGGTTTTACTCTGGCTGAGTCGACACTGTTCCAGCAAGGGCAATCGAGCTCCGGCATCTCTGCTGAATAGGAAGGGCAGTGGGCACAACAGCATGTGATGCAACTTCTACCCTCTTCGGACACTGATCTTTAGAATTACCTGTAAAAATCTGGATGAACAGCAGCAGCACCATCTCTCTTAATGGTCAGTGATGGATAATAGCTATCTCAGTCGGAGGAATAATAGAATGAGAGCCATCCCATTAAATTATGTTCAAGTATCAAGTGTAAAATGTTCAGTTGCATCAGTTAGTCTAATTAGCTGTTAGGACTAACTGGAGGGGAAATGGATTGATATCAACTCCTAATGATACTGAGGTTAATTAAAGAATTAGACACCAGAGGGTGTCATTGTGATATTCATCCTGAGACACTTCCAATGGGGGGGCAGCTTCTTCCAATCATGGGTGAAAAAGAAAAAAAAAAAAAAAAAAAAGAGGATGCGAGCTGGACTGAACCAGCTTCCCATCACTTCTGCCTGGAGCGTGGACCCAAATGCAAATCTCTCTCTGTCGAGCTCCTCACTCTGTTCAGAGGATCAATGACCTGAAGTGGCAAAACCCTTGAAAGTGTGGGGATGATGTTGGCAGGCAAAGAAGTACAAGCTCGAAGGTTTTGAGCGCGAGTACATCCGTACTAAACGTCTCTGTACTTTGCTTGCCCCAGGACTTCATGTAGACGAAACTGGAGCTCAACAGTCTTTCATAAGCAGAATCATATGGCGGTTACAGCCGATAATGCCTTCCCCAACCAACGGCGTCGGCGGCTCAGAATCATAGTGCCCAGCCTCCAGTTCCCCCTCAGGTAAACACAGTTAGCTCCGTCACCACTGTTGCTGTCGTTTGCACTGATGGCACCATTTATTGAGAGTACGCCACCACAACCACTGTGCTTTCTCAAACAAACACCAGCGACAGTCAGGTATCACTGCATTTGCTGACCTTAACTCCATCCCATTGTCTTCACCACGTGCTGGACCACAAACCCTCCATCAAAAAACACCACGCATCAAATGTCACTCATTCAACCTGAGAGGTATATGGAAAAACCAGTATCCTTGTTAGTTTCTTTGGCGTTTAGTTTAAATGAATCTCTGCAGACAAGGCAAGCACCATTGACAGTGATCATTTACACCACTACAACTACGATGTGTGGTTGAGAAAGCAGGTTATAGACTGCATGATGACAGTCATATATCTGTTGGGTGGAGAGGTTGAGTGCTGGCACACAAGTTGCTTGCCGGAAGCATGTGCCAAGAGATGTCGCACTGAAGGCAAGGCATTTGGCTGGCTGGTGTGCACCGGCTGTGCACACACACACGGCCCATTGAACATGCTGCTACTATGCCAACAGGGTCATTACCCATACACTTCCAATACAACAAACCCCTCCCCTCCTGGTGCTAATTAACCAGCATGATCCAAGAGTATGCAACGCGTAAAACAAACGCCAAGACATTTGCATAGAAAAGCTAAATGATGTCACATAAAGGATAAAAGATATGGACGAGTTAAAGTCAAAACAGAGGTGATTTTAAACAATGCACCAAACTGAATTTCTTACATGCTAAAAATGTAATGGATCAAGTAGTTTTTTTTAATACCTTAAAAAAAAAAAAAAGGACAGGTTGTTCTTGTATCAAAATATGGAGGTATTTAAATGAAAATACTGGTCTGACAAGGATTGCAATAACAATAGCTTTTAAGACTCATGACATGTCAACATCATCACTTGTGCCACGAATCAAATAGGCTCTCAACAATCCCTTGTTGCTCAGTTCTCGTGGACATTTGTCACTTACTTCCTCAGGTGTTAATTTGCCTGAAGAAGTCTGAGAGCTACTACAGCAGCAGACATACTGCAGAAACATTAACCGGCTAATTTCTGATCCAAAACAACAGGGCGCCTGACTGGAGTGCAATACAGCGCCGCCTCCCGCCGAGCTCCATTATCATTTCAAACGGGTTCAACAGTACAGTGACAATTTAACTGCCCGTGTAATGACGTGCTTTAATTACCCCCACAAGGAGCCTCTACCACCTGCACACCATTCATTTAACAAGAGGCAGGGGACGCAGCGGGCCACAGCAACATGCATAAACGGTGTAAAAACACAAATCAATGCAGAGAAAAATACACATCTGCGTAGCTGTTCAGGCAAGGAGCAGACTTCACGTATTGCATTTTGTCATTTATCGGAGGCAGCAACTGATGTTTGAAGTCGTTTTACCCCCCCATACACTACAAACAAAGATTCAGTGGGATGGGAGGAAATGGTTTAAGAAGAGTGGACATGATTGTAGGTGTTGTATAGTCATAACCACCATCCTACCTTTTCCATTGTGCTGTAAAGAAAGACAGATTTTGAACCACAAACGTGGCATTCAAATGATGTTGTAGCGGTTTCCAATCTTCTCAGCCATGGTAATTGAAGACTAGTCAATATTGCGGCGTTACAATTTATGTAGTGATGATTTATTGACGTAAACACGTCATCTCTACAGTAGTAGCAGCGCTTCTCAATCTACAGTTTCACCTTTCCCCATTGCATTGCCAGCAGTCAGTCATTAATTCACAAGGGATCAGCGGTGCTTCCAAAGTAGCCCATTTCACTCATGTTGCCAGAAAAACATCAATAATGTTGTTCTCGAAGAAATTACAAATCTATTTCGTGACTTTAAAGTACAATCCGGCCTCCTAAACCAGACTCAAATGAGAAATAGGTCAAACGTTTCAACCATTGATTATCTTATTGATCGTTTGGACTGGCGGGAGTCTGGGGACAATAATTAAAAAGGAGGGTAGACAACTGAAAACCTCTTAAACTACATTTTGTGAAAGGTTCAGTCACAGTTTAAAGGACAGACATTGTGATATCTGCATCAAATTAAAAACCAGCCAGAACACCTTGTACATACACTGCAGGCATAATAACAGGCCGATTTTAAAAACACACGAGACCCACGAGAGGCTGATCTCAGGCCAGCGCCTTAAAACACGCTTATGAATGCACCCATAGGAATACCTGCACCACCATAACAAAAGCATTCATACATTCCCATTTCAAGATACAAGACCTGAACAAAATCCTACAAATAAACATTACATGCAGCTTCAGGTCTCATTATGTTGTGAATGTTCCCCTATTTTACTTTTATTGCTGGCTTGACTGCGGTCTGCATAGGATACTATAGTAAGACATTACAAAATACTGTACATTATTTAATGGTGGAAAATGACAGAAACTTTCATCTTGGACAAACCAGGCGCATGCCTGACCACCTCGCATTATCTTTGCACAAGTTCCTCATGATCCCATTTGACATATATCCATGCTCATAACCAATTTGAATGTTGGTTTACACATTCAAAATTGGCTTTTCACAGTGCAGCCGTTTGCTTAAACTGTGGTTTGCAGAGAGGCACTAACCTGAACGAGAATAATTAGTATTTTCATACAAGATACGTCTCATCCGTTTTGCTTTTGAATACCTTTGTTGGCACCAGGCAAACAGGGAACAGACATGATGGATGCCAACAGTTTATGATGGCTCCACTTTAAGATGAGACAGACACTTGGCTCCATCATCACTACCTTTCAGCCACCTATCATCAGACTGGTAAGCCGAAGGCTAACAAGAGACCAAGAAAGCCAGGTTCTGCAGAGGTTGATTTTGTACACAACCCATTTTAAGACTGTTGATTAAAACTAACTTCTGGGATGTAGTCCAGAGGAGCAGATTTGCAAGTGAACTAGGTAAGGAGGACAGCACCAAAGGGAAAAGGGTGCATTTTGGATATGTCCAAAATTAGTAGAAAGTCACTTTAAAAGCTCACAGCATCACAGAAACTTTAAATCATAAGAGTTAAAAAGGGATATAAAATAGGTGGAAAATTCATAATGGTTGACACTGAAAATGCTCCAAGCAAGTGATGAGAAACCTAAAAAAAAAAAGCTATGAATTCTACACTAATGTGCCAGATTCTTGTATGTACAACATTAACACATCATCGTTTCCCCAGAGGCTCCAAGTAGGAGAACAACCTTTTAATTAATGGAGCCTAAAAGCAGTTCCTTCCCACCCGTACATGTTGTGCCTTGTGTGAAATCACACAATGAACAAAACAGCGTGTTCTCAGAGGAAATCCCTGCCGCCTCCTTTCTTTGAGACACCATAACACAGATCCATGCAATATCAAGAATGTAGCCAGAGTCAGATGGCGATGACAGGAGTTCAGTCCACACGGGTTTCCACAGGGCAGCTGTCCGGATCGCACAGTCAATACCACACTGCCACTACCACACTTTGTTGATGAATGAAGCAGCAACGCAGATGTCGGTCAGGCTTGTAAACTGTGATGTAAGGCAACAGCAGACTCGAGATGAATCCACAGCTCTTTGCAGAAATCTGACGTTGCATGCTAATTCTCTGACCGCTTACAAAGTTGTGTGTAATCTAACATAGACGGTTCGGGTGAAACGCTCTTTTAAATGTTTCACGGTGAATAAAATCATGAGGGCGTTTGTTACCTCTGATCAAAAACAGTACCGAAACATTTCCTGCAGCCTTTGTGACTGAAATATTAGCTTTTTGATTCAAACAATCATATTTTTGTTGACAAGTGGCGCAGCCGATACAAGTGAGGAATATAAATGTCCACACTAAACGCATCGTAAAGGGGCCACTGGGGACCAAACAATGGCTTCTTTGCTCGTTAGTTAAGCCTGAGGTTAGGCTGAGCATGTCTTGTAGGGACTCTGCAAGCTGCGGACAAGTGTTTTAACTGACGTTTATCACTGAATGCACACGTGTTGTCTGCTTAACAAGTTAAAAATAAGCTAAAGGAAACGCTGTCGTTTCACCTCGGGTTGTTCAGCCCGACCGGGTAATGATTGCATAATCAATACAGAGCTGTGCTGCATCACAGGTGAGGCTTGTGAGAGTGGTTTTCCACGCAGAAGCCCTGGGACCGGAGGAGAAAAGGATGGGGGAAGGAGCCACAGAGAGGAAAGATAATTGTTTACAAGAGGCCAATGTAGCAGTCTCCTAGCAACAGCTCTGACAAACTCCGCATCAGGTGTGGCTAACCACGGCAGCCTGAGTTAGCCTCAGGTTCTGCGAGCGCATCCAGAGAGGAGAGAGACATGTGCAGAGTCAAAGGTGTTTGAATAAGCTACGAATAAAGCCTCCTTCCCAAACATAGAACTCTGTACTCACGAAGAATGGTGCAACATCTGTTCACCAAAGACATTTATAAGAAGTTTGTATTCGTCTTCTATAGAGGGAGACATGCAGAACAATGCTTGACAATAGCACACAAAAAAAAAAAAAAGAAAAAAAAAACGACAGCTTAACTGTGTGCATTTGGCGTACACGTGGCCAGAACACGGAGCCAAAACTATTTAAATAGTTGGGGTTTGTTCCAAGACAAACAAACTCAAGCAGGTCTGTGCAGATCAACCCGTCGCTTAAACGTGAATGAGATCGTCCACACCTCCCACTCGAGAGACTGACAGCACAAGGGAGTGCACGAACAACAGACCAAACAAACCAACTTGGTACACACACACACACACACCATCCCTTGACCACACACTGGCTTCATTTATTTTTATACAGGAATATAGAGGTTTAATTTGTCATGACTATCTATTACAATGAGGCAACAACAAATTCTAATTCAGAATCTGCAACTGCTCAAGCTTCCCGATGAGGTTGGTTGCCATTTGCGGGTCAGCTGCATGCATCCATCTACTAGCCGAGGGAGGTCCGATACATATCCAAGTTCAGAGCAGATACAGTTACAAGCTGGCTCACATCGAACGGACGTCCGGCTAATGTAGCTGGGGGGGCAGGGAGGAAGAGAGAGAGGCAGAGAAATTCCACCGGCAATTTCATTAGCGATCAAATGGAAGTAAGACGTGTCCCTTTCCCTCCCTCTCCTGAATTGCTAACACAGCATGGGCCAACGAAATGGAAACTCAATCAGACGGGCCAAACGAGGCTACAGTATATGATCCACATGCTACAGTACAGACACTGAAAACAACACACCTTCAATCTGAACAGTGTCTTGAAACAGTAGTTTAAACATTTTGGGGAAACGCACTCGTTTTCTTTCTTTGCGAGACTTAGATCGCACAGTCAATACCACACTGCCACTACCACACTTTGTTGATGAATGAAGCAACATTTATGTGCATAAACTGAGCCAGGAAGAGATTAGCCTAGCATACAGACAGGAAATGGGGGGGGGGGGGGGGGGGTGCTTGCCCCTCTATAAAATGTCAATAGAATACACCTACCAACACCTCTGACGTTCATTGGCACAGATCTTGTTTGTCTAAGCTGTACAAAAACAGGAATGTGATTTGTGGTTTTAGGAGTGCACCTATGTCTTGATGACTAGCCTGCAGTCTTGATGCCGGAGGCTTATTTTTTATATACGCCAACACTTAAAAAAAAAAAAAAAAAAAAAAAAAAGTATGATCTTCCAATCAGCCTCAGTTGTACTTTAGTGTGAAGTGCTAGCAAAGACGCTCCATAACAAGGATGGTTTTAAATGGTGCACTTCTGGTCTCCTAAGTGGGCGTGGTCATTGCATGCCCACTCTTATTAAATTGACCCACATGCACAGACGGACCTATGGAGAGATGTCAGACCAAGGGGGCTGCCAGTGGACAGGTGCCCCGAGCAGCTGGGGCTTCGGTGCCTCGCTCGAGGAGGCAAACTGGCACCCAGCTACCAGTCCACACATGGTCTGAACGGGGATTTGAACCGGCGACCGACGAGACTAGAGAGAGTTTTACCTTCTCCTCTTTCTGCTAAAGCTAAGCTAACCACGTCCTGGCTCCAGCATCACTAACACCTTAACAAAACAAAAAGAGAAAACAGAAGCAGTGTGCATTTACTGTACATTCAAACCCTTTGGGGGGGGGGGGGGGGGGTACTGAGTGTAGGCTGAACTCAAGAGGTGGCAGCAGCATCTAGCGTCTCTTTACAGAGCTGGAGAATCACTGGAGGATTTTTAAAGAATGGATAAGCATCATACAATCCGAGTATCATGCAATCCGAGTAAGATCAGCCATTAGCGTCACGCTGGTGGGATGATAGCTGAGCCGAGAAGAGAGGAGGCTAGGATGTCTCTGCGTCTTCACAGAAGACGACGCCTTTCCCAGAAATGCAGTATGTGTAACCATTACAGCCAGACACTCAACCGGAAGATGAAAAGTGCTCTTTGACAATTTCACAAGTGACTATTCATACAATTAAAAAAGGCATCAAAAGGGTATTGTCACATCTCAGGATTTCAAGGTCTATTTGAAAAATCACTGTTTCGTAGGAAAGATATTCAAACCATGCAGCTTTATTTTGTTCACGCATACATTCAAGGAGTTACAAAATATGTAATATTTCCAAATTTGGAGCCTAAAGTAAAATAATTCCTGCATTCTTTCATTTTTCAGATTGTCTCAAGATGCTGGGTTCAGGATGACAGAAGGGTCCGGCCCTCATTGGGGCTTAAAGTGGGCAGTTGGCCAGATGACACAGCCTATAGTACACTGCATCTTTGTTTCTTCAGTGAGGAAAGCGACAACGCCACACCAAGTGACCCCACAGCCTTGTTGTGGCATCTGGCCCTGGAATAGTGCACCGTTATCAGCCTGCGCACACTTCAGAGACAGACAACACACCAGAATAGCCCTCTTCACCTCTGCCTCGAGGTGTCAGTCAATGAGTCCAACGAGAGACTACCACTGGTTCATATTCTATGTGATGCATGAATGTTAGAGGAGCGGGCGTTTGGTACATGTAGCTGTGGTGGCACCTTGGTTAGCCCAAGGAGGGGGGGGGGGGGGGGGGGGGAAATGTGGCCCCTAACCCACCTGATGGTCTGAACAAAAGCCTCCCTCATTAAATGGGTGGCTTTTACCGTGTGAAATCACACCTTTGCGATTTCCCCCTGAAGCAAAGGCAAGTAAGCAAAGGCGGGTCATTTTCCAAGGCCTCTGTTATAATCCGCTGCAAGAAGCCCTGAGATCACTAAATGCACAAAGACGAAACCTGGATCAAACATGTGATGCCTTCAACCCAAAAGGCTGCAAAAACATGCCAAGCTGTCATGGAGAACGGTACACAGAGCTTCTCATTATTTGGATTATCTGAATCAGCTATTCTTCAAAACAAGGCATCAAAACTTCATTTATTTGTTTTGTCCAACATATCATTAAATACCCAGAGACATCCAGTCTACCATCACAGGAGACAAAGTTAACATGTTTGATTAAACTAATCTACTGCAAAGGCTGCAACAAACATTTCATTAGGAGCTATTCTGCTGATTATTTTCTGAATTAATTGATGAATCATATGGTGTATAAAAACACCAGAAAACAGTGCAAAATATGCATCAACATTTCCTAAAGCCCAGCGCGAGGTCTTCAAATGTCTTGTTTTGTCCAAATCAAGCTGTCAAAAATCCAAAAACAAACCGCCAGGACTAAAAAGCTGGAACTACAAAACAATGGTAATTTTGCTTCAAAAATGACTTTAATGATGAATAAATTGTCAAAATAGTTGCAGGCGACTTTTTCTATCCAGCAACTAATTATCTATATATTGCCAAGTAAAAATCACATATTCCGGTCTGCACAACAGCCTACCCTTCACATTCAAGTCTAGTTCTTTGACCACCACTACATTACAAATCTGAATTAAAACATGAAGCACCATAACAATAGCTTGAGTCCTAAAAACACAACTATATTACATTTCATTGTCCAAAACCATTTCCAATAGATTCACTAAAGCTTGATGGCAACAAGAGCTAGGGGTCATAATTGGAGCGACTTCCTCTCAAACAAATTAAAAGTGTGTTCACTGCCACAGGTCTAGCTCTTAGCACACCTTATTTGTGTGCCTAATCCATCAGCTATCACTCATCTGCAGTCACAAGAGCTTAATTGCCCTGGAGGGGCCACCAGGGGCCACCTGGCACCCACAGCAGGGGACGAAGCTGTGGGGCGCAGAGGAGGGAAGAGAGGTGTCAAAACCAGCCAGCAGTACGTACCCAACCACTGCCCGGAGGCATCGAACACATACGTCACACTCATTCATCATTTTAATAGAGAATTTATCGGAGCATCCATCCAAAAAGACAACATACAATCAGGCTGCACCTGCAACTACACTTCATGTCATTCTGGACATCATATCACACCTCTGTGATCAATGTGTCAGTTAAATGTTTCCTTGCGTAAAAGTAAAACAATTTGATATCTCATGAACGTGGAGTCAAACAGTTTCTATTCTGTAGAAAACACAAACCATTTCAACATTAAATAAACCAAATTCCACTTGACGGATTGCATTATGATGGAATTTCCCTCAACATTGTGAATCAGCCAAATGTCATGTTCTGGAGTTACACAGCACGGTTCCTCCACAGGAGAAGTAACAGAGTTCCCCCTCCAGGGTCTACATATCAAAGCATCCCCCCCCCCCCCCCCCCCCCCCCCCAGTCTAATTACCCCATCATGGCCTTGGCAGGTGCAAGCTGGCTGGATTGGAACAAAGCCAACCCCCATATATCAGGGCAACTTTAAAAGATGACCCAGATGACACTGCGAACCACTGTAGCTGCAATCCGATCCGTGCGACGCGTGCAATCGTTTGACCGTGATGTGTGTCAATCCCCACAAGGACGGGATGCTGCCAAGAAGCCCCATTAAACGAGGTCCGTCCTCCCTGCAAAAGGCACATACGCATGACCCAGAACACGGATTTCTGGTCTATGTGGCATCAATGTGATCCATGTAGGTGCAGTTTATTTGAGTCATATATCTCAACTTTTAATAACAGTTTCTTTCTGTCCAACCTTCTAATGAACAGCTGTATAGAGTTTCCTGTATCGGAAGATGGCTGCAATTAGAGCTGCAACAATTTGTCAATTAATCAATAAGTCACTTGTCAAGCATGAATGCCAACAGTTCCTGGTTCTCAAAATGAATGCGCTACTCTTCTTGGTCCGATAGCAGATGTACTTATTCTGTGGGGGTTTGGACTGTTCGTCTGACGAAAGACGACATTTGAAGACTAAGATAGTGTGAAAGGTATTTTAAACCACATGATTAATCAATAACACACTGTTGGGCAGACTAGTTTATAATGAAAATAATAGTTAGTAGCCTTAGTTTGCAGTGACAGAAAATGATGAACTTTTATCCAGATCAATGTTGCTGTGATGTGCAGAATGGGTCCAAGGCATTCATACATTGTTTTATGGCGTGTTCCTCAGGCATGTGTACTCATACATCACAAAGTGAACATCACACTGCCCACATTTGAAACGGGGTTCGGTGCCATCTCCAGAGAAGAACGTGCCAAGAAACACTCTTGTAGACTTAATTGGAGCAAGAAAATTGGAGAAACTCACCAGCCACGCGAACTGGAATGGGATCAAAATCTTGCCTCTGTCGTCGAATTTATTGGAGTTATTCTTTGGGCTCTTAAAAGAAAACGTATTTCCACCGAGAACTCGCGTAGAACCAGCTCCGAACGTGCACAAGCCGGTGGTGGTGACCTCCATCTGGAACTCTTTCAGGCAGATTTTGAAGTAAGTGTCGCACTCGTCTTGAGTGCAGCGCAGGTCCTGGGAGCTCCTGGAGCCGTCGCAGCACTCCCCGTCCGCCAACTCGCCGTTTACATTCGCCACGGTGATCAGCTGCAGCTCGAAATAGCCGGTTGACTGGGACACCTAGGAAGAAAAAAAAAGAAAAAAAAAAAAGAGACCCAATTTAAACACAGGCCTGTATATTCACAGGCTGCAGCATGGTGTTTGGGTTGCTCAAATTGGTGCGTAAAAAACGGGCAAGTGGCCAAGCAGTGCTTGACTCTCAATTTAAAAATCATACAAACATATTCAGATTGGGTGGACAATCCAAGATAATGTGTTGCATCGTGAATGGGGCACGTGAACAGCCTATAGTGGCAGCCAGCCTCTTTAGACAATCAGGTTACTCTGACGGGAGCAAATTACCCGCTGCAGCAGTCAATTGATGCAGTGCAATTTACAACTTATTGGTTCAGGCCTAATTCCCAAAAACATTTATTTTATTTCGCGTGGAGCAGCGTGAATATAATTTGGGAATTTAAAAAATAATAATGAGCCCTCTTACCTCCGTCCATAACGTCAACAGCAGGCACAATATTGGGAAGCGATTCCTAATCCTGGTGCGATTCCACATGCCTCCAATTAATTACAGTGACATGCGGGGAGGGGGGGGGGGGAGAAGCGATCAGAAAAGACAAACAGCCGCGGACCCGGCGACTAGTTCCTCCTCTCCTGACATGCAAAAATAAAAATATTCACATGCGCGTTTTCTCCACCGTGTACGTCCAGATTTCAGCGAGGCATTACATGCGTGAGCAGGCAGCGCAGTGATGGTCCATGTACAGGAGCGTCCCTCCGTCAAATCTCTCCACACAGCAACTGAGATGTTCCGTAGCCAGCCACAGCTTGAGGAGAGGATGTCTGCTTTTGATTGGCAGCTCCGCAAACCACTTACAAATTGGCCTGCGGGCAGTCTCTGAGCCAACCGGATTAAGGGGCGGACAATAGTATACGAACCCCCCTCAACCCTCCTCCCCCTTCTCCTCCTCCTCCTCCTCCTCCTCCCAAAACTTGAATTATATGGTGGGTTTGTATTGAGCTTCATTTGGACAAGCCGCGTTACAGCATGCGAACAAAGCAGGGGTCCACTTTAATTAAACGCGCCTGCAAAGATATTATGATGAGCAGGGCTATTATTGCAAATGAGGATCTCATCGGCGCTGCCTTGAATTTAATTACAGCCAAAGACACATTTGGATGACTGTTTGCTTTTTTTTTTCTTTCCTTTTTAATGTCAGGCGCCATTAATTCAAAGCATTTACTTTATCAACAAACCTTTGAAAAACAATAGTCCTTCCAGTAGACTGGATTTCTGAGGTCAAATTGTACTAATTTCTGGTGACTGACATGTGATTAGATTATGATAACGTGATTATAGTTCACATTAGATCAATACTTTACACGGGACATTGTTTCTGAATGCCTCTTTGTGTGTTCTTATTTCAAAGCCCACATCCAAAATTCATTTTATTCTTAATCTAGTTGCTTTAATTTAAAATGATGCTTTAAAAAATGACTTTTACTTTCAATTTATTTATGCTACGCTTTGATGAGAGCGATTCATATGAATTCATTCAACCCCGTGTCTGTACGGTTCATGGCTGCTGAAAGTAAAACTGCCCCCTAACGCACATCACCTTGTCAGCAAAGAGACTTGACTTAAGGAGCTCTCCTCAATTCAACCCCATGTTGCAGCAGTTCAGAGCGCCCTCTACTGTCTGCGCATCAGGCGCCATTTAAGCAGCTTCTACAAAACCAGGCAATAAGAAGAAATGGACACACAGCATTGCATGTGCCCTAATGTCAATAAAGGCATTTTCAAGGAAAATATTTTATTTTGAGCCTTTTTTGTTCTTATTCAAATAAAATCTTTCTTTTAACCTGTTACTATCTGCTGCTGTATCAACCTAATATCTCAGATTCACAGATAATACAACACTTGCAGCTGGTTTGCCTTCAGTTCAAGACATCCACCTCATTTGGATTGGAAACCCCTGCAACAAGTGCCTTTCTCCCTGTTGCCTGAGCCTCTTCGTGTTATACTGGCCATACACACATGTAAACATTTGCACACATGCTTGTCTCAGTTTAGGATATTTGCATCAGCGTGGTCAGATGGCCGATGACCAGTAGTTTCTGTGGCTGTACCTATTCAGAGGAATGTATTAGTGTTTTTGCATGTTAGGTCTCATAGAGCATTATATTATACATTTACCAAAGCATGCTGTCAGAAGAAACTGCTTTCCTTTCATTACCATATGGCAGAAGAAAGAATGTTCAGACAGTTTAAGTTTAATAGTAATCCGTCCCAGTGGCAATCATTTGTCCTTTTTGTTATTAAAGGTGCAGCAACATTTGTGGCAATGTAACTCGTGCAGACTGAAGTGCAAACGCATATGAATAATGAGACTTAACAATGTGACAAAAACGAATGATAGTCTGTAGTGTTTGGTAATAAATGGAAACCAATGGCTGTCTGAAGGGGAAGAGAAAATACACAAATCAGCTATAAAAAGAAAAAAATGGTATATTGTTAAAAAATAGCTATAAGAAAGCATTTGGAGTTGGTATTTTCTGCCATATAGCTGGCCTGTTACTCGCAGTCTTCACATGTTACACCCTTTAAAGACATGAAAGTGTCAAATGAGCTATGGGGGATATACTTTGATTTATAGGTGAACCAGTACCTCAGAATCAGCTTTATTGGCCAAGTACACATATAAGGATTCTGTCTCTGTTTTCTTGCAGCTCCCTCAATGTACTTACATAGAAATAGAAATAACAGCGACAAGGACAACAAAGCTGGGCAGATACAAGTAAATAGACTGTTATGTACATAAGTAATGAAAAAATAGGTGTACTAGACGGTGCATTATTCTTATATTTAATGTTAATTTACAGACATTACGATTTGATGTCTTCTCTCGAGTGCCAGAGTATTTTGTCTTTCGTGGACTGCATTTTGCTCGATGATGATCACAGTGGAAAGACAGAAGCTGCATCCAAAACCTCTATTAATCGCTTTGACGAAAAACAATGTGATTCGGTAAGTTGTTTATCTTATTTGCCTCTATGACGAGCTTTTATTAACGATATCAAAGGGAAGTTTTAGCTGCAGATGCAGTTAATACAATAATGAATGGGTGAATAAGACACATGCAAATTATGACTGGTGACAATAACAAAAACCGGATCCCTGCTCAGTGACATGCCACATGCTACCACTCTGTTTCTGTCAAGGAAAACCAGAGAGAGAAGCTGCCAATCAAAAGGTATGTGACACCCCCCCCCCCCAGCCCTCCGTGTCTCTGTCTCCTTCTCATCAGGCAACTGCCAGCCCGTCGGATTCAGATAGGCCTTGAAGGAGGCCGCCGATAGCCTGAGCCACTGCAGCCGCTTTGACTGGAACATTTCACACGCTGTCACGAGTACACGTGAGTGCCTTAACTTGGATCACACCTCGTAAAGGGCCCTCGGGCGGTGGAGGAACAGTGTGTATATGTGTGTGTTGGTGTGCGTCTTAGTGTTGTGACCTGTATTTTTAGCCATGCTAGTGGTGCAGCTGTGTGGATGGCAATGTCTGTGCTACTATTGGATCTTTGACATTTCATACAGACATTTGCGGTCCCCTGAGGATGAATCCTAATAACTTTGGTGATGCTCTGACGATGAGGTTCACATTTTATGTTTTTTAGTGAAACAACATTTAGTACAGACATGAATGTCCTCCCTCAGGATGGATTGCAATGCATTTGGTGATCCTGTATCGTTTTATCCATCCATTGTGCTAATTAGCAAATGTTACCCTGCAAACACAGTGAAATAAGCTGGTGAACATGTTAACGTTACACCTGCTAAACGTCCGCATGCTAGCATTGTCATTGTGAGCATATTAGCATGCTGACATTAGCATTTAGCACTAAAAGTACAGCCTCACAGAGACGCTAGCATTGCTGTAGACTTGAATATCAGCTCAAATATATCAATATCTTGTGTTGAACCTGTTTGAAAAAAAAATCACTGCTTACCCCAGAACAGTTTTCAAGTCAAGGTGGAGATGCTGTGTAAAAGCCTTTAGACCTTTTAATGATTCACTAATATGAGCCTCCAAATTGAAACGGTGACTCATTTTCAAGTGTCTCTCTAAGCCCGAGTGACTCACCAGAGGAACCTCCACACACTTTGCCTTTACATTAAAAATGCCTCTCCAAAAAAACAACTCCAGACTTTAGATTTATGTTCATGCGATTCGGTCATATTACACTCACATTCGTCTAATATGGCTCCAAACTATATAGCACCTCCCGAATACCAACACCTTCCCAAAGGGCCTCGGGTGGTGTGTGCCTATACCTTGTCCTCCTGTTTGCATACATGTGTGTGAGGCGCAGAGAGAGGAGTGTGTGTGTGCAGGAGGAGAAGGGATTATGAGTGGGAGCGCTGTGGGGGGTTTGCCAGCCTCCAGGGGGGGGGGGGGGGGTTGAAGGGGGGTGGGGGGGGGGGTTGAAGGGGGGTGGGGGGGGGGGTGAAGGGGATTTCGTCTCTCATCCATTTTTCATGGCTTTTCTCCTTTCAGATCTCCGGTCTCTGTACATACGGCTGACGGGTCGATTCTCTTTTATCTTTGAGCATCTTTTGGGGAGTGTGTGCGGGTGGGGGGTGGGGGGGGGGCAGGATGGGTCAAGGTTGAGACATGCTGTTTTTCATCAAGCTCTAATAACTGTCTCACCAAACCGGCTGCTGAGACGATGCTCGTTTGCTGACGTGTTCACGGTTTTAATGGTGGTATCACAGCAGCATCTTTCTCTCATGGTTGAGTCAAAATGCTAAATATGTATGTATAATGACGACGAGTATGGTTTCATTTACACTGCTGATGGATGAATGGATGTGGTTATCTCATGGAGGTCATACCCCGTGGACCGTACATAAACAGTACTGTTAAATAGCAGTTTATTTCCCTTGTGGATTAATTCAAATGCATATGTCTTTTAAAAGGGGCTTTGAATAATTAATTACCTCCCATGTGACCTCTATTCAAGGTTCATCATGATTGACCAAACTTGTTTCCTGGCCTCCACCCTTCCCCTCGAAACACAGCAGCCTTTAACCGGTATACATTACCAATGTTTGTGGTAGCAGCAATAGTTGCTGTAGTAGTCGTAGTAGTAGTATTAGTCGTAGTCTTAGTAGTATATCCTGATTCAAGCAGATACATCTAAAAATACCATATAGATGTGAAAATGACAAGAATCCACGTACTACAGTAAACGCTTCGACAACATATAAGTAAAATGTTACGTTCTTCTAATTCTTGTTTGGAGTTGAACAGGTGGCACAGCTGGTCTCACCTCAACTGATAATCACTTATTTTGTGTTTTATCTGAATTATTTTGTGATTTTGGGAAAAGCTTTCAAAAAATGTACTCTGAACGTTAGCAAAGCAGGCTCACGAGTATGATAGGATAGTGCAGCTCATCAGCTAGGGACACTATTCTAAATGTGCCCTTGAGTGAGGCATTTAGCCCACAATGCAACAGTGTTCTCACGACCTGCATATCGCATGCTTGATATCCCACATAAAAAGTACAACCTCACGAGTTCCTTATGAGGACATTTTTCATATAGTTAACCAGTTGTTATGATTTTACCAATACTCTGCAACACAGATTGACAATAGTGATTTATTGATTACATACGTCAGATTTACCAGCTGGAACTGGTGTAAAGCTATACGATAATAACTTCAGTTCCCATGGCTGACTGAGCTATCCAGTGTGTGGAAAGGGCATTTCCGCTTCGACAAGATGAGACGTGTCCGTCACCACTGATACCGCAGCGGTGTACCTTTATCATACCCTTATGTTCTGCTCTGCTGATAGTGCTGTATGCGTTCATGTTTTCACATGCGGAGAGCTCCGATTCCATGCCAGTCTGTGTGACATGTTACTGTTCAGAGAAGAGGAAAAGTAGCATTTTCAAACCAACTGGAAATGCATAGTTGGGTTTCAATAACACTGGGCAAACACGGAAACAGTCAACACACACAAACACACACACATATTTTTGTGAATGGAAAAACCAAAGTTAGAATGCTAACCAGTTGGGCCAGTTATTGACACGTCGTACTGGATGTCTCGCTTTTCCTGCTCGTGCTTTGGAACTGATTTTTTTTGTAGTGGCAGTCCCCATTTAACCTTTTCCATATACGACAAAAATGAACGGTTGCTCATCCAGGACAGCCTTTCATTTTGTGTATGTTCTGTGGTGGCATAGAAATACAAAATACTTTACTGTTTATATTCTGCTGTTAAAAACTCTGCCATCATCTCCAAGGGAAGCGTCCTGAAGACCTTTAAACCCAAATGATTGCTTATTTTTGCTTCCTCTCCTCCAGTATCACTAAACCCTGAGAGATATATGATGCTCAGATCTCCTAAACGCTGCCTGCCATGCTTACTACGATGAATCACTGAGTAAAGAGGATATGTGGTCTCTTGTCAGTGTAAACATTGCAGATAAGAATACTTTCACATATGGAGGTACCTATGGGGAGACTTGCTCTAAAACCCTCCAATCCATCCCAGCATGCACAGGCCAAGACCTCGTAAATATACGTCACTGATAAGGCCTCACATCGCTGCAAAAAAAAAAAGAGCAGCAAAACCTGATGCCAGCCCTTTAAAACAGAAACAGGTTGTCGGTATTCACCTGGCTCCTGTCACGTTTATCAGTTTGAAGCAGTCGCCTCCTCTGCTCTTCCTCAAGGTACAATGCCATGTTAATCCAAGGCTATGACCTAACGGCTGCTGAGGAGCAGCACATCTTGTAGTTATTTCAAGTGTAGGTTTGGTGACTATTCAAGGGGTTGCAGGATACATCTGAAGGGTTGTGAGATCACTAAGATTAGAAAAAAGAAAACAAACTCTGCTGCATTTTTTTTCTAATCTTTGATTATTTATTATGCAAGACATCACTCTGTGGTTGAACTTGTCATAACTCATTGACATACTTCATGCAACCTGTGACTAAGGTTCCTACCAACAGTAAACCCTGGATTATTTTAGCCATGACCAATATCATTTCCTTACCTCAACCATGTGGTTATTATTCAAACCATGATCCCTAATCTTCGGAAAGTAGTCATTTTAACACAAACCATGATGTTTCACGAACTCTTATGTGTGCTGTTTTGGAGGGAATGGACTGAGGATGTATTTGGTCATTTTCACTTGGAGGATTTGAGGCTTTAAAGAGTCATAACAAGCCAAAAAGGTTGGTGACCCACTGGTTAAAAGGACATTTGTTCCAAACTACAAGTTAATCTATGTACTATTTAGAACAGTCTACTCTAAACATTATGGAGGCAGTTCCAAGAGCAGAGGTGGAAGAGGTAGTCAGAACTTTAACTTAGGGAAAGGTAGCAATACTAAATTGTAGAAATACTCTGATCCATGTAAATGTACTGTATTCAAAATCTTAAATAAGTGAAAGATCCGGAATTGGCATCAAAATATACCTAAAGTACCAAAAGTAAAAGTAGTCATGCAGAATGGTCCAATTTCTGAATATTATATATTAATTCACTATATCACGTGATGCATTCATGTGTACACCACTTCAATGTTGCAGCTGGTAAAGAGCTAATTCCAATGACTTAATATACTGGGTTAGAAATGGAAGTACTCAAGTGAAGTACAAGTACCTCAGAATTGTACTTAAACACAGCACTTGAGTAGGTGTACTTAGTTATTTTCCACCGTTAGTGGCCTCCTCAGCTGGGAACACTGCTATAACTGTGCCCTCAAGCAAGGCATTCAGATGCTTCAGTGCATCTGTTAAGTGTATCAAGAGTATGAAAAGTATAACGTTACAGCACATGAACACTACTGATGTCTACAGAAGACACACAGCAGACTTGTGACGATGCAGAGGTCGACAAAGGCTTAACAGCACACCTCCTTCCCATACGTGTAGGATCTCATTTGCATACAGATGGAGAGTGTGTCAGAGTGTGTCAGAGTGTGTCAGAGTGTGCTGGAATCACTCTGGTGTTGTGCACATCCGTGACTCCTCACTGCAGTGCTGGACCTTGTCTTTCCTTCAAAGAGCAGGTTTTTTTAGCTCCCACCTGTGAATGGACTGCATTCAGAAAGAGGGGAGGTAATCCATCTGCTGCGGTAACACGCATCCAGATGGTCTCTGGAGAACGGGGCCGTCCCGTGTGTCCAGTTACAACATGAAAGCAACAGGGACGCAACTCAAGCAGCCATCTATCCTCCCATCCGCTCCACGCTTCTATAGTAAACGGCGAGGGGAAGAGGTGTTTACAGAAATGTTCGCATACACACAGGCTGTGTTCAAAATCGTAATGTATTATTCGTATTAGTATCACGTAAAATTGAGTATGTAGTGCGTTCCAGATGCATATAGACAGTTTTCATTCACCGGTAGCTAGGACCGGTAAAGTCGTGATCGATACGGTCACGTGATGCAGGGACGACGTCTTGCTCGAGTTTACTTCAGTGTGAACAGTCTGCTGGTAATGGCCCACTTCATTCATAATTTAGAAGGCAGTATGCAGTACAAACTAATGAGCGTGTAGTATGCAGTACTCTGGTATGCAGTACTCTAGTATGCAGTACTCTAGTATATGAGATTTCCAACACAGCCAAAGTCTCAGTATGAATAAGCTTGATTTTGGGAAGTAACCTCATCTGTTTTATTTCGGATGAGAAGGTGGATACCAGGCTACTCTTTGTGTATTAAGTATGGAGCTCGAGTCAGGTGAGCGAATAAGACTATTTCCCAAATTGTTGACGTCTTACTTCAAGGCCTGAAAGTAAAAAACTAAAAACAAGCAACTCGAATCATCTATAGCTCTGTGATTGTAAATCACCTTATCTTGTAACAACAATGGAAACAGACCCCAATATTCATGTAGATGTACAACTGAACATGTTTTGAGCAACTTGACTGAACATCTTGATTTCAGCGATAAGCCGTAAGCTGACTTGTGTTTTTGAACCTCCCACGTAAGAAGCAGAGGGTCAAACGATTCTCTTTCAGTCTTAATGTCAAGAGATATACATGAAAATGGAATTTAAAAACGTGTTCGGTATCTAGTCAGATGTGTCTATAGAGTGCTTCTTTACCAAAGAGTGCTTTGACACGAAAGTAGGAGGGAGTATATAAGCGTGACCTGTTGCCATTTGTCTCCTAGCAACATGCTTTTAAGCAGGGCAGCAGAAGTGTGGCCTCATAAAGGATATGAAGTGAGACCAATACAGAAAGTCACACTTGACAGACACGTTTCAGCAATGAAGTTGTTGAAGCAAATACTAAGAAAATTTAATTAAAAAAGACAATGTGCCGAGTTTGATGAGTTATTTTCATTTTTGTCTTTGCAACAATAAATCCACGAGAAAGAAAATGTTCTTCCTGTTTTTCTTACACTCGATAAAATCATCTCCACAGTGCAACAGTCTTTTGTTTCCTCTCTTATGGCTGAATGCGAGAACTCTGCTTTTCATTTCTGGGAAACCGATCAGCATCAGGTCTGCAGAATCTACATTTGCTTTCGGCCTATCTCTTAATCAGAATGTGTTTGTTCAGGAGAGATGATGTGTATCAACGGGCAGCTGCTGACAGATTCATGTAAGCAGCAGCAGGTAAACCGCTGCGGAGTTCAAGTAAATCCCATTATACTTGCTTATCTCTGTTCTTTCAGTTTCAGTTTCCTGTGGAAGTAAAGCACTTGTTACACTTCATGCAAACATTACCTGAAGTCCCCCATGAGTGTGCAAACATGTACCAAGACCCTCTAATGTTGTTGTGAGCAGATACAAGGACTTGGTTTACTTGGTAAAGTAGGTTATTTGTCAGTGATTATGACTCATGAAGACATATTTCTGTATTGTAACACCTCATCTGTTTATACTGCAGCCTCCACTTACGGCATCCACAGAAGGAGTTATAATTATTGACACACATACATTATAAGCACGTATATATCTGCTTAAAACTACAATATAGTGTTTCATATTTTAATTATTAAAGTTCATACAGTTTACAAATGACTCAGAGGTCACAAATAAAATATTGGTCGCCTAAAGATATCAGCGTTCAGTTGTACTTAGCGCCAACCCAGTGTATGGTCTGTAGTGTCGTGCTTGTGACAGTCTCCTAAAATAAGCTTGACGCATATATAATATAATAATTACAGGAGAAGAAAAAAATTTCATTTTGGGCATCAAACCCATTTTATTTCAACTTAATGCAGTTTAATCCAACACAGTTAGTGCACATGCAAAGTATCATATTTAAATATATATACTGTATGTTTGTACCAAGTGTCATGTTTTAAAGGTTTTAATATTTTAACATTTAGGTAATAAATTAACAAAATTGAAACATTACTTAAAACACTGCCCACAATGAGTATACACTTTTTAATAAAGCAACAAAAAAAAATTGTTAAAACTGCAATATTCGTTAGTGTTTGTACTTTTTTTTTCAGAAAATACTTTTTTTAAATGTAAATTCAGTGAAAATAAAAAATCACAATTGGACAATTTTCTTTATGTCTTTACCATGAGAAAAATCATAATACTTCTTTCACTTAAAGGTATTATGTGTAGGATTGTCACTGAATATTACACTACCTAACAGAATAACATGAACTACACTTTATAATCACTATGAACGGATTAATAGCAGCAAATCTGATTATCTGCCCCTTGTTGCTTCAGAATATTCAGCTACCAGTCTGCCAATAAAGAAGCAAACATGGCCGACTTCATCCAAAATCAAGTGACTTTTCCAACAAATGAAGTATTGTTGAGCAGATCACCGGAGGTAAATGTTTAAGCTATCTCAGCCATTGGTCCAATTTAACAGTAATTAGAGAATACTACACATAGCACCTTTGAAAACATGTTCACGGTTGACTGTCGCTCAGCTCATGATCACTAAAAACACAGTAAGAAATCGTCAAACGGTGAACAAACCATTAACAGAAGAAAAGAAAAACACGATCACAGTTGAAGAAGCAACTACAGCATAGCCATGGGGGTACATCTATAAAAGTCTGGTACCGATGAATTAAAGAGTTCTGTCACAGAGAACCACTGAGCGTTGACAGTTCTGACATGTTGCTGAAAATTTGATATGTCAGCGCCTTAGAAGCAAGCAAACGGACACAAAATATTTGCGTTGTGTGCCTGAGAGATGGAGGTAGAACTGTCCAATGCCGGGCTAATGGTTAATATCCAGCATAGGCAAGAATGAATTAAACAACCCTTTACTTACCTCATATATTAAGCGTTTTATTCAATAGAAGTAGCATATGGCTTACCGGTGGCACAGTCTGCAACCTCACTCTGGACTGTCAAAAGTGCATTTGCTTTTGTCGTGGAGGGGAAGGTTAGGATGGCCGCGGTAGGAGACTGAAAGGAATAGTTCAACATTTTGGGGGATGCTCTTTTCTTGCCAAGAGTTAGACGAGAAGATCGATATCACACTCGCAGGGCGTAAAAGTAAACAGGAAGTTACAGCCAGCAGTCGGATAGCTTAGCATTAGCTCAGCTTATGCTAAGCTAAGTTAGCCAGCAGCTGGCCGTAGCTTCATATTTATCACACAGACATGAGAGTGAAGTCAATCCTCTCGTCTAAACTATCAGCAAAACTGGCAAATAAGCATATTTTCTAAATGGTCAAACTTTTCCTTCAAGTCCTCCAAGAACTCTGCAAATCACGACTTTTAACGACCTTTACAAGACTTCCCTTAGAACAAAGAGTTTGGTGTTAAAGTAAAATGTTTGCATTTTATTAAAAAAAACAACACCAGTGTGAAACTAAAGATTATAAAAACATAGCACGTCACATCCGAATAGCTTAAAAAACTAATATCAAAAAATGGTTGAGTATAAAATAGACTGCAGGTCTGATAACAGACCAGCTTGTGAGTTTTGACGCCAAAGGCTGAACAAAAATAAAATACATAAATTTCAATTCCCACCGTATATATATAGAGAAGCTGGCTGAACCAGCTGAAAGTGAAGTGCTGCCCCACTGGTTGCAACAGCAACAGCTGACTATTTTTGCGGATGCCACTTTAGTTTCGTCAATCATTACGGCTGCTGTCTGTCCTCGGCGATGTTCACTAAACGCACTCGACTGTCAGATAGTAGCTGGAGGGAAGGTGTGGAGAAATGTGGACTGCTGGCTGATGCTGCCCGCAGTGACGAGCCCGTGGAGAAGGCCAAGAAAAGCCTTCGTGGTTTTGCATTAACTTCCCTCAGAAAGAAATATAATTTTGGCCAAAAGAGAAGTCACATGGCAGCTCTCCACATTTGACAGACACATAAAGTTACAGACTGGCCTTAAAAGTTTAAAATGGCTTTGTTTTACATCAAGCCAGATCAGAAGCAGTTGGCCTAATTACAGCAAACAGAGATTTTCTAAACACACAGAGGAATATTCCTTTTGCAAGGATTATGGCTAACCCATTTAAAACTTGGGCGACACAAAAGTGACCACCATCTTCATCATTTGCCACAATAGGTTCATCTCGTACCAGACAAGAACAAAACGATGGAAAACTGTGAGCACCATCTTTCAATAAGGTTCTCCATTAAACTCTACAGGTGTGGAGATCCACTCGGGACCTCATTCAACTGAAGACCAAAGAACGGTTTGTCACATGGAAGAAGATGGAGGAAATTAGAAGGTTAGGGATATAACGAGGGTAAGGTGCCAAATAAATAACTTTCTGAAAGCTAAAAAAATGACAATTTAAAGATATTATGATGGTTATCAAGATATAAAGTGTGGTTACGAAAATATTGTTCAAAAAACCCTGTTGGTGTTTACAGCAGCCATGTCTCCATTCAGCTCACAAGTTGATTTTTAACAAACTTTTGAAATGTCACAAAACAAAAATGGGAATTAGACGTGTTTCCATCAACTGGTTTGTAGCAAATGAACTTGGCTACAGCGTAGTTTGGTCAGAAGTTGGCGCTACAGGCTACGCATGCCTTTAATCCGCCAGTAAACTGAATAGAAGAAGTAGAGAGGCCTTCAGGAATTTGTTTTAATTGGACAAGTTTGAATTATTCTTTCATGTCAGCTACTATTGGCCAAGTTTCATGCTGTTTGGAGACGAAGACAAGCAGTCGCATATTATGGGAATATTCCAGAAAACGCAGTCGGTTAAAACGTTATTTCCGCAATTGAGGAAGTTTTATCAAATTTTGGCGTTTCCGTACGCAATACTTCAAAACACGCAAAAACTATGTGAATGGAAACACGGCTAGTGTGAACTCGACACATAACACTAGCAAGTTGTCCATTGGTCATTTCATGGGTTTCCAAAGGTGCAATCAGTGGATACTTCCTGTAGTTTGTATGCGCTCGAAATTTTACGATTGATAACAAAAAACACAAAGAGAATCTGATTTAGTGATGGACATCAGGTTTGGGTGCTAATTTATTAAGAGAATATGAATCAATTTAGCAAATGAGTCCAAAGAAAATCAACAAAATAAAATTTGTTCAAGCAGTTCCAGCAAACTATACAATCTTACATCAAGGAATGGTCTCTGACGCACGGAGGGATACCGAAGCTCAATGAGTGGGGCGTACGGGGAGATAAATATGGCTTAAGGGTTCTGCATATGCTTCTATAGTCTGGGTGGATAAACATGACTCAAGTATGTGAAACATATTTAGTTTGGTTGATACAAATTCTCTTGACTTTGTTTGTGCAGATAAAAACAATGAATTAAGAGCTCAAGCCGCACCAGATTACCGCGTCGAGATGCCCCGTCCTCGTCTAAGAGAACCACTGTGAGATTCAGTCGGGACAAAACACACACCAATGAAGAAGAATTACCAAAAAAAACACACAAGGTGTTATGGGTAAGAGAAGACAAATGTTCACATTTGATTGTCAGTTGTTCCTCAGGATAAAAAAAAAAAAGCCCCGAGGAACAAAATGAATCCTGGATTGATGCTCATCTTTACCTGAAGAACTTCTTCATTCACCCGAGTTCAGAAAAACACGTCTACAGTAAGTTGTATTCTGGTTGTCTTTGTTTGAAACAGCAGGTTTATGATTGAACTCGTGATTTCACCTTCAATTTATTCAAGTTGTTAACATTGAACTACAGTTGAACAAATAACTAAAATACAGCACTTTTCATTCTGTAGTCAACAAACCAAGATATTCAGGCTGTTTTCTTTTTTGTTTGTATTCCAAACTTCCAAACTCTGCAGGTGCACCAAGAAGAGTCGCTCTCTTACGTCAGTACGATGTATGAATGATGTATGAATAATGACGTGTGTTTTCTGTTGTGAGCAGGAATTTTCTAAAAATGGTGTCTTTGATTCAGAACTTGCATATTTTTAAGAAAACTACAAGGTGGGGGAATTGCTTCCTTTTCACATATTGATTAATAAATGAAGTGCCAGCCCTTTTAGAATGAAGAAAAACAACAATGACATATAGTACGAACTCTGTTGCCTTTTGAGCTGCAAATTAATTTGAAATGTATGAATATAACAACATGCTGGTCATCGTCACATCCAGAGATCCACCCTGAATATGACCAAAAGTTTTGACTATTTGGACCTGAGATTTTGGCAAACTGCTGTTGAGATTCACTTTGTGAGATAAGGTTTGTGTGTTCATGACCTCGGTTCATGATCTCTGAAATGAATTATGACCAATCTTATTGATGGGTTTAAGTCCTTTTTTATAAATATGCTCCTACACCTGCATTATTAATGTGTTCAAGATGTCACCTCGACATGCCGGGTATGACAGGAACTCTCTAGAAATGACTTTGATTGTAATGAAAATGATAAAAAAAGAAAAAATTATGCACCGGAGAGCAAAACAGAACTCCTTCAAAAACTCAAACGATTCAGTGACATGTTACAGTCCAAATATCGGTAACCCTTTGCAGGATTGTGCTCCAGAACCATGACACTTAAAACGGAGGCGAGGCCTTCGGTGCAGGGGCTTTGTCTGTGAAGTGAAAAAGACCTAAATCACATTTTCCACTTGGCTTGCAGAGGGAAAAAAAAAAAGTCTGCCAATATGTCCACTGGTTTGACTTAATGAAGACTTCCTAACAGAGTTGATTGCAGTGACACTGAGTGATTGTTGAGCCCAGGGTACTATCAGAAGTATTGCTTAAAGGCTGTGGATCAGAGAACACTATTGAGGCATGCTCGAACAAGTGGTGGTTAAAACGCACCTCACACCGTTACAAGGCCCCACCATCGACTAGCATCGTTTTTGCATTACTGGATCATGGATTAAAGGAGTACTCCACTGCTTGGTTCAGCTGTGTTACCTTATCTGCATCTCGAATGGTTCATGTGATGACCAGCACATAAAGTAGCTGTTGTTCATATGATGTGTATTTTCATATTAATATGCAAAGTTCCTCCTACACACTTTATCAGGTCAAGTGTTTGCATGAACTCCCAATAAAAATAGTAGCACGCTAAAATGTTAGCAAACTGTGGCTGGGTTAGCGTCACAGAGTTTGCAATGAATGCTGGGAGTTGTAGGAATGCTTTAAACGTGCTTTGACATGTTTGTTTATTTGACTGTGAGCTTTTGTTCTTCACCAATATCCGGTGTATTTAAATGCTTTTTATAAATGCAGGTAACATTCAAGAAACCTACACTCAAAGCAGTGGAGTGTTCCTTTAATCAAGGGCAGGCAAATGAATTCAGTGATATGCAGCCATTTAGAACAGATGGCACAGTAAACGAAACGATTAACAAAAATCATCAAGAAGAGAAAAATGTGCCAGTGACAACCAGCTATGGCAAATTTGTTTTTAAGGGAAAATATTAAGACCACATGAAACTTAAAAAAGGTTAACAGGACAAAACTTAAAGATACCCGTTGGCAACAAGACAAGGGGCCCACCTGTCATCATGTACCAATAAGCAAAAAGGCAATACAGGATGAAGAGCCATGAAGGGGAAGAGTGGATGTGCTGTGTTTGATTTAATTTGGAATAAACGGTATAAAGAATGGTCGGTTAACACTAGTTACACGTTGGTGGAGATCTTGTACTTGGGAGACATGTTATTATGGAACCAGATGAAACTAAAAACGACGCCCATGGTTTTGGGTATACACTCGTCATAGGCAAACGTCATGGCCTCGTGCAGCGGGACTTTGACCACCTCGATGAGCTCTCCCTCCTGGGGCTCACCTCCACCTGCACTCACGCAGTTGTCATCGGACACCTCGGCGTAAAACATAGTCTGCTTGGCACCTGTTACACCTACACCTGACCTGTAGGGGAGGAGGGAGAGAGAAAAATAAAATGATCGATGTGTACGTATGTTTGCAATTACTCACGTTTTGACACAGGGCTGGATATCGTTTGAGGGTCCAACATCTTGTTTTTTTCATTATTTAACAAAAAGCAAATGCATCAGTGTTTCAAGCTGTCACTTCCATAAAGAAGGGGACTTTTATTCCCGATTTTTAATCCAACTTGATCGTGTCTTTCTTTAGTTGCTGTCTGGTTAACACCCATGTTTTTCTAACACCTTGTGCCCAGTTTATTCTCTTATAAATCTGTAGTCTCCAACTACATGTGAAATCTGTAAAACTCAGTCTTTGAATGCTGGTAATAAGCAACACACCAGTATTTATGAAGTATTTTCAATGCCATTTTCAGCCAAACTGACCTCGGGTTGCCTACTATTAGCACAGAACGTCACCACAATATGCGCTGCTGTCAAAAAAACCCCCCTCATAGGGGTCCTGAGGGTTAAAACGATACCCATCTGTTTAATGGAAGAAGCCCACACATAACAACGCTCATAGACGACACCAACAAAGCTGGAGGAGGAGTTCTAGTCAAATCAAAAGCACAGCGATGAGAGCTGTCAGTCAAAGCTGCCCAGGTGCGGCTCTTTAAACTGCTGCGTCAAGACACAGCGTGAGCTCATAATGTGTTGACAGAGAGATGGCTGCTTTCCCTGATGCATCTCTACAGCTCACTGACATAACCTCAGCACTTTTAGCCCCATCTCTTAAGGTTGCATTTTTTTAATCTTGATGTAGTTCCACCAAAGCCAGGAAAATGCATGCGTTCCTCTTGGGTGCATCGTATTAAGTGGACTTTAAGAAAGCTTCGAGATTTAAAAGGATACTCAACCCAGAATTTAAATAACTCAAATTATTGATAGTGGAGAAGTGGATGATGCTGCAGAAATGGCTGAATAAGTTTGAGTAGATATAAAAAAAGAAAGTAATAAAAACTGGTGATGTTCAGTACTCCTCCATAAAGGGCTACAGGGGTGAGTGTTGAGAAATTAGTGATATTGAAATATTAGTGTTTTCTCAAAGATTAAAAAAATAAACTATGGTTCATGTTTGCACATTTCCGAATTATACCAATAAAATGCTGCAGACAGACTGAAGCTGTGAGGAGAAAAACAACACCAAAGCACTTTTTAAGAGTGGAGAGACCTGCTGCAGACGAGGTGGAAATAACGTGATTAGCTAAAATGATTGTGTTGACCTGGCATCAGTACACACAAACGCATGGCAGGGTGACGGCAAAAACTATCACTTTTAGTGGAGGTAAATGGACGATGCCAGGTTGCCGATGCAGTCCCCGAGTGGTTCCCGTCTGCAGCGCTCGCATTGTCGCCATTAGTCAATTAGACACAAAAACACGGAAAATAGGGCTCTGGTTAAAAAAAAAATACTGAAGTTACCCTTTAATGGTACCTGGAATCAGTCCAACTAAAGACACAAAGCTGCAAATGTGGGTTATTTCTGAGTGAACATAGCTCGAGGAGGTTCAGAAATTATAAAAGAAAGTTATACTAAATAGGACAACAGAATATTAATTGTTAAGGGACAAGAAATCCAGTGGGAGACACGAAAGTAGATATTTAAAAAGACAGTGAAATGCCTTGTCCCAAAACTTACAGAGACTTAAACTTCATCGGTATTTTCCTACAGCTTCAGAACACACACATGTGCCATCAGCTTACCTGTAAGAAGTAATCCTCTTCAGTTTAGAGGCAGGCACATCGTAGCCACACTCCTCCAGCACCTCCTGCCGGGCGATCTCCTCCAGAGACAGGTCGGGTTTGTCCACCAGCCCGGCGCAGAGCTCGTAGGTGACCCCCGCTGAGGCCGGGGGCCACTGAGAAGAGCTCTCCCCCTCTGAGGCCGACTGGCCCTCCGGAGACTCTGGGACAGGGGCGGCGGCAGCGGCGGCGGCTTCGGAGGCGCCCTCCTCAGTTTTTTCCGCCGACTGAGGCGGCTGCGTCTTGGCCCTTTCCCACTCGCACATGTATACAGCTGGTTGGCAGAGAAGACAGAAAATACTGTTATACCTGGGTGGAAGTAAGACGTCATTCCCGTTACACGTTTGCGTACTTGTCTCTCCTTTTACAGACTATGAGTCATCGATTAAATGGAAAAATAAGTGACAAATGAATCGATATTGACAGGATGCATGCTAACCTTTGAAAGCTTTCTTAAAACATATTGACCACTCCCTTTAAAAAACAAAACAAATGCCATTCTAGATTGTAGACAAATTGATTTATTTCAGATAAAAAGGACAGTATTTTTTCAACAAAGAGAGGAGAGGAAAAAAACATATCAATGCCCAGACTTCCTTGAATTTAGCACACTGCGCTGTGAAACAGTCCCCGGCAACATCTAACAAAGGAGGTTAGGCTGCTTTGTAACGGGGCCTCGTGCGCTCTATTTATGAGTCTGCATTGTTACTAAGATCCAGCAGATTAAACAGGGATTGTAATGTGCTGCTTTTTGTTTTTTCTTAGTCAAAGTGCCCACAGGATGTACGACAATCTAGATCTTTCTGGGTGACAAGAAGAAAATGAATGAACTAGGATGCAGATGAAAGTTAGTCTCCTGTTTTGCGTGAGAGGAAAACTTACCTGGGCGGAACTGCTTGACGAGGACAAAACAGTGTGAGCTGGTGTTGAAGATCAGCACTGACACACTGAAGAAAAAGACACAAAAAGGGTCAAGTTTAAATAAAATCAGACAACTTTTTCGAAAACAGTAAATCTCGATGCAGACATGATATATTAGGCAAGATGCTGAACCCAAAATTGCAGGGTTTACTGGATTAAAACCAGCATTTTGGTGTGGTGGGCCCACAAGTATGCAAGTCTGAAAACCTGACAAAGTAAGTAAACTGACTGCAGGGTCATACATTTTGGGCTGAATGTGGACGTCCACACAAACCCTCATGGACGGATGATTTGTTCTGAAAATTAGGCTTAAAAATGTGGTTAAAGTTTGAGTAATCTAACTGAAATCAAAACGTGTCAAAAACACCCATGACTGTCGTTTTTCACGCAAACGTATGTACATACGTAACTATCCTATTTACCAGCAACGCTCCACACAACAGCAGCAATGTTATCACTGTCCAGTGCGCTACGGGCATCAGACGATGCGGCATTGCCCTAAACCTTTGGCTTTTCTCAACTAAATTGCCTAAAGTGCTTCTACCAGAATTATACTGAAACTCAAATCCAACACAATTGGAAAAATGAGCAATATTATGGAACAAGAGGACCAAATCATTCCAGATTCAAACGCAGACTCCCAACAAGCAAGAGGTGGAGGTTCAGCGCTGGCACCCAGTGAAGTGTACACACGCAGGTGGTTCACTGCTGTGTGTGTGTGTGTGTGTGTGTGTGTGTGTGTGTGTGTGTGTGTGTGTGTGTGTGTGTGTGTGTGTGTGTGTGTGTGTGTGTGTGTGTGTGTGTGTGTGTGTGTGTGTGAGCGTGACTGTCGCTGCCAGTGGAGACTTGAGGCCTGGGGTCGGTGTTGGGAAAGCGGATGTGTCTGAGGCAGCAGGAAGCCCTGCCCTGTCTTTCCCAGGGTGAGGGGACATTATTGGACTTTGCTGTACTTGTTGTAGCTACAGTGCCCGGCACCGATATATGCGTCTGCAATACAGATATTTCAAGATAAAGTTCAATGTCTATTTTCAACAATATGTATGAATATCATTTGGACTTAAAGTGGGGAAACACAGGCCTGAGGCATGGAGGCTGTCCACTGAGGCGGGCCTGGGTCTTGTAGTGCTGTTCCACACCATTACAGCTGTTCCACATCCTCCCACTGAAGAGAAACGCTCTAATGGTTAAACCGAGAAGCCGGCTAAACGGACGCTCAGGACTTTTCACGCACCGTTAAGCTTTCTCCGCGGGGCTTCTGCAGGCTGGACGGCGGGAAAACTGGGTTATGAAAGACATGCGAGGAGCGGGACTGAGGTGAGGACTGGGTCGCACTGCAAAGGTTCTGGTGTCAAGACACTATGATCAGGTCTTTGTTGCACAGGAAAATGATACATGTATTAGCTGGCTGGGGATACACCAGACATAATCAAACTCTGTAGAGTGAAAGGCATAGAAGCGAATAAACACACATGAGCAGGACTACAGCCAGAGATCAACATATGCAAGGTACCATGGTGTCTTTAAAATGTCTTGCACTAGCTAAAAATACTGGCCGTCATTAAATGTTATTTCCAGTAATAAACAAGCACCTGTACGCAAACACTCCCATAAACACATTGGTGTCGAAATACCAAAGCGACGGGAGTTCGCCCGTCCAGCCTGCATGTGTTTTTTTTATGCTTATGACCGCGTCCCAGTAGACGTCTTGGAGGCTCTGCATTCGTGGCAGTTAGTGAAGGAAGTTCTTGGTGGGCAGAGACTTTGGACATCAACATTTTATATCTGCTTTTTTGCCAGTGATGCAATTCTGTCGGCTTCATCGGGCTGTGAACTTCAGTGGGACATGTGGAGGAACTCCCAAGTTGGAGACTTTGGAACGTGTGATTGAAAACAATGGATTCAGCCACTTCCAGTCCTCTTGAGTTAACGATATTTCAGGGTGAGATGTGGTATTAGATCAATGGGCGGATTGCTGTACCGTCTGTGGTGAAGCCAGGAAGCTTCAAATCACTAAATTGGATATTTCACAGTCTGCTGAAATGTCACAAAGAGGGTCCAGCCGAGAAGAAAATGTTACGCGCACTTACACGCAAATGCAAAACAACCGTGGATCCTTTCAATACAGGCTAAAGGGGGAAAACACTTTGCAGAAGTTCCACCTGGGGGGGGGGGGGGGGGGCTGGATGTTCCCATGGGCTATTTTCTTTAGGAAGTACAGGTCTGAGGTTTACTGCTTTTGGCCTCGGTGGAACTGTCTTTCACAGGGACCTCTCTCCGGGGTCAGGAGTGGAGGAAAGAGGGCTTAAATGACCTGAGACTTACTGCAGGGCATTAAGGTACCCGGGGGCAGAACAGGGAGTAGGGACCGGGGTTTTGACACAAATGTGTGATATTTCTCTTAAAGTGGCCCCTGTGAAGCCCAAGACATTTACAGCCATTGCCAAGTAGAATAACAGGGCACCAGTTCCCCAAAAAAACAAGGTCTGTTTTGGTTTGACTGCCATTCCAGTATTTGCCGTATTTTATGTAATATTTAGAGGTACAGAGATAGTGTAATTGGTGCAAATCGAGCCCCTTTGTCACTCAGACCATCAAATTCATCCTCGATCAGATTCAGATACTTTAGCTCTTCAGATGGCAAAATGTCTCCTGACACGGACACGCAGCCTTTTCTTTACATTTCAAATCCATTTCATTGGCAACTGCTTTGACAGCGCGTGTTTATTCATGCACACACACACACACACAATAAGACGGGGACTGCTTCCATCCAACAGTTGAGAAGAAACAGTGTTTTTACCTATCATGGGTTCGCATGAAGTCCCAGGATTTCTTCGTGCCATTCTGTGAAGAAATAAGAGCAAAATAAACAAGTTAATACAATAAACGGAGCATTATGTTAATCGTCCAGCACTGTGGTTTGACAACAGAGTACACAAAAAGTGTGAACACAGTGTGTATTCAGTGTAGCACACCTTCTCACTACCGTCAAAACAGCGCTGATTTATTTAATATGATTACTGCAGAAGCAATCAGCTGCCCAACAACTGATGCCTGCATGGGCACGTTGGAGTAATATCACAAACCACACCCAACAAAAACATCTGCAGATTGCACAGTGCCGGCACCGAACAACTAAGACAAATGCAAACGTTAATGGTGGAAATAATTCATAGTTTAAACAGGAGCCAAAACTCAACTTAAGTCACAGCAATGTCTGTTGCTCCTCCCTAGTTACAACCAAATACTGCCAAATGTAATACACAGCTTACTGCAAACACTGGCAACATTATATGCGTTTTGTCAGAGTCAGCAGCTTGGGCTGGGCTGAGAGATTTTGATAAAAGATCTCATTGTGAATAATTTGACTGATATTTAACTTGCTAAATGATTTGAGATATAAGAGGGAGTGATACTTTTTTCATAATTTTTCGTATTGAAAAACATGATGGTGTGATTTTTGTTGATCTGTACCAAAGTTGTTTTCTTAACTGTAGAATATGACGTCTGGGACAGTAAATAGTAATAATAATAAAACAAATAGTATTTTGACACATATTGCGCCTCCAGAGATTTGTAAATTGCAGAAGGCCATGTCTGGATTTTGAGAAGATTTTAATTAAGTGTGCAGCCCTAGCTTAAATGTCAGGAACATCCTGTGAATTACAACTCTGAAAAGTGTCTTATTGTGCATTTTCTTGTCTCGTAAATGCCTCGTTAATGGGTGATTTTTGGGAGTATATCACGATTTTTGCATCCCCAGTCAAAAAAGAATCCACGGTCCACACTGCTGGACTTCCTGATCGCTACACACTAAAACATGTCCTGTAGTTACAAACTGCACGCGAGAGAAGTTGTTGTATCTGAGTGTTTAAAAGCCCAGCGGTTACATCACCACAACAACAGGACGTGCAGCTGAACACTCCAGTAAATTTCCAGCAGCGCAATTACAATCAAACCGCCGAGGCAGGTGTGTGTGTGTGTGTGTGTCATCCAAACATCCAGTGACACTGGATGTTTGGATGACACACACACACATATTGTCGGATTGTTGGCTCATCACTTCGCAGTAACGATCCTGATCGTCCACTTTGAGGTTATTTTCATTCATGCTAGCTGAAGAGAGGAACGGTGTTTACAGTTCAGGGTGCAAAACTGTATGAAGGAGAAAATCCAAATGATGCGGAATTCATCACTTCATTGCACTTTGCTGTTAGTGTGAAGTCAACAAATTGTTTTCCTCCACTGACGTATAAGTGCCTGCAGCTGTGCTTCAGTCGGCACAAAGGACAGACTTTGTTTAAATCATGAGCGTAGAAATATTATTGCGTCCGATGTTGGTTCAGTTTTGTAAACCGGTAAATCAAGCAGAAGTCTGAGTGAACGGGTCAGATGAAGGGCTGCACGCAAAGTCATCAAGGTAAGTAAGACCGTAAACCTTGAAATTCATTTCTATCATTCACATAAAATCAAAGACATGTGAATTAAACTGAAAACATAGCGTATATTCCTTCATCCACAGATTGCATGCTGGATACATACGGTAAAGTCGGCCTACATTTCCGATGCCTGGAGGAAATATGGCCTTAATTCAAAATTTAGGCTACACCTCCTCTCCACCCACCAGCTCCTTCCGATGAAGAGATGACAGCTTTACTAGGACAGCTACAATAGATGTGCCTCCATGTGTGGCGGTGCAGATTCAGCACCACCCAAGTAATGGGAGGAGGCGGAATGGCACGCTAATTGCACTGATAGAATCAGAAATAATAAAGTTACTGTTGTTGCAACACGGGGTTTGAGTTGAAAGTGCCACTGTGCCAAAGAGCAACTATCAGATTTCTATCTGAAAGGAAATAAACTCTCTCAAACACACACACACACTTGACTGAACTCCTCTCTTAACACAACTAAACAAAAAGTGAGAGAACATAAGCACACAGAGTGTAACTTTCTAAATGTAGAGTTTACTTCAGGGCTACTGCCTGCCTTGTGTTAACCGCCGATACATCGGATGTTAAAAAAATATTATAAATCATACTTTCAAACGACCGGTGCAGGACCTGACGGCTCACGTCCACGGGGCCTCAAAGTGAAGCCAAGCTATCATAACGCCGTTCATGCATCATTAACTGTCATGTTGTGGCGTGAAACGAGAGCATGAAGCCTAAAGTTTGTGTCGGCTAAGTTATGGTATATCGCCTCCATTTACTGTAAGAGCAATTATGTCAGTCATATGATAAATGCTTACTGTATGCACGTTTGAATACTGAGCAGATACTCCTGACTTTAATCTAAAATAAAGTTTGTGATCGCTTGTCTCTGTCTTTTATATATAAATTGTACAGTATGATGTATAAAAGATAAATGATGCATTTAGTCTATATTTTCTTTGAATTTTCTACAAACCAACACTGCAAGCTCATGCTGCAGATTTACATTTAGGTTGCATTTGACATGCTATGTATTGGGACGCAGTGAAATGGCTTCGTGGCGTAATAACTGGTACGGTAGTGTGGGTATCGGAACGCATAGATCTTCTCTGGCTGTCAGCCAACAGTATGGCGTCATCAAAACTCCTCGCTTGTGCCGTGTCATCAAAAGTGTTTTGCGTGCCCTGCGGACAGTCTAGCGGTGTAATTACTCTCACAAAAAAAAAAAAACCTCTCAAGTCAACAAAGCGTGCCGAGTGTCTTTACACAGCATCATTCCTGCTTGAGGCCAAGCCAGCCGCACCCCTCTCGCTTTCCCTCGGTAAAAGCAAAACTAGTGTGAAGGCGTGTGTGTGTGTGTGTGTGTGTGTGTGTGTGTGTGTGTGCGGGTGATGGATTACTTGTCGTGACTCGTGACTGAGGATGTCCTTTTTGTGGCTTGTTAAGCGTAATTATTGTATGATGTATGAGACAGATCCTGTCTATGAACCTCTTACAGGTACATGGTGGGGTACTTCCATGTACACTACACTAGGGATGTCAAGCGGACCAACATTATATCGCTGCACACTTACTATATTATACTTTGTATCGAAGCTAGAATAACTAGGATACTTTGCAACCATGACAAGTGGCATCATGTACTCATGATAACACAGCCATGTGACTAAATGGGACATTCCGTTCCTGTTTTGTTGACATTCTTTCAGTAATGTTTTTATTAAATAAAATGCACTTGCTGGAGGATACAGCACACGCGAGACAACACCCATATTTAGAAATGAAATATTTGGCTTGTGGCTCTGAAACAATCTGAGGCATCGAGAGGCAATCAACTGCAGAAAATTGGTAGACACCCGGTGACAATCCCCATAAGTCACCCAAAAGCCCATTGAGCGTTGCCCGACCACAGTAAATGATGCAGACGGGCTGTGGTTTGGGGGGTATTTACTGGTCATCGAAAGCTAGTTTAGCTCTGGTGGGCCGGAGGCCATCACAACAAAGCTACTCTGAACAAAACCTGCTGTGTGATGTTTGTTTATTGACATGTCAAAGTGAGTGTTCAGCTTGAATCAGCTGAAACTAAAAGTTGTTTTGACTTTTTACTTCCACACAGTCTGTGCCGCGTGTGGTCAAAAGATCCGGCAACACATGACATTGGGGGTATTCAGATTTATCAAAAAGCTCCATTTGTTAAGAGTGAAAAAACAAAACAAATCTTATTCGGGGTGGAAGGCCAAAACTTTGAGAAGAAGATCAGATATGGCCACCTTAGAGTAGACGTGTGAGATTGCTGTCCTTCCCGTGTAAGTGGGAGCTACAGCCTTCACAGATTTCTAGTAACAGCGGATGATGGCAGGTGTGAAAAGATGATTGATATTGATGTGTATATATATATATATATATATATATATATATATATACACACATATACATACACACTGCCAATAAGGTCTGTCCATTCAGAAAAGCAAAAGAGAAAAGTAACTCATCAAGAGAGTGGAAACAGGTCAGAACGGTATTTTATCAACAGGAAGTTGCCGAAATTAAACTTGAAAAACACCGGGAGCAAACAATACCAGTCATGTCAGTTAGAGACTAAGAGACAGACTAACCACCATCTTGATTATAGTCTAGTTTGTTTACAGTAATCATATTAATATATCACAATAAACTAAGCAATGATTAATTTTCAGGATCAAACATTAAAAAGATGGAGTTCTTTTCCAACAACAACATACTGTACGAGTTAAAACTACTCACTAACACACACACACACATATACTACCTCTCTTGTATCCTGTCAGAACTCACAGATGGCGGGGTTCCCCTCATTACTGGGGCCACTTGCTGAGAGAAGGGGGGCGGGGAAGGCTTGAATGGCCCAGGGGAGACAGAGAATCATGGCCGACATGGATTACTACAGAGAGATTAGCCCGTGGGGAGGGAGGGGGGGAGAGAGAGAGAGAGAGAGACACGAAGACAGAGAGAGGAAGCAGGAACACTGCTACACAGGACCTTGAAATGAATGTGGTCCCTCTGGCTTTGGGCATCAGAAATGACAGACTCCTGTGTGAATGGCTATTGTAGGGTGAGATGTATAGTCTTTTAGGTGCTTAAAGTCTAATAGCCATCACACACACACACACCTCCATACACTATAAAGCAGGCAGCTGCTGCAGCAGAAAGAAAAATAAAATCAACTACCGTCCTCAAATACAATAGCACTTTGAATCTCAACATGTGCTCTCCAGTTTTTTTTCTCCTGGTTTTAGCTTCAGTCTCTGTCCTCTCACCAGCCTGAACAAAAGGCAGCAAGGCTATCACACACACATTACGACCAGTTGAACTAATGACCGACAGAGTTTGAAAACGACAATGACCGTAAGCATCTGCACCTGCACAAAACTGACCGACCGGCCGTGACGATATTACAGAGCTGCAGCATTAAAACAACCTGGCTAATGGTTTCCTATCCACCGAATCTAGTGTCAAGGACGCGCTCCTCGAGCTCACGCCCATGTGACCGTGTCCTCCAGTGCAACCCACAGAAAGCATGCAGACCTCAAATTGCATCAAGTCAGCTGACATGCGAGTGTCCCTCCAATGCAAAGTGACTACTTGGGAGGAATTGACCGCAGAATATTTCTGTTTTAACAAAGACCGAGAGTCTACAGCACCGTTAGCAGCGCAGTCAGGCTGTTTATAGACACAGCGATACTTTGTGCTAACACGCTGATGTACGGCAGGTATAATGTATGATCACCGCGTTAGCTCAGGCATGCTAACATTTTCTAAATAGCAATAAACACAAAGTACAGCTGCGGCTGATTGGAAACATTCTTATTTTACAGGTATTTTGGTCATAAATCAAAGTATTGGACAAAATAAAAGAATGTACCTGATGATTGTACTGATATGTAAAACATCAGACAGGACTTCAGTGGATTCAACTAATATGTTGTCATTAAATCAATGGAAACGTAGAATTTCAAGTTAAGTCAACTTAAATTTTCTAGATTTAATTTAGACTTGAAATGATGAGTTTGACTCAACTCAACGTAAAAGTTTAAAAGAAACATGATAATGATATTAGCAGACTTCTCAGCATGCATTTTTTTTGAGTGTTGTGTAGTTTGAAGAAAACATGTGTGCCTGAAATATGGTATTAAAAAATAACTTCTTATTCAACTTCATTAGGTTTAAAATCCCTTTTCTCTGTGAACTTAACTTAGTTTGTTATGTATATTTCTACTTCTGTGACAACTTTGAACCAACTTTTTAACTTTAGTTCAGGTAACTGATGTTTTTGAGACAGCAGGGAAATGCACGTTTTTAAGTTGAATCGGCGTAAGATGTTTTACAGCGTGAATTTTAATGACAAAAACTGGTCAGCGGGTAAAACAAGAACTTAAATAACCTTTTTTGTTAGCGTTCCTCTCACAGGTGATAAGTGACACTAAAATACCTGCCCTAAATGAAAGTTTTAAAACAAGCAGACAATTGTCTCTCCACCGACAGACACACTCGTACATGTTGGGCTCGTTTTGCCGCCATGAATCCAGCTCGAGCCTATAAATAACTATTCACGAGAGTGTGTTTTAAGATCATGATAGATCTCTCACTGATGGAGTAGTGTGTGGGGGGGGTTAAATAATTCCAGATGAATAATTCAAATCAGTAGAATGAATAAATGGAAGGTAATTATCCTGTTCCAAGTAGCAGCCCGTCATTCAACGTAAGCACGAGGCGACGGAGATAAGAGGGGTTTCCCAGAGTCAACGAGGGCCAATCACCTGCCTTGTAGAGAGAGAAGACAAAACACCAGTAAACACTAATGAAGGAGAGAGCCTCTCACGCATGATATTATCTACTTTTAGAGTACGTTTCTCTCTGTGTGTGTGTGTGTGTGTGTGTGTGTGACCAGTGGCTAAGCTGCAGATGTACCCACGGACATAAAAGGTTTGAGGAAGAGATGCTCCCTCGGTAGGACTGAAAGGCCTTTGTGGGGAGTCCCTGAACAGCTCCTCCCGAGCTGCAGAGGAGAGATGACGAGGATGAAAGGGAGGACAGGACGAGAGAGAGGGAGTCATCTCTTTTGTTGTCCATCTGCTGTCTTAGCCGTTCCGCCATTCTCTTGACAAGCTTAACCCCCACCCCACTGCTGTCACAGGTGTAAACCCCAAATAACAAAAAAAAAACTCCTCAATGAGCTCCCCTCAACATGAGTGCCTTGCTACTTGAGTTTTTCTGATTAAATTGAAAGGAACACTACAAAAGAGCACTTTTCCAGTTAAAGATGCAGTTTCTTTATGTTTAAAAGGGTACTTTCCAGCCCTGAGTGAAGAAAATAACCTTTATCTTGCATGTGTGTGTGTATATGTGTGTGTACATATATATATATATATATATATATATATATATATATATATATATATATATATATATATATCACATTAACTGTACTTCATCAGTAAAACCAGGTAAAATAACATCTTTCTATCGCCTACAGGGCATGTGTCTTTAGAGTGAGTGTTACCATGATTCATCTTCTGCACCACCGTCAATATCCTGGTTTTACACAACAGAAGCCAAGTCTATAACCCAGGAACACAGATACCGCACCAAATATTTTGAAACCTAAAAATAAATTCTTCCTGGACTGCAGCCTATGTTTGGGTGAGGAAGCGTTTCTCACTTTGCTGGAGACCGTCAGGACACAGTCATCACACTTTTCTTTTAGCATTTCTTTATACATATATGTATTTACTTTATCATAAACCTATAAAACACAGGTAAATAAAGCATAGAAATACTGATCCAGAGTCATGTTCCAGGATCACAATATCATGCCTTTCAATTTCCATTATTCGGTTAACAATATTGAGCATTTACTGCAAACCACTGAGGCGGCTAATATGAGATTTGACAGCTTTTGATCTCCTGAGATAAAAACGTACAGTTAACGAGATTTCGGTCACAGACGATTCCCTCTGCCTGCCCTGATTGCCACCATGACCTGGATAGGCAGCTAAAAATGGATAGTTGAAAGGATGGATAGACGGATGGATGGATGGGTAGCGACTATACGTCCACACACAGGCCCTTCAGAATGCAGCTTTTGCTTGGATAAATGTAACAACTTCTAAATCTCCCCGTTAAAGGGTTTTTTTGGGGGAGTTTTTCCTGTTCCGATGTGAGGGTCCCGGGACAAGAGGATGTCAAATGTGTACATATTGTAAAGCCCTCTGAGGCAAATTTGTAATTTGTGATTTTGGGCTATACAAAAATAAATTGAATTGAATTGAATAATACCCTATCTGCTGAACAAGTGCCAATCTGTATCCCTACTACCATCGTAAAGAGATCAACAAATCATGTAGGAACCGATCAACGTTTCTGGTCAGGTTCAATGCCAGGCCAATGCAGTATGTTGGGTAATGATCTTTATTGTCCACTCATATTTCTAACTATCTGATACCATGACTTAAGCAACTCACTTTTTACAGATTCACACTTTCATCAGTATAATGGTGTGGAAAGACCAAACACAGCATAAGTGATCAATGACCAAATAAGAACAACAAAAGGATGCAGTCTGTAAAAAAAAAAAAAGCAGGTTTGATGGGAATTATGGCACAGAAAACACCTATAAAAAATACTTGGACAATAATGTAAAAGACTGCAGCTGACCTTAGCTGTATGCATGAGTCTCTGAATGTTCCATGTTATATCATTGACCTGTACATTCACTGCCATGTGGTGAAACAGACGTTTAGAGTAGTTTTACATCGATAAAACCCCACAGCATTTCAACAGGCAAGTCTCAACAATGTCCCACGTATAAATGGGGAATTTATCTCAATGCAAACCTGAACTGTGAAGACCTCTGACCTGCAGACACCAACACTGGAGTCAGTTTTGACAGCTGGGATCAACAAGTAAACAAGTTCACGTGTCACGTAACACCGCTAAACAGTGTTAACTTACCCTCCTCCTGTAATGTAACGTTACTAATGTAAAGCATGTGCTAACGTTAACGTGATGCTCCATCTAAAAGACCTCTTCAGCTATAAGCTACCGTTAGCTTGCTAGCTTGTAGCTGTCTGTTAGCTGCCTCGGCTCAGGTCAAACACAGAAACACACCGCACGTGAAAACAAAGCGAATACGGTTGTTTAGTGATTGTGGTTAAAGTGACGCCAAATCTTGTAGTAAACGTCTCTGTTTAAGGTCAGTTTAGCCTTCATGTTATGCTAGCATGCTAGCAGCTAAATGAATGGGGGGTTGGGCTAGCCTACAGCATCCAGCAGCCTCTGTTAACCGCTATCAGACAGAAATAACTCACCTGGTTATAGTGCACCCTGAACGGTTTCAGATAATCGGACTCTGTGCACGGAGTGACTTCAACGTTATTAATCTCTTCCATAGTTTACACTTGGAGCTGGATTGTTGCCTCACCGATGGGTATCTGTCACCGCACACTCACTGACAGTAAAGGAATGTCTACGGAAGCCGGGAGAGGACATGAGACTGCACCGCGAGGGTGGCACGAGAGGTGAAAGGATATTAGGAATGGAAGGCACTGCAGCTGATAATAGTAAATACTGATTCAAACTTCATAGGGAACAATAGCTCGGATAACGACTCTAAGTATTGCTTAGATTAAGTATTTTTATTCTTGCAAATAAGAATTATACTACAAACTTTTAATTGTAGCATTCATAAATATCATCAGCGGTGCAATCAAATCAAATCAACCGTGTAACTAAGTGGGCTACCTTTATTCTCATAAGTATTGTACTTTACTTAAGTAACGTAATTTCATCCTGCTTTATACTTCTACTCTTCTACATTTTGGAGGGAAATAATGTATCTTTTACTCCATTGAATGTATTTGACAACTACAGATTTAGATTATTAATTTTAAAAAAATCAACAAATTCACTGTTTTATATTCATAGGTTAAACAAACCAGCAGTATCAGCCCCACCTTCATTAGCTGCACTATTTAATTGATGTACAGATGTACATTAATGCATCACCAATTATTTTCAAGTAACATTATAAATATTGTTCTGAGATGGGCAATTCTGCATAATGAATACTTTTAAATTTGGTACTTAAAGTATCATACAATAATTTAGGGTAGACTACTGGAATACGATCTGAAATAAGGATGCATCTCATCGTTATGTTTTGGTGTTTTAAACATTACATTGATTGGCTCAGGGGAAGGTTACGTGACAGTTACCAATTGGCCCAAAGGAGGAGGAGCATTTTTCATTAAGGGCAGCATGTTTCGTGTTTTTTTGTGTTATTCTGTTTCAGAAAAAGTCTTTCATTAGTTTACTCGACACCGTTTTAGTCAATGAAACAACGCAAGATTTTCTTAAAAGACTCAATGTGTACATTTTTTGACCATCTAAACTCTATTTTCACACATTGTATATGATAAAAGCCTTTTTTTACAGATGGAAAATCTGCATTGTTTGTGTTTCTCAACTGATAATTAAAATATAACCCTATTTACGATACTGCTTTACAAATATAACTTGTGTTTCTAATGGAAACAAAAATTCAGCAGTTGCCAGAAAAAAACCTTTAGGTCCACTTAATAGCTTTTCGTGTTTGCTTTTAAGTCTTCATCAGCAGATTTAAGAAAAGTACTATGGTGTTCAAAGCTCCAGAAAAAGCTCCAGATGTTTTGTCAAACTACATGACAGAAACGTCATCCTCAAAATGTCATCAGGTTCGGAAAACGTTAAAGGAATAGTTCAACATTTAGGGAAATCCGCTTACTTACTTCCTTTCCAATATTTAGATAAGAGAAGATTGACACCACACATATTTCTAAACTAACTATAAAGATGTGATGAATATTTGTCGTTTGCCAGGGAGTCGTGTGCCAGACTTTTTACTGGCCGGGACAGTGAAGACTCCAGGAAGTTGTTTCTGACCAACATAGTCCAGCACTTAGCCCACTGTAAAACCACAATGTGTCGTTTTTCGACTTTGATTTTTGCACATATTAAACAAACCAGATATAATGTGTAAATTAATAAACTTTAGGGATGCTGGAAGGTGGATTTTCCTACTTTTGGACAAAGCCAGGCTAGCTGTTTCCCCGTGCTTCCAGTCTTTATGCTAAGCTAAGCTACCAGGCTGCCAACTGTATTCAAAAAGCTTATTTCCCCTAATATTGCTCTATACCAACTCAGACATCATCAGTTCACATTGATTGTTATGGTTGTTATTGATAATGAATAGATGTTTGGATTGACAGCTTGTTCCAATCCAGTGTGTGTTGAGTTTGTAGATGCCCGACACAGCTTCATATGAAACATGATGCGAGGTCCAGCACCCTCACTGTGCTGAGCAATGAATAAGAGATGGGTGTGGGAGATCTTTCTCACCAACCCTGCCTTGAAGGGTGAGGCTGCATGATGTCACCCCCCTCACATCAATAACAGCCTTATAATGGGAAACAATCTGCAGAGCTCCAATCTCCATGGGGCTGACTTCCTCCAACAAATGAGCCCCGTCCACCACCCTCTACACAAGGACAGGACGTAACACTTTTTGAGAGCTGATTTACATCTAAATAAATACATGCCTAGACGAAACAATGTGCGGACCCAACGGAGGAACCGGCGTCTCTCCTCCGGGCACGTCCAATTTATACTGCCCGATCAAGCCAAGCTGCAGGACACGATAAGACGGAGGGCTGGAGGGGGGTACTGCTGAGTTGAAGTATTGTACTGGAGTCAACCTGCTCTGGTTTGCTGAACACAAAGACACTGTGGCAGAAGAATGAGGGGTTGAAATGTACGAAAGCATAAAGAAGTAAAATAATATTCCCTGTTGTCAAAACAAGTATTTCACACCATTAGTGTTCAGGGTTTGGGAAAGTTCTTTTTGGACAATGGCTGTCGAATCCTGACTTTTTCCCTGTCACCTTGACAAAGCAATAACTGGCACTGAAGTAGTTTTAACCAACTTCAAAGGGTCTCAAGATGAATCTGAGGGGTCTTGAGATGATTAATGGGACAGGAAAGAAGCGAAACAAAGTTCTTATAAGCAACTTTTTTCTTTGATTTTCGTGAAATATTACGGGGATATTTTTGTGAAAGGGGTCGCAAGACAAAAATGTTTCAGTCACTGCTTTGAACTTTAACAATACACTAAATTCAATAATCTTAATCCACGTTTTTATGTTCAATCTTAATTGAACAGACAGTAACTATAGCTGTTAGTAAAATGTAGTAGTTGTATAAAGTGGCATAAGGAACTTAAAATCGTACTTAAGTACAGTACTTGAGTTAAAGGGGACATATCCTGCTTATTTTCATGTTCATACTTGTATTTTGGGTTTCTACTAGAACATGTATAACATGCTTTAATGTAACAAACAACACTTTATGTGTAACTTCTTTGTGAACTTGGAAATACGTGGAAAGTTCTTTCAGCGGAGGCAGCAGCAGAAACACTCGACTTCATTCCTACATAGTGGACCGTCCTGACACTGATTCCTGCCTTGGGCCTCATTTTGAGCATCACCCACAAAAAGGCCTCCGAAAATCTTATCAGGTCCGGAGGCACCCATAACGTGTTAACCCCATCCTTCCAAGAACACGCGGGTGCGGACTCCTTGCAGTCGCGACCAATTACAGCCTGCATGCGGCTGATGCACGCCAGACTTCTCCTAGCTTAGCTCAACGCCAAACCTGGAGCCTCCTGAAGCCACCGAACCTTCTCTTCCTGTCTGGCCTGCTCTGTCTCTTACTGTCTTACGGTGTCTATCTCACTTTCATTTTTCAGCTGTTTTGTTTCATTAAATCATCATTTTTTACAGTTATTTTCCCACAGTTCAATACTTTCAAATTGTTGGTATAAAATCAGTCACACACTGTTTACTCCCTTTACTTTCATTTATTAGTTATCATATGTGACACTCTTGATTTTTAGTCATATCAAACTGAGTCTGTTCTCTACCTTGAATAATGAAAAGCCGTTTGATACTTATTCATGAAGCAAGTCAAATTATCGATGTAGATAAACTCTACTTCAACAGCTTGATGATGATTATTCTAATTTTGGAACTTGACTTCAGTGAAGTTTGGTGTTTTTTGTGTTGTGGAAATGCACTTACTCTGTGTGAATGTTGTCTTTTTATCAAATAAGATAATGCTCTTGGAGGAAAAAACATATATGGATGTGGATTTTATGGCCTACAACATGGACCATAGTATAGTTGCTGAAACTTTGGACTAACCCTTATTTTAAAGGGAAAAGCTCTCCACTGGTCTATCCATAGCATAGTTTATCAGCCAGGGTCAAGCAGGGATTTGGGCCAGAGGCTCGGGGAATGCACTTAACCAAGGTGGCTGCTGTACCCCTGTTAGCGGGCTCAGGGTGTGGGTCAAGATGACCGGTATCCACCCGTCCAGCAGTCTGGACGTTCGGCCGCCACTCGCCTTGTCCAGGAGACGCTCCTATATCCTCCCACGTGAGCTCGATAACGCAGCTCAGACAACTGCTGTTCGGTGTCGGTGCGTGAGGAGTTGATGGTGGATCCGAGGTGAGGACAGTGAAACATGAAGGTGGCAGGACTGGTGTTCACATCGTTGCACATCTAAAGAATATGTATAAATATGACTTTTTTTAAAGGATCAAAACATATTCAATCAATGTTTTTATACACATATTCAGAGTTGTAGACTTGGAATCGAGTCATACGTAAAGTTGCACTCATGACAATTTTTACACTATACGTGTGTAGTGTTTTGGATACTCATTGTTTTGGTTTTATGGCCCTCAGCTTTAGTGTTTTGGTTTTGCTTTAATATTGGACTTACATTTATCAGATGACCCAAGACACCACTTCAAATGAATGCTAATGTTTCCCCGTGTCTGCTTGATGCGTAAACTGTTTAACCATTTCCCCACATTCAACTTTATAAAGTGACGATATGTGAATGCTGTGTTTAAAGCTTGTTGCACTGTTCCCCAAGTGGACAAAAAAAATCAATTAATGCAAGTTTAAGTAAAGAAAATTGAGGACTTGAGTTATCTTTTGCATTGACCTAACTGAGAGCTGAATAATTAACTTCCCTAGAAAGCTAAATCATTCATGTCCCAAGTTTTGGCTGACCTTAAATAGCCTTATCCTTTACAGGGGGGGGGGGGGGGATCCCAGCTGTTTGGTTGAGGGGTACACATGTCACCGGTCAATCACAGAGCTGACCGGTAGAGACAAACCACCATTCACATTCACATGGGCAATATTACACTCAACTATTAACATAACAATTCTGAATAAGAGAGCTGCATAACATACAGTATATATACAGTTAAACAGCACAGTCAGGTGTGAGGCACATGGCTGGACTAGTCAGCTTCATCAGTATTTCTCTTCCAGGTAGTAGTAATAAGTGAAGACTCTTCCTCCTCCTCTGCAAGATCCAACGCTCAAGGCCATTGTAGTGGAAGCCCTCCTCTGCCAGGCCCTTATATTTTTAGAAAAAGCTATTATTGTTCTGTTTCCTTGTATTTCGTGCCCTGGGATGCGTTTCCGCGAACAAGGTCAGCATTCCTGTTTTGTCATCATTATTCTACCAGAGAATAGTCAACACGCCCACAATGCTCTCTGTTCGTCGGGGTTCCTGGTATTTGTTTGTCTTCCACGGATACAAATAGACCCGAAATGGAATTTGGCCAAAGCTAAGTGAAGCTATTGTGGCAGAGAATCGTTTGGAATCAATTTAACTCAGCTGGAAGTTACCCTGAAGTCATTTGCTATTGATGGACCAGTGGACAAAAAGAAAGTCCTTAAAAAAGGAATTCCCCTTCCAGTCTCTTAAGGACCAATGATGCATCATAATTAAAAATACAATTAGCGATAATTTAGATGCCTGTAGGTTTTAGACACAGCAGTTTTATATGGACGATAAGTGACGAATTGCACATCTTGGGCGGATTTGAGAAAAGCAAACACAACATAAAACATCATATCACACTATTATGGACTCAAAGTCTTTTGTGATGTAACTTTAACTAACACACAGCCATCAGAATCCTACTTGTCCTGCATGTCCTCGTTGATAGTGAGTTTTTTTTAGATGTATTCAAGCTCTGCCGCCTTCTGACACACCTGCACATTCAGGTTTGTAAAAGTATTGTTTTGCAGTAATTGAATGGGTTGCAGTCAATACATGTTCATATTTTTGAGACACTTAACATACGTTTTAATTAAGAATACTTCATCTTTTAAATCATTTTTGAATGCCTGGAAACATTCTCTCTCCACGTAGAACAGCACAGATATTAAGGGATTATTTAAATGAATACTTCTTTGTATTTTACCCTTCTAATGAGATGTAATATGTCCTCACAAAAGTTTAAAAACAACCTCTGGACTGCATGGTTTTGTGAGGCTGTTGGGACCATTGAAGCTCGATACTATGGGACAGCTGCTGTGTCCCCCTGCTGAGCGGGAGCCCATTTTAACAAGGCAGGCCTATTGTCTTTTGCTAAGAATGACCAGAGAATGTGGCAACTCCCTGGGTCACGCAGTGTTTACTAGCGCGCGTGTGTGTGTGTGTGTGTGTGTGTGTGTGTGTGTGTGTGTGTGTGTGTGTGTGTGTGTGTGTGTGTGTGTGTGTGTGTGTGTGTGTGTGTGTGTGTGTGAGTGTGTGTGCGTTGGTCATTGGGGTGAGTGGTGGGACGTGGCTGTGTTGCTTTCATTCGCATCACTATGGGAGCACATGCCATCAGAGCTAATTACCTGCCTGGAAGGACCAATTAAGACTCCCTCTAATGCCTCCAAAAAGATGAACAGGACAGAGGCATGAAAAGTGGCATTTGAAGTAAACTGTGTGGAGACATTCTTAACTTTGCCTTGTCTTCTTCACATAACATGTTTCCCGTCATCTAAAACTCTTTGTTTTTTTTCAAAGGATTTTGCGTGCAACCATTACAGATTAGCTGCGAGTTTAAAACCACTTGTCTCTGGAAAACAACTGCATCTTTGCTCTTAATTGGATACAAAGACGTTCCATACGGCATACATCTATTGTTTTTATGGATACTACAATGTCTTCTTCTATAGCCTAATAGATTATTCTATACAGTTACTTAAAGGAGACATCCTCATTGTGTTTGACACCAAGCAATTTATCAACCTGTGATATTTAGGCTTTACAGGATGAAACTATCTTCTCTTGTGACAGATAACTGAAGGTCTGTTGGGTCGCAACATTATCTGCTTAATAATGCCAAGAAATCTGATCAAAAACTACTTTTCAATCAAAATCAACAGTAACAGCAATCGCAGCATATTTTCTATATTCTGCAGTGGCTGATTTAAATAAACAACAGGTCTCCACTAACTCCGGTGTACAATGGGACCTGACAGTTTCATTCCTATTCTCTGAGCTCGTAGTGAACGTGTTATGAGTTGTGGATGTACCCGATGCTTTATTAAGAATGAATCCATCGTGTCTTGGCTTGGATACGGCGCTTTGCTGGGGTGCTGCTGTGAAACACAACACTTTGTTTAAATTGAGCTGGCTTTATCTTTTTTTCCGAACTGTATGAGTGAAGCTGTCACAGCTGGACTCCAGCAGCACTGTAAGATGATTACAAGGCATGGAGTTGTTCTACGAACAAACATGGCCACCAAGGCCAGAGGAAGGGAGGGACAATGGAGGGGACTTACTTCAGACTGGAGGTGTTGGCAGGCTGTCGTTACAGTTAAAGCAATGGTTGTTGGTATGCTTGAACTCTGACCTTCTTTAAAAATCCACATGAATTAAACCGTGCTAATGAGCTTCTGCACATGCACATGCACAAAATAAAAATAGATATATACTGATAGTCTGGCTTAGCATTGCAGACACAGTAAAGCCAAACAACACTGATCCCAGAAGGTAGCTTTGGGTGACTCCAAGTTATATTTATATGGAAGTATAACGTCCAAACCATTATTTATGTCTCTAAATATCAAATCATTATCCAAGCAGGACTGGGAGCCGAGGGTTGCCGCGACAGGTGCTTTTGTTTCTAATCTTGTTTCTAGAGATAAAAATGAAAAACAGTCCTTTACTAGATTAAAGCGCATTCTCCATTTCCCTTTCTTTTCGTTATTGCATGAAGCACCAGTTTCCATCTTCCAAAACCAATTCTGCCACCTCCAAGCTCTCCCTCCCTGGTGAAATACTGCTCCTGGATCTGTGGGTAAACCGATTGGGACCAGGTTGCTTGAGGCCAAATGTTCCCACTTTACAGAATTAGACATTTGGACTGTCGCCATTTTTTTCATCTAAATCCCAATAAACTGTTACATTTGTCGGTCATAAAGGAGTTTCATTGCACCTCTCATATGTGGTGATGCATTTAATGTCAAGTGGAAACGATCTTGACATTATTGGGCAACACAGCAGTGTATCTTTAATCAACTTAGATCAATTTGATTTCTTGTTTCATCGCATTTTGGATCCACCCTCACAGTTTATCTGATTCAATTGTTTAACGCCATGCAATGGTGACTGGGTTGAGATCATAGCTGTTTCACATTAAAAGATAAAGAATTACACAGTAGCAGCATGGCAACATGTCTATTGATTCCTTTGAAATATATTCGGGGTTCCCAGTGGATAAATCCTGCTGACTGATCCCCTGACTTTTCCTCTAGTGCCACCATGACGTTGACATTTGCAGTTTTGAGTGAAATTTCTTGAGAACTATTGCGGATTGCCACAAAATTTGTTCTTGTCATAACTGACTGACTTCAAACTAATTTAACTCTTTTCATTGAGCGTTATAAGGTCAAAAGTTGTAATATTACGTTAGCATGCTAATGTGATAAAACTGAACTTACGAAAAGTTATTGTTTGTGAATTTTACTGAGTGCCCTGCAACTTACACAAATCCAATATATTACAAGCCGCTATTCTCTCGCGCACGCACGCACGCACACGCACACACACACACACACACACACACACACACACACACACACACACACACACACACACACACACACACACGCACACACGCACACACACGCACACACACACACACACACACACACACACACACACACACACACACACACACACACACACACAGCTCCAGTGTAACCGCTCTGTCTGCACAGTCTATATTTGCAACCTTGCCATCACTTTGAATTCACTTAACTGGAGTAAAAACCAACTAATACCCATTTGTATTGTGTTCTGGTCTAATGAATGATTCAGGTTCCTATTGTAACAAGGACAAATCCTTCAGCGGATCGATTGAAACGAATTTGAGTTGACCCCCAAGGCTGAGGTCAGGAGACCCAAATGCTACTTCAGCCAAACCCAACGCCCGCCTGGACGCCCTGCGTGTCTTCGATCTGGTTTGACAGCAGCCGTTGTTTCTGGGGGAGGGACGGAGGAACTCGTGTCCCCTGACGGCTCACTAGAGGGTGACGGTTTGGAAAGTCCCCTTTGACGTCGGGGCTTGAGGAATGGACAGTCCCCCCCCCCCCCCCCCCCCCCCCCCCGAGTTTCAAATGAACTCTGGACACTGTCCATGTCAGTCATGTTTTGGCTGTTGCCAATGAGCTTTGAGCTTTAGCAAGATCTGCAGCTAGATACTACCATGTTTATGTTTGTTCAAGAAAAGACAGAGCGCCGACACAGATGAGCCGTCTTTGTTTGATGCCAACGTGCAGCTGCTCTCTGGTCATTGCTGAAGGGTTACAAGGTGTCTAGTAGCCCTAAGATCTGTGAAACATGGCTAAACACACACGGAAATAAAACCAAGTCTAATTTTGTGTTACCAAGTTGTTTACATTTCATAGATGAAAAGCAGCACGATGTTGTGCTGCACAAAAGTATTTGTCCTTTGCAGTTTATATACATAACATACATTCGCTCTATGATTATCCAGCGGTTCTTAACCTGTTCTTAACCTGCCGTCTTTGTTTGATGCCAACGTGCAGCTGCTCTCTGGTCATTGCTGAAGGGTTACAAGGTGTCTAGTAGCCCTAAGATCTGTGAAACATGGCTAAACACACACGGAAATAAAACCAAGTCTAATTTTGTGTTACCAAGTTGTTTACATTTCATAGATGAAAAGCAGCACGATGTTGTGCTGCACAAAAGTATTTGTCCTTTGCAGTTTATATACATAACATACATTCGCTCTATGATTATCCAGCGGTTCTTAACCTGTCACAAGATGGTTAAACAAAGAACATCTATATTTGAGCTACTCAAAACTTCTACATTTTCGTCCGGCTATCTCTGGCCTTCAAAATAAAATAAAAAATCCTTCAAATCAAACAATCTGAGCAGGAAAACAAACACTACTGGTTCAACTGCTCACATATATCCACACTAAGGTCAGTAGACATTGAGGTCACAAACCAAAGTGTGTGTTGAACAGGTGACATGTTTTACAGAGCCATGGCGCCCTCTAAAGCATAACTACAGTATAGCGTTTAACACCGAAGGCGTGTTTTAATTAGGGAATAATGTCAACTCGGTTAATGTCATGAAGTAGAACAGCGCAGCACATAGAAGAGTAAAAAATACATTTTGTAGAGGATAAGTGCAGTGACAGATGTTGATGGTTGACATCTCAGCTGTTCAAACACAAAGCCTATCAAATCGGTTAATACGGTCTTAAAGCGCATTAGTCTCATCAATAACACAATGTCTGCCTCGTAAGATATATATTTCACATTCTGCAAAGTGATTTATATTATTGATGATACATTACTGAAACAGTTCAACCTACATGGTGTAGCAGATTAAGGGGACTACAGAATGTAACCTGTGAATTGATCTTCATTCAGATGATGCATCCTCGGAATAAAACAGTTCAGCAAACAATAGCACAGACAAAACAATTGAAACATCATTTTTTTTAAATGCACTTACATTTATTTAACAAGTTTTGGTCTCTAATGACTAAAGTACAACACATCTTTGAAAAATGAAAAGAGGAACTGTCGTGACAAAATATAGTGAAATATATTTACATATGTTCAGAACTGTACTAAGCTACAGCTGGATGTGACGTGTTCATCAGCAAAACAATGAACTGTAAGCTGGGTTCACGTTCACCACCTGGAGGAGACTCTGCACTCCAGACCAGAGAACAACAACCGTGTTTAATCTGTTCAAGGTTCACATGATCACGAAACAAATTCTAGCAAGATGACATAACAGAACTTCGAATTACTTGAATAACCTAAAATAATCTCTGTATCACATTTACATTCTTTCTTATCCAAAAACAAACTTGTATGTATGTCTTTAGAGACGTTTCGGGACATTAATGTTAGCGATTGTAAATAATGGTGATAATGGTTTGCAAAACATTTATACATTTGTTTTTATCATTTTTTATATATAAAAAAAGCCAGACAACACATTTCAAAGTTTCAAACATCCATACTGTACAAAAGAGTTTGAATAGAAACGATGGGTCTCAACAGAGCAGATTACCATGAATGGTTTTGACAATCTTGGTCATGAGGTTCTTGGCTGGACTGATCGACGCCACAATCTCCTCGATCTGCTGGATCCTGCAAATAAATGACAACATCAAATATATATCAAACGAAATAGCGCCAAGTCAGCGCTGCGCTTACGTAGCGCTGAAGTGTCCGTCTGTACCGGTTCCTTTCTATGCACATGAAAGCCTCGAGCAGCCAAACCAAATAGAAAAAGAAAGATAATATGATAAAAGTTTAATAATTTAAATAATAAAACCCGAAAATATGTCACAAATTCAACCTCCCATTTACACGCGTAATATGGGGAAAGAGAGAGAAAAAAGACTTGAAGTATAAATAAACTCTAGTTTTTGGTGAAAAACACATTTTTGTTTACAGGCTTTTAAAATTGCATTTCCCACAAAACAAAAAGGCAGGAAAGCATAAAATCATCTATTTCTACTGAATTCATATTTGAGTCAAACTTACGTCGCGTTTCCGAACACGTTGCTGAAGCTCTGCACTTGAAGGACATAGCGGTGGTCGATCACACAGACAGAGAAGATCACTTCAAACTTGGAAAGTGTCTTGAGAGAGCTGAAGACAATGTGCACTCTAGAAGAAGAAGAAGACGAAAAGAAAGGATATTAAACAATGTAATGTGAGCTTTTATTCTATTTCTGTTTATCAACACTAGTTGAATCAGTTTGTGATTAACCATTATATTCTAATATTCAGATTTTGGTCAGGGAGAGTTCTTACCGAGTGTCCATGCAGCTGATGTGGAGAATATCAAGCCTCAGACCTCCCCACATTTTCAGCAGACGCAACTCCTCTCCCAGCAGACGACAGCGACTCACCACCAGGCCAACATCATGGAGCAGCTACGCACAGCAGGAGACACAATAAAGTTTTACATTGACTGTGTAAAACCCTATTTCCACGAAATGTAGAACACTTGTATGAGACAGAATACTACGGGTCCACAACCTGCAGCTGCACATGTGGCCCTCTTGCAGTAAACGGAACACATCTCCATTGACACCTACCATTGGAACATGTCTGCTTGTTGGATACTTCTCCACCCAGTCATGTTCTCCCTCCACGTACTCTGAGAGCAGCTTGTGAACGAGGCAGGCGTGGCCCTGTGACTTCTCATCTAGTTAGAAAACAAAATGTACAGTAGTCGGCTTTTTTTCTTACAATAAACAAATTACAGGTAACAAGAATGTCCTCAATCCTCAAAATGTATCCTCATTATAAAGCCCACACAGACCACTCGAAGATGCATTTGATCATTTGACATGGAAGGCATTTAGACGGGCGAGTAGATGAGAAAGAGACACGAATCAAGATTTGAGCTCATGTAAATCCAAACACACACACATATATATATATATATATAAAAAATATTCATCACACATATTCTGACATGACATGACTTTTTGGATAGTTTTTTCTCACCATCAAGTTGAAATTTGAATGAGACGTGTGATATTTTCCTCTCAGACTGATCACCAGCATCCGTTCCTACAAAAACAATAAGAAAAGACAAATGGTATTAATTGGAAAAAACATTTATATCTAAAAAAAAAAAAAAGAAGCTTGACTGTAAATGTAAATGCATAGTCTTTTCAGAAACACAAGTCTGTAAATATACTTTCACTCAATGTCTGCCTAGTACACACACTACATGTCTGTGTGTAGTTTGGCTAGTAAGCAGTAGCTTTAACTGCAAAGCAGGTCCTGAAGTTAGAGTGGATTAATGTGGCTAAAACGGCAAGATGGTTAAAATGTTCAGCCTTTAGAGACTTATTGGTGGATGCACATGTTAAATTAAAAACACAAATTCTTGTAGAAACAGTGGGACCGCTGTCCACCATGTATAAGCCGTACCAGCTTATCTAAAGTTTAAAAATCAACTCCCTGCTCACTCCCTCTGTAGCGTCCGTCTGTTGAAGACTCACCGCTGGACTGTTCATACAGCAGCTCTAGCCGCAAGGTCTCATTAAGGAACGTGTAGGTGGTGCAGTCGTCGGTCTTCTCTGCAAACCTCCATTCATTCAGCCTGAGGTAAGAAATGTACAAAAAGGCTTTTAACTTTAACATCGTTGTGTAACATGAAAGTGGTTCACGGTGCAGCATGAGTAGCTTTTTTTTTTTTTTAGGTCCTCCGTGTTTTGACACTTATGATGTGAAAGTTCATTCAAATGAGAAACTGACATGTGCAGCACGTCGACGGGGCTCTCGAGGTTCCTCGTCTCAGCTTTCAGCCGGTTCAGTTTATCGGAGTTCTGCTTCTTCTGCATCTCCAGTTCGGATATTTGTCTTGTGGCAAAAGCAAAGAAAATAATGAATATCTGAAGTGTCTAAACATTAAAAAAAGATATTCATTAATATTCTCAACTCACCGTTCATTATCCGCCAAAGCCTCAGCGACTGTCTGCATTTCTGTAAAAAAAAAAAAAAAATTCAACATTCAATTCACGCAGATACAAATAAATAATAACAATGACACGGTATTAGTTACCTTCCTGACGTGAGTTCAGACTTGGTTTGCCTTCGAAGCCCTTTTCTTCAACTGCAGTAAGTTCTAGAGGACGGGAAAAACAAATCATCACATCCACACCAACACAGCCCGTTTCTGTGGGTGTGAATCATTAACCATTCACACAAAGAAGGTGGCACAGTGAACTGAACAGTTTCCCACAGCAGCATACCGATTTCTGTTTTCCGAATACAATCGTCCAAACTTTTCAGTATCTCATCTGCTTCCTCAAGCTTTCCTTTCAACCTCTGCTGCTCCTCCTGAAAAGATGAGAAATATCTTTAAACCTTCCACGTCCCCCCAAAAGACCCAGGAGGTTGTAATTCAGTTTGGTTCTGTGTGTAGAGGACTCTTACCAGATCAGCCTGCACCAGGTTGGAGTACAACACCTCCTTCATTTCATGGGACTGAACTCTGCTCAACTTCCTGAAGAGGTTATTTCTCTCTTTTAGTTTTGCACCAAAAGAATTGAGCTGTGAATTCAAAGAAACACAGCGAGGGTCAGGAGTGGAATCATACAGCTAACCGATACTCTTTCTACTGCTACATCTACATGAACAGCTACATACACTGTAAACATGTCACATGACAGGAAAATAAATTGCAGTTAAATAGAAATACACTGGGTTGTCCTTTCATACCTCTGTCTCTGTAAAAAGTCTCACTTCTTCCCACAAAGGTCCGTTAACAATCTTCAGTGGTTTGTCTCGGTCCTGCATTCGCTCCTTCAACCTGGGAAGAGGACAGAACAGGCCTGTGTGTTATTTTAACCTCTTAGAACAGTTCCTTTCTTTGGATTTTCCAAATTGTATTCTGTAATTTCTGACACAGTCAAACAAGATATGGTGCCTAGTAGCAGTTTGCTGAGCAGCTAACCCCGGTCCGTCCTGTCTTGTAATACCACTTGTTTCTTCCAGGGGCGATAGTGAGTCACTGTAGTGTCCATTCTGCCCTCAGTACAACATGAGAGGACGAAGACGTAGCGCTGCCCCGAGGGCTTGTCAATCGCCATAAAGGTACAGGGTCCGTGTATGTTTTGATACATGTGGCAGAAACAAGAAAATTACTTGTATGTTTGTTTTGCCCCGACATCCCGGCAGATCAGCAAACTTCCTGTTGCTGCCGACACACAGGTTTAGACCCAGCTGCGCATACAGCGGTGACTGCCAGCGCTGAGGTTTGTGCCGCTGACTGGGCGTCTGTCTCCCGGAGCAGGCCACGCGCTCTCCTCCTGGCAGAGCGGAGCGGCTGGTGGGGCGATACGAGGGTGCGCATCGTTCACACGTTCTGCCACTAAATATCAAAATATACACGGGCTGTAGGCTGAAGCCACAGGTGAAGATTCAGAGATAACGGTGGCATTTTGGCCTCAGACCTTCAGCTGTTTGGTTGGTTCATGTGTATTCTTGCTATTTTACAATAACTGATGGCAGCAGATGGCCGAGTACCAGACATTGCACCTTTTTAAGGGGCCATGCTGACCTAAAGTGAGACATGAACCCCCTTCAAGGAAGAAAAACCACCCGGTTAAACAGCGTAATGTGACAAACTAAAGTCGTAAATGTGTTAAACGTAAGCGTGCATACCCCTCCACCCGTTCTGTGAGGTTGAGGACGTCGGTCTCATACACCATCTGTTTAGGACGGTAGATGTGTCTGTCTCTCCACAAGTCCATCGCTGTGCAGTCTTCGTCTGACAAAAGCTGCAAAAAAAAGAAGTAATTTTACTACATTTGGCTGTTCTTCCATATATATATATATTTTTTTTTTTATATCAATGAAGATGAACGTACTCTGCCGGGAAGGATGCTTTGCCGAGGATTATGGATGACGAAGTCTATGTTGAAGAGGTTAAAGAACTCCAACACTGTAATGGTGCCATTGTTGAGTTTCTGGAATCAAAACATTGAGGGCAATAAACAAATGAATTTTTAAAAAATGACTTTTTAAAGATGTATTCATAACATATGTCAACAATATACCTGCACATCATTGGTGTAGTCTTCAAGATGGGATTCAAATAGGCTTTGTTTGAAAGCTGAAAAAAAACCAAATACCGGTAATGATAATTGGCTGAGAATCTGAGGAAGCACAATTATGTCAGGAAAACATCCTCTGATAAGAACTTGATGATACTCGATGTGAATCCAAAACAACTTACTTGATTCAAATGTAGCTTCACATCTGGTGCTGGCGGAGTGAGAGCTGTTGGAGTAATCTGTGGCCTGTGACGTCGTGCTTGGAGCTCCAGCAATGTTACCGTCGTACTCCACAACATGAGACTGAACATCGGAAACAAATGAAGGATTTAAAGGATTTAAAGCACGTCAAGGTAAACAAAGTAAACAAAGTAAACAAAAGATATTATCCATTATTTGACCTACCGTTTCAACGTCAGTGGTCGCCTCAGTGGAGGTTTTCATTCTCTCGTCATCCTCCGTGTTTTCGTCTCCTGGCAGAGGTCTCTTTTTCCCGTGGACAGAACTAACAAAGTCCGGTTCAAACACGTCTTCCTCGAACAGCTTGTGCGCGTGGATCCCGCGGGAAGAACTCACTTCTCCAGTGGCTCTCTGAGGACTCATGTCCAGCGTTTCAGACATATCTTCGTAGCTTAAAAGCTCTTCGTCGTAAATATCAAAGTTGCTCAGTTTACTCGTGACATCGACAGACACTGTCCTCGTTTGTTCTCCCACAGGATTCGGCTTCTTTGCGTCGTCGGGTTTGCCTCTTTGGGGGAGTTTTGCCTTAAAGCTTCCCATTGAGAGTCTCGACATAAGTTGCTTAGTCTTCAGGTTGAAAGGAGTTGCAGTAGTAAAGGGTTCTTCTTCTTGCGTAAGACTTTGGGCTTGTGTATTTTCCTCTGTGTTTACCAAACCCACTTCAGGTTCAGGCTCCATTACAGCTGCGCATCCGGTTTTGTCTTGCGAGGTTCTGTCCGTGTCGTGTTCCAGTCGAGGCACAGCTGCTGTGCAGGCATCCATGGCAACAGGTGCTGGAGCCGTTATGTGGCTGAAACGTCTTACTTTTGATTGAAGATCGGCCAAACTCAGTCGCCTGGACTTCCGTGAAGGCGCTGCATCAACGTCATGGTCGACAGCACTGGGTGAGGTCTCCATCGTCTGTGGCAAAGTTTGATTTCTCGGTTGGCACCCGGTGACCGTTTCATTCGAGGGAAGAGAATCGGGAAGGTTTGTGATTTCAGGGTCGGATGATCCCAGTGCTTCACTGCCTGACTGTGAAGTGACTTCGGTTTTCTTCGACTGGTCAGAATTGGGGCACATGTCCTGGGTGGACGAAGGGCACTGAGGTGGCTCCCCTGTCTGCCCCAAAATGTAGCCCATCTGAACTTCCCTTGTATCCATGCTTACATCGTCCCCCATCATGGTTTCATTCATTGGCTTCTTCACGGCAGCTGGAGCTTCCTTTTCAGGACCCACATCAGGCTTCCGTGTCTTCACTTGGTCCAGAAAGCTATTTGTGTCTACATCTTTTTGAGGAGACACTTCAGCAGGAGCCACTGCGCCAGCGATCACAGCCCAGGGGCCACTTGTCTTCGATAGGGAGTTTCTAAATCCTGGATCCAAAGCGTGTGCTGGTAAAAATCTGTTACTCTGCCGAAGATGTGAATTCGATGCCAATATGTCGGCAATATTGACAGTGAGGCACTGGGACTCATCCATAGCTGCATCGGTTGCAGCTATGGATGAGTCCACATGTTGGTGAGACTGGGGTGCCAAATTGGTGGCAATGTTTACAATGTGATTTCTCGTCACATCCATACAGTCCTCTTCAGCAGTAAACCTCACTGTCTTCTCTCTGCAGTCGTCTTCAGCGTCGAACTTGACCTGAAGGAGAAAGTCATAGAAACTGGGTCAACTTTTATAGGACAGCAAGTTAACATTATCATTTCATAATTAAAACATGAAAAGAATGGATTAGTGCAGCTTTAAAGAAGCAGTATTGGCTCAAGTGCGCAGCATAGTGATTCCTAAACACATGTGTAAACACATTTGTGTAAAAGATCAGATTAAGGGAAGGTTTAAGGCTCACCTGATGTTTTTGCACCTTCATCTTTAAAGAAGCAGTCAATGAGGTATCCAAACCTAAATGTGGAGATGGGAAATAAGTCAGAAACAATTCAAACAAAGAAAAACAGTTTCTTATTTGGATCATTACAATTTCTCTGGTCTTGTTGCCTCGTCACTGTCAAAAACATTGGAGGGTTTGTACTTTCCATACCTGTGTGATTGGATGATCCCAGCGCTTCATTGTGCTGCTGTCCTGAAGTCATCTCTTGTTTCTTCACACTTCCACAGGAGGTGTACATGTCTTGTGTGGGGAAAAGAAACTGGAAAGGCTCGCCTGAGCCAGTGAGTCCTATAGTGCGACCCGTCTGAGCTCCAGTCATGTCCATGCTCACATCCTCTTCTGGACAGACTGTCCCTCCATTCGACGAGTCTCCGATGTCAGAGGACTGTGCAGCTGTAGGCGTCATTCTTCTGATCACAGGATCACCACTGGGGCCACTGCTTTTTGAGAGGCTTGTAGTAAAACTTGGATTCAAACTGTGTGCTGATCCGTTTCTAGGCTGACCATCTTGTTTCTTTACAGGGAGAAGTGCATCTGATAGTAAATTACTTGCAATATCTACATTGAGGACCTGGGTCATATCCATCGCTGCATCCTGTGCAGTGAACCTCACGGTTTTCTCTCCGCAGTTGCCTTCAGCAGCAAACTTGACCTTTGGAAGGGAAAAAATAAACGCTGTAAGAGTACAGTCCTAGAAAACAGCAATGACAATTACATTTTTTTTATATACCGGTAAATATTAAGTATGCTGCCATTTTCGAAAAGAAAGAGATAAATGTAATCACTGAGATTCTGCACAACTTGAATCAATAGGTAGCAATGCTGCACGGACCACAAACAGCTCTTAAAACACAACTTAGTTTTAATAGCACAGGTGATGTATATTAATTAATTCTGCAAAATAATTACACACTTCAAAAACGATAGCAAGTGAATGTTTAAGCTCACCAGATTTCTTTGCACCATTGTCGTCAGAGAGGTTTCCATACCTGACGAGAGGAGAAAGGGAATCAAAGTAAATGCAAATGAGAAAAAGCAATCAGACCCATTTAAAATAGTAATAAATGAAATTAAGGCACTGTAAAGTTGTTATTTGTGCTGAAGATGAAATGAAATGTTTGCTCAGATGTTACAATTTTTGTCCTCTCATTGTCTCTTTTTGGTTTCTCTCACTTGATTATTTGAGTTCCGTACCTTTGCGGTTAGATGATCCCAGCGCTTCATTGTGCTGCTGTCCTGAAGTCATCTCTTGTTTCTTCACACTTCCACAGGAGGTGTACATGTCTTGTGTGGGGAAAAGAAACTGGAAAGGCTCGCCTGAGCCAGTGAGTCCTATAGTGCGACCCGTCTGAGCTCCAGTCATGTCCATGCTCACATCCTCTTCTGGACAGACTGTCCCTCCATTCGACGAGTCTCTGATGTCAGAGGACTGTGCAGCTGTAGGCGTCATTCTTCTGATCACAGGATCACCAGTGGGGCCACTGCTTTTTGAGAGGCTTGTAGTAAAACTTGGATTCAAACTGTGTGCTGATCTGTTTCTAGGCTGACCATCTTGTTTCTTTACAGGGAGAAGTGCATCTGATAGTAAATTACTTGCAATATCTACATTGAGGACCTGGGTCATATCCATCGCTGCATCCTGTGCAGTGAACCTCACGGTTTTCTCTCCGCAGTTGCCTTCAGTAGCAAACTTGACCTTTGGAAGGGAAAAAATAAACGCTGTAAGAGTACAGTCCTAGAAAACAGCAATGACAATTACATTTTTTTTTATATATATTGGAGACAATAAATATTAAGTATGCTGCCATTTTCGAAAATAAATAGATAAATGTAATCACTGAGATTCTGCACAATTTGAATCAATAGGTAGCAATGCTGCACGGACCACAAACAGCTCTTAAAACACAACTTAGTTTTAATAGCACAGGTGATGTATATTAATTAATTCTGCAAAATAATTACACACTTCAAAAATGATAGCAAGTGAATGTTTAAGCTCACCGGATTTCTTTGCACCATTGTCTTCAGAGAGGTTTCCATACCTGACGAGAGGAGAAAGGGAATCAAAGTAAATGCAAATGAGAAAAAGCAATCAGACCCATTTAAAATAGTAATAAATGAAATGAAGGCACTGTAAAGTTGTTATTTGTGCTGAAGATGAAATGAAATGTTTGCTCAGATGTTACAATTTTTGTCCTCTCATTGTCTCTTTTTGGTTTCTCTCACTTGATTATTTGAGTTCCGTACCTTTGCGGTTAGATGATCCCAGCGCTTCATTGTGCTGCTGTCCTGAAGTCATCTCTTGTTTCTTCACACTTCCACAGGAGGTGTACATGTCTTGTGTGGGGAAAAGAAACTGGAAAGGCTCGCCTGAGCCAGTGAGTCCTATAGTGCGACCCGTCTGAGCTCCAGTCATATCCATGCTCACATCCTCTTCTGGACAGACTGTCCCTCCATTCGACGAGTCTCTGATGTCAGAGGACTGTGCAGCTGTAGGCGTCATTCTTCTGATCACAGGATCACCACTGGGGCCACTGCTTTTTGAGAGGCTTGTAGTAAAACTTGGATTCAAACTGTGTGCTGATCCGTTTCTAGGCTGACCATCTTGTTTCTTTACAGGGAGAAGTGCATCTGATAGTAAATTACTTGCAATATCTACATTGAGGACCTGGGTCATATCCATCGCTGCATCCTGTGCAGTGAACCTCACGGTTTTCTCTCCGCAGTCGCCTTCAGTAGCAAACTTGACCTTTGGAAGGGAAAAAATAAACGCTGTAAGAGTACAGTCCTGGAAAACAGCAATGACAATTACATTTTTTTTATTATATTGGAGACAATAAATATCAAGTATGCTGCCATTTTCTAAAAGAAAGAGATAAATGTAATCACTAAGATTCTGCACAACTTGAATCAGTGTCGGAAATACACGAGGGCAAAGGGCAAAACTGCCCCTAAGAAATATCATTTTGCCCCTGATATCACTAGGAGAGGGGCAACAAAATCCCCGGAAAAAAATGGAGCGCTTCCTAATCAGACCTGTGACTGCGGTCAACTCAGCAGACACTTACATATTAGTGCACCTATATGCTGACATTCACGGTAAACGCATTTAAACGGCGCAGATCGGGAGCGAGCGAAGGACTTTGAAAGTTAACGAAAAGATTAACGTGAGACAACATCCGGTTTTCAGAATAAGATGCCAACAAAGTATACATATTGCATAATGGAAATTAGATTAAATTAATTATATTCACATTAAGTATAAAACATGCTACCTGCATCTCTTGAGTTAAAGGGAAAATACACCTAAATTGTGTAAACTCAGAACTGAATTTGTACCTTCAAATGGCACATTTTTTTAATTTTTAAGGTGATATAAAAATGTTTTTCTCAAATTCCACACGACTAATGCATAAGTTCAGGACAGAAATGGGTAATATCACAATATTTGAGGTGCTACAAAAATATTGTTTCTCAATAATTCCATGCAATGACTGATATATATGTAATCAAGGCATCGTTGACTTAATAATTATTAATAGTTGTTTAAAACATTTAATAACAATAAATAACCACAAATAAATAAGAATAAAATTGAATGTGATTGTCTGATTTATGTTTGTTTTTTGTTAAATAAATCTAAGAAAACACTTTGAATCTGTAGGCTACTGCCTAATAGTCTTTATTATTGTCATTTGATGACAATTGCTCATATATTGTAAGCATATGTACTATTTTGAACAAAGGTTAAATGTTATTTCACAAGTTTCAAAACATGCTCCCAATTTTTTGAAAATGCCCTGGATTTCAGTCAGTGGGGGCAAAAATTGCTCCCAAAAAAATATGTAAATTTCCAGCCCTGACTTGAATCAATAGGTAACAATGCTGCACGGACCACAAACAGCTCTTAAAACACAACTTAGTTTTAATAGCACAGGTGATGTATATTAATTAATTCTGTAAAATAATTACACACTTCAAAAATGATAGCAAGTGAATTTTTAAGCTCACCGGATTCTGTCCTGAAGTCATCTCTTGTTTCTTCACACTTCCACAGGAGGTGTACATGTCTTGTGTGGGGAAAAGAAACTGGAAAGGATCGTTTGAGCCAGTGGGTCCTCTAATGCGACCCGTCTGCGCTTCAGTCATGTCCATGCTCACATCCTCTTCTGGACAGACTGTCCCTCCATCAAATGATTCTCCAGAAGCCCTGCTTGTATTTAGTGACTGCTATATATATATATATATATATATATATATATAGAGCACATTTAAAAACATTTGTTTGTAAGTGCTCTCCAGTCGAGGCAGATGGGTTATGATCTGCCTAAATACAGGTATACATAATTAAAGACATAAAAGGTGCATAATTGGCAATTTAGCTTCACTTAATGTCAGTACGGCATGACGGATTGTTTTCAGACTTAAAACATACGTAATACTTAAGTAAACGTATTTTAAAACTCACCTCGTGTCTTTGATTGAAATCATGTTGAGATGGATTCTTCAAGGACGTCATATCTGAATTTGGAAATAGACTGTAAACTGTCATCATATCATAAGTTGTGAAATAATATCAGCAAGGAACATTTAGGCCATTAATCAGTCAGCTGGTTGATAGAAAATGAAATACCTTGAGGGTTGACTGGTGCCTGTGGTTTACTGATCTGCTCCTTCTTGGTCTTCTCTTTTGTCTGCGACACTCTGCTGTCATGGTGGGAGTACATTTCTTGTATGGGGAAGCGCCACTGGAAGGGACCATCGTCATCAGTGAGTCCCAGAATGCGACCGGTCGGCGCTTCAGTCCTATCCATGCTTAAATCCTCTTCAGGACAGAGGGACCTTCCAAAAGAGAATTCAGCGACCTTCCTGGATGAACTCAGTGACTTCTCCATCACAGCTGAAACAGACGTTGGAGCCTGATTTTCTTTATCCACATCAGCCCTTTGTGTTTGAATCTGGGCCGTGGAGCAGTTTGCTCTTTCAGACGATGCAGCAGGCGCCAACGTGGTGATCACAGGATTAACGCCGGAGTCACTCGGTTTGGAGAGACTTGCGAGGAAGTTTTCAAATCCAGCATCCAAAGTAGGTGCTGGAGACAATTTGTTTCTCTTATCTACTCTCAAATCCATATTTCTGCTGGTGGGCACTGATACTGACCCAGTGCTCAGATTGTGACTCAGGCTCATATCCATGGCTCCATCACTGGCAGTGATCTTCACTCTGTTCTCTCCTCTGACAGGTAAGGAGTCATAGTTTTGGAGGGAAATGTCTGCAACCAATCCTGCAATGTTTATTGTGTGACTGTGGGTCATGTTCATGAATGCATCATCAGTAGAAAACATCACTGTCTTCTCCCCGAAGTCCTGCCCAGTATCAACGTCGGTCTGGTGAAGAAAAGTGGCTTTATGTCAATGAATGGTCACTAAATATCAAGTTCTACATTAAAAACTTCTCATGAACATTATAATGAAGCATTGTATTAATACAATACATATGATCACAACAAAGAAATGTAACCATTGGTGGCTGTGACAGTTATAAGAACACACAACTCGGACAAAAACAGCAAAAGTAACTTCAAGGTCACCTTGTCCCTTTGTTGAGAGGCATGCAGAGGAGCATTCAACAGGGTTTCCATTCCTGAATTTGAGAGATTTGAATTTAGTAAGAGTCATCTTACACTGTAAGAAATAATGTGAGTATGTGGTAATAGCTGTAATGAATATCCCTACCCATTATTTGTTGAATCCAATCTTCAGTGACCGCCACCTGGACCCTTATGAAAGCAAACACACAATATTAATTTTGCTACTACAGAACATTTTGACTGTAAGTCAAAGATTAGCATATTAAAATGAGTGCTGGGCAAGTTAACGCGTTAATTTAGCGTTAACGCATTCATTAATTAACGGCGACAATTATTTTATCGGTGTTAACGCATTTTTTTTTAATTCATTTTTTTATTTTGATAGTCCGTTGCTCACTGGCAGCAGTGGAGGAAGTCTTCAGCGTGTGGGAGAAGTATAGTTAGATAAACAAAAGCAAGACAAGCTAACAAAAGCCACAGAGAAGTGGAGACAAACTGCAGCCGATTAGTATTCTCATTGCATTTGGTGTGAACGCACCTTCAGGATCGCAACGAATGACGGCATGTATGAGCCTCAAGAATGAGCTAAGAAAGTTAGCGGAAAGATTAATGTGAGACAACATCCGGTTTCTTCACACGAACATCCGGTTTTTAGAATAAGATATTTCAGAATAAGATAAAGTATGAATTATATTCACAAGTATAAAACATGCTACCTGCACCCAACTAGGGGTGTCACGGATCACAAACCTCACGGTTCGGATCACGGTTCAGGAGTCACGGATCACGGATCATTTTTCGGATCAACAAAGAAAAGGGGAGGAGACAAATATAACTTTGCTTTCCATTTATTAATTAAAGAACTTCAAGAACACTTACAGCAAAGAACTTTGGGCTATAGTCTTACACGAAAACAAAAATATTGAAGATGTCCAATTTGAAACAAAATGAAATAAATAAATAAAAATAAAACATTCAAGAATACGCAATTCTGATATCCTCGTCCTTTCATCAATACTGAAAGAAAGAAACAGCCAGTGAGCTAGCTTCCACTGTTTATACTGAACTGCTCAGCAACAACTTGGGTCTGTGTTTACTTCCTGTCAGGTGATGCCATTCAAATACACAATAATGTTACATTACTGTGACATTATTTTCAAAAAGATGAGAATATCTCCATTGTCTGGGGAGAGGGTCGACCTTTCTGTGGTGACTGGAATATTATTGGGCCTGTCTAGCTTCACTCTGATACTTCTGTCAGCACCTGAACCAGGTGTGTGTGTGTGTGTGTGTGAATCTCACAGAGGGGGCGTGTCTACAGCGCCGGACTAACAATCACTCCGCCGTGGTGAAAGCAGTCTCTACAGTCTTTTCTTTCTCATAGACGCCTGGAACAGCTTCACACTGAAGTGGGTGCGTGAGTGGATTTCGTAGCATGGCTCAAGCATTTTAACCAGATTTAGAAATCCTTTGTTTTCTACACCGGAGTGTCCCCGTCGCTGACAGACGGGATGATCCGAAGGGATCACGGATCGATCCGTGATCCGTGACACCACTACACCCAACACACCTAAATCGTCTTTATTCTTTAGTCGCTGGGTAATCATCATTACCTCGGAGTTACAGCATTATAGTGATGAACAGTAGAGCTGCATTCACATGCTCTGACTGTCATGAAGACAGACATTTTTGCTGAAATATGCTGAAACATGCTATTCCTGATGCACAGCAGTGGAACGTTTCACACACTGAGCACAGATAGTGAAGAGATAGAACTGCTCCTGTGTAAAAGGAATACTGCTGTTAAAAAGCACCTAATTTGTTTGCAAACCAAATGTTATTGCCCTTTTGTTCATATAGCAGTACTTTTAAAATAAAAGTGCACAATACACTACTTTTTAATTCATTATTGAACTTTGCCATAACAATGCGATTAATCGCAAAAAGGCCATGCGATTAATTGCGATTAAAAATTGTACTCGTTGCCCAGCACTAATTAAAATCCAACATTTTCAACAGATCAGCAGCTTAATATGTGCAGCATGAGAAGATCACCGTACCTATTTTGTGTGGCTGTCGCTGCTGTGGAAAAACAAAAAAAGGACAAATATTAGAAGGCTGCTCCAAAAAAACGAATAAGAACTCAGATACTTATACATACTAACATTACATACTTGTTATTAACTCTTGTGAAGGACTTCGTGCAGGAGAGGCATTTTTTACATCCCTGTAAAGAAAATAATACAGATTAGGTTGAAATGTCAGCGTCCTTGCGGTAAATCTGAGCCTGACTTTTTTTTGGTAGGGTCTCACTTTGAGAACAAAAGGACGTCGTTGGCCGCAGCAAAACTGACTCTTCTTGAAGTTCTCTTTTCCACCGGTTTGGCACACTCCACCTGAGTGAAAATAAAAACATATAAAGTAAAATATAAAGCCATAAAGTTTTTACCTCTCAAATTTATCCTTGTTAGGGTGACAATTGACACTATATAAAAAAATATTATGATTGGAGCTCATCTTTCATTACGAGAAATATCCCCATTTTTACATATAAACACTTAACATTTTTAAATATAGCAATTCAGTTACCACATGTTCCTGCTGCTGTGGTTCAGGGAACCTGACTGATCTCCGTGGTGCTTTTAAAATCTAAAAATGAGAAATTGCAGAGGTTATGATTCAGGCGTATGATTTAAATGTAAACTGCATGTACTTTGTCCATGAATGATTTGTAGCACTGACCGAGGAAATGCGTCGCTTGGAGAATCCACTGCCTTCACTGTAACAGCACATGAAACATAGTATTCAGCTATGGTGGGTGTTTGTTCTTATGTGAATACAGTCATATCACAAATAAATGGTAATGGCAGCTACAAAGATGGCCTTTAGGTTTATGTGTAGTCTGTTGCTTTGAGGACACGCGAGTGCTTTCTTCTCACAACATAGTTTCTACTCACTCATTCTTGGCAGGATCCAGAGGCTCCATTTTCAACTGAACAAATGAAAACAGAGCTCGATGAGGAAATCACAGATTCTGCAGTGCATTGTTACATTTAAGTTGGTAAGACATGACATTATGTCACATTTACCTGACCTGTCTTCATCTTAAGCTAAAGAACCAGATATATATTTTTGTGGGATGAAAAGGTAGACCAGGTGCAGTGTTTCAGGTTAAATAAGTTGCTTAATAAGTACTGACCTCGGTAGCGAGCATACATTGTGTTTGTACCTACGCTAACGTCCGTGTTGGTCTAGCATTAACAAAACAAGAACAATAACTGAACCCAAAATAAACATTATAGCGCATACCTTGTAGTTGTTGTGAGATAATTCCTCGGTTTTACAGCGGATAACGTTATGTGTTTACTTCTTAGCTAACGTGAAATAGCTTTCATGCTGCTTATTTTTAGCTGGGTCGACGTGCGAAGCTGTGAGCTGCAGCTAACGTCAACGAGCCTTGACGCTAACGTCTTCAGTTTTGAATTAAACCGCCTCCACGCATGCGCAGTGACCTATTTCAGTGGGTTTTTGTCTAGACTTTCGCTGCTTATTTCGATAAGTGCAGTATTGTTAACTCAACAACAATAACAGAATAATACACATGCCGCTTAGCTCGAATTAATCAAGACATACAAACCTTCTGACGACAAGAAATAGAGAAAAGTAGTTTTCGACATACAGGAAGTAACGGACTCAAACCGGAAATGATCACAGAGGGCGGGACGTTTTTAAATTCGTGCGGCTCGTTTTTGGGGAATTGATTGTTGACAAGTCTTGTACTTACCGCATCCACAAAGGTAGGCGTTGATGTTGTGTTACTGAACCCTGTCACACATATTGGTATGTTTCAGTTATGGCGAACGTTTAACTAGCACATAAGCTAAGCTAACTAGACCCTTGATATGTTTATTTTTTGAAGTCCTCTAGCGAGTGTTGAATTTGGAAACTCGCACCAAACTCCATTCAAAATCAGTATTTTTGTATTAATCTTCCTGGTAAAAGTGAATATAAAGGTCCTAGTATTATATGATTACGTTGTCGACGCTTTAGTAAATGTTACGCAGAAACAGAACGTGTTTGAATATGTCAGTTCAACAGCTGGTTCAGTAAACATTTCCAGGAATTACTAAATTGTACGTTACTTAATCAGATGGTTTCTTCTTACAGGTGCCGTTTTCATTGCTGGCGTTGTATTCATTGCACAACAGATGAAGCGAATGGCATCCAAAATTCCAAGAGGTGAGCAGAATTTGGTATTTTTGGACTGTGTTGGTGATTCTATTTATGTATATTTTAATTGTATTTCAAGACAAACAAAGCCGATGTCTGATTAACAATCTTATGTTTTCCAGGTGTGCATTTACCTGCAGAAATGAAGAAAGGGGGTGATGCGTTTGAACCCAAAGACAGGGCACCTCTATCTGCAACAGAAAACGCTGCCCAAAAGTCAGATGGTATCCTCAAACATCAAAAAGAAAACGTGCCAAAGTAAGACATGTGCTAATCAACACTATACTATGTATGGTTGCGTCACAGCTATTGAATTCATTTTTTTTTTTGCGTTTGTCTTGCAGGAAAACTGTTGCTCCCAAAGCACTGAAAGGGTGAGTCTTGCATTACGTTGCATATCCTGAACATGCAGTGAGCATCAGCCTTTTTTTTTTTTTCTTCTTCTCACAACTTTATATTGCACCTGTCTGTAGGGTGCCCACCAGGTATGGACAACAGGCAGAGCTTAAAGGGCAAAATCAGCATCTGATGGCTACCAATGGGGAGCTGCAGAAAAACCTCTCGGAGACACAGGTGCAGGAAGTAGTTTTAATGAAGTACTTGTATGATTGTAACATATCTAACTACTTGCATTTATAGAGTTCACTTGTCTGTTGTCCGCTGCAATTAACCAGCATTTCTTTCCTTGTCACTTTGCAGCAAAGAGTGTCTGAGTTGCAGCTGCAGTTCAGTGAACTTGAAAAGGAGAATGTAGAGGTTCGGAAAAACCTGAAGGACTGTCACATGCTCCTAGTCGCAGCCAAAATAGACCCAGGTGAATATGTGTCCCCTTTTTTCAAAATGTGTTTTTCTTTGCTTGATTTCAGTTGTTGCTTGATAGAAAATAACGTAATATCTCTTTTGATTCTTAGTTTTGGGAGAAAGGGTTGGATCAGCTGTGCAACAAAATGAAGATGAAAGAAAAGAGGTTATGGTATGTATATTTTATTTCAGTTTACTTGATGTTATAAGTTGTCATGTTTTAATCACACTCACACAAATGACTACAAACATGCACTAGTTGTATACCACATATCCACACAATTAAAGTGAAAAAAGTACATTGACAATATAGTTGTATCCTACACATAAAGGGTAACAGTCTGTTGGCTATCATAGGCAATGCCATCTATTGAACACAACTTTCATTGTTTCCATTTCAGAGTGTGTCCACAGACCTGCTGACTGAATTAAAAGCATTTGGAGACACTGCATCAGAGCAACGTGCCCGGTTAGAAGTGAGTTAAACTTACACTTTGCTGTTTGTTGTAATTGCTTTTAAGTGATGATCGCAGTGTATTTTAAATGATCCACATTTTACACACTTGTAGGACATCCACACAATGATGTCAGAACTCTCAGAAGTGCGGGAGTGTATGCAGGAACGGGAGAACTTCTCCCTGGAGGTGGCTGACATTGAAGAAGCTCTCAAGGAAGCAGAAGCCCTCTTGCTGTAAAAGTTATAATCATTTCTCAACTAAAAATTAGTTTAAAATAAAAAAAAATTGCATATTGATGCATAATGTATGTTTTAATGTTTGTGTAACTTAAACTGAATAAAATATTCTTTATCCTCATGATCCTGATCTCATTTTCATATTCCAAACAGTCAAAACATGCTTCAGGAAACATTATTTTTACCGTAATATCCACAACTAAAGATATTTTATTGGTTGAAGATCAAATAGTCTTGAAAATGTAATTTTAATAAAATGCTAGCAGTTTTTCTATAGAAAAATCTGTAAAAAAGACTATTACTAATTAACTCCACAAAACATAAAGCCTTTTCTGATCTGCACTGAATAATATTGTACAAACCATATTCTGGACCTAAGAAAATAAACTATAGTATTAAAATAATTTTCCCATACACCAATAACCTTCAATAAATGTCGGGGAAGATGCCCGATACAATGTTATACACCAGTGTTATAAACTTTCTAGTTCATTCTACTTGCTTGTAGTCTCCTACTTCAAGCTGTCCATCGTCACCCTTTAGTCCTCATTTATCTTTTCTTTTTGGAAGTTGGCGTAGGGGTTCTCGCAGCTGTGCACGTTGGTTTGAAGAGTGCTGGTGCTGACTGAGACGTCCTGATCCTTGATTATCTCTTCTGAGTGGCTGGTGTTATAGTAGTAGATGAACAGGAAGAAACCTGCCACAGACAAAGAAAGATGGTCACTCATACGGACAAGTTGAGCCTTTTGAAATGTAACGTATTTATAGTTTATTGCTACTTTACACTCATTGCTCATGCAGGTGGGTTTTACTTTCAGTCATCCATCCTTTTACAGCTTATTTTCATAATGATATTGTAATAATCACTGACACAAAGTAACTGCTGTGGCATCATGCTAGCTTTGATAGAACAATTACATGTTTGTTTTTTTTGTTGTGTACATTGATCCATTTAGAGGAAGTGAGACGACATCCAGCCGACATGGAGCAACATTATCATTCATTTGGTGCCGTGTCTCTGGCTACCAGTTGAATTAAGACCAATGTTCACTGTCCTCTAGCTCTTTTTTTTGGTCCTAACAACTCCTGAGGGAAATGTCTGTCTCTTAAGCTGCAACACTTTCCACTATGTTCACCAGCTCGCTAAGTTTGGCACTGGGGAGGTTTGCAAGACTGAACTCAAGAGAGCGCTTCTCTTAATAAAAAAAAAAAAAAAAAAAAAGCAGCCAGCTGGAAATGATGCTAGAGCGCTATAAGAGTCCACCAAAACAGTTAAGGTGCAGGCTATAAAGTACTGCTTTGAGATAATTCAATGTGAGTTTGTCACCACAAGCAACACTTTCAAATTCATACATATATAGATATTAATTAAAGCAGCTTAATCCTGTGAGTTAAGTAATAAAAACCAAGCTATATGAGCAGTGAGCATAAAATATGATTCAATTGAATTATTTGAAATGCAACAGAGCAATACATTATTATCACACGGACCTTGGAAAGAATTCAAGACTGTGAAAATGTAGTAGGCGGGGATCCGGAGGACACCGTAGGCGAAGAAGGCAAAACCCCAAGTGATACCCATCATGCAACACAGTCCCAGGATGATTGCAATGCTTTTCCTGTTTGTGCTTAATACGCCACTTCCCATTCTCTTGAGACAAAAGAGCCAGGACAGTATGACGATGAAGGTAGTGAAGGTGAAGAGGAAGACCAACGCATAGTAACCTATGTTGACAATGTAGTGCACGTCATTGTCCGTTATCCAGCACCTTGGAACAGAGAGACATGTCAGTAAAGGAAGAGACGCGTATGAACAAATGTGTGAATTCTGTATATTAAATATATATTCCACACACTCACATGGCCACAATTTCTTCAGTGTCACTAGTATAGACGGATTGTTTGCCATATTTTCCTACGATGAGCAGGACGATCACAACCACACTCGGTAGGACTGGAAATGGACAAAGAAGATTTACCAAGTAAGTATTGACTTGCAAATCTCATGTCCATGTTCAGATCAAACAGAAGATACCCGGTGTACTTACCCCAGCTGGTAACGGAGACTTTGAGTATGTAGTGACGGATTACAATTTTGCCCCCCACATACAGCTGCATGCAGAGGTGGAAGGCCTGCACAGCAAACCAAGTAAAAGTGGCCAACATAAAGTAGTGCATGAGAGCCGCCAAGATCTTACAACCCACTGAGCTGTTCATTTTTGCCACGACGTCGTTGATCAGGAAAGTGAGGTTAAGCAGGAACATGGCCGACACCATGTGGATGAGAATCTTTGTTGATATACTGGCCTTGGTCTTCCTGTAAGAGAGACACATATTGCTAATAGACAAATCATTGTTTTTTTATGATTACCCCGTCTGGTAAAGGAGTTACAGCTGCTATGAGGAACTTTATTTTGTGTTTATAAAGCAGTAGTGTTTCCGAGAATCCCTTTAGAAAACTTCTTATTTTACTGCAGCAGGGTCTGACAGTCAGTTCGGATTGTTGTTCGGAGCTCAGTCCTGGTAATAATAACTTTGAGGTTTGGATTGTTGTTTGGAGAAAACAAGACATTTGAAAGGGTTTCTTTGAGTTCTGGGTAATTGTGACAGTATTTCTCATTATTTTCACACACTTTACAAACCAAATGATGAATGGATTAATCAATAAAACAAACAGCAGATCAATCAATAAAGAAAATAATCATTAGTTGCAGCCTTATATTAAATGGTTAAAACTTAGCGCCACCTCACAAGAGTATAACGCTGCTTATACACATTAATGCATGAGTAATAATAATGTAATCATATTCTGTGTCATAGTATGTCATTAGATATCATAAACCCTCACATGGGCTATTTCTTTCCATTGAGAACTTTAACTTTTGATACTTTGAAGTACATTTCCTGATACTACCTTTCCAATACAGCATTTTCATTTGTAGATCTTTTTTACAGCGTAGTATGAATATAGAAACGGAATTCTTCCTCCGCCTCTGTAAATTTGTCATTATCATTTATCGTTGTCTCGTTATTTAATAAATCCGAAAGTAAACTTCCATAATTCTATGTATATTTATTTATCTATAAACAGTGTTTAAATGCAAAGGTAAGTGCAATAGTGGCGTGAAAATATTAATGTGTGAGGAAAGGGACAGATGGGATGTTAGCTTATTTTCATGAAGTATTCATAACACGGTTGTTTCCATAGCGCTCCTACAACAAAGCTACTATTCAGCGGTCTCATTTCCCTATTGCAAATGTATGACAGTGCTGCTGTCCTGAAGAGCGTGCTTATTTACATGAATTATCACTAAATCAGCTGGCTGTGGGACAACACAGCTATTGACAGGAGATGTGTTTGTTTACTTGTTTAAAGACTAAAGACCAAAGAATAACTGATCAATTGGTCGGCCGATGACTTTTTCCGATTAATGCCTTTTTTTAAATAATCGGAACACTTTATTTTACATGGTCATAATTTCCTGATGCTGAAACTATTTAATCTGAACCTAATTATGGAGACATGTTATCATTACCTCATAAGGAAGTGCATGAAGAGGACTACGCCGAGGAAGAACATGGACAAGCCACAGCCAACTTGGGTGATGATGGTGAGGTTCTTCAGGTCAGCACTAAGTATGGTTTCATTAAGAGGAGTCTGCGAAGAGCAACAATTAAACACTTTATCACATGGACTGGCATTAATGAGGATGGTTGATGATGAATTTCATTACAGAGGGGGAAATTCAGTAGCTACAGACGGTCATACAGAGGAATGTCCATATATGTGTATTCCACTGGGAATGGCGATTGAAAGGACGAAGCTTAGAATGCCATGAGAACATTACAAAAGACGTAAGACGTACCAATAAGATAGCAAAAAAGGTCAAATGCGAACACTCGCATGTAATGTCGGTCCCGTTTGTTATCGTCCGACATCCGTCATCAGTCCAGTTTGGTCGGCTTCCTAAAAGACAGGATCAGAGCATGCAGACAACGCAGAGCTGAAGCCGGAGGGTTCACGAGCACATTGAGTGAGTGAGAAACAACAAGTAAGAATCAACGCTCCATGCCACTAGTAGATTTCAAACATGGAAAATACGGGAATAGTAAATCCAGGTGTAAATTAAGGTCAACCACAATCAAAATGTGTGAGACACTCAATCAATTTGACACTGTATCCGTTCTATTGAAGTGTCCCAGTGGAATAGAATTACATCGCCTATTACAGCTCAGCTCACTATTGTATAGTCTCTGTTATTTCATGTCCTTTTCTAATCTACATTATGGCAGCAGAGCAGTCACATACTGGGATTTTGTCCCTAAAAAACATCGTTAATGTTGTTGATTACACTTGATGTGTCAAAATGTGTGCTGTGGGAAAAGCTCTCTTCTTTCGTAGGTAATGTAGACCGAAAGAAAATCTTCTTGCAATTACCATCACCATTCCATGAACGACAAGATGGATTTCTTTCCTGTAAAAACAACAACAGAACTGCATTAAAACGTGCTCTTGGATGGTAAACAAACTCAAACAAATACAAATTCGATAATGCACAATATATATATTTTTTTAACTTACGTCTTTAACGTTCTTGAAAGTGATGCATATTTTGTCTGTGAGATTGGTGATCATGGCTCCCATTTCAACTGCTAAAACCTCATCACCTAAAATAGTGCTGTTGTTCATATCCTGAAAAAAAAATGAAACGACAAAATAGTAACATGATTATGTTTCCTTTATCATTGAAGGCGACATTTTGATATTGTTTCTTACCAAAGCCAGATTGTTGAATCGTAAAAGGACTACAAATGGCACGTCAACGTCCAAACTCAGGGATTTCTCAAACGCTTCTTTTGGCACTGAGACAGATCTTGCGAATTGAGCCAGACTATCACTGCCGTCTACAATCTGCAGGGAAGAACACAAGTGTGTTGTCAAAATCGTGTACAGTGCCGATTTAAACATTTAAGAAAAATAAAACTTTGTTTGAAGTCAATCCAATTATAATCCAGGAAATGACTTAGTATGTAGGAAATGACTCAGCAGTCTGCCTGCTCTGCTACATTAGTTTTGATCCTTTCACCTCAATCTCAGAAAGAGAAAAATGTTGAACAAAAGTAAGTTATTTCCAGAGAGACAGGATGGCATATCCTCAAAGTTTAGATGGACTACTTATTTCATGACTCTGAAGTGGTAAATAAGTAATGGTAAGTATTGCCTGAGGAAGTGTCCATTATTAGGAATTAACGCGGTGTGTCTTACAGTTCTGGCCTCCACGAAGGGGCCGTGTACTTCTTGTGCGATACAAAACCGTCCATGCAGAAAGCATAACGGAGGCTTCACACTGACACTGATTGGTTTACATTGGAGTTAGTTGAAAACCTGGTGTGTCTCACACAGACGCTAAGTTGGGAGTGAGAACTGGTTACCCAATCCAGACAGTTATTGTAGTCTGTACTTAGAATTTTACCACATAGCACGCATATGAAGGTCAAATTCAAAATGACATTACATCACAGTCACTTAGCAGATGCTTTTATCCAAAGCGACTTACAATTCAGATTCTATCACAATTCTACACCGTAGGCACAGCTACAGGAGCCATTTTTTGGGTTAAGTGTCTTGTTCAAGGACACATCAACATGAGACTAGTGGAGCCCGAGCCGCCGATCCTCTGATTGAAGTTCGGCCCTGCTCTCCACTTCGCCACAGTCGCCCTATATATAATAATAATAATAATAATACACCCACCCTTATGCTGTCATTTGGGGCCGAATAACCAAAGAAGACCTCATCTACATCCACAGGGTCTGTTTCTCTCACTAGGATACCCGTAACTCCTTCTGTCACAGTCAGTGCAGCCGAAGACACGTTCATGGAGCTGACAATGTCGGTAATTTGGTCTATGACTTCGCTGTTGACAGAAGGAAGAATATTCAATATATTGACAATTCTGAGTTTCATATACATTTTTACATATATTACATTACATTGTGGTAAATATATATGAATAGCCCTTTGAATTTCAATGTTGTAAGGAATAGTTAGTTCGGAGTTGTACAGAGCTGGAGCAGGGAGGTTAGCTTAGCTTAGCTCAAAGACTGGAGACAGGGGGAAACAGATAGCCTGTCACTGTCCAAAGTTTAAAAGGCATCCACATAATCGCAACTCTAAAGTTCAATAATTAAGATATTGTATCAGCTTAAGTCCTACAGAAAGAGAAATGTAAAGCTTTGTGGTATTACAGGGAACCTCCTGCTGTAACTATTTCTGGGAGCATTGACTTCCCGGAGTCTTGTCGACACATTTCTATTTGCGAACAAACAAACAAACACGATACGACATGTTAATTAGTCAGCAGTAGTGGTTTTGGAGTTAGCAGTGGCCCATAAGAATCCACCGTTTGATTTGTTATTTGCATGCATTAAAAAAAAAGGACAATGTTGCTTAATGAATTTCTCTCTACTAATTCACTTTGGGAATTTTCCTTCAAAATAAAACAGCACATTGTTTATTTCTGTAAATTGTCTATCTATTATTAAAGCATTATCAACAATACAGACAAGGTGAATATGAATGCATTACATGTCGATTTAGTGGTGCTCATGAAATTTTCAGTAGTGCTCCATAGTGTGAAAAGTCTGTCTGCTTTGAAAAGAACCAGTCTAGCTGTTTCAAATCTCAACAACCTGTGTTCTGGCTGTACAGTTGTAATAATCTTCTCATTTCACTCTCGGCAAGAAAGCAAATTAAAGCATGTTTCCCAAAATGTCTTACACAGCTTTGGTAGCGTCGAAGAGTTCTCCTTCTTCAGGTGTATAATTCCCAGGCACCGTAACTTCACTCTTCGGCAATTGCTCTGGATTATCACACCTTAAACATGTTTTGTTTGTTGTTGTTGTTGTTGTTGTTGTTGTTGTTGTTGTTATGTTGATGATGTACTTGTTTTCTGAACCTGAAAGGAAGGGACATTGATTTTTATCTCAAGCGTTAGAATCTGTAACGTAAGATACACAGTTGGTGCCATTTATAGCCAGTGTCCGTAGCATTACAAGCACGATGTGCATTATAGAGCACAAAAGGCAAGACATGAACAAATAGTTACGCAATCATTGCTCCTCTGAGAGGAACTCACCTGGTTTGCATTTGTTTACATCATATCTAGCTCCTTTACATAATGTGCTTGTAGTCAAACCTGTAATCCAGCAAGTGTCTACAAAGAGAAACACTGTCAGAATCTTCACATACACAGTAAAGAAAAAAGTGGGACAACGCTACAGAAAGTGCACTGATAAAAATATTTAACAATCTCTTTGAAATTACAATTTTTTATTTTATTAAATTTGTAGCTAACACTATGAGGGATGGTAAAAAAAAAAAGAACTTCTAAATTGAATTAAAGACTTAATTAAAATAGACTTGTGTCATCATTCCAATTTTTACATTGAGCGTAAACGTAATGATACCTTTTACTGTTATTATTTTTTTTTTCCGGACAGAATTGTAAAACAAAGTTGTTTACCTGTGACAGTGTCATTAATGATGGGCGTTGAATCTGAAGAATGAGAGAATTCTATGTTGACAAAAGCAAATCAGCAAATTAGAACGGTGGTTTTACAGTTTCAAAGGGCCAAACACACACACACACACACACACACACACACACACACACACACACACACACACACACACACACACACACACACACACACACGCGCACAAGCAAACAGACGTATGTCCAACTTTCCTCTCTTCTCATCTGCCCTGTTCACTGAATAATAAATACAGTGAAGGTGAACAGAATGTCATTTAATGTTGCTCACAACATTTAAAACTGACATCGGAAAATGTAAAAAAACAGTTATGTAATATCACCTGTGAGGTCAGATAATGTGTTGTTGCACTGCCTCCCGTCCACGACATACAGGTGCCATTCATGTTTGATGTACAATCTTGCGAGGCGTAGTTCATAAGAACCGTTATATCCTTTCACTTGAGGATACTCATTCCCAAACTTTCCTTCTCATTAAAAACAGAAACACAGTTAGATCTTTATTTTGTTGAAATGCTAATGTAAATGCAAAAAGAAATTAAATATTCTTAGTGTAATAAGTTGGTTGTACTCACCTGGACTAGTCACGTTTCTCTCCACAAATAGTATGCAAGCCTTATCTGCAGAGAGGTAACAAAGTAAGAGCAAAAAGGCTCAGTCTAATGTGTATGTACTTTAACAACAGTCATCGATCTACATGTGGTGTTTTCACCCGTCAGATGGACCCTACTTTAGATGCTTAAGATATGTCACTGTATTTTATCGTTTTAAAAAGATAAATACAGCTACCAGCTGTAAAGGTGCACCTTTCCTCCCAGACTTCGTTTTGTTCCCCAAACATCAGTCAACAGCTACTGTAATTAAAATGTTTATTATAGTTTCAACTCACTCAGATTCCAATGGTCTACAGTGATGAAGCCACTGAACCGATCAGGAATCACAATATAATGTTGTGTCGTTTTCTTGTTCAAACAACATTTGAATTTCTTCCAGGGGTCGTTTCTCCTGTTTTTCCTGCATCTACCTGCTATATCGAATGAGACAACAAGTTAAACAAAAAAATCTCCAGACAAGGTGTTCTCCAGACATAATTGTCCCTTATGAGAATAATGCAATATGATGTGTAGAGGCCACTAGACGTTATCATTTGGAGATTTTGATTACGTACAAACAGGATAAATCCACAGAAGCCCCACGAACAAAACCCAAGTCATCCAGCGCATGTTGTTTTGATGGCATTAACTCTCTGTCAGGACGTGCGATCGATTCCCTGCTACAGAAGATGAATAACAAGTATAGTTCCAAAGTTCTTTTTCAATACAGATTATCAGCCAAAAGTATTTTACCGGTACTTCTTACCTTTCTGTGGTTAAAGCGTCAAAGCACTGAAGAGCAGCACTGAAGAGCAGCACTGAAGACAGAAACACTGAACCTTTTGGATTCATGAATATGTTGTCTGACTGACTTTGCATAGCTGCCCGCTGAAAGCATTTTGTTTTGCAAATACACAGTTCCAAGAAATGTCCGTGCGCCTCTCTCCTTTGCAAAATAACCAAAACAACATTTTGAATGTCCAGTTACAATGTAACCAAATTCAAGGAATGAATGGTGGCTTTGACGCACAGTATGAACATCGTTGTTGTTAGCATGACGTAAAAATGTATAAATAGGCCTACTAATTAACTCTTTACCGTGTCCTTTTAAAAACAGCCTCAAGAATTGAGTCTGCTCATAGCCTACTTCTCTTTGATCATGTTTTTTTTATGAAAAGTAAATGGTAAATATTCCAGGGCAAAGTATAATCAATGGAGAATATTTCAGTTTTAATTGCATTTTGAAATTGATTTTCAAACAAATCTTCAATCCATAAAAAGGAACTCTTTGTTTATTGTTCTTAAAGTTATTAAACGAATTAACTAAACATTAAAGTACTAATTGGGTCACAAAAAGTAATTCAATTAAAAAGTAATTAGCCTAAGTAATCAAATACTTCCAAATGATTTCATGGCTCTGAAACAAGATGTTGAACATGAAAAAACTGTGCTAAATTACCCAAAAAATGAAATAACAATGAAAGGGTTTGTAAGGAAAAAACAAGTTTTATTTTTAATTAATTTTTGAGAATTTTATAGGCAAGAAATCAACTGTGTAAAATTGATGGAGAATTGAAACCGCTCATGTGTTACCTACTGTGGTAGCTCCATGTAGCCTACTAATCAAACAATTATTACATTCTTTTCACCTCCATTGCATCAGGATGGATATACAGACATTTCAAAACCTGGGCAAAATACAACTAGAGCCACCTGGATGGTAAGATGACTAAGCTCAAATAAGAACGTATGATATGCCCTTTTGTATTTTGGGTGAACTGACCCTTTTAATGGAGTAACGACGTGTCCCGCTCTGTGCGGAAGAGGGCAGCATCGGGGCTTGGCTGCATCTGTTCTCGCTCAAATGACATGAAGAAGCACATGGCGGAAGAAGACTGCAACAGTCACCCTGCAATATGAATGCACGACATTGATCTACAGTGAGTAAACAGCACAACAACGGGAGATAATTGGAGAAAAGGGTAATACTTTACAACTGTTTAAGTGGCCGACTTTTAGGCTCAAACTAAACGCTGCCAAGATGACTGTAAACGGCTCTCTCGGTCAACTCCAGACTCCCTTTTTAAACCGTAGTTTAATGTTGACATGTTAATTCCACACCAAGTGCACCGCAAGGCACTTACTGCAAGGCGTTTTTATGAATTGAAAAGGCTTGCTGGCCAGTTCGGCATAACGTTAGCTGATGAACTTTTTAATTAAATGTTAGCTTTTTACAATTTGCTTGCAGTTGTCACTGCGGCCAGAGTGTTTTACCTGCACGCGCACGCTTGTCAGAATGCCAGGTGAACGATATAAAGAGAAGGGAAAATAAGTGTTAAACTTCCTAAAGTAAATGTGGTGTATCACGAATATCACAGCGGACCCTGAGGGGTTGTATACACATCTTATTTGGGGTGTGTGTGCAGTGACATTTAAGAAGGGCAAACTGTAATTGGCCGATGTGTAAATGGGGGCGGGCCTGGTCGGGTGCAACAGGAAATGATGTCACAACTGTATGAACTGGCTGTTGATACAAACGAGATGCAGCTGATGATGCAGAGATGGAATTGAACTCAACTCCCATTAGATATGTTTGTGATATCAGCGCTAACTAACCCATAGAGCACTTTAGGAAATAAATTACTAAATTATATTTTTTAATTCAAGTGTACCTACAAGACATTACTTAAAATACCTTCAGAGGCAGAAAAGAGAAAGAGAAAAAAAAGAGAAGAGAAAACCCTGAGATAGCAAGCGAATAATGGTAGTATATGTGTCAAACACATTGTTTCATAATCCTAATAAATTGAAAACCCACGTAGTACGCATTTAGCAAAATATGAGCTATGCAAATATGTACTTGGAATTCTGTCATGTCCGCCAGTCATTTTCAGGAAAAGCTTAACTCTGCTGTTTCACATAATCCCCTCTTTCTTTCTTTTTTTTTTCTTTTTTTTTGTATCTAGGATATGTCTGCAGGTTGTGTGAGGTGGATGCTGAGCCGTACAGTGAGAGCTGTGTGTGGCAGCAGCCGAGGCTACTGGACGCCAGCGTCGAGATTCGCGCTACCCGGTGAAAGATCTGACCTCGTTGCTTCCTCCTGGAGATGGTCTCAATTCTCCACGGCTGCAGACGACACAGAACAGACTCCCGCACCTAAGAAGAAAAACAAGCACGATCCCAAAGCTCATGCCACAATCGGCTCCGTCGGCCGTAAGATCCCACACCGTGAGATACAGGTGATAAGTGAGACGGGCGAGAACCTGGGCACCATGCACCGTTCAGATGTGATCCGAATCCTGGGCGAGCAGGGTCTCAAATTGGTGCTGCTCAACGAACGCAAAGATCCCCCCGTCTACCGGCTGATGAGCGGCAAACAGATCCACGAAGAGCAGCTGAAACTGCGGGAGAAACAGAAAGCAAAAGCAGGTATGTGGTGTCCCGGCAGGTACCCTCAGTATACAACAGATCTCTACAGGAAGTAAAAGATGTGCACACAGTACGAAAGTCAAACGTGATGAAACACACGTGTTCTCTTCTCCACAGCCCCCGTCCAGGTGAAAGAGCTCACCTTTTCATCCGGCATCGCAGCGCACGACCTGTCCACCAAGTTGAAACAAGTGGAGAATTGGCTGGAGAAGAAGAACCATGTCAGACTCACTCTGCGATCAGGACGCGGGGGATCGGCAGTCGACCTGGTGAGGGGGAAACGCTTTCTGTTGTCTACTCCGTCCTCTGCAACTGAGACAGGTTCAGAATAGCGCAGCTGTGTGCGTTCCCTCATGAAACATCTGCATGGCAGAAATAGTCACAGATTTAACGTTATCTGCGTACATGTCTGCCAAAAAATGACAGTACGGAAATGTGTTCACAGTGAATAGTTTGTCCACCAGACATTACTGAGAAGTTTATTTTTCACTCTTCTTAAAAAAGCAAGTCAAAGGGATTAAAAATACTTTTTTGTGTTAAAAATCTATTCCCCAAAAAAAAACCCCATTGTCTTATTTTCCACAGGACACAACTCTGGAGCAGATAGTGCAGCAAATGGAGATGATGGTCGGATTCGTTTCCAAGCCGAAAGCCGTACGTGACGGTCAAGCAGCCATGTGCGTCCTCCGACCACCTTCAGCAAAGGAACTGTCGCAGAAGAATAAGGACGCAGCGTCGCAGTCTGACGACTCGACTTCAAGAGCCACTGAGAGCGAAACACCCGTTCCTCCTGTTAGCAACACAGACACAACAGAGGAGTCTATACATGGAGATAAAACATTCTCATAAAAACTAATCCCATTTTGTTGTGTATCGTGTTTAATAAAGCCTGGTGTGTAATAGTGACGCATCCAGCGAAATGGAATAACCATCGGCCCTCTGAAAGTTTCACAGGTGGCAGAGCTACGATGGTACCAACATGTTCTGCAACAGCAGAGTGAAGTTTTTAATGCATAGCGCCCCATGTTTGAATACTGCATTACAGGCTATAGTGACCTAAACACTGAACTTTATTCGATAAGTGCGGGTTTCATTCTTAAAAACATACTACTGGGTTTGGTCCTCTCCACTAAAAGATGAAGCGGTTTCTCAAATCATTCAGCTTTTTCCTTTTGAAGGTGCAGCGTGTAGGATTAGGCGGCATCTAGCAGTGAGGTTGCAGATTGCAACCAACTGAAACTCGCCCCATGTGCCGAGCGTGTAGGACAGAGGCTGACACAAAAACACAAATCCTGCGGAAGCACTATCTAGAGCCAGTGTTTGGTTTGTCCGTTCTGGGCTACTGTAGAAACACGGCAGCCGGTTCATTCTAAGGTAACGATTCTGTATTTCAGCTTATTACACACTAAAGGAAACATACTTAATATTCTATTCTCATTTCTGCCAATAGAGCCCCCTAAATGACACACACTGGCCCTTTAACTCGCCCTGTCTGTAAATGTAACCTGAATGGACCAGATGTTTGTTATTAGATGGGGCTTGAGTCTTCACATGTGACATTGAGAACAGACTTTTGTACCCAAAATGTGATGAATACATGTTTTAGCTTTTTACCCACAAACATACACAGATGAACAGGTTGACACCACAGGATAAGTGGAATCAATTGATTTTTGTTCACCTACTTGTGACAATTCAGACGAGGTAAAGGATGATGATGATCCGCTAATGAAAGTTGAAGCATTTGGAAGATCGTCCCCGTTGAAGTGAAATTGTTTTTGGGATATAATAAGATATAATCCAGCCCCCCACAAATTCAAACAGACACAAACGCATATCTTTCTCTTCTTTATTTGAGATTCATCTTTATGTTTTTGGTAAAAAAAGAAGAAAAAAAAAGTTAAATAAAAGCAAAGTTTGGCATACTGATACATTCATTTCTCACAGATGAGTGTGTTTGCTTGACTGATGTGTCAGTTCTACACTTTATCAACACCTTCCTGTAACTGCAGATATACTGTCTTGGAACTTTTTTTTCTTTCTTTTTTTTTTTTTTTTTTAAAACTAGAGTGATAACTTTTTCCTATACATAAAAAAACAACAAAAGAGAGTGAACATAAAAACATAAAATCACCTTAAGGCCCCAAAAATAAAATCTTTCCTAGATTGTGTTTAAAAATAAATTGAGAACAAAAGCAGCTCAACTAGCCTGCATGGACAGCATTTGTCAATAAGCCTCGAGTACTTTGTAGGAGGAGAAAGGTTTCACAAAGTGATAGTCCAGGTTGCCGCAGTGAGGGCACTGCTGGACGTTGCTGTACTCGGAGAAATACTGCATCCCGACTCGAACGTCCACCACCGGCTTCCCGCAGTGCTTACAGTTGAGACGAGCCTGAGGACACACAGGGAGGACGCAGGTCACTAAAGAGGACGTTTGAATTAATGCGAAACAAGATTTGACCAGGAAGCTCAGGACGTGTGCCGAAAAAATGTCAACCCAAGACTCCACTCACTAAAACTAACTAAACTAAAAGCAAGACAGAATTGTATCCGACTCTTCTGTTTCAGTTGGATCTATGTTTCAAGAGCTTTTACAATTCTTTTGCACAAAGCTAAATTGGTATCTAGTATACTGGATAGTAACATTTGAGCACCTCTTCAACTATTTTAGCATTCATAACTAAGTTCATATGGCATACGGCTTTTTAGCAAAAGAGCAACAATAGCATTATGAAGTCGTTTCTGGTCCAATATTTGCTCTCTTCTGGCTCTTTTGTTGGTCTCTCAATGCTCCACTATGTTCACCAGTTAGTCGTAAACTGTCTGCTGTTTGGTGCTGGACAGGTAGTGGACAGCTTTTTGCTGAAAATGGCTGCCTGCTGTGGGTTGATGACCAAAAACAATGAGCTGAAAGACACTAAAATGTTCCATAAGGGGAAAATCTGAGGGGAACTGAGTTGGATGATAATTCTCATGGTTCAGCCACTACGAATGACGCCTCACATTTCACATAGTAATTGAATCCATTGTTGTTATACAGGTTCAAATTCACAACAGGAGGTTATAACGCTCGACCTCCATGTACAATTTCAGCCTCCTAGGGCAAAAGCTGTGGCCGACAAAGGGTCGGGAAATGTTTGTGGACCGACTGACCGGCAACAGAGCCGCGAGTCGCAGCTAAAAACACGGATTAATACAACTTTAATTCCAGTGAGCAACCGGATGACGGCATGACCACTGTTTCTCTGCCCATTTACCTCCAGGACACGTGTGATATTAGTCAGAAAAATCGGTTTCTACCTGGCAACAAGGGGAAGCAGCCAGTATATCGTAGGTGTACATTGTGCCCAGTTGGTGCCAGCTCCCGTCCCAGCGTGACTTGCACTTGATGCAGACAATCTTGTGGACGCCTTCTAGACAGTCCACACAGATGGCGTAGAGGTGCATTAACCTGCCTGTTAGAAATAAAGAAGTATAATTAAGTATTACGTTCACAGAATAACAAGACACTCAGATAATCAGGGAAATTAAAAATAACAAACTCCTGATTGCGCCCATGGCTCATTATCATGCTTCTGCAGTGCATGCAAGATAAATAACAGTTTCTATGTCCTTTCATGTTGTATACAGACCAGAGACTAAGCTACCGGAGTGATCACATCCTAAAAGATCAGCCTGGCAAGTACCAAAACGAAACCTTCCCAGCTCTGCACAAATTCTGTGTGGATGCCAAACAAGCCATTCTTGGAAAATAGTTGCAAGTCCTTTTATTTGGCGTGTTATTTTTAAATCGATGCTACCCAACTATATGGAGCAAATACAATGCAGCTTGCCATTCAAATCCCATTATGAACATGAATGCATTCAGAGCCACTCACATCGAGAGTCGTGACGTTTTTGATGAAGACGTGTTGTAAAAATACGTCCCTGCAAACTTGCTCACTAATAAAACAAACAAACAAACATGCATTGACATTTTCTCAGGACAAAATCAAGCTCTTCAGCCTCGTAAGACAAAGAAGCTCTTAGCTGTTACTGCTAAATAAACAAACACCTCACTGTTTAACTGTACAGCATGATTCATTTCTCTTGCGCCAACATTTATATTCTGCCTGATGCAAAAGCATGAAAATCTGAAGAAATAATCCTTTCATGCTGATGCATATCAAGCAACATACATATTCAAAGCTTGTGGGCCAGAACATCAAAGGAGCTTCGCCCTGCTTATTCCCATTCATGTCGGACTGAGCCAGCAAAAAACCTTCTGTGTCTATATTCACAGCATGGACTGAGCTTACTGATGGATTAACCAGTTGTAATTTCTATTTGTAGAAAAGAAAGCTTGACATTTTAACTAGAATGTGAATTTATAATTGAGCAAACATAACACAATAATGGTTGCAATTCATGTAGACATTAAATGTTTGGTTTTTGTCATATTAGAACAATCTTGAAAGCTGATGTTCAGCCAATCCAGAGCTTAATAACAACACTTGATCAATGCGTTTCTGTTAGTTTTCAGATTAAACACTGTACCTACAATAGAAACTGAACACAGCGTAAATAGTTTTAACATGTTTTATATCAATCACAGATGGTAATTTTAGTTTTCTGTGAGATTATACAGGATAAATGCTTACGTCAGCGTCCTAACATGCTCACAGTGGCAATGCTAACACGTATCTAATATTTACCGTGTTCATCTTCTTAGTTTAGCATGTTATATTTGCTGATTAGCTCTGAACACAAGGTAGAGATGAGGCTGATGGAAACGTATAGGACACATTTAAATGTTGGTGGTGCTGGATAAAAAGTTAAAGGATCATCAAAGTTTCATCTTCTGGGAACCAAAAATGTCTGCACCTGATTTTAAGGCGATCCATACAAATAGCATTTGAGAAATCGAACTAAAAAAACACTAACGTCAACCTCATGGTTGCGCAAGAGGAAAAGCCAGAGGATCAGTAGAGTCGGTAGGATTCATCCTCTGGGCACCATGAACGTCTGTGCAAAATTGACTATGTCAGGATACAGTGACAGTTTGAGCAAATATGAAAAAAAAAAAAAGCTATTTTTTATGATCCGTAGCTGGAAGTATTTGTATCGCACGCCATGCTCTTGCAAACCAGGTCTTACCTTGAAGGTGGCAGGGGACGTCATACTCAATCTCGTCGTGGCGTGAAGGGCTGAGAAACAGAGTCCCGTCCACCAAAGGAAACTGTTCAAACACAGGCAGTGCCCTGTGGCACAGCGCACAGTTGACCACGTTCCTCTGGCTCGCACTGAGGGCCGAGAGGATGAATCTACAGGACAACATGGACAGATACATTAGGTCCTCCACACTGGATGGGGCCTCTGGCAGGTTCACGCGACATTCCTTCTGGTTTTAACAGAGTTGTCTTTATAAACAAAGAATCAATCCCGTGAGTTGCTTTGTTTTGCGTGCCAACGTTTCAGGCTGAAACTAGTGATATTGTAACGGTTAGAGTAATAACGTGGGCACGTCTAAGTGCTGATTACTATTCTGTAACAGCCCAACACACAGCAGAATAAAATGAAGTATTCTTTTCTTGAATATTTGTGTTTCAAGCAGTAATAGTTAAAGAAGCAATCATCATGGTGTCTTCACGGATCTCTTTAATAAGTAAATGAGACCGCTGCATTTAATCATTTATAATTTGCAATGCACTCTGGGTGTTTTATCTACTTTACTCGGTGTCATGGTATTAAAACAATATCTGATTGAGATTAATTTCCTGCAATAAGGTAATATACTGAATCACTAATATTAAAATGCATGTTACGAGATATGTTTGTCAGATATTTAACAATTAATTTGACGGAGCAAAACTGGTTTTATAATAACACACAAACTACAAGCTACAGTTAGACCACTTAACAAACGCAACGTTACAAACCAAGTCTTATTATACAGTGTAAAACATCATCCTTCGTCTTTTACTTTTCAGGTTAATTAGATTTAAACAAATGATCATGAGCTGTTTTGGACTGTTGGTTGGACAAAACAGGCCATTTAAATATGACACCTTGTGCTGTGGAGAATTGTGATCAGCATTTTAGCAGACCTCCCAGCATGCACTGCTTGAGTGTTAAAAAACTCTCCAGAGAGTCCATTGTTGTGTAGTTTGAAGAAAAGATATATGAGGGGAACCTGCTGTGTGTCTTTATTATATGTTGAGTTAAGTCACGGTTGTTTCTTTTCATAAGAATGAAAACTATTTGAACTATGATGAAGGTCAGTATCAATTTCAGACTTTTCCCCACTTACACTTTCTCATTCTTTTAGCTTTTGAAAGTGCAACAGTAAGTCCAGAAGCAGCCATAACAGTAGATCTTGTCCATCATAACTGACTTAGAAACTGCGAAATGTAATCTAACGTCTGAATGTAACTAATTTCAGTTTGACGAAACAGTTGTTGACTCAACTTAATATCTTACATTGGTCAAACGTGTTTTTTCGTATCCAGTGAACCTAACTCAGCCAGTTACATATCTTCAAAACTCATGAGACAACGTTGAACTAACCACTCAACATCAGCTCAGTTAACTCACATTTTAAGGCAGAAGGGAAACATGTTTTGCGGTGTACCTGCGCAGCTCTTCTCCCTGGCCTGCCTGGGCGTCGTCCTCCATGCGGACGTGGTAGGTGTTGAGTTTATGTCGAGGGATGTGGGTGAGGAGCTCCGAGAGGTCCAGCCTCCTCAGGAACTGCACTGGGTGAGAGTGCGTGACGTCACCCACACTGCCGGAGGAGAGCCGGTGGTGGAGCGGGAGGGCGAAGGACAGCGGCAGGGGAATTACAGACCCGGGGTCGAGGTGGGCTCCGCCGCCGGAGGCTCCCATCGAGCAGCCGCCTCCCCGGCCGAGAGCTCCCGCGACCAGCAGGTGTTTCCTCTGCGGGTCCATGTGGACGGCTGATTTGAAGAACTCTCCCAGCTGACGGGAACCTCGCAATCCTGCCCCTCCAGCTGCTGCTCCTAGGACGGCAGTGGGGGAGAAAGGGAAACCAGTTGGGGGAGACTGTCCCGGGGAGTCACATGGTGACTTCTGAGGAGGCCCCAGAGAAAAGGGTCCCCCTGTCGGGAGCCCTCCTACTGCTCCTCTCTCTGAAGAGTTCTGACGGTCCATTGATTGTCTCCGAGGTAAGTCCTGACTAGAAGCTCTGTGGAGGAGTTTACCTCCTCCTATACCTGCTGCTCCTGGCGGCTTGCTTCTCTTGGGCTCATCAAAAAGCCCATCCCCGGGCCCTGCGGCCCCTCCACTGGACCCGTTCCTGCTCCTCTCAGTTGGCTTCTTCTTGCGCTCGTCGGGCATACGTTTCACCTGATACCAGTCGGTGTCTTTCTTCAGGTGGCCCTGGCCGCAGCGGCAAGAGCAGAACCTGAACGCCAGGTCGTAGCCCTTCTTGGTCCACATGTTCTGCCTGCACTGCTTCTCGTTCCAGGACCGCGCGCGGCCGATGCAGTTGAACTGGACGAGGATGGAGCTCTCCCACTCGTAGAAACACTGCAGGTGCATCCAGTTGCCGTAAGGACAGATCTCGTTGTTGCAGACCACCCGCTGGTAGTCGTCCTTCTCCAGGTCGATGGGACGGGCAAAGCTGCAGCCGAGAGGGGTCGCACACTGGCCCTCTGGATGAGTAAAGACAGGAAGGGGATTAGTTAGTTGCGTTCTCATCACAATTTCCCATAAAATCTGGATTTATTCACCTCATAAATGAGTAATATCTTACTGAGCCTATGCCGCATTGTCTATTAATCAGTCAGTTACTTTTCTAATTAAATAGTTAATCATTTGTTCAAATTGTGCAGAGGAAAAAAAACAAATAGCATCTTGAAATTGCTCATTTTCGAAAGTCCAAAACCAAACGTTTTTCAATTTAGGGCTGCAGTTTATGATTAATTTCATTATCATTATTTTTTTTGATTAATCATTGAATAGTTTGGTCTAGTAAACATCAGAAAATAGATTTTTTTTTAATGTCTTGGGTGACTTCTTCAAATATCCAAAACCCAAAGATAATCAATGTCCAATAAAATAAGACATTCTTACATCAAAGAAGCATTAAATGTCTTTCAAACGTGTTTTTGTTTCGTCCGAGACAAGCAGTCTCTCCATCATGAGTTACATATCAACAACACGACATGAGGTGAACGTGTTCAATTTGAGATGTCAGTGTCCTTGCTGCCTCATCGCCATCGATTTATGAAATTCAACTCGGCCATCCAAGCCTGTGAGCGGCTCTTTTCAAGCGCCACACTGAGTTCAGCTTTAAATTACTCTTGCTTGGACACAAAAAAACACACACACATAGCTCCTTAAAGATGTTTTCAAAACTTTACTTACTTTACTGTCCTAATTATATATTTAATATAATATGTTTGGGCTGCAGATACAGACTTATCTGATCATTATGCTCTTGGTTAATCGATTCATTTGTTCTTAAGTGAATAAAAAAAATAGTACAAAAATGCAAGGCGTGATATTAAAATTGCCTATTTTGTCCAGTCCACACCCAAAGACAATTCAGAATTATACACTTAACTCCTCTGAAAAACAAATATACACACAACTGTGGTGCATTTGCGTTTTTCTACAGCAACAATTCTACATTAAAAGTGTAATAATAATATCATAAAGTGACTCAGAAGACCACTAATATCTAAAGTGCAAGAACCAGCTTATGTTCTGAGGTCTGTTTTAAACCAAATCTGAATGAAAAGCTGGAGGAGACAAGCAGCGCACGGGTCAGTTTGTCTTTATAGCTGTTTAAAGTGTCTCTGGGAAGTTGAGCTGAGTGCGCAGACAAGCGGTGAGTTGTCAGTATTACCCTCGAGGAAGGCCACAACCGAAAACTGTGTGGACAAGGTGCACTTCAGGAAGAGAGCGCGGAGGCCTGCTGATTAACGCCGACTGTAGTGTCATTCAAAGGAGTACCAATTCCATAGGTGGTAATTGTTTATTTCCCGGAAGAGCTCGAGGCGCCAAATTCCATCTGACAATTTAAAGACGTCTTGCATTTCGGGTGCTATTCAAACTCGTAAAAACAAGACTACAGACTACAAAAACACGACTACCGCTCTCCAATTCTGCTATCAAGCAACACCTGTTTCAGTCACATTTCAACTTATTTGCCTGCTCTTGTTGTTTTGCGCCAAAACAAACCATCAGTGTAACTCAGTCACACAAACCCAGATTCCAATGCAGTAGAGTAGAAACTGCATGCTGGTTCACATACACACAACGGACAAACAAGATCCACTCAATGCATACAAGGCCTAAAGTCGTGATCGACCATTATAGCCTATACGTGCAGACAATCAGGTAACCATTAAGCTCGGACATTTTTCAACCGAAGTTTGGCACAGTGTTCCCTCCGGATTGGAAAATGAGTGGAGACATTTGCAACGTCGCAGTGCATGCATGTCAGAGGCGCACAGACAGGACAGAGCTTCCCCTCCTTGGCAGGAAGGCAGCATCACTAAACTTCTACATCTGTGTACGTTTCCTCTCTTACCACTTGAGCGCTCGTGCCTGGGTGCAGCGGCAGTAGCAGCCGCGGCCGCGCCTCCTGTTGCGGCCGCACAGGCTCCATTTTCCTGCTCATCTCCGCTACTGTTAGTGCGTTTGCTTTTCTTTCCCTTGTTGTTGTTCTTCTGGTTGGGCATTGTACAGGATTCGGATGTCAGTGTTATTTTCGACCTCTATCAACGGCTGCTGTCAACGTCTGACATTTCTGTGGACTCCATTTCTGCAGTGGTGCTTTTTTGTTGTTGTTGTTGTTGTTGCAGTGCTTTGTCTTTGTGTTGTTGTTGTTTTTGGTGTCCTCGTGGATGACAGGCAGGGTTTGATGCAGCTATGACAGCAGCAGTTACAAAAATATAAGCTGCTATAACCTTAAAGAACGAAGGCGTGTCCGTCTCTTGTTTTGATTCCTGCTCTGCTGTTTTCTTCCACCCCTGACGTCACGGGACCCCGCCCCCCTCGTTGACCGTCAACGGTTTATGATGCATTCAGGGCCTGTGAGAAAACTCTGAATTTATAGTTTCGAAATACAATTGAATTCTTAACAACTCAAACCATTAATCGTTTTATTTTGTTTGTATACATGACAACCAGTGATAGAAGGAAGTAAATAAGGCGAGATAATCTCTTATTAACACAGTATGTCCTTCCTTTTCCTGTTTAAAGCTGCACACATCACAGTAAACATATGTTTTACTACTTAACAAGCTGTTAAACATCACAAATATATATATATTATATAAATGTGTATATATATTTAAGATAAGATAACATAAGATAAGATAATCCTTTATTAGTCCCTCAGTGGGGAAATTACAGGATTACAGCAGCATTGCTCACAAGTAATACAATGAAGATAAAAAATCAAGTAGTATAAATAAACTAAACAGTAAACAGTAATAAAAATATGACAGTAAAGAAGAATACAAAATATATACCAGTATATACAGGCGGAGTAAAAATGTAAAATGTGAGATAATACTTAAACGTATTGGATATTGCACGAAATATTGCACGGGATTGACAGTGAAGAAGAATATTAAATATACCAGTATATACAGACTGAGTAAAATGTAAGATAATACTTAAACGTATTTGATATTGCACAGGATTGCACGGATTAGATATTGCACCAGGTGAATGAATTAAAGTGTTCCGAGTGTTCATATTCATGTTCAAGTGAATTAAAGTGCTGCATTACCTACATCTACATCCTGTTGTTACCAGTCCCTAACTGGTTCTCATTACAACATTACTGCACAACCTATAACCTAAAGTACATAGATATACTATATTATATTCCTATATTGTAACTCCTGCACTATTGTATGTCTATGTTTACATCTTTGATTATCATTTACATTTGTACTTGCGTGATTTACGTTTCATACATATTGTATGAGTATTGCTGGAGGTAACCTGAGTGCTGAGAATGACTGCTTCATGCTGAAAAATGGCATTATGCAGAAATATTGCCCCTGTACGCTTTTATTACGAAACATTGTATTATTGGATGGTTAAGTACCAGTTTACTATTGTGAAGTGGAGATAATTAAAGCTGCTTTATATACACTCTTGTACGTCTTCAACAGTGCTTAATATTCTATAAAGGTCATCTCAGATATTGTATGTAAAATATGAATTAGCAACAATCACTCCAGCTGTCAGATCAATATAGTGGAGTAAAAGGTGCAACAAACCTTTAATGCAGTGGAGAACATGTGTAAGGTGGTATTACATGGAAATACTCAAGTACAAGTACCCCAAAATTGTATTTAACCACAGTACTTTTTCATCTCTTTTCCATCACTTATAACAATGCAAATGACCTACCATAATATATGAGTAAGACATTCTCACTGTACTTGAATGCAGCAGCGGACTCAGCCTTGAGACTAGAAGGTGAGAAGAAGTAACATGTATCACATAACTGTGGGGAGGCATCATCTTATTTAGCCCTTATGACAGCACATATTTCATCAGCCTGGCAGTGATCCCAAAAAACCTTGCAAGGTAACAGGAGCTTTACAGCAGAACAGTACTTAAAACATGGAGTATGTACATCAAAGTACCTGTGTAACAATCAATGGCATTTCAATTTAACCAAATGTTTGAACACCAGAGTGAATGGAAAGTATGACAAGACAAAAGAAAACAAATTTTTCTTCCTGGAGGAGATCAGAGGGGCAGACACCATTCATGAATCTTACAAGACTGATGACTGTGAAAAGGGGCAAAACAACCTCAAGAAAACACAAAAGGACGACAAAAAGGGGCAAAACAACCAGACAAAAATAACGACAAAAAGAGCTTCAAATTGACACATAATAACCACAAAGATACACAAAATGACAACAGACACCAAGCAACTAAAGAGACACAACATGACCACAAAGAGAGACTAAACTACAAAAATAGGCAAAACAGTAGTAAAGTGTGTGTCTTCCTCTTATGTAAGCTATGTGGTAAGGCGTTTGCATGTGTGCCCATATACATGAAGTGTGATTCCACAGCAGCTGAGTACTAGCAACAGTACTTTGATGACCTAAAGTACACTCCATTCATAGCAGAAGTTTTCAACCAAAAATGCACAAACAATGTAGCGTGCCCAGTGTCAGTGGCACATTAAAACAAAAACACAATGTATCAAGTTTTAGATTAAGAGTCTTCTCACAAAACACACCACAAAGCAGCTTCAAGTGTAAAGATTTTATTCCTCTGTGTTTATTCCGCAGTAACAGAAACCTTTATTCGTTCAGGAATGTGTTATTGCCGATACAAAAAGACAGTAATGACGCACGTGAACACATCATGCAGGCAGCCCACAAGTTCACAGAAATGGCTTGAGGTATTGGCCCTGCTCTGATCATAACTTTCTCCACTTGGTAAGTGTTATCTTGTGCTGCAATCTACATTTACAATCCAGAGCAAAACACACAGCAGGATAATTAAAAAATTAACAGTGATGCAAGCAGCTTGTTTCTTCCCAACTCTTGCTTTTTCTCCAATATTTCCATAACTTTTCAGACTTCTACTTCGCCTATATATCGTTATGTATTCTGATACAAATACTGATGATTACATTTTGCATTTAAGGCTATATTTCAGCTTCATTCATAATCATTTTAAGATTAACCTCATTCAGTAAACACATTTTTGATCCACCAGCGCTGTTTAGAGCACAATCTCCCATTGGGTTAAAAAAAAAGAAGAAAAAAGAGACATAATTCAAGTCAAGCTGAAACAAAACAGCAAACACCTGAGCATACAAAATGTGCTAGGTTGACACAACAGCAGTGAGCGTGAATTGGTTGTCATAAAACTTGCAGATGAGGCGTTGGTCTCACAGGGCAGAGTTGTTGTGATATAAATCTTGATATTATGCAGGTGAGCACAACCACTGCCAAGTATGAAATGTTACATTCAGGCAAAAATATTTGGAGATTGTTGGTCCTCCAGGTGATTATCTAAGACGATGGGGCAGAGCCAGGTATGCGATTGGCTGTTTCTGTGGTCTGAATGAGTGAACAGCCAATCACGTGGCTGCATAATCCTCACTGATTAACAGTGGCATGGTGAAATACAATGGTTACTTGGAAACAATTAATTTTAAAGTTAAAAAAATATATAAATGACAATTGCCAGAATTTCATTATAACGATCTGAGTTTAAAAAAATATATCTATTGGATTATTTCACAAATTCATGTTTTATAACATTTGGTCTGTGTCTATTCATATGGTATATTTATTTAAATTTGATCACTTTAGGCCTCCATACAAAGCTTGGAAAGCTTGTCGAAACAAAGCAAAGTGATCACGCCTGATCTGCAAGTATCACTTGACCTACAGTACAGAACAGAGAATGGTCAAATTAAAAAAAAAAAAAAAAAAAAAAAAAAACTAATAAAACTATAAATGCACATCTTGTGTCACAAGTAAGACACCTAATTTCAGCTACAGGACATTTATTAAACATATTTTGGTTCTCTCGAGTCGGTCCTGAGAAACATCACAAATTCATCTTTTGCATCTGGCACCAATCACCCTGTAATTATTATACACTAATAAAAATTACACAAGAAATACATTCGCCATTTGCTCATCAACTGTTTCTCTGTTTCTCACAAAAGGCAAGTTTTAGAGGTTTTTTTTAGCAGAGAAAGGTCACCTTTGACCACATGTAAAAAGATGGAATAAAAACTACTCTAGTAGATTGCATCGAGTACAAAAAGGTGGAAACGTTTTTTTCTTGAAATGCACTTGTCTTTGTAGCTTCTATGAAGGAATTGTTCGTGTATTTCCAAAAGCACTGGTCTCATAAGGTCTTTTTACAAAGTCCACAAGAGGTAGTAGAGATGGCTCATGTAAACAATAAATGTTTTGGTGACACTGTTGGTGGAAACGTACATCTCGTTGTCTTAAAGCTGACAGACATAATACACTGAACTAAATGTGAAAACACATTATATGATTTGCAGGTAATGATGTCTTAACTCCCGTTGCCACTTGAGGCTGTTAAAGGGAACAATTAAAGTGCAGCTTTAAAAAAAAAAAAAAAAAAAGTATTTGTACAAACAATATGTGAAGATCAGAGGGCTCAAATTTTAAAAAAGTGAAGAAGTCTGTCAGAGTATCTTGCTCTGTGTGTCCTCCACCCTGACACCATCAAGAGAGGCATTTGGTTGTGAAAGCCACCTTAAACTGTAAATTCTCCAAAAAATAAAATGAATGTGTTACACGGATTATTACATTCCTGATTTGTGCGTTTATAGTCTTAAAAGTGTACCAAAATCACATGTTGATAACAGCAGCGCCTGAGAAGGAGAGAAACGCGGATTTTCCTTGTCATCTGAAACCATGAATGTGGCTGTTTTTTAGTCCCCGAAAACCGAAAATATTCTCAAATTACTTTTTGTGATAGTTTGGCAAAGTAAAATCAAATGCAGACATGCCAGCTGGGTCCGTACCGTTTGATCTAATATGTTTGAATTCAAAATACTGAGCCCTGCACATGAAGCAAGATAACTGAAAACAGAAGCTCAGTGGCAAGCCGAGAGACGGCAGAAGCTCGGCATTCGAGAGGATTCGGTAAGTTGCTAGAAGACCCTCCGACACCAACTTCGGCCTCATTCCTCGAGCAGGACGATATCGACGTTATCATGGACACCCTGCAGGAGCAACTCGCCCTCGAAACTGACCACCTTTTTCCGCTTGGCTGCCCGCAGGGTGCCCACCAACGCCTCGAAGATGTTGGCACACCGGTCGTCATTGAACAAGACCCCGAACTTCACTCTGGTTTGACCATCAGCACCTGAAATGAGAGACAGACTGATAAAGTTAATTCCAAAGGGGACGGATCGTAATCTAAAAAGTAGTAACGACCTGAGCGTTCGTGTATTATTCGAGAATGTTTTCGCAGGTAAGCCGCTCAGTCACACCAGATAAATTGGACTTAAGTCACCTATTTGATTCATTAACAAGTGAAAGCAAATGCATGAAGTGTACGGCTTCTTTTTAAATTGGTTTAAGAGATTGAATAAGTGTTATTCTTGGATCTTATTTTGATTTAACGCCTAGTTTGAGGGCTTGTTCTTATTGAGATATATATATATATATATATATATATATATATATATATATATATATATATATATATATATATATATATATATATATATATATATATATATATATATATATATATATATATATATATAAATAAATAATATGCTGATTATACATTAACAAAATGTCACAAAAACTGCTGAAAATACTTGTAACAATCTCCAATAGCCCATGAGGATCTCTTCAAATGTATAGTTTTGTACGACCAACTGTCCAGAACCGAAAGACTTAATTTACAATTAAAAACAAAACAGAAAAGCAGCACATCTTGACATTTGAGATGCTGGAACCAGTTGCACGCTTAAATATTTAATCTAAAACTTAAACAACTGAGAGAACGCAGCATTAGCACCAAAAGATAGCTCATGAAAACATTATTGAAGAGTTATTTTTAGACTAAATACAACAAGTGAAGACTGAGGGCTGGTGAGCTGGTCCTCCGGTCTGTTTGTGTTTCCAGCATTAGGAGCAGTGAGCTGGAACTATTCTGATCAAACATCACATGATTGCATGTTTATGGTTCATTAGAATTCACGGCACGAACAGCTTCAAAACTGTGTTCCAAGATGAAACGCAGAATCATAGCACGGACTCACCTTTACTGCCGAGTCGCTGGATCTCCTGCACCAGCAGTTTCACTTCATGAGCGACATCCATTGTTGCTAAAAAGGGAAAACAACATCAAGAGACAAATATATCAACGCAAATTAGACTTTTTTTGCTTGAAATTAATCTGCTTATTTTTCTTAAAAGTATCAAATACTCTGTGTAGGATGAGAGCAACTCATTTTGATAAAGTGCATGATTTAAAAAAATATTTCATTGAAATTATGTTTTGCTTGGTAAGCAGAGTTTTCAACAAGAGGGAAGTTATTCCGGAAAAAAAACTAACTTTGATTTTTATTACCCCCATAGTTACATTTTATTACCCTCAAGGCAATTCCACTTTTGCCAGATTAGTGAAAGGACTTTGGAACTAAACTAATCTTCTTACAGGAACACGGTTGTTATGACCATTACAAATCAATGCAAAAGCATTTTTATTCCTCGAATATACCCAACACACGAGCACGAGCCATCCCTTTAAGTAAGCATTGAGATCAAACGGAACGAGCCTCAACATGAACAGGGCGGAAGATCATGAATGCGGAAATGGGTGGATTAGCACTCACAGCTAGCTACCACGGAGCACGAATCCTCACTGTAATTCATTCATCTGTAGTGATGTGCAGTCACTCTTAAGTGCGGGTTCATGTTCACAATTCAAACATGGCATACATAACTTCAGGCGCAATAGAAAGTATTGAAATAAGCAGCAGATACGAGCTCGCCGGTAACGTTAGCTTCTAACAAATGATCAAGTGAGGGAGCACGGAGGAGTTTCAGACAGCTAAACGGATAATACGTGGTGGCAAAACGATGCCATAAAAGTAAACAATGAACCTGTCTAATTGTTGCATTGACAATTATATGTTTACCTTTAAATTCGTCTTGAATCTAATAAGATGACGGACTGCTTTCTGATGAATCTGCTGCCGGTGGATAATGCTGCTGCGTTCAGGGTCTGCGCGGAAACTTCCACTACACTCACTCACGCTGCACAAAATCCGAGATTTATCCAGCTTCTTCTTCTTTAATTGAATGGCGGACTACAAACCAACCTTTAAGGCGCATGCCGCAACCGACTGTACCGGAGTGTGTCACTCCATGACTTTATAAATTATAATAGTAAAAAACAAAAAACAATTCTGACTTCATAAAAAAGTTCTACTCTGGATATTAAACTCGCCTAAAGCCATTTTAACCTGAACTTGTTTGTCGCCTATCTCTAACAGTCTTTTGATGCTCCACAATAAGCACATGTTCAACAGTTTCTTTACATTTACATTGAGTTCTGTATGTCTTGACCTTAATCTACAAAAAGTGACATCTTCTTTTCCACATTTACCTCTATCACTTCTCACTCTGACTGACGTCTGAATTCTGTTATAATTTCTACTCTGTGTCATTATTCCAAATTTCCTGCCAAAATGTCATTATTCTGTGCTATATTACTGATTTTGTTTCTAATAATGATAATAATGCATTTTATTTGTAACGCACTTTTCATTTAAAAAAAATCTCAGAGTGCCACAGAGCCAGTACATAGTAAAAAAACATAGTTAAAACATTCTGAGCTCCAAAAACAAATTTCTAAAATGTTAATATCATTTTTGTTTAATACGCTTTTGGCAAGTTTATCTGCAGCCTCTTTTCCCTCTATTCTCATCAAAGACCTGTATAAATACCTGCTCGCCATTCAAATCTCATTAAATTTAACACCTTTGTACAGTTGGTCTCAATGATTTTTCCATGTATATTTTTCATCAAACAATAAACCAATATATTTAAATACGCTGACGATATCCATGGGCTTACTGCGTTGTGTTATACCTTGTCCATTACCTATTTTCTTTTTGGTAATCAGCACATAGCGAGATTTTTCTACTGACATTTTTAATCCCCAATCATAAGCATCTCTCTACATTGACTATTGCTTTTTGCAAAATTTTCATCACATATGCAAAAGGGCAAAGGAGTTTCAGGCAGCTAAACTAATGTAATAAGTGGTGGTAAAACGATATCAACACAGTAAACACAAAACCAGTTTGAATGTAACATTAATATGTATTTACCTTTTACTTCGTCTTGATTCTAATAAGATGTTGGACGACTGCCACAAGCGAGGGAGTTCAGTCCAACTGGTAAGAGACCCAAGGTAGACCCAGAACCAAGAGATTATATGTCGTCTGGCCATTCGCCCCCATCAAGGGCTGGAACAAGTTGCTGGGGAGACTGACGTCTGGAATAACTTGCTGAGCCTGCTGAGCTTGTTGTCCCTGCGACCCGGCCCCCAGATGAGCGAAAGATAATGGCTGGATGGAAAAATGTTGCCTGGTCTGTTTAGTCTCGATTTCAGGGTCAGAATCCTTCTGACAAATTCTGACCCTATAGCATTGGAATGTTGCAGCAGAAATCGAGACTCATTAGACCAGGCAACGTTTTTCCAAACTTCTATTGTCAAATTTTGGAGATCTTGTGCTAATTGAAGCCTTGGTTTTCTGTTGTTGGCCTACAGGAGACTGGAGAAAAGGATGTTTGTCTCCTCATACCTTTAATAGGTGATTGCAGTGATAGCCCCTCTATGAGATGCCCTGGCAGCTTCATTAAAAATGAAGACAATTTAGGATAGCATCAAAAACATTTGCAAACGTGATTATTCTTAGACGTTAAGGAATATTTTAGACATTGGCAAGCTTGAAGAACTAGTAATGTCTTGTTGTGTGGTGCAATTGTGTAGTCATACCTTTCCACGTCTGGCTGGGGATGGTCTTCCAGCTTTATCAGTGAACAAATCATCATGGACCTGATATGAGGGAGAAAGAAATATGTGTTTTAGTGGCAACCGGAAGGAATAGGATGTACTGGGACCTTATCTAAATGGCACGATCTGAAATCGGCTGCTGTCACCCCTCTCTTCAAGGGGGGAGATATAAGACATAAACTGTTACAGACCTATTTCCATCTTGTCTTGCCTGTCCAAAGTTTTTAAGAAACTGGTCAACAAACAACTCACCCACCACCTGGAGTCCCACAGTATTCTCACCTCCATGCAGACTGGCTTTAGAGCCGGCCATGGGTGTATCTCTGCACCACTTAAAGTGTTAAATTACATCATATGTGCCATTGACAGGAAAGAACAATGTGTGGCCCTGATTGTTCTATATACATGCAGATTAATCCACTTTTTAACAGTTCATCTATAAAACTGTCATTGGTAGAACCTCCACATATCTCTGCTCTCTACTCATCACCTTCAACAGTAACCGCAATTTACGCTCTGGCAAATTCATAAACATAGTTTCAATTGACTTATCTGGTTATATAAAGGTAAAATAAATACATCTAGATTGCATTTGTGCCAGTATTCCGGGAGTGGTTTGAGCTCATTTGGCTCTGTGTTGGTGTTTGTTGACGGTGGTGGTCTGTAAGAGAATGTCAATGAAGAAGGACAAGGGATGAGTAAAAACCTATACTCATATCAATGTAACTAGATCATAAGCCCCAGAACACGAGAGATTATAGATCTCATCTGGCCCCTCGCTGGGCCCCCATCAAGGGCTGTAAAACATTGCAGAGGAGACATCAGGAATACCCTGCTGAGCCTGCTGCCCCTGCGAGCCGGCCCTGCGCCATGTCACAACACTCAAATCATCTCAAACTGTTTTCCTTAAACATGACAATGACTTCACTGTTCTCAAATTGCCTCCACAGTCACCAGAGCTCAATCCAATAGCACACCTTTGGGATGTAGTGCGTATACCTTTGCACCGCATCCCAAAGGTTGCTGGCAGGGGTTTATAAGAAGTTTAATACAAGGAGTTAATTTAGTCAATAAATGTCTACACAATATCCCACCAACACTCTTTTCCACCTCGTATTTAAAAAACTAAATAACGATTGTTTATTTCAAAGAGTTATTATTTATTTCAAAGAGTTACTAATGACACATGATTTTGATATTTTCATGTCTGGGAAATTCAGGATTAAATGGGTTAAATAAGAGCCCTTTAAAGGGCTCTGGGTTAAATACGCGTCAACCGGTGTTTTATTTTGAAAAATCCTACCGGAAGTGTTACTTTACCAGGCTTGACACTGGTGGTAGGAATGGCGGCTAAGATTACTACAGGAAGGAACCCAAAGACCATGAAACTTTACTTCTAACGGCCCCGCTGAGGAATTTGTTTCCAGCGAAACGCAGTAAAGCCGGCCCACAACGGATCAGAGGGAGAAGAAGTGCCATAACGTGAGATTAACGCAGTAGACGTCCAGGCTGAGGAAGTGGACGCACTTTGCGACTTGCTAGTTAGCTTAACGTTAGTGCCACTGACTTTGATTCAAGGTAGCCGTTAGCTCGCTGTACTGCTAGCCAGCTGTTGGCTACTTGGCTTGGCTGAGCCCAACAAGTTAACTAAGTAATTAACTGTATGAAAACATTCCTTGTTTGAATACTTGAGTGTTGATCCGCTGTCTTTATCAACAGATAGTATTTGCGGTTTTTTTTTGTACAGAGAGTAGGACCAGGCGACAACAAGTCGACACAGCGCGCTGATAACATTATTACTGCTAACCTAGCTAGTGCAGCAACGCTAGCTAAGTTGGGATCCTGAAGTCTCGCCCATTTGTTGGATCCTGCCCTAGCCATTGGCTAAGGGCTAACGAACGGCCAAGTAGTCTGGTTTTTCAGGGTCAGTTGGCACTACAATGGAAAGTCTAACGCTTACTGATGTCGAGCAGAAATATTACTCTGATTTGTTCGCGTACTGCGACACGGACAACACCAAAAAAGTGGCTTCCAATGGGAGAGTTCTTGACCTTTTCCGGGCGGCCCAGCTACCCAGCGAAGTTGTCCTGCAGGTAAGCTAGCGTTAGCCAGTGCCAGTTTTGAAAGTGTTATCCTCAAGACTGTGAGGCTGTTAATGGACATTTTTACAAACTTGCCTGGCTGTCAGAGCTGACCTGTCCTCCAGGTTAAGCTATGGCTGTGCCATGGTGGTTAGCAATGCTGCGCAGCAGAAGAGACACACCTTCTTCTGGCTAATGTTAGCCTTAGCCAAAGAGAGTGGGGCAGCCAAATCACATAATTTACTTTAGCTGAACATCTTGGTCTCAAATTGACATCTTATTCATATACCAGACACTCGTATGTCTGCTCTCCATGCATCTCTTCATGGGCACGTGTTGAACAGCGTCCAATGTACATAACGGTGTAGTAAATTATCTCCTCCATCAGCCCTTTGCTTCAGATTACTGCCCACTCTTTCCTGTCTTCTCACTCCATTAAACTGTTATTTTTGTTCGCCACTGACTTGAGCTGACCTGATGGAAAAGCAGACTCAATGTCAGTGTCTACATGTCAATGTGATTTATAATAGCTGTTGCCTAACATACCACCAGCTGATCAAAAATACCTGATTTAGGAATGGTGTTTTCATTCAACCTGCCTATACACGGATCTTAACACACTGATACTCAAAATTCATGTTACGTTCACATCAACCTTGATGCCATCCGCATGGCCACTGCTCTGTCTGTTAACTAAGAGTTATGAGCAGCCATCTCAAATGCAGCAGCTCCATTTTTTTTCTTCTTCTTGTGTGTGTTGTGACTCCAGGTTTTCGCAGCAGGCCGGTATTTGCAGTTTGTGAGTCAGAACCCTGTTTCAAGGTTAACAAGGGGGAGCTGTGTGGTGGAAGAATCGGGCAGTGTTGTAATCATCTACTTTCAAAATGTACACTGTGGTGGCCAATCGGACACGTACAGCTACAGTGTCGCGTTGTAACAGGCGGAGAAAAGTGACTGGTGCTTTGTATCCGGACGTACTCCAGAATAAATCCTTTGTCAGCAAGAACGGGATCAGCCAGCTGTGCAGTAGTCGATGTTGTGCCTCTCAGCACTGAAGGACTCATCTTAATGTGATGAGTTTTTGACTCCCTGGTAGTCAATCGTCCACAGGTTCCTGGTGCCCACGTATTTATCATGTGACCCGCCCCACCCAAATTACATTATCTCCTATGTGTTTCTTTCTGTGCACATTTTACACACTTTGTAGTCTCTGTCTGAATGGTCAGTCTACCATTCTGGATAAAAAAAAAAGCCTGCTCAGCATGACGTCAAGTACAGCCAAATATGTGATAATAAGGCTTATTATCCCGCTGATCAGCTGCCAATAAGCTGAGTAAATGAGCCTGTTGCTTGTGTCATTTCTTTGTGACTTGAAGCAGGTAAACCACATCACATTAACTAAGTAAGTCTTTCAAAACAATCAGCATCTTGTTAAAGCAAACTCTGAATGATGGTTATATATTGTTTATTTTCTTGTTTAACTCTTCCATGTAAAATTCTGTAGGTTATGAATAGTCTGTGTCTGCTCTTGTCTCAATGGTTATTGTCAGAGTTTCATATGAATACAGTGTTGTTAACTGTTCCTCCTTGTTCCTTTGCGTGTGTGGGTTTAGATCACAGAGCTCTGTGGAGCCACTCGGCTGGGTCACTTCGGGCGGAGCCAGTTCTACATCGCTCTGAAGCTTATTGCCATCGCCCAGTCCGGTCTGCCCCTGAGGGTGGAAAGCCTCAACTCGGGTGAGTCCAGCGATGAATTGAACCATTTATCTTTACTTCAGAACCTGCCGGGGCAGATTCCCACTAAAAGCACCATCATATAAAACATACCAGTGACTCTGGACTCAAAAGGGTTTTGTGTGTCTACTCTAGGGCAGTCAAAATCCTGTTTCAGAAATGCTAGCTTAATGAATTTGAGGAGGTCATGGGACAGGGAGCAGGGGGAGGGATAGCAATCTTCAAATTAAGTCTTAAAGAATGCAGCCTGTGTTAACTAACTGTAAATGATATGCTTAATATCAGTAACATGTAAAAAACAATTGCACAAAAGCTTGTGTGTGTATATGGGGTAAAATATTGTTTACTTTGGACAAAAATGTAATCAGAAATGATTTGAGCCATTTAGCCAGTCTGCACAGGAGTTGGTAGTAGCCCAATATTTGTGTTATCAGCTGCTTGAGAATAAGAGCTTTCTATTTATCTTTGTACTAAACGGTCTGTAGTCAAAGCCCTCCAGGGTCTAACTGCAAAATTGCATTTTTCTGTTTGTCTTTGGCGTGACCGCTCTCAAAAACTACACAAGGGAAGATGTCACAGTCGCCCTCTGAGTTACTCGTCTTGACCTGAAATATTGCAACATGGAGTTTCTGAAATGATTTCATAATTTGAATAAATATAAGGAAACACTGGGGTGGCCACTTCCTCAAACCAAAAATGGTCGTGATGTACAATGTGATGCATATTGGATTTGGGGATGTTTTTTGGACTTAAGAAACCTTTCGCTCTTAAACATGGGGCTGTCTCAGAAGTAGTTACAGGGAATTCAATGGTTTAAAATGTTCACTTGCTTTGTGCTATCAGCAAGCCTAAAGTCACCCTGGTCATGCTGACATATTGAATAGAAAGTTATTCTATATCATCAGTATATAGTTTGTTTATCAAGTTATTTTTCAATGGTTGCAAATATCTAGTTTTGTCGTCATTCGTGTGGCGAACCAATAGCGAGGACTTTTTCCCACAATGTCACTATTTTGGTCTGACATTTAAATGTCATGCAAATCCACTGAAGAGGAGACAAACGCACCGTTTACTGCAGCGGCAGTAGCATCAATAGACCAGCACTGAGTCCACGCTTTATTATGAGGAAGCCGTCGGACCTGTTTACGTCTGTTTTCAAGCTGTCGTTTTCATTACTATACTAACACATATAAACCACAGCCGATTGCAAAAAGGTCATGCTCCTTCTTTAGGCATTCTGGGTAATCTCTGGAGTCAATAACTGAAGTAGAAGCACACGAGGCAGGATGAAGGAAAGCGGCTTCACCAAAACAAGTAAACTCATCAGCGAGGAGTAACAGGCTGATGACACCTGACAAATTTAGTCCCGTGCAGAGAGGTTTCAGTCCTCCTGTTTAGTGCATCAGAGCACCTAAAAAAAACAACTAATCAATCTGAATGTTTCCTCTAATCTTGTGCATGGATTCCTGTCCCACCAGTCAAAGACCTGCCACTGCCCAGGTTCGTGGTGGGGAAGAATGAGGCGGAGGCGAGGCACGCGGCTCTGTACCAGGACTCCGACAGTCAGGGGTTGTACCCGGCCTCCGCCGCTGCAGTGATGCCCAGACCGCCAGGCAGGGGGTTCCAGAGCAAGAAAGGACCCCCGTCGTCCACTTCACTTCCTGCCCACGAGGTCATCCAGCCCCTGGCACCCAGCACAGAACCACAGGTTAGTCATTGTACTCCTATCGTGTACATGGAACACTTAAATACTGTCATTTTGTACTTTTTAATGTTTTATATCACCATGTGCATTCGCCCGTTTCCTTATAATTACCGGTACCTATCGTTTGCTTATAGAAATATACTCTTGTGCACACACGACAAATGACGGTATTGGGTCATGCTAAGAGACACGCATACTTTGTGTCCCTACAAGTAGTCCTGCAATGGCTGCATTAGAAAATGGACTTTTACTTTTATCTATATTCGGGGGAACACATTTTCTTTCCTCCTACGGAAGAACCCAGCAGTTACTACAGATACGCCACTATCTATACTGGACTACTGTTTCCTGTGCATGTTTTAAGTCTTTGTAGTTCAAATTACGCTCTGAAGTTTTTTCCGCTGCTGACATTTTCTTTGCTGAAACCCACAGTGTGTTGCGTGTCGGTTACACAGACCTCATATCGATATACATCTGTTTCGCTGGCTGGCTGCTTGAACATCCATATCTGTGATGAGCAGAGAGAAAGCCTTGAAGCAGCATTTATTTGCGCGGATGTGGCATGGTCCGGATGGAAATCTTGTATTATAACGAGATAGGATCTGAAAGTTAATACTCATAACACATGCAACCACGATAAGACAGTTGTGGCTGCACGTCTGCACTTCTAATTAAGATTTTAAGACGATGTTTAATGTTTATTCTCATTTAATCTGCAGTTGTTCAGGTGTTTACTGAATGCCGTCTTCATCTGTTTACATATTTCACAAGATTGATCGTATTTTTACGTGCGTTACCAGCCCGAACCGACGTCCCCCGTGGTCTCCCCTCACCAGTCTCCCCCCACCTCCCCTCACTCGTGGAGGAAACACAAGCGGCAGCCCAGCGGAGGAAACGCAGACAGACAGACGGCGGTGGCTCCAGCTGGAGCTGTGTGGACGCATTTCAGAGAACCGCAAGCAGGTAACGTCCACCGACCCACTGCTGCTCAAGAGAAGGTGGTGATGAAGAATTAGAAAGTGAATTGATTAAGAAATACCTCGAGTGTTTCCTGCTTTTATTCGATATTCGTTTATGTCATGTTAAACTAAATATCTTTGGGTTTTCTCTATTTTAACTAATACTGAAAATAATCGTTAGTCGCAGCACTAAATTACACGCCACAAGGTAAATGCTACTATATATTTTTTTTTTGGAGAGTACCGGTAGTGTGTTTTCTGAAGTGTTGATGACAATGAAAGTACGACAGATTTGGCAGAAAAAGCGATGCCAGCTGTGGCGCAGAGCACATACTGGTTGTGTTTGTGTTACTTCCTGGTGTTTGCAGAGAGTGGCAGTTAGTCATTAGAGGAACAAAGGAGACATCACATGCCCCGTGCCATGCTTTCATCAGCACAAAGTGTGATTGAGATATTACAAAGAACATGAATATAATCCTCTCAGGAGCTGAAGAGTCGATAGTTGCAGCCCTTCTCTTTTCCTAATGACTCTTGCAGTGTATTTATTTGAGTATCGTGGGATGTAAATGTGTGCTTTCCTCTCTCCCCCCCGCTCCAGGTCCAGTACCCGTTGATGGAATGTGGCCGTCCCACTCGCCCCCGCCTCCAGGTCAGGAAAGTTGGGTCAGTTTCACAGCAGACACCCCGCCATCCATCCCAGGAATGCATCCCTCGTCAGCCCAGGTAGGGCAGTGTCACGTGTCTGTCCCTCAGTACTAGCGCTGGTCAGACATACTTGTTGCTGAAGCAATTCAGTTTTAAATTCTTCAGCTGACAAGCAAACCCCTACCCTTTCATTCTGGCCCTGATGCTAAAAAAACAGTTTGGGAATAACTTGAACTACAGACTGCTGGTCATGCAACACCATCAGCTAATCCCACAGTGGAAATGGGGTTTGTGGTGACAAAATAGAACCATAAAAATAAGCGTACATATAGTCAAGGCAGAGGCTAATACAATAAGACATCAGTATATATTATGAATGACTTCATCAGGAGGGCAAACGCCATCGACCTCTTTCATCAGATGGAAAATATCCGTCAGACATTGCAAACATAGAACGTAATCTCACTAACCACAGTGGTGCCTCGAACATGAGCCAACATCTTCATATCAGTGCTTTATCTGCTGAGCTAGTCGCCTAAAACTCAGCAAGCAACTTGTGTGACATTGCTCAGGCAAAGTGAAAAGCTGTAGAAGCCTCTGCTCAGTGCCTGACTTCAGACGGGCGACATGCTGATTTTTAGCATCTGAGATGATGGAATTAAAATTGTCATTGATATGATCTGATAGTTGGTCTCTTGTCTGTCCACATCCCCTTTGCTGTGCCACATTCAGACTACATTTATCAGACTTTTTAACAGTTTGTACAGTCAAAAACTGTGGTCAGAAAGTCGACTACAGTACATGCAGCCGCTGAAGAAACTGCAGTTGAATACATAACACGCGTTACTTAATTATGTGGTTAATCGCAATCTAAATTAGACAAATGTTTATTGCCAGTGAGGTTTTCACTTCACTACAGTAAACAAACGCAGAAAGAAAACAATATTTTTACATTATTACTATTATACATTCCTGTAAACCAGTGTTACTCTCTTAAATGTTTGTGGAAATGTCCCATGTGCTTCATGCAGGACAGCACAACGATACGAACGGTGGCCTCGGCAGCAACGACCAATGAGATCCAGCGACAGTCCAGCGGCTACGACGACCCGTGGAAGATCACAGACGAGCAAAGACAGTATTATATCAACCAGTTCAAAACCATTCAGCCAGACCTCACCGGCTTCATACCTGGTAGGAGAATGCAGGAACACACACACACACACACACACACATACACACACACCAAGAGGATTGTTTTAACCATCTGTTCTGGTGTGTTTCAGGTTCAGCCGCAAAAGAATTCTTCACCAAATCAAAACTACCGATTTTAGAGTTGTCACATATTTGGTGAGTCTTCACTCTCTGATCTCTGCTGTGTTTGTTTATTTCAATTCTGTAGTGTGTAATGTAGTCTGTTCAATATCTGAAAGGAAAATTAGCATTTTCTGATAAATGAGAATCTGTAGAAATCTAAATTCTTCATTTTTTATACTTAATAAATTACTTAAATGATTAATTGAACAGATCCAGTTAGAGAAAAACTCTCTTCTGCAGCTATTGCGATGCGTTTAGTGAGGCTGGCAGACTCACTAATGTCTAGCGTGTGTTTTGAAGGGAGCTGTCAGACTTTGATAAAGACGGAGCTCTGACACTGGACGAGTTCTGCGCTGCCTTCCACCTGGTTGTGGCCAGAAAGAATGGCTACGACCTCCCCGAGAAGCTGCCTGAGAGCCTGATGCCAAAGCTGATTGACCTGGATGACTCAGCAGGTACACCATCTCGCTCTCTCTCTGTGGCGCTCTGTCTCCTTCTCTGTTTTGCTGCCTCCCCTAATTTCCCAAGCTCAGGCCTCATAAAACCTGAGAGGTGACAGCTCTGCAGTGTGCTCCACCTGAATCGCGGTATCTCATCTATAGATTCACTTTCTATGATGGAGCTACTGTACGTTTCTGCTGCCCTCTTAACGTCACGTCCTCTCATTAGCTTGCCAGAACAATTTACCATGCAAAGAAAAACTGACACTTTTTTTGCAATGCAGATCATTGTTTTCTGTATTTGAAGAGAATAGCAACACATTAGACGGTTATGTATCTCTTTTGCGTGTCACGTTCCATGTAAATCTTTTTAGCCATGGATTGCTAGTAAATTTAGTTGAACAAGGGTGTGTTTTTATTTATTATTGATTCAAATTCAGATTTTTAAAAGGGGAAAACTGTGTTGTGTCGTTGGTTGTGTGGTGGGAACCCTGGATAACCTGTGTGTTTTTTTGGGGATTCAGAGGGCTCGGAGCAGACTGCTGACGTCGGATACTCAGGCTCCCCGGGCTCCCCGGTGGAAGTCACCCCCAGCAAGTCCCCCTCCATGCCTTCACTCAACCAGGCCTGGCCAGAGATGAACCAGAGCAACGAGGTGCACACACACACACACACACACACACACACACACACACACGATTACCTATTGTATCTTCACACATACTGTGAGCTCCATGTTTGTTTGCTTTTGCTGTGTTTGCATTTGATTCATCATAATTAACTGCGCAGGGTTAAATTAGGTGCTTTTTCTTTCATCCATCGATCATGATTTGACTGCCTCTTCATCCTCTTCATCATCAAACATAATTACTGATAATTCAGCACCTCTTCTCTCACCTCCTGGACTGTGGCGTTCAGCCTGCTGTTCTGTATGAAAGTCTGTTTCCTTTCCACGCCCACCGACGATGTCTCATCGCCACGTCGTCCGGGCGGCGGCCGATGATGTCACACGACGGTAGCGGCTCCGGCTGATGATGTAAATGTGTGATGTCACTGCACTGGCTGACTGACGTGTTTTTTCTCACTGTCTGTCTGTCTCCTGCAGCAGTGGGAGACGTTTAGCGAGCGCTCCTCCAGCTCACAAACTCTGACCCAATTTGACTCTAACATTGCACCAGCTGACCCTGTAAGTCAATCACTTAGTATGCATGGTTTCACCATTAATGCACAGACATTAACCCTCTCTGGATCTCCCTGAGCTCTCTCTCTCTCTGTCTCTCTCTCTCTGTCTCTCTCTCTGTGCATGATGTTCTTTCAAAGTGCAGTCTGCAGCCAGTGTGTGTTGTGATTTGGCTGGCTTAGCCTCTACTGGACATCACCTTTTTTTTCCTACAGTGACATCCACCAATCACTTGTGCATTTGCTGATTGTGCCAGATACACTTTCCATTTGTTGTCAAATGTTGTAAGTACTTAAAATGTTGCGGTGCTTTGTCTTTTACCTTTGCAGTATCCAAGTCCTTTTTTTTTTTTTTTTTGCTCCTGAGGTGGAATTTATTTTTCTAACAGCATTAATATGCTCACGAATAGCTCTGCACTATAAATCTGGTGGAAAGTACAGTATTGATGACAACAATTTGCCTTATTGCAAGAGAGTGCATCTTTCTTTAAATTGCTTTTCGGGTACTCTGAAGTCCAACCGAAAAAAAATCACTGAGCAGAACCTGAACATTGCTGTAACCCCCCCCAGAATTGTACTACAGTACTTGTAGAGAGTAAAGCTACTTAGTTAGTGAGTTGAAAGACAGTAACTTAAACCTCAATGGTATTTGGAAAAGGGTAAATGTCATTACTTGAAAAATTATGAAAATGGGTCAACACCAATCCCAAAACTCTCAACACATCATGTGATTGAAGCAGTTATGAAGTTGAGTCTTTACTGTGTCATTTGATAGGCTGCTGTGTATCAAACCAAGTGGATTGATAGATGGAGGCAAAGCCTGACAAAGTAAACCGATTATACAGTGATGTGGACTACAAACGTATCTCCAGTGAAACGTCATAAATCTGTCTTTCTCACCTCCTGTCCCGACATATCCGTCCCTCAGGACACGGCCATCGTCCACCCAGTCCCCATCCGGATGACCCCCAGCAAGATCCACATGCAGGAGATGGAGCTGAAGAGGACCGGCAGTGGTGAGACAACATCTGGCCTCAAGGCTGACTCTCCACAGCAGAGATTACAACTTCATAAATCAGTGTTGTATACTAACGTCATTAAACATCTGTTTTAGTTTACTTTCTGAAGCTGCTACTGACTGTGACTCTGTGAACTGTTTGAAGTTATTCTCTTAAGAGTTGTGGCCTCCCTGTTATTGCTCAATCCTTCAGACCACAACCACCCGACCAGTCCGCTGCTGGCTAAACCTCCGGAACTGTCCGAAGAAGCCAATTTACCTGCCTCCATGTTCGTAGCTGCCAACACTGTAGGTGAGTAAAGGATGGGCTGCCGTGCCAGAGAAACATGGCATAAAATCTCTTTTGTATCTCTTGTAAATGCATGATAATCAGTCGGTTGGTCAGATGTTTATGGGATGTTTTTTTTCTGTGTTTCTGCGCTGAAGGTGATGGTTACAGCAGTTCAGACTCCTTCACCTCAGACCAGGAGCCAACCACAAGACAAAGGTCAGCGGCTATCACGTGATTTGAGTTTGCTTATGTTCTTTATTGTTGAGGTTTATGTTTTCTTACTTTTGTTGGACAATCACTGTCATGTCTTTGAGTTTTGTATCTGTTTCTCTGTTTTTTTGACCATCTTTCCACCGCTTTGGAAATAGATAAAGTAAAAATGTATATCCTCTCCATAACTCCAGTGTTGGGGGGGGGGGGGGGGAAATCTAAATGACTAATTATTATGAATTTAATAATTAGTGAATGTTATACATTTACCATAAGCTCATGTCCTCTGTTAGTGTTTAATTCTGTCCTCAAATGGTTTTGTGTGAACTTTCACCGACACTAAGCGTCACAGCTGTTTAGTCTATTACGAAGCGGTTGACGGCCGAAAGAACACTTCAGCTGTTTGTCCGAAATAAGAATGATAATAAATTTGTAGAAGACGTCAATACTTACGCAGAGCTGATTTGCAACCATGACTTCCTGATTACGATAAAGTGACCTTTGTACGAGAACGAATTGTAAAAGTGATGTTCCAGATACTCTACGTAGACGCCCGTGTGAAACGCGATTCGTGTGTTATCCTTTGTGACGTAAACGACCCTGTGCCAGCCCACTGCGTGTTGTTTACTCCGTATAAATATCAGAGACTCGGAGACAGATCTCCGAGCAGCCTTGATGTACATTCTGTCTGTGAATCAACTCTGTTCCTTCTTGCAGGAATAAATGCCCCGTGGTAATGATTTTTACTACGGCTCGAGTGCATTTTTCTAACCTCCAGAAACATAACCGTTTGCCTTCAGGTCTCAGTCGGGAGCGTCTCCAGAGGCTCTGAAGGTGGTGGCCCCGCCTCCGCCTCCACCCCGCCCCCACCCGTCTCACTCCCGTTCCTCGTCTCTCGACATGAACCGCACCTTCGCTGCCGCGGTTGTTGCAGGACAGCCGCAATCCTCCACGATAGCTTACCCGCCCGCCGTGCCTCCTCGACCGCTACCCACACAGGTAAGACGGACATCTCCTCGCCATGAATCCTGCATCAAGGGTTATCTCGACAATATGAAGGCCTTCACCCTACTCCCGTCTCTCTAGACGTCAGCACCACACACCGGGCATCGTGCGGAGGCTGAAGGTGCACCAGGAGGCGGTGCGGCGCTTACCACCACCTCCCCTCATCAGATTCCCCACCAGCCCAATTTCGCTGACTTCAGTCAGTTTAAGGCCTTCGCTGCATCTGAGCAGCCTTCCAGCCTGCCGGAGGTCGATGTACACAGTGAGCCGGGACAGGTATGTCGCTACCTGCAGTTTGTGTGTCTCTATCACGAGGTAGCCGTTCATTTTAAACACTTCACAGTTAACTCTTGTTACCTGACCACGCTGTGAGGAACACCGTTCCTCTCTGAAGGCGTCTGCCATCCTTTTTTATTGACGATGCCATTCAGTGTTCAAAGCTTTCACAGCAATGAGTCGCGATGCAAACAATCAGCTGTTAACTGAAATAACTTAATTTGAACTTTATATTTACCAAAACAATATCGTCTAGTACATTTTTGTATTCAGATAAAATTGCGAGGGCTCTGCCATTTATGGTTGAGCAACATCCACGCATGATGAATATTTCTTATTTCCAATAAGAATAATGGCCATGAGAGTCAGCGCTTTCCCATTCTAATAAGAAAATTAAACTTCTGATCATAATACAGTAAATTTGATGGATGTATGTGAGAAATGCACAATCTGTTGTGCATGGTAAAAATAAAATTTGCCCCATAATTTTACAGATGAGCTGTCATGTTTTTTTTGTGTCGACAGGTGGAGAAGTCCTCGGAGGGAGCCGGCCCTTTAAGAGCAGTCAAGAGTGACGGGCAAGCAGACGAGAGAGCCTCAGCTACTGTCAACTCTGTGAGTCAACATGAACATAAATACACCGACTAGACGATCTGATACTTCAAACAGTATCTAAGAAATTTCTCCTTTTGAGACTAATCGATTAATCAATTTATCGTTTTATTTGCAAATACATGAATTACTTAACAGTGAAAAGCTCCCTCCTTGCAAACAGCAGAACTACACAAAGATAGAACTTTTTTTTTTTCTCATGCCCCTCCCATCAGGCCAAAGGTTCTGGATCTGGTTCTGGTTCTGGGTCTGGGTCTGGTCCGCTAGCGCCTCCTCCAAAGCCTGTGCGGCGAAGGTTGAAATCTGAAGACGAGCTTCGACCGGAGGACGAGCAACATGGTCCGCAGAAATCAAACGTCATAGCTGCCGTCCTGGCCACTCAGCCTTCCATCCCCAGGTAAAAAGAGTTTGGCAGTTATTGTTTGTTTTAGTTTTTGTATGTATTTTAATAAATAACAAACGTGTGTGTGTGTGTGTGTGTGTGTGTGTGTGTGTGTGTGTTTTTTCAGGTCAGTAGGAAAAGACAAAAAGGCCATTCAAGCTTCAATCAGAAGAAACAAGGAGACAAACACAGTGTTGGCGCGACTTAACAGTGAACTGCAGCAACAGCTGAAGGTACGTAGGATTAAGAAGTTTCCTTTCTGACTCTTTTTTTCCCCTCTGGTGAAAAAAAAAGATCACTGATAACTTGTCATTTTCCAGGACCTGCTTGAGGAGAGGATATCTCTGGAAGTCCAGCTGGAGCAGCTCAGACCTTTCTCTCATCTTTAACCAACGTGGAGGAGTAAAACTCTGCTGTAGTGAAGCAAGGCCGTCCGCCCTCGGTGTGACTTCCCCCCCCCCACCCCCCCCCCCCCCCCTCTCTGTCCCTCCCTCCTCCTCCCACCATCACGCTGCAGGGTGCTCCGTTAAAACTCTTAGGCTCAATCACACCCTTAATTAATCAAAAAAAACGTAAGGACCCGAGAGCACAGTCGCACCACGAGGAGGAGGGGACGGGAGAGCGGGGGGGAGGAGACTATACAAACTGGCACTTTTTTAATTTCCTCTAAAGAGAGGTGAACGTGGGGACGACATCGGACTGATGAACGGTCAGGAGCAGCGGACAAGATGCTCGAATTGCTGGTGTCTGATTACTGTACTCTCTGAATGACTGAAGAAGAAAGTCTGAGAGTGTTTATCGTGTGTGTGTGTATTCGTGTTCCTGTTTATTGACTTGCTTGAATGTAGCACCACTGTGTTTATTCTCTCTCGGGGTGAAGACTCTGCAGCACCAAACTCCTGTTACAATCAGGCCGATTTAAAGAAGCAGTTTAGTACTTTTTGTGAAATACACTTTTTTTCAGAGTTCGATGGGAAGATCCATATCAATCATGTTTGTTACGTATGTGATTAGCTTAGCATAAAGACTGGAAGCAGGGGGAAACGGCTAGCCTGGCTCCATCCAGAGTTCAAACCTCCAGCACCTCTAAAATTCACTCAACATGTTTGTTTTTGCGTCATCGACTAACTCTAGAGAGGAAACTTTATTTGTGTTTCTCAAAAAAGTAGAACTAATCCTTTAAATGTCTTCTCATTTATTCTACTTCCTTCAAAGTAGTTCCTTGTGATTTAAATATCCTCAAAGATGGTCTATCTTCTGAACATTTGCCTCCCGAACGTCACCATCGTCAAATAATCTAACGAATAGATCACAGAGACACTTTAGAGGCTTTGAAAACTGTAAGCAAGGAACCTAAAATGTACCTGTTTGTTTTTGACTGGGGTTTGGTGTGGCCGGTCTCTCCACTAAACATGACGGGCTACTTCTGGACAGGATTTTATGCGTGTGTTTTTGTGAGGCCTTTAAATGGCTAAATCATCATGGTGAAGGCTTTTTTTTTTTTTTCTTTCTTATCCTGTGATGAATGCAGCCCACCTCTCACTTGTTACTGGCCCTTGAAGTCCACATGTGTGTGTGTGTGTGTGGGGGGGGGTTGATGGCATGATGTGGTGAAAGAATGTATTTTTCTGTATGTTAAACTGTGTCTGGTGTTGTGACTGAATGGTTTAACTTTATGCCAAATGACTGAACTATCTGCTCTCTCACCTCTATGTTGGCTCTGTTTAAACCTCTTTTCCCTTCCTCCAGGTTTCACTTGATTTATTTTTCAAACATAACGGTGCATCAACGTCCCGGCTTTCTGTTAAACGTCTTATACGTGGTTGCTGCGGTCAGTTCCTGTCCGTCACCTGGCTGGGAAGGTAAAGGTGTTTTAGTTAAACAGACATTCACTTGAAGGGTTTCGAAGATATTCCAGCTGCTCGACTGCAGGAGGCGGCATTTATGAAGAATTGTGTTGCTGATCGGGGAGAAGTCTTTTTTTGTTTTTTTTTTCCTGTGATTTTCCGATCAGCAAACACACGTGCACAGATCCAAAACTGAAGGGGCAGATAAGAGTTAATATTGGTTTAACGGTTCATCTGTTTTCCCAAATCTGGCAGTCGGCACTATGCAAGCACGGGCGATGCGTCCTCACACACCAACTATACTTACGTTTGTACTCTGATAGTAGCAACTGTGTGAACAGTGTAGTCTGTATCTCAGATCTTCCAGAACACCATCTACTGTATGTTTGGGATTCATTTTGCCCTTTTCTAATTCTGGAGTCCCCCCTCTCTCTCCCCCCTCCCCGGCCCAAGAGGGAAATCCAGATCAGTGTCTTATCAGGACGAGTCTGCAGGATGTGACTCTTGCTGGTTGTAGATGAAGCTTAACAGGTTTACAGTCGGAGACCAGTCAGCAGAATGGGGAGACCTGAATGACCCAACTGCACTTTGAACCCCCCCCCCCCCCTGTTTGCATGTTGGTCTTGTCTTTCACATGTTTTTTTAAAAAAGCTTTAAGAAGAAAAAGATAATAATTAACCACTCAAGTTTGGTTTTCTTCAGTACATCCTTAGAAACGTTGAGGTTTTTGTGCCAGTAAAAGATCCGGTCTTGTTTGGTTAGTTATTATTTGAACTGCTTTGTCCCCGGAGCTTCCTGTGTGTTCGTGAAGGATCTGTCTCCTACTAAAGCCTTACTTCCCCACTGGTGTTCAGGTGTCCACGGTGGCTGACTGACCTCGCTTCCTTGTTGTATCAAGGGTCGCCTTCTTTTTTTTTTTTTCTGCTGTTGAGGATGATGATTTACTTGGTGTGTGTGTGTGTGTTCTGTTGTTTCCAGACCTGGAACTTAATACCATTTAAAACCCTCTTATGTTTGCTAGCACAATAGCTCCACATTCACCCAAACGGTAATCCAGGCAGGCAGGAGCAATCACAAAGTCTTTGATGGGATTTTGAATGCTATATGCTCCCAGATCTGTGTTGTATATTGTATATGATACACACTTTTGGACTCGTATGTAAATTTGCATTAATTGCTGACTAACAGCGAAAGAATATTCTATTTAATTTCTTCTCTCTTGGCTGTGGGATCCTAGATGTTTAACTGCATGGATGTACTGTATCTCTGCAGAGTCAACTAGCAGCTGTGTGATTTTTACACAAAAATAAAAAACGGCACAATTTTAAACGCTGCTCTCTTTGCCGTCTTTTTTTAAACTGTTTGTTAAAAAGCCCCCTTTTTTCACTCTGCTTCTTTTATGAGCAGTAAGGGACCACGTGACAACACAACGTTCTGCCAAGGTTAGAGCACTTTGGGATATTTTACATGAGTTTTATTCTTGTGCTGTTTGCTTTTTTTTTTTTTTTTAAAGTGGACCAGGCTAAGTAAAAAAACATTTTAATCAACGGTTGGTTATTTTCTCACAGCTGCACAGTCCTGATGAAGCAGAGCTGAGTTTATCACTAAACGTTTTTTTTTTTTTTTTTTTTTTTACTGACTTGGATCATGGATCAATTGTTCCCTCTTCCAAAAAAAAAACCCAAACAAATTGTTTTTCTAAGCAATATATTATTTTACAGCAACATTTTTATTTTGCAGGCCTGTGATTTACATATTTTTTTGTTCAGTTTATGTGAAATCTTTTATAGCTCCAGTAGCAATTAATGGGACAAAAAAATTCTTAATTACAGAAGAATTAATCGTGAAATAGCTCAAATTTAAAGAAACTCACCATATAAGAGAATAATTTAGTACTGGAAGGATTGAGCAGACAATGAAGACGCAAGGAAAGTGAAAACACAGCAGCAGCACCTGCAAATCATTATCTAATTAATCTTCATCAAGAGAAATCTCAAGGACAATCAAACCAAACAGGAAGCAGCTGAGCTGAGAGGTGAGAGTGCAGTTTTATGAGTTTTTGCCATCTTTGCAAACAGAATATGTTTTGCTATGAAGTGGAGTAATGTCTACCTGAGCAGAGAATGAAGGCTAATGTTCCCTAATGTTCTCCCTCTGTGTTCTAATAGAGCTTCTCTCTGCTTTGTTTACCGTGCCCAGTGCATGTTAGTGCATGTGAACGTGCCCCACTGGCTCATAGGTGCTGCATCGTGGATATTTAAAATGATCTCTGCACTGCTCTCAGGTGGTTCGTTATAGCTAATGGCGTAGCTAGCGTAGTGCCCACCGTCCACCTCAGGTTAACAGGTTAGCACTGTTAGCTCTGTCAGCACTGTTTGCTATGAGAGCCCTGAGGCAATAGACATGCTCTTATTTTTGCATTTAGCATCTTAAGAGACCTCCTGGGCTCCCTTAATCTTGACAGTTTTTCTAAGTCATAAGAACTTTGAAGTCCCTGGCCACCATGCACTCTCTGTATTAACATATTTTGATTCCTAAATGCATAAATCAACATTGTGAAAAAACAACTTCAAATAGAAACACAAAGAAGTTGAGCAGGTTTTATTAGATCTCCATTATAGACTGTTGTACAGAGGGGCTCAAAGCAATCCTAAACATAATCAACTCCTGTTCCCCAACTTAAATCTCTCCAATCAATGAATTTAACTCCCAGGAAACCAAGCACTTCCACCAACTCAGATAAGAGCTATAGAAGTGTAGATCAGGTCTTTATAGTCACGGAAACAGATTCAATTCTCTTGCTCTAAACTTTAGTTTTCTACAAATCTTTGCAACAAACCAAACATTAGGTTTTTTTTAACTGTGGCGAAGGAAATCTCAGTTTAATCTTTATTGCTTTAGAAAGGCTGAATGCAGAGAAAAACAACCTTCCAGACTCAATTACATACGTTTTGAGTTTATACAGAAACACAAGCAGAAATCATTGAAGTTCTATGGCCCCTTGCAAAGGCCAGCTCACATATGTTTTAAGGCCTTCATGTTGAAGGTACTATAGACATGAGTAGGCCTGCTATCTACATCTACTGGATATCTTCTCTTACAGCAGAGCTCTAATGTAACAACACACATCTTTGAGGTTAAACTGAGTTGTTTGCAAAAGCGGGACTTGAAGAGGATTTAAAACAGATCCAGTGGGTTGTCTTCAGGTTTTATGTCTTCTCGGGTGTGTTTATCGTCGTGGCCTCCAGTGTGTTTTGATGAGTCCAGAACATTCACTTGTCAGCAGACAGCACAGGTTGGGACTTTATTTGACCACACTGGAAAAAGAGAGAAAGAGATCGTCGGTGATTACTTTATATCCTATCGCCTTTAGAAAGTTGATTTTCAGACAAACTGAAGTCACTTCGAGTAGGATTTGTAGCTTGCGTTACTAAATAACCACATGACAGCAGCTCTACTCTGTTACTTTGGTCCACTGCCGTTACTGTTCTCTAGAAAATGAGAAATTCTAGCAGCTCTGAAGCTCAATCGTAGGTGAACTTGAGCACATGTGGCAGTTCAATACGGAGAAACATAATCAAGTAACAAGAAAACATACCAATGCTTTGAGAAATAGTTTGAGCTTTTTGGAAAATAAACACAGGTCAGCTGTTCCTCGACACTCACACGCTGGCTTCCTTGTAGCGGTCCAGAGCCTCCTGGGCCACCACCTCAGAGAACTTGGGGTCGGTCCAGGGGATGTCTCTCGGCACGCTGAACTTCACGGGTGGAGAGTCGAAGAGCTGCACAGACACATCTGTTTCTCCGGGCTGATTTTTCTCATCAGTGTCTGTGCTGTTAACCTGCAGTACAGGGACGGTTTCACTTCATTAACAGCCTCAGCAGACGTGCATTTCCAATACTGATGTACTGCAAACTGTTTGTATGCTGATATAGTGGCTTTTACTGCTGCAACTTTGTTCATTTGGTACTATTTAAAGTTGCATTATTGTTGTAACGCCGACAACAATAAATAAGTACATTATTAATAGTATTAAATCCAACTTGCAAGGTGGTCATCATGCTAAGAGTATGTAAGTGTAAGGATTTATTGTCCCCCAAAAGAAACAATTGTCATGCATTAAAGGTATTGCTGACAAAAAAAAACAGGCGTGTCACAAAATGACACTTTCAAACAATTAAAATAACCAAATAATTCATAAAAACATGTAAATTGTTAGGATTGAGTGTTCTTTTCTGATTTAGGAAAAGCTCCATCAGTGACTACACGACTAACATGAAGTAACATGCGATAATACCATCTGGACCCGGAAGACGTCGTCCTTGGCGTTGGTGTTGTTCGCCAGAGACGACACCCAGCCGAACTCCCTGTTGAGTTGATCCAGGACTGAGGAGGTGTTGAGCATCTGCTCCTTGAACGTCTTCAGGAGGCTGTTGTACTGCTGAGTGAAGCGCTCGGCCATGGCCAACGCCTCCTCCAGGTCCTCCTTCAGAGGGCCCTCCAGAGGTTTCGTCCCGGAGCAGTCTGTGAATGAAACGTCATCATTGTGAGCTCGAGTAAAGGAAGAAAAATCACTTTACTTACGACACTGGGATGACATTAATTGGAAGAGGACACGTTTGTTTAATTTTTTAATATTGTTTGGCATTTTGATCCCAGGTTAAATCACGTCTGACCAAGGACTTTCACTGTGGTGTATTTAAATATTTAAACAACAGTGGCCAAAAAGTTTATTGATGTTTAAACATTTAAAAAAAATCCTTTGAAGCCCTTCCTGTTTCCAAACATTATCATAAATCCTGATTGTGTTGCTCTAATAGAAGCATCTCTGTATCATTATTCAGGTCTGAAGGAGGAGTCTGCATGAAAGGACACAGCTGCACCTCACTGCCCCCACTTGGAAGGTTATTATTGGTTTTAATACATTTTGCACTACTCATTCATTCATTGAGGATGTTATTCATATTTTATTCTAATTCAACATATTTGTCCTCAGTATTGTGCGTTATTTGTTTTGTTTGGCAGCCCATATGTTACACATGTTGTATCAATGTTAGTGTGTTGGGACTAATATTGATCATAGAACATAGAAGAAAGAATGAAACACTTCATCGGCGTGCTGTGTTACCGATATGCTGGATCTCTTTGCATTTCTGACACTCGTTGCGGAACTTGAGACAGCCGGCTGAGTTGCGGCGAATCTCCCTGCAGGTCATCTTGCCGTTGCCAAACGGTTTGGTGACGACCACGTCCTCGTTCACGCTGCCGTCTGCGACCAAACACACGTTTGTTTGTTTTTGCAATTTACATTTATGGTTTGACTAACGAAATGTTCCCAACCTTTTTCCTTCAGGTACCAACAACTATGATGACTGATCTTTATAGCAGGGTTTGAAATGGTGATTTATTCTTTTTTCATCAAGTGTTCAAAATCATTTCTCAACTTCCTGTGTAAGACACAATTGTAAAGTTTACTCATAAAAGATATTTTAGACTAAAATGTGCAGTTGTATCACAGAGCGTCAAAAGACAATTAAAACCTGCAAATCCTACGAAAGCTTTCTGAATAAGTAAACAGGGCGTCAGAATATGTCAGAAAATGTACCTTCATTAGGAGCTGTGTCTGAGTCCATGTCCATCATGGAGCCCATAGAGCTGAAGAGGTTCCTGCCCATGCCCATCATGGGGGAGAACAAATTCTGGAAGCCGTGGAACGGATCTTGGAAGAGAGAGCGAATGCTTCTTCTCGGTCCCAGGAAATTGGGAAAAAAGAAGGCCGGAGGGTTGTAGTGCACATGATCAGCCACCTGAGACACAACAAGAAGAACACAGAGGCCTGTTAACTCTCTTTGTTCTGCCGTTAGTTAGTGTGCTGTTGTATCCATATCACTTTTGTTGATGCATGATTCAAGATCCATAATGAGGAGTCAGCAGAACGAGCTGTAAACACAAAATTCCCTTTCCTGTAAACTATGAAGTTGGTTTGGTTTTATTATCAGATGTCTAATTCTTTCCGAATTTCTTTCACTGCTGCCATCGTCTGTTATGTGCTGGTTGTCTCCATTTAAAGGGCCAGCGTGGAGGATTTAGTGACATCTAGTTGTGAGGTTGCAGATTGCAACTAACTGAATACCCCTCTGCTCGCCCCCCCTCTGCTCGCCCCTCCGTCACCAAGTGTGACGGAGAGCTGCGTTGGCCTTCAGGTATCCCTCTCTAGAGCCAGTGTTTGGTTCGTAGTTCTCGGCTACTGTAGAAACATGGCGGACTCAGTGAAGAGGACTTGCCCTGATTCTTAGTTTCAGGTAATTATACACTGAAGGAAATATAGTAACGAGTACTTCATTCCATTTCTGCCAATAGATTACGCTAAATCCTACATATCCGTGTCCAGTGTTTACATCCATCGGTCTAACGAGTAAACTGTACCTTCATACTGTCTGAAAATATGCTGTCCACACCATCAGCCATCTCTGAGTATTTCTCTTCCAGGTTCTTGAGCTCTTTGCTCTGACGCTGCCCCTCCTGCTCCAGGACGTCTATGTTCTCCCCGTTGATCCAGATGGAGAAGGGAGACGTCCTGTTTAGCACCTCCTCCAGCTGCAAATAAAAGGAGAACTTTTGATTTTGAATCCAAAATATCTATGTCCGAAATCTTTGCTATTGCTTGACAAGAAAAGCTACTGAAATGATTATTTGAATCCAAAGATATCACTCATAAGCAACATGTTTGTGCACACTTGATCCAAAAGAAAGGTTGCATTGCAGTCACTTTAGTTTAAGGGCTTCCTATAAACAACCAGCAGTATTGATGTTTTCTCAAAGCAATTTAATGAATCAATGAAACTGTATTACATCCCTTATAAAGGGAGGCATTGACCAGCTAATATCTGGATTATAATCAAAGCCCTGTATGTATAATCTAGGATGAGCACGTGTGTGTACATGCGATTGTCTGACCTGGCGTCCCACCAGTCCAGATCCACTGCTGCATGTTTGGGAGTAGTATTTTACGCAGGTTTTCTTCAGACAGGGCTTGCACTCCTCCCACAGAGCCCTCATGGTCTCGTTACAAACCTCCTGCTCCAGCTTGGCCTCCATCTCCTGAGCCGTAAGTATCGCTTCCTGTCGTGAAACAGAAACGAAACATACAAGAGGTAAGCTCTTATTTTGGTAGGATCTTTAGAACTCATTGCCAGTTGTTATCGTAGCATCTGGTGTCAGTTGAGATTTGGTACGTTAGAACAAAGTGATTGTAATATAATGAAATATATTTTGATTATTTTTGTTTGAAGATTGCGTTTAATAGTGAAAGAAACGTCTTATTACAGCACTGTTAATCCATTTATATGAGTAAATCCTATATTAAATGAGTAAATCCTATTTAAAGAAACACCGTCTCATTCATCAGCGCTGGTATCTGACACAAAAAGCGTCGGCATGTTTCTACCTCTTTCTGCTCCTTTTTTTTCTCCAGAGCGTCCAAAAACTTCTGGTGGTCCTCTGAAGATTTCTGCATCACGCTCTTCATCTCCTTCACTCCGTTAACAGCGGTGACGATCTGTTTATCCAGATACTTTTCTCCCTGGAGTGAGATCTCTGTAAAAAGCAAACACGACATATTTACTGCAGGTGTCGATTCACAGACTCCTGAATGTCTGCCCTCTGCGAACAAACTGATTATGTAATGATAAAATACACGCGGGATATTTTTGTTTCATGCTTTTTTTGTTTTTCTTTATTTATAAGTAATATTATTCATAAGAAAATGCCCTTTTTCTTCTTTCTGCACCACGTGATACAGCCACATCCCCTTATTTTCACTGTAGGCATTTTCACACAAATATAAATATTTTTCTTTCATTTCATAAAATCTTTAGTAGTTTTTAAAAGGTTGACTTTGTTTGAAAAAGACCAGTTCACCGAAATTACAATTTATTTTCTTAATAATTGTTCCTTCTCTTGTGATACGTAGACATTCGTACACGGTAACTTTAGTTTTAGTTGTGCAGCCTTTCAGTTATTTCTGCTGCAGCCACAATATCATGTCTACTTACGGTTAAGATCTTCTGGTGATGGAGGAAGGATACAGTTGACTGAGGCCAGAAGAAGAGCCACCACAGCCAGAGACTTGGAGCCCTTCTTCTTCATCATCATCATCATCATCAACATCCTCTCTGACTCTCACGGGGCCAGCAGGCAATGATGAGAAGAAAAAGACCTGGGAAATAAAACATCAACATCCAGGTTCAGTTTGGTGTCATGTTGTTGTAATGCCCCTCCATCTCCTCTAGAGGGAGACACAAGCTGCAAAGAAACCAGTGACCTACGCAGCAGAAAATAACTGTCGTTGATCAGCAGTTTTCCGCTCCTACTCAGCACAACATAAAAATAACAGCACTGATCAATACCGATTAATAATTCAGACTCATGCCTGCTGAGTGACTCATTTACCTCCTCGCCTGTTTCATGCGCTTAAACAATTAAAAAGGACATAGTCACCGAACTGACCTCAGATCAGTGTTTCCTGTGACTTTGACTAACTATGCGTTATATAAAGTGAACATCTGGCCCTTTCTCGGTTGACCCATTTGCTCTATGACGTGTGCTCAGTCAGCCGCCTGTATATTCAGCAGAGATGAGTGTAGCTACGGATTTTTTCCAAATTCCCACACACACACACACACACACACACACACACACACACACACACACACACACACACACACACACACACACACACACACACACACACACACACACACACACACACACACACACACAGAGAGAGTCATGAGACGGATGAACTGGCGTTCTCTCCTCTCTGTGCAGCGTTTCCCAGGCAGTATCCATCTCTGTCCGTGAGCCTCCATCCTATTGATTATCTCTGCAGCCGAACATAATCCTCCCTTTCCCCTCTAAATACACAGCGCAGCGATCTAAATGCACCAATCTAATGACATCATTTTAAAGTGCCAGAGGAAGTTTGCCAGCTATGATCAAGCAGAATGGGCAAAGTGAATAAGTGATGATTAGCGTACATTGTGGGCAACACTAATATATGCTGCTGTAACAGCAAACCTGTAACTCTTCTGGTTACAGGTTTTCCACAATATTTATGAAAGCTGGCTGCAGGGTTGTTTTCCCATACAAAATACATTTCTTTACTTGCCTTCTCTAGCGCTCTAAATGCAACACTGTCATTGTATCAAGATTGAGTTTTGGTGAACAGTAGCTTCTTTACACACCCGACAGACACGGAGCAACATTATCATTCATTTGCAGTTGTGTTTCTGGCCGAATGTAAGTCTAATATTCACTCTTCTAGCTCGGTTTTTGGTCTAATATGTCAACACGCGTTTTGATGGCTGCACACATGGACGGATTATGAGACGATGGGCCTCTGGTCACGGACATGCAAAAGACCTCTTCAACATAGGAGCAAGACACACCAACTTTATAGTTGTTTAGCTTCTTTTTTAGTGTTTTCTTTATCTTCGTCACACATTTCTCTGTGGTTTGTGTCTCTTTATGGTCATTTCGTGTCTCTTTGTAATCGTTATGCATCTCTCTCTGGTTTTGTGTCACTTTGTAATTGTTTTGTTTGTCGATACTTTTGTATCTGTGTTTGTTTTGCCCTTTTCTGTAATCATTTTGCATCTCTTTGTGGTCATTTTGTGTCTCTTTGCAGCCATTTTGAGTCTCCTTATAGTTGTTTTGCATCACTTTCTGGTTGTATTGAGTCTCTTTGTGCTTGTTTGCAGCTGCTTTGCCTCTGTTTGTAGTCATTTTATGTTTCTTTTAGGGCCTTTTGAGTCTCTAATTGGCACGTGTCTCTTTCACCTTTGTAGGTGAAGGTCAGGGGGGCCCACACTTTTGGGTATATTAGGAAACGTCTGGATACCTTAAAAATCCTTTAAAATTGTGGGTTAAAAAAAAAGTATTTTCTGAGGTTTCAGATACATTTTTCAGCAACTATTATAAGTATTATAAGGAAGATTAAGTCAATGTGCTGATGGTATAACCTCTCTGAATCTCTGTGCTTTTAATCTGCAGTGAAAAACAGCAAAAAAAGGGCTGAAGGCCCACCTGGGAGCTAAAAAACCTGTCCCACTTTCTCCTCTTTAGCTCATGTGTTCACGAGTTTAACACAAACAGTGCAGCAAACTTCAGCCGCTTACACAACGAGGTCACTATTCATGTGACAATAAGCCTCTCACTTTAATTACAGCATGCCAGTTACTGGAAGGTTTGTAAACAGGGGCAGACTGTGACCAGTGAGGCCCTCAAAAACAGAATGAGTAAGACTTGAGGTGCAGATGGAGGAAAGAATGAGCAATGCATAAAAAAACAAACAAACAGACAGAGCCAGAGAGAGTAAAACAAACAGAGAAAGGTTGACAGAGAGAAAGTTAAACAAATAACAAAGGAGAAATAATTGACAGATGTTTCCTCCAGGGCTTTCTAGAAAGTTCGGTTTCAGGTTCGTGAAGTCAATAAAACATCCGACGCTTTGTCAGAGTCCATATCGAAAACTAGTTTATCCTACATTGCATAGCAATACATATATCACGTTATAATAACACTATATTAATATTAAATTGGTATTATTGTGTTTTTATACAACATGTTAGGCGACAATGTGGTATTCTCTTTCTTTTCTATACAGCGTACATTTCATAGCATTGTAATATTACTGTATATTGTGTGTATATTGCACATACTGCAAGTTATATAAAACACAACTTTAATATGAGCTGAAAGGTTTTGTGGATTAATTGCTTAAAGGCAAGGATTTTGCTCAATCTATTTATCATTCATGACGTAATTCCTGACTTCAGTGTTTACTTACTGTGCTGCTATGACACATGGATTCAGTAAGGTTTTATGATATCTTATCTTTTTGAGCTGCCATGTGTTAAATATCTGTAACATTTATACATCAGCTGATAACTGCAGCTGATGCTTGTTTTCACTACACACACACACGACTTCTCCAATGTCAGAAGATGGAACAATGAACTAATCTGGATCATTTGGGCTCTATTTGCTACAAATGGGACACGGTCACATGTGACCTCATTCTGGCCTCATTTCAGATGTTTGGAGATTTCTGCACCCAAAGGATTTACCTGTCATGTGGTTGCAGAGAAATTAGGGTCAGTTCTAATGTGCAACATTCTCCACTTTTAGAACTGTTAATACAGCAAATAGCTTTTCTACAATATATACAGTTGGAGGACTATTATCATTATTATAACTGACAGTGTTTTCTTAAAATCCTCTGTTACTGTACTGAACACTCATCAGTTCTGTGTTAAATAGCAAGTTAATATTCCTATTTTAAAGTTAGTATTGCTGCTGGCTGTGCCAGAGTGTATTAAAGTGAACCAACCATATGATGTCATCTATCCTAATCCAGTTGTTTTGATCCAAAGATGGAGGTCACACCACGAGTAAGCAATACAACCTTGTCAGCCATGATGTCTGCACCAAGAAAAATAATGGAGGAGACCAGATTTAAAATGAAAAAATGAATACAAACACACACACACACACACACACACACACACACACACACACACACACACACACACACACACACACACACACACACACACACACACACACACACACACACACACACACACACACTATATTGTAATTCATCATAACACTATTGCCACAGCTGGAATAGAAAGAGAGCATTTTCCTCTGAGCATCACCGAGCTGCACACTGTCAACAAAATAAAAGCCCTCTGACTCACCTCTGTTTGTTTCCTGAGACTGCAAACCGTCTGAAGCTGATCCAGTCTCTCTGCTGCTCGTTTTTATACCAGCGGATAACGGGGACGGTGCAGACATGTGACTCATGCAGCTACACCAAAACAAAAGACAATTTCCGGTATAACCCTTCAAAATAAATCTCTATCGTGAACGTTTCTTGTAGGGATAAAGTTTGGGCAAAAACGGCCATACTATAGGTGAAAATACAGTTGTAACCCACATCTTTAAATCTTTTTAGAAATACTAATACCACACAGTAAAAATACTCCAGTACTAATAAAATACCTGCACTGAAAATGTTGCTTATGTAGGCTAAAAGTAGGTTATGCCTAAGTACTGTATCACAAAAATGTATTGTGCATTAATGTAAAAGCAGGATCTTACATTTGATTTTAAGTTGGTTGAGGTATGTGGAGTTCATTTTTAAGTAAATCATTAAATTATTGAAATAATTAAATGGAGGAGCAGTAAATCCTCCCATTTGAGAAGCTGAAACCAGTTTGTACTGGTTTGACAGTTTGTAATTAACTTGTTGTTCAATTGATCACATTTGATAAAAGAGGAGAAGCCCTCCATACGCCGATATGTCAGCCCACCTGCAAAGCAACACTTGTGGTTTTAGTGGTACTGAGTAATTTAGAAATTGTTATAGTTAATGCAAACAAATCCTTGGTTGTTGTTGATATTCATCATAATTCTTCTATTTAAAGTCAGTGGATATAGCTTTTAAACGGTGTTTTACATGTGTTTGGCCCTAGAGGGGATCGCCTCACATGTCAAGTGCCTGGAGAGGTGGGGGGGGGGGGAAACGCCTGATTGGCTGTTGCTTCACTGCAATTTGATTGGCTGTTTGCCAAGTCATTGTCCTTGTCTTCAACTGACTTCAGCAGTTTAACAGCAAACTAAGGAGAACAGGTATGTGCCCAGTAGGAAATGTGATATATTGTGTTATCCTTACTGCATAGGTAAGGTTAGGCCTACAACACTGTCTTGGCCTTAGGTTTTCTGGACTTTTCACTGAGGCTAGAGTTACATATCTTGTGTGCATATATGTTTGTGTATATGTAGCGTCAGTGAAAGTCATGTAAGATTTCTCCTCAAGACAGAGAATGTATAAGGTCAATACATATATTCTAGTACCTTATATATGTAATATATAAAACTAGCAATTTCACTTTGATTAATTGTTTTTTTTATGTATACCAATCCTGAAGAGTTACTCCATTGCCTCCACTTGAAGGAAAACTATTGTTTTTTACATTTATTTTGAAATCTGAATGCGTTTTCCTGTCGTTGTGGTGTTCAACTCTACTTGACTTGATGCTCATGAGCTGTAAGACTTTTCCACACGTTTTGTAATGTATTGGCAGCAGCTCTCAGAGAGACAAACAGTTGATTCATCCTGACCGTGACTCAACATGTAATGACTTAACGTTCACGTGTCTCTGGCTGTACCAAACCAAACCAGATCATATGTGCAGTTTCACACAAAATATGTAACCTTGTCTTATAAATCAAACGTTACTAGCAACATTCATAGTAGTACAGATAATAACACAATTCCTACAATGGCAGCATGCATTAAGCAAAATAGTATTTAAAAATATTTAAGTGACAGAGTGCATTTAAGACATCTTAAAATGAAAAGGGAAAATGGAACAGTAATCACCCCAATGCCTTGATGCATTATGAAAGCTGAATACATCTATTACAGCATAATGTCAATATATATATATAGCTTTTTCAACAATTAATGTAATTTAAACTGGATTGGAAATCAATAATCTAGTTTTGTTTCAGCATTTGTATTTTCCAAGGTTTTGAGAGGCTTCAGACCTATAGATATGTCATAGTTAAAGCACAGGTGTAACTCGTTTCACTAACGAAGGCTCTATAAGTGTCCCAGTTAGCAATGTCAGAAATGCAAAAGGTCCCTGAAACTGTGACACATAAATGCAGTGCAATCTTAAATGTCATTAATTACACCTGTGCTTTTCCTGCTTGTACAAGCCGTCATTTCTGCTGTGAAACCCGTTTGTTTCTTTAGTCAAACTGCGGAACAGTATGAACAGAAGGGTGTGGGGGCTACTGATAATTACTCACTGATATTAAATCTATCGAATAAAAAACAAAGACACAACAAAGCTAGACTCTGTGTCTTTTTAATGACACTGTTCTGAATGAGCATCAGCCTGTGCCAACATGAGTTGTCACTTTCTGTTAGTGAGGACGTTTTGGGGATTTTAAAACAGCAAAAAGGGGTTAAAACATGCATGCACAAACAAACACACAACAGGGTTTCAACTGAGGAGAACTGAATCAAGCACCTGTCAAACTAAGAATTAATTTATACTGAAGTATGTTGAAAGAAATCAGTAATGCTTTGATTCTTATAAACAACAAGTGAGGACTGTGTCATCTAAGGGGATGGATGTTCCAGTAAATCTCTCTCTCTCTCTCTCTCTCTCTCTCTCTCTCTCTCTCTCTCTCTCTCTGACACACAATTCTACACTGGGGTCTCTGTGCAGAGTTTTGCATCCATATCAAAACTTGTGATATTTGTCATGTTTTGAGAAAGGTTCTGGTATCTAATTAAATAAATACCGGTACATTTAAATTCCCCACTTTTGAAACTGTTAAGCTCTTGCAAAATAAAAAAAATACAATATACCTTAGATTGTTATAATACACTTAATATTCATTTATACACACCCCACATACAGTATACTGCATCCCAAATATGCTCTCCGAGATAAAAGTGGAACTGATCATCCAAATTATTAAGTATTGTTAATGATGATATCTTCACATAAAATTGAATAAATGAACCAAGTCTGTGAATTCGTCTGCCGTCTTGTTCTTTGCTGCCTGCAGCTGAAGCACGTCCACATCAAATATCAAAGAGTTTCACTAAAAACGAATGTTTTAATTGTTCTGAGTCTGTTACAGTGTGTTCTATGAGGGATCAAGCTGTGTTGACCCTCAGTGCAAAAGCCGAATGTGACACTAGGTGGCAGGAGCTCCATTCAGTAAACTATTTCCCCTGGAGATCCCATCGCTGTATACGATCAGTATTTCAATTCTTTACTATGTGTTGGATATATTTATTTTCCTTCCCAGTACTTAAGAATTAAGTCCAATTATGATTATTATATAAATACATATTTTACTGCTGTCTGATTTCTGGCTGTTAACAACATTCCAGTGTTGTTCATTCGCCAAACTGAGTCACTTTGAGCCTGTTAACAGCATCCCGTCGGGTCTAAATAAATCAACAATAGCGACCCAAAAACATCTGCATTAAGATAATGAGGGTAGAGAGAATACTGGATTTACAGATGAGAGTGAGACACGGTGAGAAAATGTCCTCTGTCCAATATGGCCCCCACGTGTGAAATTCCAGCCAGCCATGACACAGCATCCATCTCACTTAACAGCGACTCAGCTGTTGACATGACGGCAGCTTTATCTGATTTCCGTCTACTAAACAAAGTTTCTATCCATTGAAAACATGGAAATGGCAGCACTAAAACCAGTGATGGTGAGAGGAGTGACACAAACTATTTTAGATTTGTTCTATCAGTTTGTGTTAGTCATTTGTTTTTCTCTTTTTCTACCTCGCTGTCTCTTTTTCTGGAGACTTGTTTGCTTCACGACGCGCTCCGCATGGAGCTTCATCAAACCAAGATGCTTGTTGTTGTAAAAGAGCAATTTTCTGTGCAGGAGATGGAACTCTTGGGGGATCTTGCAGTGTTTATCCTTTACTCACACACTCACAGCGTTCCTACAAAATGCTCCTCATCCCATAATGTACATGCAAAACAATAACAACTAAAAGCTGCTGTAGCATTTTTAGCATTTTGAAACAATGGTAGTGTTACCAATACCAGAATGTAGCTACAGAAAGTTTCTGATAAACAGTTCTGGACAACTCGTGCACGATTTTGTTTTTTAGTTCTAACAAATTTAGATGATGCTAACAAAAAAAAAGATTGTTTTTTTAAGATGAATGTGTAACAAAGCCTCCTCTTTGTCTTCCCTATTAACACTTATTATTGTTTTTTACTGTCTCTTGTTTGCACTATCCACCATGCTGCTGTAATCCTGTAAATGTCCCCACTGCGGGACTAATAAATGATGATCTCATCTTGTAATGTTGGGATTGTCACTTTGTTCTGGTGTTAGTAGATAAGTTCACTGCACATCTTAATCACATTAGCGTGTCAGGGAATGTGACGAGGTTGCCTGTGTACTTGCTTGGCTCATAATGTGTTTCTAGTTTCTGTTTTTTAAAACATTTTTACACCAGATTTTTTTCATTAACTTTCAACCTTGTTGTCTTCAGAACCAACCGACATTTAAAGCTGGAGTGAGGGACTTTTTTTGAGCCCTAGCCAAACAAAGTTCACACGACGTTGGTTAAGCCTATACCTGTCAGTGAAAGCTTTCTGTATTTCAATGTGTACTGGAGTTTTAGTGTCTTTGGAAGTATCTAAGTGGCCGCCATGATAAGAGCTGTTAGAATTCTCTAAATGCTCAGGAAAGATGCTTCAATGCTTCCTTTATTACCTCCTTTAGCATCGGGAACACCATGAAGAAGATTCCAGAGTCCAAGTCTTGAAATCTCTTCAAGTCTACAGCTCTGGCCAAAGCAGCACTACTGAAGCGAGAAAAGGGTAACCAACCATCGACTCTTACTTCCTTTGTTTACGTAATTACCAGTAACTTACGTACGCTTGATCTTAACACCACACAGGCCAACAGTGCACATGTGGAGCTACAACTTGCTGGCCTCGAGGTTCGTTCAGTTTGTGTTGCTCTGTGTGGACAGTTTACTAGCCGCAGACCCAGTGTGACTAAACTAATTATCCGTTACGTGACCCTTTGCAAACGTTTTTACTCCACTTTGTCTGTGTGTGTGTGTGGGGGGGGGCATCATGTGCCAAGCTGCTTTAGTGTTTAATTGGCCATCTAGTGATTTGAAACCATGAAGCTCTGCAGCCAATCCTCAGCCAGTGGCATGGGTTTTAACAATTAAACACACTGATGCAGGGGGCTTTAAATGAGCTGCTCTGGCTTCAAACACAAAACATGATTATCATCAAGCTTAATTGGTCCCATTGGTGGAACTGAATGACCCGTGTCTGACGAGCCACAGATGAACTTCAAACATTTGGACGATTCTGGGATCAATTTAGGGGAAATCGTGTTTCTGAGCATGAGTGTTGGAATGTGCATGAACCAAATGATTCCGAAACGTCAAGTTATGATCAAAGGCTATAATGGCTTCGTGATAAAGTCCAGCTGACTGATGTTGGTCATTACATTACCTCATGGGATCCTCATTTTTACAAACCGTAGCATCCAAAACCAAAATAACCTGAAAAGGAGAAGACGGGAGAGAGAAGGATGAGGCTTCAAAGCCATTCAGGAATGTAGAAGTAATCATCAAAAGGGCATTATTCTCTCAGATTAAGGTTGAGTTGGAATGCAGACAAATTGGCAGCACTGAAATGTCGTGATGAGATCTTCTGAAGATCTTCTGGAGTAATCTATTGCAATCAATGTCCTTTTGGGCCTGGAAAGTGTTTCTCTGAGTGTTTATCCGCCGACCATTTGTTGACCACCTACACTACCGCTTCTATCCACAGGGACCGCCAAAATCAACACAGAATTAAAGTTCCTAGTAGCTTTAAGTACATTCAAATTTGATTGCAGGAATTTAACTTGTAAAAGAGTATTTCTACACAGTGCTGTAAATGACCTGAGTACTTCTACCACCACTGCTTAAGTCTCTGAAAATACACAGGAGTTGTGTTCATCTTTAATAACTAGAATATACACACATCTTCATATTACTGTGTGCGTATGTATATTTTAAAGTGTCATAGCGAGTGCAGGAGAAGGAAATAAAGGAGCTGAAACTCCACAATGCCAGACAGCCACTGTTATTGCCACGTCAGCCGGACGGCCGGATGTGTGCATTGGTGAGAATATTACACCTGCTGTTTAGTCTTACACACTGGCAGTCGAGGTTAGCGGGATCAAGCTGAGAAGGCTGGTGCCAGACAGGGATTATAGCTTTGTGTGAGAGTAAGTGTGTGTGTTCACTGAAACTATTTTCCTGTCTTGCAGGCCAAGGCCATAGATATTCAAGGTGCTCGCACCACAATGTTCAAACATTTGTTAGCAATTAGCCTCGGCCACAAAACTGACTTTCAACAAAACACATGGACCCTCCCTCCCTCCCTCTCTCTCTCTCTTTTCTGTTTTTCAGCCTGTCCCTTTTCCAGTCCCTCCCTCATTTTCCAGTTTCTTTGTTCCCATCTCTCTCTCTCTCTCTCTCTCTCTCTCTCTCTCTCTCTCTCTCTCTCTCTCTCTCTCTCTCTCTCTCCTCTTTCTTACCAACCTTCTTCTTTGTTTTCATCCCCTCTCGCTCCATTTCCTCCCTCCCTCTCAAAAGTTGCACATGGTTTCTGTCTGAAGAGGTTTAGTTTCCTCGGGCTCTGGATGGGAGAGGGATGATGCCAGAAAGCACATGTTCAAAACTCAAGAGGAGCTTTGTCCTTCAGCACTGATAGACTTGCAAAGAATATTTGAAATAATCCAGAAATCAGACATCAGAAATCAGAAATCAGTTTTTGGGTTGCACAGGTGCATTTGCATTTTGCCCATATGGAATAACATTCAATGTGGCTAAAACCTGACGTCTTTGCTTTTTGTTCACCGATTTTGAATATGTGGACGTAAGACATTTTGGGACTTCTGGGCTTTCTTCTTTCTTTGCAAAACTGGAAAATGTTTCACGGATGACCTTTGGCACCTCAAAGCTACATTGCTGACTGCCTTTGTTGTTCCTGGACACTTGCTTTGTGGAAGAAAAGGTGAAGAGGACTGCCATATACTGCTATCAAGTTGAACGTCAGCAAACTAGACCACAACTTGTTTGTAAAGGATTCTTGAGTGAAGAACCATGAAAGGTAGAGTCATTTCTCTGATTTCTTAAGGGTTAATATATTGTGTTAATTCTGAGCACCTACAAATTCCATCTTCCTCCAATCTTACCAATACCTGTGTGCATTTTCCACTGGTAAAAATACTTAAAAACATAGACATGAACAGTATCCGTCATTGTGGCATTCGGGCAGGCACCTGCACAGAGTACCAGCGACCACATATGCTTCTCATCTGCTGTGAATCTTGGCAGTGTGGCTCCATGAGAAAGTGCCGGTTTGTTGTTCTTGGATGTGAGACTTTGATCAGTCAGCTTTAAATCTCTATGCGTGTGCACACCACAGCACCGTTTCATAGAACATAAAATGTTCCCTAGCCCTGCCAATCTGCCGCAGATTGACTTAATATCCCCCCCCCCTTTTAAAAGAGAGAGTGAATGAAAACATAACATCTGAATTTGAGCTTTCTCACAACATGGCATGAAAGGAGAGCTGCCACCGGCTTTGAAGAGGGCCGGTGCTCGTTCATGGCTCCCAGACATATAGAAGAAGAAGTGAAAGGCTGACAGAGATGGAGGATACAGTGGGAAAGAGGGGAATCAGAGGGAGCAGGAATACATCACACACGTGTTGACATAATCATTACCAACTGTAATTTATTATTGTTGTTAACTTAAATCTTACTAAATTCTTTCCTGTTTTAAAAAACGTAATGCCTCTTTCCTCTCATTTTGTTTTGATGGTGTTTCCCTTTGGTGCTACTTTAATCGACGACTCACTGAACCTAAACAGCAACTATCCAATCATAGCTTAGCAACTGTAACTACAATCCAGCAACCCCCGCCAGCGTTGAGAGAGTGTTATGATTGTTTATTCATCATCCCAACAGCCAATTCTCTTGCAACGTTGAATGTATATATGAATCTGAATCTGTTAAAATGAAAGAATATTACATTTTTCCTCATAATAATTACTTGAACACATTAGCTTTACACTACAATGCAAGAACACTGCGGTTTCTTAGTTTGGTGTTAGTTTGTGATCTACATAGATCTTCAGCTTGGGAAGATATCATATCGATGGACAGCAAGTTCATATCTAAGATCTCTTTTACTGGGTTCCCATTTTGAAACAAGTCAGCTTGAAATATTGAAAAGTCTGGAGAGTTTTTCACTCAAGGACTTCGCTTCATTAGCTATCCACAGCCGATAAAGTCTGCTTGCAACATTTGTCAATTCAGCCGGACAAATGAAATGAGAAATTGCTCGAGGCTTTCTCTGTCCGAAATCAAGGACCTTAAAAAAAACAAGTATGTATTTTCTGTAGTAAATCTGCCACCATTATCAGAGACTGCATTTTGTGTTGTACAAGAACGGAAAAAAGGCAACTGCAACTACGGAGGCAGGGCTTAACAAACGTACGGTGGCTGTCACTGCTCACTGCTGTGTTTTTCTTTCGATACAGCAAATTAACTCCCAAGAACATACAGTTGTCAGCGAACAGTACAGGAGGTCTGTTAATGTGGTTTCCAGCCCTGCCCGACCAGATCTAAACATGCTGCCTCATACATTCCTAACAGGGCTGGAGGGGAGTAGGGGAGGGGGGGGGGGGGGGGGGGGGGGGGAGGGGGGTCAGAGGAGCTGAGGCAGGTGTATGGCTGGCAAAGGAGAAGGAAAGAGTGAGGGAAGGGGAGAAGAGTAGAGAAAGGGAGGTACAGACGGAGAGATTTTGTTGTTTTCAATTCCACTTTTGCTGTGCCAGCGTTATACATTTACAGTCAAAGCATTTTGAATTTGGGTTGAAAGGAGAAGAAAGAGGATGTCATATTGACTTGTTCTTTCTGCACGCAGTGTGTACTTTTTCATTTATTTTTACTCACATACTTCTGTGTATTTTGGTTTGGTTTGTTAATACTGGAACACAGGGATTTCCCACACAATTTTATGCCTCTAACTTTGGGTCAACAGTTGTTCTGGTTCAGCATAACAATGCCCCTGAACACAAACCAATTATTGGGTCATGAATCCGTGGCTGACTGTGTGTGAAGTCTGTCCAAACTAGTTTCATAGTTATTCAGGAAGCACCATGAAAAAACAACAACAACAAAAACTATGTAAACAGGAAGTTACAGTAGCATCACAATCTTCAAAATTAGAGACAAATTAAATTATTTTTAGACAATATTTTGATTATCTCATCAATCTGAACACGTAATATATTAACAACCTCGTTAACATCACTTTTGTTGGTTTTGTTAGCAAACGGTTACACCTGGCAGTTTCTGGGTTGATATTTTCAGTGACACTCAATGACAACTTACTTACTAACTACTAGTTTATGTGGTACAACCTGTTTTAATTTACAGATGTGTACATATCCTCTTTAGTAAACACTGATAGTATAACTATAGGCTAAATATGACAGGGTGTCCACATACTTTAAAGCATAGATTATAACTTGCTTTTCTTATTCTTATCATTATTCTGTCTCTCTGGAAAGTTCCTACAAGAGGGTGAGCATGTGAAGTTAAATAGAAATACTGAGAGGCCTGCAAACAAAGCACTAGGGAATATTGCACACGCCCTTTGGCCTCGAAGCCCTGTAAACTGATCTGGGCTTGTCTCTGCGTCTTAGCGTGGCTGTCCAAATTGGTTTTAGTTGTGAGAAAATATGATACGTTTGTGGGATCGTGACTCTGAAACTCCCTCATTTCACTGCCTGACCACAATAAAAGAACATTTTCTTGTAATGACTTGTCTATAACTTCAGCTTCGCCGTCTTCAGAGACACATACCGGGCGTTTATAGTTTTGCAAGAAGACCACACATTCCAGTCAGAGGGCACCTAAATGGCTTGGATGTCAACAGAGGTTTGGAGAAGGACTCATTTGGCTTTATGAGTTGTGGTCAAGACCTCCACTCTGATCTGGAGCAGGGCCCATCTCGTGACTCCTGGTTTCACTTAAAGCTGGGATTTACTGAGGTTCTTGAGGGGAATTTTCTGGTCGAAATAACTTAAATGAATAAATGAAAGACGGGAACACGGAACAGCACGACATGTTTGATATATGCATCTGCTCGTGGGTATTTCTATGTTAAATTGTATCATTCAGTGATGTGACATTACAGGAAATTCAGGGCATGTTACCCACCAAGGACAACATTTTGCTCAATCCCCTGGCAAATGTTTTGTCCACGGGGTAATGAAGGGAGGGACAGGGTGGGAAAGGGGTTTTGAAAGTCCAAAAAGCCCCTAAGACAAACCACCAGACATGAAGTGGTGCTGAGGGTTAGCTGACTCAGGCCTGGCACTGTGTTCACAAACACCAAAGGTCCGATAAAACAGGATGGAGAGAGGCAACCCTGTCTCCGACGAAATGATGTTCCCATACAACTAAACTGCACTCTCAATTACGATTGTCTCCATGTGGATGAAAGAACAACATCCGATATTTTCATTTTTATGTTTTTGTACTTTATTAATCTTCTAGTCTTCTACTTTTACTTGCCCACATTCACCTGAACATGTGACCTCATGGAACTGATTAGAAACAATCAGAAATGTATAGAATAGTATTGTAGTATTTATGTGGCTGGCAGCAGTATTATTTTTAGTCCAGTAACCTACACCAGTAATTAGTCACAAAAAGTATTACAAATTTGGAAATATAGTCTTTCCCGACCTTATCCACTGTTCATTACATCCTTTGGAAACAAAACCTCTTTGAAGTGTTTAGTTTTGTTAGATTTTGTTTAATACATTTTACATTTCAAGCTTCTCTTTCAAATAGTATATTTACTTCTTGTCACAGCGCAAGTGCCATTTGGCTGCAGTGTGTATACACACTGCAGCCAAATGTTTCCATCCTGAGTCTGCCTCACTGTCTGGATAAACAGCCCAAATAACACGTCTCCTTTGGTCTTTTCTGCAGAACACCTAACTGCAGATAATCCATAAATTCCATATTTTAATATTGTCACAGATGTGTATTTTCATGGTCAATTGTTCGATGACAAGTCTTTGTATGATTACATTTTAAATTTAGATAAATATTCATAATTTTCTCAATGCCTCCCTATTTTTTAGTAATTGTTAAAGTCCCGAGGAGGTAAAATGAAACAGTAAAGCAAAGTGCCTTATCTTTTAAACATGTCATGAAAGGTTTATGGAGATGCCCCATGTTTCTTTGCTGCAGCAAATTTCTGAGCAATGAAGTTATTGATGAAGAACAACTCACTTGACACTTTGGAGCATTATCGAATTGAAGTGTAAATCTGACAAAGAAAGAGTGTGTCCACTGATCAGTTTTTTCAGTAGTTTCACAGTGTTTTGCCGTTGCCTGACTGTGTAGGTGTGACCTGGTAGAGGCCATGTTGTGCTGCTGTCAGCTCAGTTCTGCTCTGTGAGTGTTGGACAGGTTGACTTCCTCACTAACGAGACAGCCGTGAGGGTTTTTTTCCACAGAGAGAAAGGAAAACATGAGGAAAGAGAAAAAGTTAGGGAGGGAGGTGAGGAAGGAGAAACGAGACGCAGGCAGATATTTGAGGGTGGACACTGAAAGGCATATTTTGGAATTTTAGCTTCCAATAGGAAATAATGTGCTGACAATCAAACAGTTGAATCTGACCATTTTTATACCGCAGAAGTCCAAAAAATGAGAGGAATTCAGTTTTCCCCTCAAAAATGTATTTTAATCAGGGTGGGAAAATTCTCTGAAATGAGATTTAGACCATATGGGACATAAAAACTCAGAACCCCAGAAGTATGATATGTGATGTTACTATTTCAACTCCTTTTTTTCCTACTACTGCCTTTAAATTAAAGTTGATGCTCATGTAAGCAAACAGTTCCATATTTACACATCCAGGAGACACAGACGTAATCATTCATGTTGTTTTTCAACTCCAACATTCCCTCTTCTTTTCGCTCTGTGTTGGTCTTCACCAACTCCTGAGATGAACATTTGGCTCTCTCGCCACAGCCACCGATTGACCCTTTGCTAAGTCCCGCCCCCTGCTGCTACTCCATCAAGCTGTCAGAGCCACCATGAAGCCCACACTGTCACTGACTGCACTCCCTGCGGAAATAATATTTAATTATTGGAAAAAACGTAAAAAGCGTTTTTCTGGGAGAAGCAGACAGAAGGGTCTACGATATATGTCCAAGATTAAGCAGTGAAAACAGGTTCAAAAGATAAAGACAGAAGCAAAAGCCTACAGATCACAGGGTAAAAGGGAACCAGCACATCACCTGGTGACCGAGACAGAGGACAGTGAAATGAAAGAACAACTTTGTTCCTGTAAAGCGGGGTATGTCTTTATTCACTGTTACAATCATTAAAAAGCAAAAACAGCACGTGTATACATTCAGTATACCTTCAGTAGCCATTTGGTTTGTCACTACAAACACCCTTGACCCCACACTACATAAAAAACAGAGACAACCTGTTTTGTCATTCAGTTTGGAGACTTTGTTGCCTATTTTTGGATAACAAAAAGGTTGTTAATACTTCATCTGCAGGCCATTTTTTGTGATGTTCTTGTAATCACAGATAGCATGGCTTCATCAGAAAGTAAATAACGGAAAGATGTAATTGAATAACTGGCTCCACATAGATGTTGCTCATGCATTCATGTTTCTAATAAAAGGCAAGTACTGGCTGACTATATCAACAAACCCAGGTATCAGTCATTGTAACCCTGGAAGAGTTTCCTCTTGTCCCCGTGAACCACCATGATATGTTTTAGCAACTGCAGAGCGACAGTTGAGTTTGAATTTTTTGCCATAAAATATCCAGGGTGGACATGCAATTCTTTGTCTTTCTCGCTTCCTCTGTCTAACATCCTTTACTCCTCTCCTCCTGTTTTCCCCTCCCTCTCTCCCTCCATCATTAAGTCTGCGTCAGTGTTTTGTGACTCAGACCTGACCTCAGCTGATCCGCCGCTGATTGATGTAAACGATCACCTCATTGTGGGCTTTGCAGGCCAAGTTTACTTTTTACTATCAACACTTTAACGTCATTGTTTTTGGAGATTATGTCATGTGTTTTCTTTATTTGGTTTAACAATAATTTCATATGTGCAAAACTTAACATAATTCTCAAATAAAATTCCTGTTTGTGTCACCACCTATCCCATATTGCTATGCAAGATGTTCTCTCTTTGAATTAATTAGCAGTTGTAGGTCACATATTTGCACTAAACCAGTCTGGGATAGAAGTGCTGAGTACACAAGAAATAATAAGGTTTATATTTGTTAAAAGATACTTTATTCATGAGAAATGATGTACTTGACACTTCAGAGCTTCATCAGACATTGTGTGCAATTGCTCCTGGTTTTATTCCCCCAGACATTTTCTCTTGTTCTCTCCCTGTAAGAAGCCAGCCTTCTCTTCATGATGAGCCGATTGGGTTCAACCACAGATATTGATCCACAGCAAACATTTGGTTTCAGAAATGATTTTGCAACATTCTTTATTGGCTTGAGAAATGTAATAAAACACAAAAATAGAAGATCTTTTTACAATCGAAAATGGTCTGTAAACGAGTAAATCCACGCTAACAGTTACACCCATTTTTAATTAACATAAAAACACACAAAGGGACAGAAGTTAAGGTTGCACAGTGGAGTGACGGATGGTGCCAGGCTATTGTTCTGATGGCCCATTGTTCCGAAACCTCAATAGTTCGACAAATGTCCCATTGGACCAGAGGCCCATTTGGCCAACAGCCTGTTATCCTGAAAACAAACTCCCATTGTTCCGTAGGCCCATTGCTCTGACAATTCAAACTCTTCCTGCAACAAACAGAAGCACATGGCTAATTATTATGCAAAATTACATCAATGGACCTCACCAGTTGCTATTTTATTTCCACTCTGCCTCTGGTTGGCCTTCTCTAGCATTCTTATCCTTAACCCAACAAATCGTACTCCTCATGCCTAAACCTAACTAAACCAACCATCGAAGGCAAAGAGTAGTAAGAGGCAGAGTGGTGGGTCATGCCTTTGCCAGTAAGTGAAAAAATTGGGAAGATCCGATGACGTCATTCTGCATAATAATTAGCCCTGTGCTTTTGTTTGATGCATGGAGACTTTGTATTGTCAGAGCAATGGGCATTTGTTTTTGGAATAACGGGCTGTCGGACAAATGGGCTTCCGTCCAATTGGACATTTTTCAGACTATAGAGGGGTTTCGGAATAATGGGCAGTCACCTGACAGACAACCATTAGCATTTTGTATCCCTTACATTGAGTATTGCAACTTCTGATTTAGTCTCGACACATGTATTGTAGTATTTGAGAAATAACTTCGTCTGCCTATGTTACAAGCACTAAACAGGCAATTTTTAGCTTGATCCTTATACCTAAATTTATTCCGCTTGGATTTGGAACAACAACAATAAATTCCAAACTAAGGACCCAGTTTCTTCTCAAACCATCAAATGCTTATTTGTTCCATTGCTACATTTTCACTAACAAGAAATACAAGACTATAAAGGCTGCTGTGTTTACCTGTGTTAAGCATGACTTCAGCCTGAGCTAACGCTAAGCCCCATTTACAAGGACTTTGAGAACTCTCGAAACCTTTCAGGGCCACTAAAGCTTAGAGTTGGACTCACAAGGTACATCTTTGGTGGAATATTCTTTAAAATGACATCACATCTGTCTAGACTCCGTCCACACATTTTCCACATTTCCACAATCACAAACGTCATTGCAAAGTAATTTTGCTGTGCTCGTTTTCAAGTGCAGTGCTGAAGTAAGTTCGCAGTAGCATGTGTAATGTATATTACATTATACAGCAATATTTCCTCTGTCTGGCACTGTTTGCTTGAAGGCCAGCTCTTTTGGCAGTATCAACACGGCCCAATGGCAGTTGGAGTCCAGCTGTTTTTCTTCAGCTACTCAGCACCCTGCCAAATCCTCTTTTTTTTTTCCTGTTTATGAGTGTATATGAATGTGTTACCCAGCTCTTTTCATTCAGAAACAGGCTCCCCTGCAACAAGGTGTGAGGTGGGGTACCAGTTGGGGTGGTGTACAGTTAATGACGTGTCGTAAGTTCATTGCTGTTACATACACTTATTAAAACATGAGAGTAGATGTATTTGTTTAGGCCTTGTGTGGTTTATTAGGTCCTCTGGTTTAATTCCGTGGATGTCATGCATCCTTATTTCAGTCTTTTCCACCAAAGAATGTGTGATGACAACTTCCTCAGGCACACAATACTCCCACCAGAATCAGCACACAAAACCAACAACTGTTCTCATACTTTGAACCACTGAGGGACTGTGTTCTCCTGAGTAAGCTGCTCAGCTCAGAGGAAACATTTGAGCAGAACAAAAAACATTATTTTTATTCTGTCAAGAAAGCAGTATCGTACTTAACATGTTCAGTACATTACAGAGACTTCAGGAGGAGGCTGCAGGGATTGTGAGGCAGCAGTATGATTAATAAAACCTGTTGGTGGCTCCAACAGAATTGGTTTCAGTCCATTAAATACCTTTTTTCTGTCTTTCTTTCTGTTTTGGCAGACAACTATGGTGGATACGAGAACCAGCTTTTCAAAGGTAATGATCAAAGTTTTCTATTGTCTAAGAAACATAAATGTCAACCGGTGCACGATACGTGGTCGTCAGCCACATGATGAATGGGATGTTGTACAGATTTCCACAATCTGTAAATTGTTACTGCACTCGATCTTGTAAGATTCACCTCGATCGGTTTCAGAGAAAAGTAAAGTCTTGGGAAGGAAAGTATCTCACCATGTTTGACCTAGACAGAAAATGATACTCATTGATATGATACTCAAATCATATCCAACATACACATGACACGTATTCATGTCACATTTTCATCATAAGATAAGATAAGATAAGATAATCCTTTATTAGTCCCTCAGTGGGGAAATTACAGGATTACAGCAGCATTGCTCACAAGCAATAAAATGAAGATAAAAAATCAAGTAGTATAAATAAACTAAACAGTAAACAGTAATAAAAATATGACAGTAAAGAAGAACACAAAATATATACCAGTATTTACAGGCGGAGTAAAAATGTAAAATGTAAGATAATACTTAAACGTATTGGATATTGCACGGGATATTGCACGGGATTGACAGTAAAGAAGAATATTAAATATACCAGTATATACAGACGGAGTAAAATGTAAAATGTAATCATGAAGCTGACGTATAACTGCATGGCATAGCATTGCCAGCCTGGCAACAACTTTCAAAAGTTTGTGCTGAGTCCTGGTCATGTTTGCATTTTGTCTTCTTGTCTTGTTTCTTAGAGGATGATTTCACTGGAGAGGAGGAAATGCCTTCATTTAGAGGTGAAGGCCACACACACACACACACACACACACACACACACACACACACACACACACACACACACACATTTACATACAAAAGTCTTACAAATAACGTAATTTGCATGATGTTTTTTATTTTACCAATGACATACTGTGTACACATAGGCCATGTGTGTGTACATGTTTGTTTGTTTGTATTTATATGTGTGTGTTCTTTGAACGTCCCTCCAGGTCGGAGCAGAGGTGGCTGTATGAGGTGCCAGCAGAGCCACTCCCTCCAGCTGGCTATCAAAGTCCTCTATGGATTTGTTGCATTCCTCATCATTGTTGTGGCAGTGCTGGCGTCGCTCGGTGGGTAAAAGTCTCAAATCCCCAAAACACCCTTTATATTATCGGACTCTCACACAGAGACGCAAATCTCCAAGTTCAGAAGTAGAAAACATCCTTAATTAGGATATCCTACTGAGTAATGCTTAAACTATGCATTAAAAAGAGCAAGAAGTAGGCTTGTCATGGGGAGAAAATCATACTTTTCTATGTACATGGGTGTCTTAATGAAACACAGCCTATTTAACTCCCATAGATCAAATGAATGTGGCCCTGGGCCTCGTGTGCCATGTTTTACCTGCTCTGCACCAACAGATGCTTTTCACATTAACATTTAGTTGGGTTTGAAAGTCGTAAATCTTCATCTTTTACTCCCGTTCGGGGATCTCAGGAGTAGAGAGGAAAGGGGGTCGGGTGAGAATGATGTAAAATCCCACATAACATGAACAAGCTTGTATTCAGGTACAGAAGTATGATAAATATGAATTCACCTAGTACATGCTGGAGACATGTGGACATGCTGTTTGGGTGGGGTGGGGGGGGGGGAGAAGAGAAGAGGAGAGCTGTGGATGACAGCCAGGTAGATGTCAGTCATTTTAAACTTATCGACCATTTCGATGATTGTTTGAGGATGATTTTTGACAAAACAGGTAAGAATTTTGATCATTTATGTTGAAAAAAAAAGAAAAAACTAAATGGGACATACAACATGTTTCAATGGATGGAACACCAATGATGGTGTGTCCTTGCAATATGTAAATTTTGGTTTAGGCAACACACCTACTTGGTTAGATTTAGGGGGAAAAAAGATCATGGTTAAAATAAGAAGGCTTACGTTTGCCGTACGCCCTTGGCCCAATTTTTAATCATGGCTGGTGTGATCCCATCGCAAGAAAGCCTCTAGTTTATGTTTGTGTCAAGTTCCAGCACAGCTGTACAACACCAAAGCCTTGGAAACCAAAGTATAAACAGAAAAGATATTTCACTTGGCTGCAATTCCCAAACTGTGCATGTGCACATGGAAAAACAGAAAATAATACTTGTGCTTAGAATTTCGCAAATCCATAAGCCATTTTCCGGCATCACTATTACAGCAGCTAATACAGTGGAGCAGGTGATATGTGCATCTGGAAGCATTTATATATGAAAACACACCATGGAACGGATATTCATTAACCCCCTGAGTCAGGGATTAGGATGCTGAAAAGGTCTGCAAACACACATTACTCATGCACTCTCTTGCACACTTCTCAAACGCACACTCACTAAATTGTTGTTGCTCTCTTGGGAAATATGTTGGGAGAGTAGGACCTGGCCAGCTGGCTAAACCATCATTCATCAGTGTTTTGGTTATCTTTGTTAGCTAATGAAAACGTTACGTGTTTTGTTGCCTGGGCTTGAATTTCAACTTCCTGTTTTTTTACCCCTTTAAATACTTCCTATGTCATGTTAACACTGAAGTACTAATGATGATAATCATTTCTGTATCCACTACTCTGCTTTCAGAACCATCCTCCATGATTATTTGCATTTTTAAAATGAATGGTTTAAGTAGTATTGACTTACACTAACTTACACAAGAACAAAGCAGTGTTCTTTCACTGAAACGTAAATCCAGAACTCAAGACAAAGAATAATGTAATTTTACAACCCTTTAACATATTTACTTTTATTTACTTTATCGACTTCTCTGTGTCTCCAGTGTTCAGGAAGGTTGGCAACCTGTCTGAGGAGGAGTCCGTCTACCACAAGAAGATTAACAGGGTTCAACAAGGAATAGACGGTAAAGTAGCTGAAATGACTTACAAATGGTCTGCATGGCCTCGTATACCCTAAATCATGGGGAAACAAAAGCAATGGAAAGAGACTTATGCACACGGAAAACATAGTCTTCAAGGTTTCTTGGAGTAATAACTAAAAACCCTATATATATATATATATATGTATATGTGTACATGTTACATGAAGTGTGAAGTTGTACGGATGTCAGAGGCGCTCAAAATATCTTTTTCTCTTTTACACACATGGTTACCAGAAGCGTGTCATATACAGACAACTTGAACTTTTCATCCTTCCTCACTGTCTCTTATCTTCAATCCTTTTCGTTCTCTGACTCTAACTCTCAGATCTGAGCTCCACCTCTAACTGTTCAGGCTGTCTGGATGTGACTCTGTACAGCGAGGAGATCAGCAGGCTGAAGAGGGAGTTTGAAGACATCCAGAGAATGATACTGGGACAGGAGCAGGTACTGTGTGGTGAATCACAAAACAAACTTGTTTTGTTCAACCAATAGTCCAAAACCCCAAAATATTTAATATGTAAAGATATAAAACAGATCCTCACATTTCAGCTTTTACAGCCGTTGACTTCATTCATTTCTATTCACAAACTCTGCCTCTTTGATCCCTGTCCACATCCAGGTCCTGGACCAGGCCTCCCAGACACAGGCCACCCTTAAGACCACCAGCAACCGGCTGACACGCGACATGCAAAACCACCTCATGTCAATCAAACTTCTAAACCAGTCGCTGGAAAGATACCTGGATCGGGTTGAAGGCTGGAAGGAGGTGATCGAGGAAACTGAAGAGAAAATGAAGACGCTGGCGGACGATCAATACGACATCAAAGCTACGGCACAGCAGGTTAACACTACAGTGGCACTCAGGTGAATGAAAAGATGTATTTTATACTAGAAAAACAGATATCCACTACGTGACACATTAATTATTCAGCTTTATTGTGATTGGAAGCTTGGCAGGTAAATATACACTAACACTCAACCTGCAACGTGCGGGACCACCGTGACCAGAGGAGCGCTTTAATCATCAATTTTTTTTGTTATTGTATTGAAATACTATAAATTTTGATAGTGTGATGATATATTTTTGAACTGTACATGATTTATTAAGGGAATCTTTATGTTTTCCTTTATGATAGTAAAAATAGTGGTTTAATACAAATATCTACTTCTACACTTTTGGCTGCTTCTATAGTTAGTACAGTAAAAAGATAAATACAGCAGACACATTTTGAAAAATAATGTGAACACTGCATCTCACATATCTTCTGCGTTTTCCTCTGCTCTCCAGTACAATTTGGATAGATGCTCTGCAGAGAAAAGCGGATGAGGAGACCCTGGTCCTCCAGAAGTTAACCACCGAATGGCAGAACTACAGCCGAGTTCTGAGCGCCATCAAATCCAACACTAGCAGCACAACACAAGCAATGCGCTTCCTCCAAAACAACATAGTAGCAGATCACCAGAGAATCGCCATGTCCACTGAGGTGTACTACGACCTTACCCAGCAGGTGTGTGTGTGTGTGTGTTTGCTGCATTGAACACCCACCCCATGTGCATTTAAAGAAAACTTTTATTTCAGAAAAAGAAGAGTTGTAATTGTTGTAACTGCAGTTGTCGTAGGCTAAAGGTAATTTCAATCCCCTCAATGATTTTTCTTACCCGTATATGACAATCTCAGGTATGTCAAAGGTGTTCACTCTATAGCCCACTCGACCATCGCTGCTCTCTCCCTCGCTTGCATGTTGACTGGCTTGAGTGGTAAACTTTGAAGGCAGTGTGTTACAAACCGACAAATGTAACATATTATACCTTTAATGAGGGTCCTCACAGGTTAAGAAGTACGACATGTCTGTATTTCTTCCAGGTGATGAACCTGCATATGCAACTTGACAATGTGACGTCTTTCATGGATGAACATGAGGAGAACATGCATGACCTTCACTACCATTCCAGGTAAACCACATGTACTACTACACATTAGAGGACATTGTATTGACTTACATCAATCCCTAGGAGGAGAACTGTTACCTTTAATGCCTTATCAGTTTCTTTGCCCCACCTTATCCTTATCCTGAGTCAAATTATAACCGTAACCCTAAATTCAACTCTTAAAAGTTTATTTACCTTGTGGCGACCAGCTTTTGTCTCAGATGGGAGGTGAGTCCCCGCATGTGACATTGTAAACATATGTCCCCACAACGCAGGGAATATATAATACAAACACACACACACTCAACATGCACACACAGGAAGAAAGAGTATTATCATTAAGGAAAAACAAAAACTCACACTGTAACCATCCCTCTTTAGGTACTATGAGAACCGGACAGGTGAGCGTTTCTCTGCTTTGGATGGTCGTCTGAACTCCATCTCCATGGAGATCGACACAGTCTCCTCCAGCATTAACGCCACCGTCAGCCACGTCCAGAGCATGTACAAGTACATCAACATCGAGAGCTCATCCTGCCAGAGTCGCATGGGCAGACACACTGAAGATCTACAGGTAGTAAACACAGAAGATTTCTGTCTTCTTGCTTATGGTTCTTTCAATGAACACACAAAAAAAATGCAGATTGAGCGCTGAAGCTCTGCACAGAGTTCTGCAGTATACCACCGTGGAAAAAACCCTTTTAAAAAAACCAGACCTCCTTGATAAGAATTAACCCTATTTTGTCTGATGACACGTATGCTGCTAGATCACTGATATTTCGTGACTAAATAATGAAAAGTTAGCTAAAGCTAGCTAGCTAAATCTTTGCATTGTTTGTTAAAACAATTTTTCTTGATATTATTGACAGCGATGACATATCACATAGCTTAAATGTTGATGAGATTTTTGTACTTACATTTACCGAATTTCTCCTCCCCCTTGTCATTCGTCTACTCTCTCGGGTCTCATTTTGCTGCTTATATTCATCCTCACATCCTCTCTTTTGTGCAGAACCTTAACAACTCAGTCTTGTTACTCCTCCGCTTGGCCGACACACTGAGACAGCACAACATGTTCTTGAATGTTCAACTGGATGTGGACATCAGGAACCTGTCCATGGTGATGGAGGAGATGAAGCTTGTGGATGTTCACCATATCCAGCTCATAAAGAACTTTACTATACTAAAAGGTAAAGTAGATGTTGTCATATATGAAATGTACAGTTTATTTTTCAACTTAACCTCACGGTCTTCTCTCAACAGGTGCTCCTGGACCACCAGGACCCAAAGGGAACCGTGGTGAGACTGGCTCAAAAGGACCCTTGGGACTGACTGGGAGCAAAGGTGACCGAGGCCCTATAGGAGGCCGTGGAACTTCTGGAGAGAAGGGTTCGCTTGGGCCCAAAGGAGGACCAGGTGAATCAGGACCAAGTGGCAATAGAGGGACAGTGGGAATCAAAGGTGCTAAAGGGACTCTTGGCCCGCCAGGACCACTTGGTGAGAGGGGCCAGAAAGGTGACGTTGGCCTCTCCGGTAGAGAAGGCCCCACAGGACCTGCAGGGCCTCAAGGGCACCGGGGTGTGGCAGGACTACCGGGCCTCAATGGGCCATCAGGATCAGGGGGGAAACCAGGGCCAGCAGGGCCACCTGGATCACCAGGAACCCCTGGACCTCTGTGCTTGCCTTTCCCCCATGCACGAATCAACACCCAGCAGCGGAACGTGACACCTGCTACTGGGTCCAAGAGACAGTAGAAAGATGGACGAAGACGTGAACTAAGAGTTGATTTGTCCAGTACAAAGAAGAATTATTGACAGATGAAGGAATGTCACCCATTGTGACTGGAGATGCAATCATCCACTTTGATGGAATTATGCAAGACAATTGAGAACTTCATGAACAAATGTGACAAATCTAATTCAAGATGGGGCTTTTATGACATGGCCACATGAAATGAACCAAGAGGAAGATCTAGAAAATAGAAAATAGAACTGAACTGTTGTCGAGAAGTGAAATTACCCATGTTTGTACAAAATGTGAATATTGTGGTATGTTGGAGAAAACTGCCCTCATACAACATAGTCTCATTATTATTGTTGATGTCTCTCTCCTTGTACATCATAGCCAAAGAAAACCCAAAGATAACAAGCTCCGTCCATATATAAATTACATAGCATGAGATTTTAGATGATTTTAGATGATGAGATACCAGGAATAAACAAACAAAAGACATCTATTATTAAAGTCTTGTTGAATGTACTGGAAGCAAAGGACATTTTTGAGGTTGTTGTCAAGCCACCGCAACCTCAGGGGGCGTAATAAAAAGGGGGTCTTTTAACCACGGATTTGGACTGAAGTAGTGGGTGTTTCTCCCATCCAGAAAACTCAAACTAAATTCCCATGCACTTCTATATGGGCACAGAAAAAAACATGTATTTTTCTTCACATCATGTACATATTGACACATCCTTTTCTGATGGTTGGCACTTCATTAGTTCTTAAAGTGTGAACATTAAAGTCAGTTTGCTTCTCGTTTAGCATTTCAGAGCAGGTACTCTGAAGACATGTCTTTCTTCTTCTTTCATTTTTTTGATCAGCGTTTGAAGAAGTACATTTGCAGAATTCATGGCCTCTGAATTTGTCCTCTGACGACCTTTGTTTTACATTATATGCAAAATGTGCTATTATTGTTGCTGTATACATGAAGAAAGTACTGTAACTCTTGTTCACATGTCTGTGAAAACATTTTGGAAAAATAACTAATTTGCTTTCTCTCTGAGAGTTTGATGAGAAGATTGATACCACTCTCATGCTTGGAGCTGGAGCCAGGGGGTGATTAGCCTAGCTTAGCATAAAGACTGTAAGCAGGGGGAAACAGCTAGCCTAATCTCTAAAAACAGATTGTGCATGTGAATGCATATTGAAAAATCATGTTTGACTGGACTCCGGTTGCATGCAGGTAAACAGTCTGTGTGAAGACCAAAAGGGGTGGAACGCATTGGCCGAATGCAATCTCTGAACTCACCAGCTATTGTCTGTTGATAATTTAGCTTTTTATTAGTTAAAAAATAGCTTCTAAACTGGCTACTTGTTAAACAATCCGATCTTCGACATCATCTATCAACTCCATTTTTTACGTCTCAAATTACTAATCTGACTGCAACCAATGACAGGCCCTCGAAAGAGGAAGACTGTTATCCAGATATTCACCGGCTCCACCGGAACCACAGAAATATTGGCCAGCGGCTAAATTTCCGTCAGATCCAGCGATATTGCAGCTAGCTTACTAATTAACACACATTTTGTTTGTATAATCCATACACAAACAGACATTTCAAATCATCAATCAGAGTTCATAACAGCACATAACTCCCTGTAACTTAGTTATTGTAAATGTTTCTCCATATCAAATTACAAAAACAAGTTACATCCTGGTAAATATTTAGTGGCCGCTTTCAAACGTGGTATCAATCCTCTCATCTAACTCATGGAAAGAAAATAAATGAATATACATATTTCACAAAATGTTGAACTATTCCTTTTAAGAGGTATGAAGGCTCGGAAGCTAATGAAACTCATTCAACACATAAATTAATAACAACAACAAATAAATGATTGTAAACATGACAAGTAATATAATAAAAAAAAACATTTTTCCTCAGTTTATAACACTTGAGATAACAGATTATTGACTTATAAGAGGGTTTAGGTCTTATGATACACACACAAATAACCTTTTATTTCACAGAGACAAAAACGACTTACAAAAAGGGAAATGTATAATTTTTGTAAACCTGTGTTTTGTAGTGAAATGCGACTGGTTTGCATCGAACTTCAATAAAGCTTTTTTTTTTTAACAGACTTGTTCTTGTCAGTTCTTCCAAAGCAGAGTGCCATTGTTGCCCCATGAGGGAAACGAAGCAGCCACTAATTCAAAACACATGTCAAACCCCTCCCATTCGATTTTTGAGGTTTTCTTCCAATGAGTCAAAAGATATTCGATTGTCTAGATTTACTCTGTTGTTTTAACGTCGGTGCTTCTTGCAGTTCAGAGTGTAGGTTACAAATGAAAAAAACAAGAGTTAAGGAAAGCATTTGTCCTTGTCCAAATACTTTTCAGAATATTTTAATGTGACAATCAGCAAACAGTAATGTCAGAGAAAGGCTAATGTGGGTGTGTTGCTGGAGAAAAACTGTTGAAGCAAGTGGACACTGATCTCCTGCTGACGGATATTTTCACTTTCTCGTTGCTGGAACATGACAGGCCTTGTGGGATGTTAGGAACCTGATCTCTAACAAAAACTTCCTTCATGAATCCACCCAAATCCCTCATTCCTGCAGTCCTCATAACTATTAGTTATGAGCATGGAACATTTGCTCTAAATCACGCGCTGTTTTCACTTCAGAAACTTGATGCAAGGGCGTCACATTGCTGCTGTTTCTGATCTATGAAGCAGGAAATATGGTTGACATAAAATTCAGGATTAGATTTATATGGTCCTGATTTGAATGCTTTATTCATACGTCAGACATCCTTCAATTTCAATTTGACAGTTGTTCTTCTTGTGGTGAGGGAGACCTCCTGCAGACAAACTATTCCCATATGTGGTGCCATAAATCACGGATTGTTGGACAATCCACTTCATAACAAAGGTTACCACATGCAGCCACAAGAGAGACAATGGTGAGGCAATGGAAGAAAGAAGGAGAATTAATGGAAAATGTGACAAAGAGAAGGAGAGGACTTTAAAGTCATTCAAACCCCATAGATGATGTTCTGACCTAAAATCAGGGTTAAATATCTATTTAAGATGTGAAATCAAGTCTCCCAGTCTCTACTGGATGAACTAAGTGTCATAAGGTAGAAATATTTGGTCGCAATCTTTTGTGTTTGTGTGTTGTAAGTGTGATTTTATTAATTTATGATGCTGTTTTTTTGCTTGCGTTTAGTTTTTTTTGTGTATTCATTGCATGTTTCAGTGTGTATAGAGTAGATTTTTTAACCGGGCATGTATTGTATGTTTAGAGCCCTTTCTGCCTTGGACTGTGAGAAACACTAATTACTAATTCCTAGCACCTGCAACAGCTTCACTTGTGTTAATAGACGTGTGATTGAGCCGATCCTAAGCCAAGGAAGATAACAGGTGGAGCAGAACAGGTGCGCAACAGAGATTGGCAGGTGATTATTAATTATAGAGTCAAAGGCAAAAAGGGCTGTATAACATTTTTGATACCATTTGTTGGGGCTGTGGGTTGTTCAGCTTGTTGTAAAGCTGGCAAAAGTGGCCAAAAAAATTATGTAATGCAGCTTTAACAGTGAAAAACTGTCAGTCGATGATTGACTTCAGCTAAAATATGACAATACATTTGTACAACCTTTCCAAACCCCGAGCATTACATTGAAGCTTTCGTTTGGCTAATCCTGACTCTTTACACCTACACCTGCTCTTGATAATTCATTCCTTTATATGGGGGTTTCATCCATCAGTATTTCATCTTTTCAAAGTGCCTGTTCCAGCCTCAGTACTTTATCAGTTCAGCAACATGCACTGATTCATGTTTCCGAATGTCAGCCCGACATCAAACTGAGGTTCACTTGAGTAATATGGGAAAAGGGGTCTTGGGAACCAACCTGTTTACATTGGCAGGAATCACTTGTTAATTCTGGTTTGCTGTGTACACCACATGCCTACTTACAAGGTATATTTAAGAACTTTAAAATTACCAGAGGTCACTGGAGGGGGATTTTTGGAGGAGTTTAATTATTGTTATAGTGGCTCAGCATCTCTAATGCTAGAGGAGGAAAACGATGAAAACATCTGCAGTGTCGTCTTTCTGGTGACTCAGAAAAGCAGCAGTGTTTTCATCATGGGTTTTGAAAAGGTTGAATTAACCTGACGGTAGTATAATGTACTTTTGAACTACAGCAAAGAGAAAAAAGTTAAAACATGAACATTTTCAAACTGAACAGAGACAAAGTGTGAGAAGTGTGGGCATGGGGTGCTACAGCTGTGGTGAAAAACACCAGGCCGAGCCAGAAAACCCAAAGGCCAGATGTGCTTTCTGGAACCAGGTCTGACTCTCCCAGGTGGAATATATTTCACCGCTTCATACACGGGACATTTTCTCACCCCAGGGGCTTAGCAGCGGGCTGAAAGCTCTAACTTCAGGATTTATTTTTCTGGGAGTTATTAATGATCGGGACGTAACACCTCCCTCCCTCTTTCCACATGAACACTTAAAGGCTGATTGGCTGTGACGTGGATTGAGTAGCTGTGATGTACTGCGCTGGAGTAATGGTTCGCTGGCCGACGCACGGCACAGGACTAGTGCTTTCTGCTGACTCAGTGATGTGATGTCATGCCTGAGGTGATGAGTGTGCGAAAATTTAAACTAATATTACATTTCATTCATGTTCCCCAGAGGATGAATCCGACTTTGACTTTGTTGGTCTTTCTTCCTCTAACATCACCACGAGGTTGGCTTTTTAAGTGAAATATCTTAACAACAATTAGATGTATGTTCATGTTGTGTTAAGTGCTATTTTGCAAAACTTAGCACGTTAACACACAAAACTAAGAAGTTAAGCATTGTCATTGTGAGCATGATGTATATATACATTCTCACATCCAACGCCAAACTTTGTCTCATTATGACAGCTGAGCTATCTGCGAAAAGTCAATCCACTGTTGTGCAATTGATCGCTCCAAAAAAAAGGTATAATGAACCATGATTTAATATTTTTCAAAGACAAAAATTCACATCCAGTCATTCTATTTTCACCTCACCAAAGCCTTTTGATGGACATGTTTGTTCTTTATAGTCACTGACTGCCTAACTTTGCGATTGCTTACAACTTTGTAACTCAGGTCAATTCATTTTCCAGATGTTCTCTTCTTATCTTTTCGAAGAGATCAAAATGTACAGATGTCATGAGAAAAGTAGTCACTTTGACTACCAGATCAGGTTGTGTAGTCTCAGTCATGACGACATTGAATCTGCCAGGAGTAGGACGTGGCACACAGAGAGACATTACCTAACCTGGACCAGCACACACACACACACACACACACACACACACACACACACACACACACACACACACACACACACACACACACACACACGTGCACACCTACTCACTCAATTTGAGACATTAGCTAACAGTTGAGGTGACAGGCCCCCAAAGAGCTCATTACGTATACAGCTGTCAAAACACACTTGGCCCTCTGGCTCAGGTAACCATTATTCTATACGTGTGTGTGTGTGTGTGTGTGTGTGTGGGGGGGGGGGGGGGGGTGGGTAATCACACCTGCTGCAATGTGTGTAGTGAGTATTTGGGCCTGTGATTGAAATGCACAAATTGTGAAATTGTGATTGCCATGCTGTGCCATGCAAGGTTCAGTTCAAGCTCCTCAAAGTTCAAAGTCCTCACACCTAAAAGACAGAATAGGATAATCTCTCAGTGCCCCCTGAAATGAACAAGTGTGGACAAATTAATTTCTTTCAAAATATTGGCTTGAAAAAGGGGTCTTGGCCGGACCTTTTGAACCTTTCAAGTCACCCATCTTGAGACGGTTTTTCTATTGGCAGTGAGTGCAACGAGGAGGGTGAGGACTCGCTCAGTGCACGAGACCGTCAGCAGAGTCACAAGACGAGGAAGGAACAGTCTCAACCCTGTTTTTGCCCCACTGATGTACTTCACAAGTTCTGCCTCTCTCATTGCCATATATACTGTATACATTCTTGGTCAAATAATCAAAAGGCATCGCAGAGATACATTTTACATGCATCAATTTTCCTTTGTTTGCTATGAGCAATCAGAGTAATGATGTAAACAAATACATCAGACAATGCACAGGCAGTTCAGTGATTTCCCTGCTATTGTGGTTCTCGACTGTCCTTGGAATAAAATCCACATTCCTCTTAGTCTGAGACTGAGATGAGACCAAGTAAAATGTGATCAACTCCGAGACGAGAACGAGACCTTCAAAAAGTGAAAGATAGCGTCAACATGATGGAGAGCTGGTCAAAGAAAAAAACGTCATAAGAAATCCCTCCTACATAATAGATGTGAAAATACAGACTTGCAATTTTCACATCACACACCTGTTTACCTTGAGCACCGGCCCGGCTCCGAATCCGCTCTCTGAGGCTGTTTTCCTCCACTAGAGGTAAAATGACTCGCCTGCAAAACAGCTTCCCCCAGGCGCTCTGAGGTCACAATAAGTAACCTAACGTTTCATACAGAGACCAAATTAAAGTATTATATGTTTGTTTGCTTTGCGTGGCAGCAGGGGGGAAAATGAGGTCTTGTATTATTATTATTACCATGTGTTTGGAGCTCGGAGTGTAGCTTCATCCCAATGAGGAAGATTATTCTGCAGTCACCGTCAGGAGAACATTGGCTGAATTGTTTTTCCCTCATGTCGTGTAACCTGGTTCAGCTTTTGAATGCTTCGTTTATTGAGGCTAATTCCAATGAAATGTTTCATCCCAGTTATGGAAGCATCCGATAAATCGTAATGAGTAGCGCCTCTGAAGTGAATCAGAACATTACACAACACAGTGCGGCCAATTCCAAATAAAAATGTCCGTTCAATGAACAACAGAAAGATCATTACAATTCTAGTCACAGAATTGTAATAAACACAGTTAACTTTGTTATTTCCATTTTGTCATTTTCCACAAATATTAAAACAAGCAGTGAAAAACTGTCCAGTTCTGTTATCAACATTTCCATGAGAGAGTTTTTTCTGAGTTGGTCATCTGAAATCCTCTTTTGCAATCTGAGATGCCTTGATTACGAACTACATTTGCCATTCGTCTTTGCTCTTCGTCTTCACCAAACATCACTTTAAAAGTAACAGCTAAAACCTCCGGGTCCTGAATATCGTCATTGCAATGGAGCAGCAATATGACGGTGGTCTTGTCGTGGATTGGGAGGTTGGGGGGGGTTTTCTCTCGTCTAGCTTTTTGTTGTTTGGTGAAACTGTGAGTACGAGTCACGCAGCGCCCCACATGGCAGACAGCTGTGGTAACCGAGAGGACGAGCCGTGACCGTCTCTCAACATTGGAAAAACAGTTTGTTTGGGGGGGGGAAGACATCTCTCATCTGCTTTGCCATCCTCTATAAATCTTCCTCATCTCTCAGCCACAGAACACTTCTGACAGTTTGCAAACTCTGGTGCTCATCACTTAACAGTCAAAAGCTTGTTTTGCCACGATTTTCCACTTATCAGGCGTCAAAGAAACAGTTGTATGTCACCATTACACTCCACGTTTTAGCAATAAAACCTTTCCACGATGGTTCATTATGTTTCTCTTCAAGATTGTGTTTTCAAGACAAGACAATCAGTTCAATACGGCTGTAGCTTAAAAAACAACAGACCATTATCCAGCTGATGTAGCAGCAGAAGAGTGAGCCATGAGTATCTTTCAGGCTGCATTAAAAGATACTTTTTACGTTATTTAATATAATGTAAGGTGCCGCTTTAGTGACAAATCCACCAATATTTATCACCCGACTCTATGAAGCATTTTAGCATTTTTCAGCTCATTGTTTTGGTTTTAAAGCCCTCGACTTTATTGTTTTAGTTCTGTCTTTTGAAGGTTTGTGATAATAAAACATGGTGTGCTTCTTTGAAAGCTGCACCCAACGCATGACCCTGTGCAGACACACAGTCAGACCCTTGGTTCACCCTCATCCAGTGTTTCTGGGAGGAGCTGCAGCATAAAATCCTCTCCTCATTTCCCTCCTTGTGTTTAGAATAACAGAAGTGCAGCTGCTCAACTCACTTAGCTCTGCTCGTTCTCTCTGCTCTCTGTTTTATCTCAAGTGAAGCAGAGCCTCATTCACTCAGTGCAGCAGCTCTGCCAGAGGAGGAATGTTGGCCATTGGCTAATTTAAATATCCTCTTCCCCGTGTGACGTATACCAGGCTCCATACGCAGCTATACATCTGTGTTCTTCCATGCTCTAATGCTGCCCTTATACGCTCACTAAACACAAACACTACACACATGTGCATGAAACGACTTGTTTTTGTCTGGGTTTCACATGTAAGCAATGAAAAATACCTCCTGTCTATAGTTGCATTTAATAAAGTTATTTTGTATCACGTGTCTGCATTGTCAATTTTATCATTTCTTTTTACAAAGCAGTTTGAATTACTTTCCTAAGTAGCTTTAGTTAACCATGTAAAATTCCTTCGAGGGTCACTTTGCTGTAGTTCAGCTCCTTCCAGTGTGAAGTAATGGATAACTTGCAAAGCTATAGTGTCAAAGTAGCTTCCCCAGCACTGCATATAGAGTATATATAGTGTATAGTGGAACCAGATGTGGCGTTTGCTTGTTATGTGTCGGTGTCAGGACAGTATGTACTGCACTGTGAATGTACTAGTAGGTGAAACACAGACACAGTGAAATGTGACAAACAAAAGTCCGTTTAATGTAAACAAATCCATTTCAGCACAGATAATCACTTCCATGGGGAGCAGATTTACGGCGAAGCACTAAATGTGACTGGGCCTTTAACGTTTTTGATAGCAGCTGCAGGAGTCAGGGGGTCCCCGGGGCAATCAGAGATAATTATGGGATGTTTATAATGTCATTGCCTGAGACACGCGTACACATGTATACGCACACGTAACCACCCACCTACTCAGCACATTCTTCACTCATTCACTGATGTAAACACAGAAAAATAAGAGCCAAGATTGAGTTAGAGCCCTCTTATTACCTCCGCCTACATGTTTTCAGTTCGGTTCGTTTGTCAGCAGGCTCAAAGTATTCCTAACCAGAAGACCCTTTCATTCTGCACTGCATTTCGACTGAAAATCTAGACGGTACAACCTCAGTTTGGTGTCCCAAACTGATTGATCGAGAGTGCCCGTTTACCCTGGAGCCTGCTGAGAAGTCATGAGTAGCAACTGCTGAGACATCCTCTAAATGAGTGAAGTGTCATACCTTTCATGTCAGAGGTGCACAATACTAACTGGTTGATAGTACACACACAAGATCATGTATCCACACACACATGTTGTATATGGAAGCACAGAGAGGATTTTTTTCATCAGATAAAATAGATGTTTTTCTGCAGCAACATCCAGTTTGAAAAAGCCAGATTGAACAGCTGGAGCGCACATGCTGGAAGTAGAAAAATACATCTCACAGGACTGCAGAACATCACCTGGTCCATGTAAGCTGTCCATAACCTCTTCCACCCTTGTAGTGGGTAGTGGTCTCACACACATACACTCACACACACACACAGAAACATTGAAATAGCATATACCACCCCTGTGGTGGTCACTCTAACATCTGCTGGTGGTTGAAAATGCTAGAAGAGGACCACACACACACACCTACCACACACACACCATCGACGTATGTTGACAGAGAAGTGTATTGAACCATCTCAGTGTTTCTCATCGACACACACACACACGCACACACACATGACTACCACGAGTAGTCCTGCATATATTGTCTACACACTTCAGGAAAGGAATTATTAATTTGGACCCCTTGTGTCTGCCTTATTGACCTACTGTACTGTACCTCACAGCAGAGCAGAGTGTCACATGTTCATGCACACACACACACACACACACACACTTTTTACCAAGCTGTGTTTAACAGCAGTGTTTGCTTTTGTTGGATAATGAAACAGCCAGAAGAGAGACAGAGGGTGTGTGTGTGTGTGTGTGTGTGTGTGTGTGTGTGTGTGTGTGTGTGTGTGTGTGTGTGTGTGTGTGTGTGTGTGTGTGTGTGTGTGTGTGTGTGTGTGCATACAGACATGCTTCACCGTGCATGCAAACCAGTCACCCACAAGGGGTCCAAAAGGTCGGGCAACATGTTGTGTCTGTGTGTTGTTGCTGGTGCACATTTAGCTCAAATCATTTTTGCTCTCAAGTTTGTGATCAGACTTATTATTGTGACTGCAGCCATAGCAGATAAAACAACATGGCTAACTGAGACCACCTCAGACCTCACTCTGACTCTACACTCACACACTCACACACACAAGCTGTGTGCCGACCATTTGGCACCATGGGTTCCCTTTTCTTTTACACGAATCGTCTGTCTCTCTGTCGTAGGTGGAGGATGGAGTATACACAGGTACACACACACACAAACACACACGCATACACCCGCCCACCAATGACAGTACTTGAGCTAAATACTGTTGATTGATAATACCCACACCAAAACAAGGTTAAAATAACACATTTCATCAGAGTTTATGCAGAAAAACACAATGAGGATTTAACATTAGCAAGCAATCAGAAGTAAAATAGCTCAAAACAAAAATGCAGGCAGTCAAACAAGGTCAAGGACAGAGGAGAATCTATCCACCATGAATGTTCTGTATTTGAGCCGGTTGAGCTGACGCCCTGCAGCACAGAACAAGACCTTTCTTCCTCGCTTGTTCGGGTGAAAGTCCTCATTCTTGCACTATTGCTGGCATCCTAAATGAAAGGTTTTCCATTGGAGACCGGACCAGATAGCGACCTCTGGCTGTGACCATTTAGGGGTTTTAGACTGAATGTTTTTTTATTAACTATCATATTAGTATATGTAATAATAATAATGATAAAAGTGTGTTTGCTAGTTGTAATTGCTGTGAGGTAAAAGTAGTAGCAGTGGAGAGAAATGGTACAGGAATGACAGTCAGAGTACTAGCAGTAATATTTGTAACATTTATAGTAGTAACGGTACAGTAGGAGTAGTACACTGTATTTAGCCAGTTAAGATGTCTCTTCCCAGCATGCTTTGGAGCCAGTGAGAAGTCTCAGTCCAACAGGAGGCAGCTGGACCATCTGGGATGATGACTCATGTTTTCCAAAACAGACCTGAGAGCAAATACAGCCTCAGCTATTTACAATGGATTCTCTGCATTTCTCCAAAACTTTGTTATTGAGAGTTTACAGCTTGAGGATAACACTACTTAGGAACTAAACTTGTTCAAGTGCATCGTGGTAAAAAAATAACTCTAATTAGGGAGAATAATATCCTCCTTTTACAGCAGTAAAACACTGGAAACGAGGAAGGGAAATTTACTGACTTTGGGGTCCAGTAAAAAGCAGAACTGCACATTCTGAAGACGTGAATTACGGGAATCTTGGTTGTTTGGCCGGACATCTCGTCGTTTCTCCCCATAAATATGAAATTAAATGTCAGCGACAGAGCTGGACCTGCTCCCTGCCGGGGATGTCGATCCTTTGTCATGCCAGACCACTCTGCCTCTCTCAGTGTCACCAACAACACTTTTATTTTTGGCTGATTGGGCCGACCCTTTGCCCTGTTGCAAATTACAGTGTCTCTTGCCAGTATTTTACTCCCTGGTCATTTTTATTTAAGAAGGTGTCATTCCTTTTTACCGTCACATGACCTCCACACCTGCTCCAAATTCCCTCATCAGCTCCCCATTTTTATTTCCTTGAGCAATTGTTCCCATAGCCTTTTGTCCTGTTGTTCCTGGCTTGTTTTGACACATCGACTGCCCTTTTTAAAGTCTTCTGCCTGTTTGGACGACCTGCTTGTTTCCAGTGGTGTATAGTAACGAAGTATAAATACTTCGTGACTGTACTTAAGTCGTTTTTTTGGGTATCTGTACTTTACTTTACTATTTATATTTCTGTTGACTTTTACTTCACTACATTTTGCAAAGAAAACTGATACTTTGACTCCGATACATTTCCCCTGAAACCTTCGTTACTCTTTACAAAATCAAATCTTTAGAAACAAAATGAATCATGAGACCAGCGTCGGGGACTGTGGTGGAACACAGACTGCAAGCAAGCAGGTTTGGTGAATCAGTGGTCCTAGCTTGCAAGTTAAATCGTTGATAATCACGTTAATGGGCAATTGCAAACAAGTGCTCTCAAAGCCGCGGTGTTGTGATTCCCAGTGATGCCCAGGATGCTACATGCTATAAGCTAGCGGGCGACTACATGAGTAGAATTCCACACAGGACGGGTGGGATGAGGAGAGGTGGATGGGTCAAACTAACACTGGTGTTTCCTCCAGGAGGCCGCAGTTTGTGCCGTGTGTGAAACGAGAAGCCAATGTTGATTTATTTGTGACGTAACTTCCCTACTTAAGCAACGCCACTTCCGTAGATATTTTAACGCAAACCACGATCTTTTCCTAAACCTAACTAAGTAGTTTCATCGCCTGAACCTTAGTTGTTTCCTGTGAAGATGGAAGTTTATTTTGAAAAGACAGTATGCATGTAACAAGCGAAAACAGACTCATGTTGCTGGACTTTTGCAGGAAAAACGCACGAAAAATGAGGAGTAACTTTTCGTAAGATATCAATGAAACGGGGATGAATTTATATCATTCTATAAAGAGAGTGACATGAGAAGATCAATCTCATGTCTGTAAGTTAAATCAGCTATAATCACTCTTTTAAAGTGATTAGTGACTCGTCTAAAACATTTAAAAAAGGAATAACTTCAATGGAATCATTCTATACACTGTAGCTTCTTTACATTCTAATTTAATGTAAAGAATACATTATAATACAATGTAACTTCTTTACATTTCATTAGAATGTAAAGAAGTTCCATTCTAATACAATGTAACTTCTTTACATTCAAATACAATGTAACTTCTTTACATTCAAATAGAATTGTCTTTTGAAGATGAACAGGACATTTTTCAGGGACAGGAAGCGCTTAAGTTATGATTTAGTTTCCATATGAGCGAGCCGGCAAACAGCTTCTAATTAGCTGCTTGATTGCACAGATTCTCAGTCACAAAGAATACAAAGCGAATCCAGACACCAGATTGACCTCCACAACAAGCAGAGCAAAACATTCTAATTTAATTTTACAACAATATCAGAACAAAGGCCCTTTTCCAAAGCCGGACTAATGTATGTATAAAAGCTCAACAAAGCAAGACAATGCATCGTATACCTCTATTGTCTTTAGGTTGAATTGAGAGAAACGGAAACACTTAAACAGACATTTCAATACTTGAATACAGGCGCTTGTACTCTTTTATGCCTCTGTCAAGTCTCGAGATAGAATTCCTGCACCACCTTGTGTTGAAAAAGCAGACTTGTAGCCTGAATGAAAGTTGAACGATTCACATATGAAAGAAATATATTTGGATCATTTTGTATTGTAGGAATACGTTTTGTTTTTATTCTGACTTTTTTTATGAGCAAAGGAAGAATTATTACATTTATTTTTAGTGATAAATATCATAACAAAATGTGAGTAACCATGTTTTCTTTCAGCAGTGAAATATTGGAATGACATTGATTTTGATCTAATGCATTTTTTATTAATTAGTTTGTATTCCGTCTCTACTGTCTCAACTTCAGCAGGAAGATTGTTGTGTTACGTCTTTGCTGGATTATAACCGGTCAGCACGCTTCTTCCAGTAAGCTCTGACTCTTCATCAGAGTGGAAGTTGAGTCAAAGACCAGATGGAGGCTGTAAAAGGACCGATCTGAAATGAGTGGAAACCTGGCAGGAGTCAGTCGCACCCAGTAGCGTGGCTCGCTCTGGAGTGGACGCAGGCTCGGCGGACATCGGCGCGGCGTTGCCAGCGCGGGGTCGGACCTCTGTGGCGCAGCTCGCTCTGGAGCCCGCGGGTCCGATCTGTTCTCGCTGCAGCGGGGACAGTGAAACGTCGGGTGAGACGGCGTGGGGTCTGTGTCTGTTTCTCGGAAATCATCAGTCAGGAGGGGATTCGACGTCTTCCTGCCGGAGGGTTGGATGAGGGTGCGCGGCCCTCGTGGGTGAACATCGGCTGAGGTCGTTTCGTTCCTCCCGGAAATCGTGGGCCTTCGGTTGTCAGCGTGGCGCTGGGGGGGGGAGAAGGGCCCGGTGCCTCTACCCCGGGACGGAGTCCAGAGGGAAGGGAGCGTTTGTGTGCTCCCTTGCTCGACGGAGGTCAAAGGGGAAAAAGCCAGGAACTGTCGGTTGCAGGCAGTTTTGTTGAACACTGGTTGAACCACAGGGGTCCTGGATTGTCTTGGCTCTTGGCCAATGAGATTGCAGCGGTGCATTCAGAAACCATAGTTTTGGGGGGGGGGAGAAATTCACACCCTAATGTGAAATTCCTTCAGAGGGGGTTTGGTGCTCATCAAACCACAATCAGGATGAAACCTTTGCTTGCAAAAGGGAAGGCCTGATTGTCTTTGTTCACAGCACATGTGCAGCCATATGCTCAGACCCCAACACTTTCAATAAAGTTACCTTTACAATATCCTCTAAAGTGTTCTTGGAGTCATCGACAGCAAGAATGTACTTTGACTTTGGCTTGAGTGCAACGATGTTTTGGATCACTCTGAAAAGGAAAGACAATTCAGCCCTTCAGTAATTATCCCCAAAAAAAATATATATACAGTATATATATATATATATATATATATAAGTAGGAGTACGGAAATTGAAATCACCCTCCAAGATCATTCACGTGAATCATGGGGATGTGATTTGTGCCCTGTCCAAAGAGAGGAACTTTTGGAAACTACATCAACCAAGACACCTGTTCAAAACACAAACACGTTTTTTTTGCAAATGAAGGTATTAGTATATATACAACAATACAATATACTGAGTTATTACAGTACACATTCATATCTACCTTGAAGAAGTAGTGAAAGAGGTTCTCTCCTTTTCCGTACTGAAGACCACAAGCTACAACATATCCAGTGAGCTTGAACTTTTTCTGTAAGATTGGAAAATCACACAGACTCTGTGACGTTTACATGCATACAATATGTTCATGTTAAAGGCCTTGCTTAATAAATAACATGGAGTAAAATGCTACCATGCTGCTGGCATATTTGTTGAGTATGTGGAACTTTTCATCCCTGAAGTGTACATACACCTCTACGCAGTTTTAGCACAAGATTCTCCACATTATTGTGTGTTCTGAAATTGGGATGTGGCCTTCTTCTTCTGAACTCTTCCTCTGATAGCAGAACATCTGTTTCTTCCTGAAGAGACAAATTATAACATAAATGGTCGTGTTTTATTCACAGGACGTGTTGGCCAAGATTTTCCTCCAGGCTCACCAGATTCGGTGGCTTGGTCATGGCCCAGGTCATCACACTTGAGACTAAGATGAACATTTTTCGAGACTTGAAGTTCTCCATCTCGGCATTAAGGGCTGTTGTAGAAGATAGACAACAGCATGACAAAGGAAACAGCAAAGCCAGTCCACTGCATAATAAGCCGATACTTACTCCCTTACCGGTGATTGCCCATGTGGCTTCTTCAATCTGCTGTTGTCTAGCACTTTCTGAGATGTTGTACACCACTACGTCACACTCCAGCAGGCGCTCAAGAAGCTTGTCTCGAGTTGGTGACTGCCAAAAGAGATTAGATATACAATTACACAATGTCTGTACTCATAATTTACATATAGGTATTTTAGTTACTTGTTATGGCAAGTAAAAGCAATACAAAATACTCAATTAAGTAAAAGCCCTGCATTTAAAGTATTATCAGAAAAACATACTTGGCAGTAATATGTTAAAACCTAAATCGTTTAAAATGAGGCTGTTAAAACATAAAAGTACTCTTTATGCGGAATGACTCAATAACAGAATCTTATATGATTATTAATGATGCATTTTAAAAGCAGCTTTTCATTGGTGTATATAAGGAGCCAATTTTAACTATGGGGTAGTTCAATCTATAGCAATGAATCCTATTGTAGGCTATGATTTGTAATTTAAAAAGCTGTGTCGTGTAATGTGCAAGTACGGTACCTCAACATCGTAGCCTAAGTATAACGCTTGAGTAGATGTACTTTGTTACTTTCCCCCACTTTACCTGTTGCCTTTGAAAGTAAAGCCCAGAAACAATGCATCAAATGTCCGCGTAGACGAACTGAAGCATGACAACGTTACTCGTCATTTAACTCCTGACTCACCGGATACTGCTCAAGCAGAAAGTTGTCTTTCCCATCTTTGGTGGAAGGAGACACAGTTCCCACTATTTGAAAAGCAGGTTCCCTTCGAGGGGAGGCTTCTTCTTCCTCGGCCACGCGCGATGTCGATAAAAACTGTTAAGACGGTCAGAATGAACACTGTAAACATGTGGACGACAAGCCATCTTATATTACGTTAGCGGGTAGCAACTAATTAGCTTAGCGAACGTTACCTTAGCGATGTGTTTGGAGGAATATCTGTCGACGTCGTTGATAAAAATACGTTTGGGACGAGTTTGTTGCTTTTTGTCCCCCATTTTTTTATTTTTTTTTTAAAGGCGAGGATTTGCGGTTACATATGCCTTAATCTTTTTTGTACTAACGATTAACTTTATGACTTAAAGGAATTGTGTTGAAGCTCTTACTGACGAAGTAGTACAGCTAGTTATTACTGTTGATTCCGGGGTCCGTTACTATGGACTCACTTCGGTTGCCACGGCCCCAGCATGAGAAGGATAGTGATTAACCCCCGCTGGATCATCGTCACAATCAACACAATGTATGCGGGCCGGGAGTGATCAGGTCCAACCCCTTTGCTGCCGCACCAATCCTGATATATTGTGTTGGTGTGTGATAAAGTCAAAGGTGGGGCCTGTTTCATGGTTACCTAAAGTTGAGCTGGTAAAAGTGCTCATACACATGAACAAGAGGCCTGGGGAGCACAATGATTGGGATAAGATGATGGTACGATCAAGAAAACCCACCGGCAATCTAAAACAGTATCGACAAGTTGTGAACACATTCAGGAATGTGTCGGCCTGTTGATCAAGTGGAAGGAACTATAGATCGAGATAAGGATGTTGTTGGTTTGTGACTCCAAAGAATGTGTAGATTGCTTTATCTCAGGACCTTTTTAGGAGTTTGTGTCAGACAAGATGACCATTTTATACCAATAATGGCAGCAGCAAAGAGTGCAAACTGCCAAGTAAGATAAAGAACTATTGAGTCACACTGCAGTCACTGATGGATTTAATCCTGACGAACAAAGTGTGCTATGTAAAACGGTATGAACCAGTGAAATACACAAACCTTTTACTTTTTATTGATGAAATCATTTGAATACAATATACTGTGCACAGATGCAGGTAAAACCATCATCTTAAACTTACATTACCATCAAATCAATCATCAATATAATCATCAAAACCAGTGGCGGCTGGTCAACAGAGGGCCATGGCCCCACCATGAGCCACACAAATCATAAATTATACAAATTGTCAATATTTGTTTTTGAACTCTGGAATGTACCCAGTAATGTGTGTAAAATATGATATCTGCGCAAAGTATATGCTTTTCCTGCTCGTCCTCTCCCCCTGTGTGCTCGTCTGCTCGTGCTCTCTGCCTGTGTGCACGACACGTCTGAGAACGCGCAGCTAGGGGGGCCTAATCGTTTTGGCCCAAAAGAGACGGGTCTATGAAGCAGTTTAGCCAATTGCTGATTCAAGATATAAATGAGTGACATACAATTTAGCCAATCAGCGCCCTCAAATAGATTCAGCGTGGGGCCAGAACGATCAGGCCCACAGCTGCGCGTTCTCGTCAGGAGAAGTCTCTACAGGCGCCCGCGCCAGCGCACGCACTCCTCCAAGACCCGTTTGAGAGGAGAACTTTGGCGGAGATTCTGCAGCCAAAGAGCTGATATCAGATCAGCCTGACCTCACAATCAGACAGCAGACTAGCGGGAAAGGGAAGCAGTACATGCGAAGCTTCTCTACTGTACACCAGACAGGTTTGGCTAGCTGGATGATGTCATGCTAATAATTTATTTAGCTTTTTTAAACAACGGGGACAGATCAAGCACCGACAGTTACAGGAGTGAGGGATGAGGAGGTAAGGAAACATGAGAACACTAGGACACACATGAGAACTCCGTCAAGCTACATATGAGACAACGTGAACATCTTTTCTTCTACATAGCTGTCCTCAGTCTCATCTGCTTACCTTGGTCATGGAGGCATCAACATGTAATAGAGATGTTAAATTAACAGTGAAAACTCATCATAGCTTAATTTAACATCAGTATTCATAATTACACTTCATGTTTACTTCTCCTGATCTTTACCTCCTATAACAAGGTCCATAGGGGCATCTCAATAAATAAACATGTTGTATTATACAAGTGTTATTTACAGATTTTTTTCATGTTGGAATACATGTTAAATATTTAACTGCCAAGTACTAATGCGTGTTTGATACTTACATTTTTTTTGCATTAAATCATACTGGGATGTTTCCTGAAATTGATAGGATGGCCCTACCTAGAAAATGTTCCACCAGCCGCCACTGATCAAAACTATTTCAAACTGTACAGTTGGCGCTCATTCAGTGAATAACGTTTTGTAATGAAATCAGTGTAGTTGAACCGCGGTTAATCATGTGTAACTTCAGAGGTGACTCGTGCTGAAAGCTTTTATCACAAACGGAAACTTTACTGCAACCAGAAGAGCTAAAGGGGATTGTTTCCTGTGTGGGTATTCATGTGTGCCTTTAGATCTCTGTTGCAGACTAATCTTTTACAGCAAACTGATCAGCTGAAAGGTTTCTTTCCTGTGTGGGTTGTCATGTGCTTCTGTAAAGCTGAACTGTGGCTAAAAGATTTCTTACAGACTGAGCAGCTGAAAGGCTTTTCTCCTGTGTGGGTTCTCATGTGGCTCTGTAAATTTGAATGCTGGTTAAAAGATTTCTTACAGACTGAGCAGCTGAAAGGTTTTTCTCCTGTGTGGGTTCTCATGTGTCTCTGTAAAGTTGAACTCTGGTTGAACGATTTCTTACAGACTGAGCAGCTGAAAGGTTTTTCTCCTGTGTGGGTTATCATGTGGTTCTGTAAATGTGAACGCTGGTGAAATGATTTCTTACAGACTGAGCAGCTGAAAGGGTTTTCTCCTGTGTGGGTTTTCATGTGGTTCTGTAAATGTGAACGCTGGTGAAATGATTTCTTACAGACTGAGCAGCTGAAAGGTTTTTCTCCTGTGTGGGTTCTCATGTGTATGTGTAAAGTTGAACGCCGGTTAAAATATTTCTTACAGACTGAGCAGCTGAAAGGTTTTTCTCCTGTGTGGGTTCTCATGTGTCTCTGTAAAGTTGAACGCCGGTTAAAATATTTCTTACAGGCTGAGCAGCTGAAAGGCTTTTCTCCTGTGTGGGTTCTCATGTGGTTCTGTAAATGTGAACGCCGGTTAAAAGATTTCTTACAGACTGAGCAGCTGAAAGGTTTTTCTCCTGTGTGGGTTATCATGTGGTTATGTAAAGTTGAATGCCGGTTAAAAGATTTCTTACAGACTGAGCAGCTGAAAGGCTTTTCTCCTGTGTGGGTTATCATGTGCATCTTCAGATTTTGACTCTTGCCAAATGTTTTCTCACACTCAGAGCATCTAAAATGTTTTTCACCAGCGCTACATCTTAAATCACTGACATGGACTTCATCAGGTTTCACATAGTTTAAACCTGACTGAGGTTCTCTGGTCTTCTTCCCATCACCACCCTCATCGGTGTCAGAAGAGTCTCCAGTCTTCTCATCAGTATCTGGTTCTGGATGTCTATCTGGATCCAAGTTCCTGTCTGGTTCTGGTCCTCCACAGTCTTCTCCATCAGCTTCTGTTCCCATCTGTTTAGTTTGTCTTTGATGAAGCTGTGAGGACTGAGCTTCCTCTTCTTCATCTTCACTCTTCACAGGAGTGAATGAGAACTTGACATCAGCCTCCTCCAGACCTTGAAGCTGCTCTCCTTCCTGACTGGTGCAGAGTTCCTCCTGTTCTTCTTTAATGTGTGAGGGCTCTGGGTCCTCCTGGTCCAGACTGGAGCTCCACTCCTGCTGCTCAGAGGGAACCTCTTCTTTAACCAACAACAGCTGCTGGACATCTGCAGGAAAACAGTAAACACACACAGAGACGTCACAAAGACATTTTAGAATTGAGCAAATAGTCTCCTGGACATACACTTCCAGAGTATCACTAGAACCAGATAATACAACAATGTAATCAACTTATGTGACCATGAACATATGAACCATTTTAAGCTGCCAAATCCATGTTTAAGTTGAAATATTTCCTGTCATCTAGAAGCTGAGAGAACAAATCAGCATACCTGCAAACTCATAAGAGGTGAAAGAGGTGCCAAAATTTCTCAAACAAAAAGGTAAAGGAAAAAGCCCCCCCTCCTTGTTCCAGAGGAGAAGAAGCATGCAGAGGAGAACAGGCAGCTCCCCCCCGCTCTCTTTCTTCCATCATTAAGCAGGGCCGAATCAGCTGGTTGAAGTTTAAATCAAAAGGAATTTAATATACTAACAAAAGAAAATGCAGTTACAAACTGAATTACACTATCAGTAGTAATATTTCATGAAATAGAGGCCCCATCCGCACCACACGACAGACTGGTGTGTCCGCCTCATGGTCCAGATGAGGTCTGATTATCTCCGGGGATTCACAGTGTAATGATAAAAATGTTTTAACATGTCCTCATCATATTTTCTGTGTGATGTTGCTGTTAGAAAATTCATTTGTACAGGCGTCTAGATGTCTGAACACCTTGACATATTTGTTCCAGACAGAGGTCACTCTCTATCTTATTCTATCAAGCGACTGACGTGTTCTTTCTGTAATCAACTGCTTCTTATTAGACTAAACATTTGCGGAAGACCTAATGATGTCAGTGAGGGTTCCAACAAGGACACGCGCCCCCACCTTTCTTCCCTCTGTCTCCTGTCCGTTATCTGTCTAGCCTGTATAAATACCTTGTTTTCATTCTGTGTCTCTAGAGCATGAGCACATTTCACTGTGATATGTGGCTGTGGTTGTGTTCTCTGTTTGCAAACATTAAATTTACTTTCTGAGAAATCTGTCCTCGAGAACAATACTATTGATAGTTTATGCAGCTTGTAAGTGAACTTTGTGTGGTACATTAAATATTGTTATTGATTGTGAACCGGATCCAGTCCATTTTTCTGATGCGCGTGCGCACTCAGAAGCTCGCAGCAGAAAAGTCCTCTCAGGCTCTCATCCTTTTGTTTTTAAACCCTAACATAACACATAATATCCATGACCAGTTAACCCCCCCCCCCAAAAAAAAAAAAAACTCTACGGATCTACACTCACGTGGATGATATATTTTGATTCAAAACGGCTTATTTCGCCGAAAAGCGACACGTTGGCAGGTATTAAATCAGAAGAAAACGACGAACTGCAACAGAGTCTCACTCCAACTACATTAAAAGTTATCAACCGGAGTATGAACAGTGTTTGAGAGAATCAATAAAGTGAACCCACGTGCTCTTTGTATCCGGATTTCCGGGTTGAAAACAGCGTCCAGAAGTTCCCGTTGTCGCTTATTCTCCTCTTTTGAACGAGAGACTTCCTCCTCGTACTCTGCTATCGTTCTTTCAAACAGACCAAATATCTCTTCAACAGCCGCAGTTATTCGCTGGTTGACTAAAGACCTCAGCATTTCTAGTTTAGACATTTTCATTAAACCCCACAGTTTTCCTCCAGACGAACTCCGTTGAAAACACCGTTTACTCTCATTAAACTCTGACTAGCGCTGTGTTGGTCACTCCCGTCCCCGTCAGTCTGTTTCCAGGTAGCATGCTAAGCTAACTTCAATAGCTTTATAGGCTACCAGGAGATTATCCTCCTCCTCCTTCTCCTTCTTTCACTTTAATGGCGGACTACAAACCAATGTTTAAGGCGCCACCTACTGGACCGGAGTGTGTAGGACCCAATACTTTATTTTCCACTTTGACGGCTAGCTGAGATTCTTTCTTACATCTGATTTCCAATCAATCAATACGTGTATGAAGGTGTAGACCCTCCAATGGAGCATTTGACCTCTGACCTTCTAGTCATTAACAATCCCTTTACGTTTACATCTGCAGACTGGATGGGAAACAATTATTAATATGTATACAGAATTTATAATGACAAATTAATGACACAACAGCTGCTCTTATTAATGGCTTATGAATTATTTAACAAGGAGTATTAAATAGTTTAGTATCCATTACTAAAGTCATTAGTTGGTACATCTTTTATAAAGAGCGACCTACTCACTGAGAGTAGTATTGACCAGGGACTTAAATAAAGTATCATCTATGCCTGCTCAGTGTTTGCCCTCTTTGCTTCAGGTAAACTGATAAATGACAACAAAGGCACAAGTCTTATGAATAGAATCTGTGACGTTAAAGTCACATCTACAGGGACAACCTTCTAATGAAATTCCTTCAATCTTTTCATGTTACAATCATCTTTCATTATATGACTGTAGGAAAAACAAAGGCTCAAATAAATAACACGTATGGGCTCATTTCCTCAGTAGATTCATTGTTATTGTTGTTGGTTGTTCCTCAGCAGATGTTCAGCCTGCAAAAACAAAACATGACATATCAGCTGCTGCACCAATTCACTCACACAGTATTTAACAGAAGGCCCCATATATGCTCAATATGAGAACCTCTACTGTGTAAATACCAGAAAGTCGACGGGGTCCTCTGGTTTGATCTTGCAGCAATCCAACATGGCTTCAGTGAGCGAGGGCATCACGTGCTTCATCAGATAGTTCCTCAGAGGAAGAGAGTGAGCTTCCAGCAGCTCGTACTCCTGTCGCTCCACCTCGGACAAATCCCTCTGCTAAGGAATGATGAAATATTTGAATTGGCTGATCGTATTTACAAGTCATTGTGTTATATTACACAACACTTACCCACTCCTCATACCGAGCAGCCATCTCAGCCAGTGCAGCTTCATTCCTACGTTTCTTCTCAGCAGCGTCTGCAGCCAGTTTCTGCTTCCTCTCTTCATCTTTCTTCCTGTCCTCCTCCTCCTGCTCCTCTGGACTCAGGCCGCAGTTTTTGGGAATCCCCACCATCTCTGTGATCTTCTTCATAACATCTGTGTACTCTGAATCACCTGTGGTGACCTCTGGAGGAGGGACAAGACACACTGACTGAAAAGAAACAGATCCATTGGGGAAGTGAGTTGGCAACCTCTACGAGCCTCTCTGCAGAACATTGAGTCGTTTGCCACGAGGTTACACGATGAGATCGATTCATGACACGAAATAGGAAGATTGCTGTGAAGGGGGGGGGAGACTAAAGGAAACATGACATCCAGCATGTCGATGCTCGTCATTGAAGAAACAGTTTGTTTACTCGGTTTCTTAACAAGAGTTAGATGAGGAGATCGATACGACTCGCATGTCAGTATGGTGGAGCCAGCAGCTGGTTAGCTTAGCTAAGCACAAAGACTGGAAGCAGGGGGAAACAGCTAGCCTGGCAACAAAAGAAAAAGAAAATCTTCTCTACAACAAAGCGAATAAGTATTTCTAAAGGTTGAACTATTTCTACTGAATCTTAGACATTGTCACTTTTTTCACTTGCCACGTATAAAACACGACACAAAGCGCTGTTAAACACAGACAGACAGAACGGCACGAAAACCGTCTTCCAACGATCAAAACTCACATTTTCTATGATTTCATTTTCTACACATCTCAGGTAAATATTCTCTTGATGGTCTAATATGAACTGCGTGTCGTTAGAGGAGAGTACCAAAATGTTCCAGGAGAATCTCAAGCTCATCAAAGTAGTCCAGCAGGGTTTGCTCCGCCGTACTGAGTTGTCTGTATCTCGTCAGGCGAGGGACAAGTTCCTCCTGAGTGCAACGCATTTTCTCTGCAACGCTCTGTGGAAGTCTCTGAGCTCTGTTTGTCAGGAAATTATCTGTCGCGTTGAGGACAAAAATGTGCTCTGCAAAACATAAAACAAGTAGAATAAGAATGCTTGGTCATATTAGAGAAGAGCGTTTGGGGGATTGCCTGCTATTCCGCAAGAGCTGAATGGATTGATTTGTGGTTAATTAAAGTAACAAGTACATCAACAACCTGGAGTGATCTGCTCGTTGTACACGGGTTTTTTGGGCATCACAACCTGGTTCTCTGTTTCCTCATCTGCATAATAAAAACACCACATCTGCATTAGTGTTTTTAATATCAATAAACATCACATCGGAATTAAATGAATGGATGAAACATACCAGAGAAAATCAGCTTTGCCTGCTCGTAAGACTTCGGGAAGCCATCGAGAACAAATCCTTGGTTCCTGCATGGCTTTGAATTCAGCTTTTCTCTCAAAATGTCAAAAACCAGATGGTCAGCCAGTCGACCTACCGGACCAACACAGTTGTTAGAACCTAAAGTGAGGAACTAAAAGACTCTCTATGCAACAACAACCCTTCAACAATCCAACTACAGACATACCAAATGCAAAGGTCTCAGCAACATGAGCACAACCTGTTCCTGGATACAAGTCTCACTTTTAATATCTTATGACATTGTGATCAACAGTTTTAGCGTACACGTTTGAATTAATCCAAGAGCTGCTGTCGTCAAACATCCAAACCACAACGTTTAATAGCAACAAACCAAACCATGTCGCTCTTAGTTTGGGCTGTGGTTCTCTGACTAACCTGCATTCATTTCCATGCTATTGTTAAATTGTTCCAGTTGTTTCTGTGCAGCAGTCGCTACCTCTTCACTGTCAATGTCAGGGTCAGCTTCATTCACTATCTCCTTCTGCAGCAGAGAACAAGAAACACGAAAAATGAACAATGAGTCTGTATTGAGTCTTAAATTGCAACGAAGGCCTTCCACAAGAGGGCAGTATATTTCCTTTAGTTGAGTTAGTCTGTCTGGGAGGCAAATGCTTTTATCCCACTGACCAGCTGTGCCATCTTTTCCTCAATGACCTCTTTGATGTTGATGTGGTGTATTTGGTAATGACTGCAGAGCTTCTCTGCAATGGTGGTTTTACCCACAGCTGGAGGTCCAACCAGGAAGATTCTGATTGGCTGTGAAAAATAAACGGGGAAAAAGGGAAATCATGGCAGCTTTTACGCCCCAAATACCCCATCAATGTGTTTGTAATGTTGTGGATTACTTTACTGACACATTGAATCTGGCCATGCTGTAGATCTGAGCAACAGAAATGATTTAAATGTATTTAAATCGTTCCTGCTATCTGTACATAACACTCACAAGAAGCTGCCTGGTGTCTTTGTACTCCTCAGCAATGCTCGCCATGTTTTCAACCATCCCAGCTTCAGACGTCCAGCGGAGCCTGAAGGAGTCTTTTATAATAAAAGCATCCAGGCGGAGGTCGATGTTAAGGTAATCCAATTCATCTGGCTGGAATAAGTCAAGGGTACGAAAATAAATTCACAAATGTAGAAAGACTTGAATATGCACATTAAGAGATAATCCAGACTAGATTCTTATTTATTTTAAATAAGAATAAACATTTCACACTGTACCGTAAAAGCCTTCGTGGCGATGGCATCCTGCTCAGGTACCTTGTTCATTTTTCCGGACCCAAGTGTGACGCTTATCCTCTGAAGGGTTAAGAGTCAGAGAATAAGATTAGTTTCGAAGCATTTTTGGAACTTTCTTTTTGTCATTTTCCTTTTGTTCACAGTAGAAAGCTCACAATAGAGTCCCCAGCTGGATTCTAATCAGTATTGGGTGACCAGGTCGACCTACAGTAGTGTTTCACAACATCTTAATTTTCTTCAATGTACTGCTGCATTCATGTTTTCAATAAAGTTACCTTTACAATATCCTCTAAAGTGTTCTTGGAGTCATCGACAGCAAGAATGTACTTTGACTTTGGCTTGAGTGCAACGATGTTTTGGATCACTCTGAAAAGGAAAGACAATTCAGCCCTTCAGTAATTATCCCCAAAAAAATATATATACAGTATATATATATATATATATAAGTAGGAGTACAGAAATTGAAATCACCCTCCAAGATCATTCACGTGAATCATGGGGATGTGATTCGTGCCCTGTCCAAAGAGAGGAACTTTTGGAAACTGCATCAACCAAGACACCTGTTCAAAACACAAACACGTTTTTTTTCCAGAACATGATATTGCAAATGAAGGTATTAGTATATATACAACAATACAATATACTGAGTTATTACACATTCATATCTACCTTGAAGAAGTACTGAAGACCACAAGCTACAACATATCCAGTGAGCTTGAACTTTTTCTGTAAGATTGGAAAATCACACAGACTCTGTGACGTTTACATGCATACAATATGTTCATGTTAAAGGCCTTGCTTAATAAATTGCATGGAGTAAAATGCTGCTGGCATATTTGTTGAGTATGTGGAACTTTTCATCCCTGAAGTGTACATACACCTCTACGCAGTTTTAGCACAAGATTCTCCACATTATTGTGTGTTCTGAAATTGGGATGTGGCCTTCTTCTTCTGAACTCTTCCTCTGATAGCAGAACATCTGTTTCTTCCTGAAGAGACAAATTATAACATAAATGCTCGTGTTTTATTCACAGGACGTGTTGGCCAAGATTTTCCTCCAGGCTCACCAGATTCGGTGGCTTGGTCATGGCCCAGGTCATCACACTTGAGACTAAGATGAACATTTTTCGAGACTTGAAGTTCTCCATCTCGGCATTAAGGGCTGTTGTAGAAGACAGACAACAGCATGACAAAGGAAACAGCAAAGCCAGTCCACTGCATAATAAGCCGATACTTACTCCCTTACCGGTGATTGCCCATGTGGCTTCTTCAATCTGCTGTTGTCTAGCACTTTCTGAGATGTTGTACACCACTACGTCACACTCCAGCAGGCGCTCAAGAAGCTCGTCTCGAGTTGGTGACTGCCAAAAGAGATTAGATATACAATTACACAATGTCTGTACTCATAATTTACATATAGGTATTTTAGTTACTTGTTATGGCAAGTAAAAGCAATACAAAATACTCAATTAAGTAAAAGCCCTGCATTTAAAGTATTATCAGAAAAACATACTTGGCAGTAATATGTTAAAACCTAAATCGTTTAAAATGAGGCTGTTAAAACATAAAAGTACTCTTTATGCGGAATGACTCAATAACAGAATCTTATATGATTATTAATGATGCATTTTAAAAGCAGCTTTTCACAAGGAGCCAATTTTAACTATGGGGTAGTTCAATCTATAGCAATGAATCCTATTGTAGGCTATGATTTGTAATTTAAAAAGCTGTGTCATGTAATGTGCAAGTACGGTACCTCAACATCGTAGCCTAAGTATAACGCTTGAGTAGATGTACTTTGTTACTTTCCCCCACTTTACCTGTTGCCTTTGAAAGTAAAGCCCAGAAACAATGCATCAAATGTCCGCGTAGACGAACTGAAGCATGACAACGTTACTCGTCATTTAACTCCTGACTCACCGGATACTGCTCAAGCAGAAAGTTGTCTTTCCCATCTTTGGTGGAAGGAGACACAGTTCCCACTATTTGAAAAGCAGGTTCCCTTCGAGGGGAGGCTTCTTCTTCTTCCTCTTCCTCCTCGGCCACGCGCGATGTCGATAAAAACTGTTAAGACGGTCAGAATGAACACTAAACGTGTGGACGACAAGCCATCTTATATTACGTTAGCGGGTAGCAACTAATTAGCTTAGCGAACATTACCTTAGCGATGTGTTTGGAGGAATATCTGTCGACGTCGTTGATAAAAATACGTTTGGGACGAGTTTGTTGCTTTTTGTCCCCCATTTTTTAATTTTTTTTTTTAAAGACGAGGATTTGCAGTTACATATGCCTTAATCTTTTTTGTAATAACGATTAACTTTATGACTTAAAGGAATTGTGTTGAAGCTCTTACTGACGAAGTAGTACAGCTAGTTATTACTGTTGCTTCCGGGGTCCGTTACTATGGACTCACTTCGGTTGCCACGGCCCCAGCATGAGAAGGATAGTGATTAACCCCCGCTGGATCATCGTCACAATCAACACAATGTATGAGGGCCGGGAGTGATCAGGTCCAACCCCTTTGCTGCCGCACCAATCCTGATATATTGTGTTGGAGCTGTGTGATAAGGTCAAAGGTGGGGCCTGTTTCATGGTTACCTAATGTTGAGCTGGTAAAAGTGCTCATACACATGAACAAGAGGCTTGGGGAGCACAATGATTAGGATAAGATGATGGTACGATCAAGAAAACCCACCGGCAATCTAAAACAGTATCGACAAGTTGTGAACACATTCAGGAATGTGTCGGCCTGTTGATCAAGTGGAAGGAACTATAGATCGAGATAAGGATGTTGTTGGTTTGTGACTCCAAAGAATGTGTAGATTGCTTTGTCTCAGGACCTTTTTAGGAGTTTGTGTCAGACAAGATGACCATTTTATACCAATAATGGCAGCAGCAAAGAGTGCAAACTGCCAAGTAAGATAAAGAACTATTGAGTCACACTGCAGTCACTGATGGATTTAATCCTGACGAACAAAGTGTGCTATGTAAAACGGTATGAACCAGTGAAATACACAAACCTTTTACTTTTTATTGATGAAATCATTTGAATACAATATACTGTGCACAGATGCAGGTAAAACCATCATCTTAAACTTACATTACCATCAAATCAATCAATATAATCATCAAAACCAGTGGCGGCTGGTCAATAGAGGGCCATGGGGCATGGCCCCACCATGAGCCACACAAATCATAAATTATACAAATTGTCAACATTTGTGTTTTTGAACTATGGAATGTACCCAGTAATGTGTGTAAAATATGATATCTGCGCAAAATATATGCTTTTCCTGCTCGTCCTCTCCCCCTGTGTGCTCGTCTGCTCGTGCTCTCTGCCTGTGTGCACGACACGTCTGAGAACGCGCAGCTAGGGGGGCCTAATCGTTTTGGCCCAAAAGAGACGGGTCTATGAAGCAGTTTAGCCAATTGCTGATTCAAGATATAAATGAGTGACATACAATTTAGCCAATCAGCGCCCTCAAATAGATTCAGCGTGGGGCCAGAACGATCAGGCCCACAGCTGCGTGTTCTCGTCAGGAGAAGTCTCTACAGGCGCCCGCGTCAGCGCACGCACTCCTCCAAGACCCGTTTGAGAGGAGAACTTTGGCAGAGATTCTGCAGCCAAAGAGCTGATATCAGATCAGCCTGACCTCACAATCAGACAGCAGACTAGCGGGAAAGGGAAGCAGTACATGCGAAGCTTCTCTACTGTACACCAGACAGGTTTGGCTAGCTGGATGATGTCATGCTAATAATTTATTTAGCTTTTTTAAACAACGGGGACAGATCCAGCACCGACAGTTACAGGAGTGAGGGATGAGGAGGTAAGGAAACATGAGAACACTAGGACACACATGAGAACTCCGTCAAGCTACATATGAGACAACGTGAACATCTTTTCTTCTACATAGCTGTCCTCAGTCTCATCTGCTTACCTTGGTCATGGAGGCATCAACATGTTATAGAGATGTTAAATTAACAGTGAAAACTCATCATAGCTTAATTTAACATCAGTATTCATAATTACACTTCATGTTTACTTCTCCTGATCTTTACCTCCTATAACAAGGTCCATAGGACATCTCAATAAATGAACATGTTATATTATAAGTGTTATTTACAGATTTTTTTCATGTTGGAATACATGTTAAATATTTAACTGCCAAGTAATAATGCGTGTTTGATACTTACATCATTTTTTTTTTGCATTAAATCATACTGGGATGTTTCCTGAAATTGATAGGATGGCCCTACCTAGAAAATGTTCCACCAGCCGCCACTGATCAAAACTATTTCAAACTGTACAGTTGGCGCTCATTCAGTGAATAACGTTTTGTATTGAAATCAGTGTAGTTGAACCGCGGTTAATCATGTGTAACTTCAGCGGTGACTCGTGCTGAAAGCTTTTATCACAAACGGAAACTTTACTGCAACCAGAACAGCTAAAGGGGATTGGTTCCTGTGTGGGTATTCATGTGTGCCTTTAGATCTCTGTTGCAGACTAATCTATTACAGCAAACTGATCAGCTGAAAGGTTTCTTTCCTGTGTGGGTTCTCATGTGGCTCTGTAAATGTGAACGCTGGTGAAATGATTTCTTACAGGCTGAGCAGCTGAAAGGTTTTTCTCCTGTGTGGGTTCTCATGTGGTTCTGTAAATGTGAACGCTGGTGAAATGATTTCTTACAGGCTGAGCAGCTGAAAGGTTTTTCTCCTGTGTGGGTTCTCATGTGTATCTGTAAAGTTGAACGCCGGTTAAAATATTTCTTACAGACTGAGCAGCTGAAAGGTTTTTCTCCTGTGTGGGTTCTCATGTGTCTCTGTAAAGTTGAACGCCGGTTAAAATATTTCTTACAGGCTGAGCAGCTGAAAGGCTTTTCTCCTGTGTGGGTTCTCATGTGGTTCTGTAAATGTGAACGCCAGTTAAAAGATTTCTTACAGACTGAGCAGCTGAAAGGCTTTTCTCCTGTGTGGGTTTTCATGTGGTTCTGTAAATGTGAACGCTGGTGAAATGATTTCTTACAGACTGAGCAGCTGAAAGGCTTTTCTCCTGTGTGGGTTCTCATGTGTCTCTGTAAAGTTGAACGCCGGTTAAAAGATTTCTTACAGACTGAGCAGCTGAAAGGTTTTTCTCCTGTGTGGGTTCTCATGTGAATCTTCAGATTTTGACTCTTGCCAAATGTTTTCTCACACTCAGAGCATCTAAAATGTTTTTCACCAGCGCTACATCTTAAATCACTGACATGGACTTCATCAGGTTTCACATAGTTTAAACCTGACTGAGGTTCTCTGGTCTTCTTCCCATCACCACCCTCATCGGTGTCAGAAGAGTCTCCAGTCTTCTCATCAGTATCTGGTTCTGGATGTCTATCTGGATCCAAGTTCCTGTCTGGTTCTGGTCCTCCACAGTCTTCTCCATCAGCTTCTGTTCCCATCTGTTTAGTTTGTCTTTGATGAAGCTGTGAGGACTGAGCTTCCTCTTCTTCATCTTCACTCTTCACAGGAGTGAATGAGAACTTGACATCAGCCTCCTCCAGACCTTGAAGCTGCTCTCCTTCCTGACTGGTGCAGAGTTCCTCCTGTTCTTCTTTAATGTGTGAGGGCTCTGGGTCCTCCTGGTCCAGACTGGAGCTCCACTCCTGCTGCTCAGAGGGAACCTCTTCTTTAACCAACAACAGCTGCTGGACGTCTGCAGGAAAACAGTAAACACACACAGAGACGTCACAAAGACATTTTAGAATTGAGCAAATAGTCTCCTGGACATACACTTCCAGAGTATCACTAGAACCAGATAATACAACAATGTAATCAACTTATGTGACCATGAACATATGAACCATTTTAAGCTGCCAAATCCATGTTTAAGTTGAAATATTTCCTGTCATCTAGAAGCTGAGAGAACAAATCAGCATACCTGCAAACTCATAAGAGGTGAAAGAGGTGCCAAAATTTCTCAAACAAAAAGGTAAAGGAAAAAGCCCCCCCTCCTTGTTCCAGAGGAGAAGAAGCATGCAGAGGAGAACAGGCAGCTCCCCCCCGCTCTCTTTCTTCCATCATTAAGCAGGGCCGAATCAGCTGGTTGAAGTTTAAATCAAAAGGAATTTAATATACTAACAAAAGAAAATGCAGTTACAAACTGAATTACACTATCAGTAGTAATATTTCATGAAATAGAGGCCCCATCCGCACCACACGACAGACTGGTATGTCCGCCTCATGGTCCAGATGAGGTCTGATTATCTCCGGGGATTCACAGTGTAATGATAAAAATGTTTTAACATGTCCTCATCATATTTTCTGTGTGATGTTGCTGTTAGAAAATTCATTTGTACAGGCGTCTAGATGTCTGAACACCTTGACATATTTGTTCCAGACAGAGGTCACTCTCTATCTTATTCTATCAAGCGACTGACGTGTTCTTTCTGTCATCAACTGCTTCTTATTAGACTAAACATTTGCGGAAGACCTAATGATGTCAGTGAGGGTTCCAACAAGGACACGCGCCCCCACCTTTCTTCCCTCTGTCTCCTGTCCGTTATCTGTCTAGCCTGTATAAATACCTTGTTTTCATTCTGTGTCTCTAGAGCATGAGCACATTTCACTGTGATATGTGGCTGTGGTTGTGTTCTCTGTTTGCAAACATTAAATTTACTTTCTGAGGAATCTGTCCTCGAGAACATTACTATTGATAGTTTATGCAGCTTGTAAGTGAACTTTGTGTAGTACATTAAATATTGTTATTGATTGTGAACCGGATCCAGTCCATTTTTCTGATGCGCGTGCGCACTCAGAAGCTCGCAGCAGAAAAGTCCCTGCGGCCTGCAGGCTCTCATCCTTTTGTTTTTAAACCCTAACATAACACATAATATCCATGACCAGTTGACCCCCCCCCCCAAAAAAGAAAAAACAAAACTCTACGGATCTACACTCACGTGGATGATATATTTTGATTCAAAACTGCTTATTTCGCCGAAAAGCGACACGTTGGCAGGTATTAAATCAGAAGAAAACGACGAACTGCAACAGAGTCTCACTCCAACTACATTAAAAGTTATCAACCGGAGCATGAACAGTGTTTGAGAGAATAAATAAAGTGAACCCACGTGCTCTTTGTATCCGGATTTCCGGGTTGAAAACAGCGTCCAGAAGTTCCCGTTGTCGCTTATTCTCCTCTTTTGAACGAGAGACTTCCTCCTCGTACTCTGCTATCGTTCTTTCAAACAGACCAAATATCTCTTCAACAGCCGCAGTTATTCGCTGGTTGACTAAAGACCTCAGCATTTCTAGTTTAGACATTTTCACTAAACCCCAGACAGTTTTCCTCCAGACGAACTCCGTTGAAAACACCGTTTACTCTCATTAAACTCTGACTAGCGCTGTGTTGGTCACTCCCGTCCCCGTCAGTCTGTTTCCAGGTAGCATGCTAAGCTAACTTCAATAGCTTTATAGGCTACCAGGAGATTATCCTCCTCCTCCTTCTCCTTCTTCCACTTTAATGGCGGACTACAAACCAATGTTTAAGGCGCCACCTACTGGACCGGAGTGTGTAGGACCCAATACTTTATTTTCCACTTTGACGGCTAGCTGAGATTCTTTCTTACATCTGATTTCCAATCAATCAATACGTGTATGAAGGTGTAGACCCTCCAATGGAGCATTTGACCTCTGACCTTCTAGTCATTAACAATCCCTTTACGTTTACATCTGCAGACTGGATGGGAAACAATTATTAATATGTATACAGAATTTATAATGACAAATTAATGACACAACAGCTGCTCTGATTAATGGCTTATGAATTATTTAACAAGGAGTATTAAATAGTTTAGTATCCATTACTAAAGTCATTAGTTGGTACATCTTTTATAAAGAGCGACCTACTCACTGAGAGTAGTATTGACCAGGGACTTAAATAAAGTATCATCTATGCCTGCTCAGTGTTTGCCCTCTTTGCTTCAGGTAAACTGATAAATGACAACAAAGGCACAAGTCTTATGAATAGAATCTGTGACGTTAAAGTCACATCTACAGGGACAACCTTCTAATGAAATTCCTTCAATCTTTTCATGTTACAATCATCTTTCATTATATGACTGTAGGAAAAACAAAGGCTCAAATAAATAACACGTATGGGCTCATTTCCTCAGTAGATTCATTGTTATTGTTGTTGGTTGTTCCTCAGCAGATGTTCAGCCTGCAAAAACAAAACATGACATATCAGCTGCTGCACCAATTCACTCACACAGTATTTAACAGAAGGCCCCATATATGCTCAATATGAGAACCTCTACTGTGTAAATACCAGAAAGTCGACGGGGTCCTCTGGTTTGATCTTGCAGCAATCCAACATGGCTTCAGTGAGCGAGGGCATCACGTGCTTCATCAGATAGTTCCTCAGAGGAAGAGAGTGAGCTTCCAGCAGCTCGTACTCCTGTCGCTCCACCTCGGACAAATCCCTCTGCTAAGGAATGATGAAATATTTGAATTGGCTGATCGTATTTACAAGTCATTGTGTTATATTACACAACACTTACCCACTCCTCATACCGAGCAGCCATCTCAGCCAGTGCAGCTTCATTCCTACGTTTCTTCTCAGCAGCGTCTGCAGCCAGTTTCTGCTTCCTCTCTTCATCTTTCTTCCTGTCCTCCTCCTCCTGCTCCTCTGGACTCAGGCCGCAGTTTTTGGGAATCCCCACCATCTCTGTGATCTTCTTCATAACATCTGTGTACTCTGAATCACCTGTGGTGACCTCTGGAGGAGGGACAAGACACACTTACTGAAAAGAAACAGATCCATTGGGGAAGTGAGTTGGCAACCTCTACGAGCCTCTCTGCAGAACATTGAGTCGTTTGCCACGAGGTTACACGATGAGATCGATTCATGACACGAAATAGGAAGATTGCTGTGAAGGGGGGGGGGAGACTAAAGGAAACATGACATCCAGCATGTCGATCCTCGTCATTGAAGAAACAGTTTGTTTACTCGGTTTCTTAACAAGAGTTAGATGAGGAGATCGATACGACTCGCATGTCAGTATGGTGGAGCCAGCAGCTGGTTAGCTTAGCTAAGCATAAAGACTGGAAGCAGGGGGAAACAGCTAGCCTGGCAACAAAAGAAAAAGAAAATCTTCTCTACAACAAAGCGAATAAGTATATTTCCCTAAAGGTTGAACTATTTCTTAGACATTGTCACTTTTTTCACTTGCCACGTATAAAACGCGACACAAAGCGCTGTTAAACACAGACAGACAGAACGGCACGAAAACCGTCTTCCAACGATCAAAACTCACATTTTCTATGATTTCATTTTCTCCAGATCTCAGGTAAATATTCTGTTGATGGTCTAATATGAACTGCGTGTCGTTAGAGGAGAGTACCAATATGTTCCAGGAGAATCTCAAGCTCATCAAAGTAGTCCAGCAGGGTTTGCTCCGCCGTACTGAGTTGTCTGTATCTCGTCAGGCGAGGGACAAGTTCCTCCTGAGTGCAACGCATTTTCTCTGCAACGCTCTGTGGAAGTCTCTGAGCTCTGTTTGTCAGGAAATCATCTGTCGCGTTGAGGACAAAAATGTGCTCTGCAAAACATAAAACAAGTAGAATAAGAATGCTTGGTCATATTAGAGAAGAGCGTTTGGGGGATTGCCTGCTATTCCGCAAGAGCTGAATGGATTGATTTGTGGTTAATTAAAGTAACAAGTACATTAACAACCTGGAGTGATCTGCTCGTTGTACACGGGTTTTTTGGGCATCACATCCTGGTTCTCTGTTTCCTCATCTGCATAATAAAAACACCACATCTGCATTAGTGTTTTTAATATTAATAAACATCACATCGGAATTAAATGAATGGATGAAACATACCAGAGAAAATCAGCTTTGCCTGCTCGTAAGACTTCGGGAAGCCATCGAGAACAAATCCTTGGTTCCTGCATGGCTTTGAATTCAGCTTTTCTCTCAAAATGTCAAAAACCAGATGGTCAGCCAGTCGACCTACCGGACCAACACAGTTGTTAGAACCTAAAGTGAGGAACTAAAAGACTCTCTATGCAACAACAACCCTTCAACAATCCAACTACAGACATACCAAATGCAAAGGTCTCAGCAAAATGAGCACAACCTGTTCCTGGATACAAGTCTCACTTTTAATATCTTATGACATTGTGATCAACAGTTTTAGCGTACACGTTTGAATTAATCCAAGAGCTGCTGTCGTCAAACATCCAAACCACAACGTTTAATAGCAACAAACCAAACCATGTCGCTCTTAGTTTGGGCTGTGGTTCTCTGACTAACCTGCATTCATTTCCATGCTATTGTTAAATTGTTCCAGTTGTTTCTGTGCAGCAGTCGCTACCTCTTCACTGTCAATGTCAGGGTCAGCTTCATTCACTATCTCCTTCTGCAGCAGAGAACAAGAAACACGAAAAATGAACAATGAGTCTGTATTGAGTCTTAAATTGCAACGAAGGCCTTCCACAAGAGGGCAGTATATTTCCTTTAGTTGAGTTAGTCTGTCTGGGAGGCAAATGCTTTTATCCCACTGACCAGCTGTGCCATCTTTTCCTCAATGACCTCTTTGATGTTGATGTGGTGTATTTGGTAATGACTGCAGAGCTTCTCTGCAATGGTGGTTTTACCCACAGCTGGAGGTCCAACCAGGAAGATTCTGATTGGCTGTGAAAAATAAACGGGGAAAAAGGGAAATCATGGCAGCTTTTACGCCCCAAATACCCCATCAATGTGTTTGTAATGTTGTGGATTACTTTACTGACACATTGAATCTGGCCATGCTGTAGATCTGAGCAACAGAAATGATTTAAATATATTTAAATCGTTCCTGCTATCTGTACATAACACTCACAAGAAGCTGCCTGGTGTCTTTGTACTCCTCAGCAATGCTCGCCATGTTTTCAACCATCCCAGCTTCAGACGTCCAGCGGAGCCTGAAGGAGTCTTTTATAATAAAAGCATCCAGGCGGAGGTCGATGTTAAGGTAATCCAATTCATCTGGCTGGAATAAGTCAAGGGTACGAAAATAAATTCACAAATGTTGAAAGACTTGAATATGCACATGAAGAGATAATCCAGACAAGATTCTTATTTATTTTAAATAAGAATAAACATTTCACACTGTACCGTAAAAGCCTTCGTGGCGATGGCATCCTGCTCAGGTACCTTGTTCATTTTTCCGGACCCAAGTGTGACGCTTATCCTCTGAAGGGTTAAGAGTCAGAGAATAAGATTAGTTTCGAAGCATTTTTGGAACTTTCTTTTTGTCATTTTCCTTTTGTTCACAGTAGAAAGCTCACAATAGAGTCCCCAGCTGGATTCTAATCAGTATTGGGTGACCAGGTTGACCTACAGTAGTGTTTCACAACATCTTAATTTTCTTCAATGTACTGCTGCATTCATGTTTTCAATAAAGTTACCTTCACAATATCCTCTAAAGTGTTCTTGGAGTCATCGACAGCAAGAATGTACTTTGACTTTGGCTTGAGTGCAACGATGTTTTGGATCACTCTGAAAAGGAAAGACAATTCAGCCCTTCAGTAATTATCCCCAAAAAAATATATATACAGTATATATATATATATATATATATATATAAGTAGGAGTACAGAAATTTAAATCACCCTCCAAGATCATTCACGTGAATCATGGGGATGTGATTCGTGCCCTGTCCAAAGAGAGGAACTTTTGGAAACTGCATCAACCAAGACACCTGTTCAAAACACAAACACGTTTTTTTTTTACAGAACATGATATTGCAAATGAAGGTATTAGTATATATCCAACAATACAATATACTGAGTTATTACACATTCATATCTACCTTGAAGAAGTAGTGAAAGAGGTTCTCTCCTTTTCCGTACTGAAGACCACAAGCTACAACATATCCAGTGAGCTTGAACTTTTTCTGTAAGATTGGAAAATCACACAGACTCTGTGACGTTTACATGCATACAACATGTTCATGTTAAAGGCCTTGCTTAATAAATTGCATGGAGTAAAATGCTGCTGGCATATTTGTTGAGTATGTGGAACTTTTCATCCCTGAAGTGTACATACACCTCTACGCAGTTTTAGCACAAGATTCTCCACATTATTGTGTGTTCTGAAATTGGGATGTGGCCTTCTTCTTCTGAACTCTTCCTCTGATAGCAGAACATCTGTTTCTTCCTGAAGAGACAAATTATAACATAAATGCTCGTGTTTTATTCACAGGACGTGTTGGCCAAGATTTTCCTCCAGGCTCACCAGATTCGGTGGCTTGGTCATGGCCCAGGTCATCACACTTGAGACTAAGATGAACATTTTTCGAGACTTGAAGTTCTCCATCTCGGCATTAAGGGCTGTTGTAGAAGATAGACAACAGCATGACAAAGGAAACAGCAAAGCCAGTCCACTGCATAATAAGCCGATACTTACTCCCTTACCGGTGATTGCCCATGTGGCTTCTTCAATCTGCTGTTGTGTAGCACTTTCTGAGATGTTGTACACCACTACGTCACACTCCAGCAGGCGCTCAAGAAGCTCGTCTCGAGTTGGTGACTGCCAAAAGAGATTAGATATACAATTACACAATGTCTGTACTCATAATTTACATATAGGTATTTTAGTTACTTGTTATGGCAAGTAAAAGCAATACAAAATACTCAATTAAGTAAAAGCCCTGCATTTAAAGTATTATCAGAAAAACATACTTGGCAGTAATATGTTAAAACCTAAATCGTTTAAAATGAGGCTGTTAAAACATAAAAGTACTCTTTATGCGGAATGACTCAATAACAGAATCTTATATGATTATTAATGATGCATTTTAAAAGCAGCTTTTCACAAGGAGCCAATTTTAACTATGGGGTAGTTCAATCTATCGCAATGAATCCTATTGTAGGCTATGATTTGTAATTTAAAAAGCTGTGTCATGTAATGTGCAAGTACGGTACCTCAACATCGTAGCCTAAGTATAACGCTTGAGTAGATGTACTTTGTTACTTTCCCCCACTTTACCTGTTGCCTTTGAAAGTAAAGCCCAGAAACAATGCATCAAATGTCCGCGTTGACGAACTGAAGCATGACGTTACTCGTCATTTAACTCCTGACTCACCGGATACTGCTCAAGCAGAAAGTTGTCTTTCCCATCTTTGGTGGAAGGAGACACAGTTCCCACTATTTGAAAAGCAGGTTCCCTTCGAGGGGAGGCTTCTTCTTCCTCGGCCACGCGCGATGTCGATAAAAACTGTTAAGACGGTCAGAATGAACACTGTAAACATGTGGACGACAAGCCATCTTATATTACGTTAGCGGGTAGCAACTAATTAGCTTAGCGAACGTTACCTTAGCGATGTGTTTGGAGGAATATCTGTCGACGTCGTTGATAAAAATACGTTTGGGACGAGTTTGTTGCTGTTTGTCCGCCATTTTTTTTTTTAAAGGCGAGGGTTTGCGGTTACATATGCCTTAATCTTTTTTGTAGTTACGATTAACTTTATGACTTAAAGGAATTGTGTTGAAGCGCTTACTGACGAAGTAGTACAGCTAGTTATTACTGTTGCTTCCGGGGTCCGTTACTATGGACTCACTTCGGTTGCCACGGCCCCAGCATGAGAAGGATAGAGTGATTAACCCCCGCTGGATCATCGTCACAATGTATGAGGGCCGTGAGCGATCAGGTCCAACCCCTTTGCTGCCGCACCAATCCTGATATATTGTGTTTGAGCTGTGTGATAAAGTCAAAGGTGGGGCCTGTTTCATGGTTACCTAAAGTTGAGCTGGTAAAAGTGCTCATACACATGAACAAGAGGCTTGGGGAGCACAATGATTAGGATAAGATGATGGTACGATCAAGAAAACCCACCGGCAATCTAAAACAGTATAGACAAGTTGTGAACACATTCAGGAATGTGTCGGCCTGTTGATCAACTGGAAGGAACTATAGATCGAGATAAGGATGTTGTTGGTTTGTGACTCCAAAGAATGTGTAGATTGCTTTATCTCAGGACCTTTTTAGGAGTTTGTGTCAGACAAGATGACCATTTTATACCAATAATGGCAGCAGCAAAGAGTGCAAACTGCCAAGTAAGATAAAGAACTATTGAGTCACACTGCAGTCACTGATGGATTTAATCCTGACGAACAAAGTGTGCTATGTAAAACGGTATGAACCAGTGAAATACACAAACCTTTTACTTTTTATTGATGAAATCATTTGAATACAATATACTGTGCACAGATGCAGGTAAAACCATCATCTTAAACTTACATTACCATCAAATCAATCATCAATATCATCATCAAAACCAGTGGCGGCTGGTCAATAGAGGGCCATGGGGCATGGCCCCACCATGAGCCACACAAATCATAAATTATACAAATTGTCAATATTTGTGTTTTTGAACTATGGAATGTACCCAGTAATGTGTGTAAAATATGATATTTCTGCGCAAAATATATGCTTTTCCTGCTCGTCCTCTCCCCCTGTGTGCTCGTCTGCTCGTGCTCTCTGCCTGTGTGCACAACACGTCTGAGAACGCGCAGCTAGGGGGGCCTAATCGTTTTGGCCCAAAAGAGACGGGTCTATGAAGCAGTTTAGCCAATTGCTGATTCAAGATATAAATGAGTGACATACAATTTAGCCAATCAGCGCCCTCAAATAGATTCAGCGTGGGGCCAGAACGATCAGGCCCACAGCTGCGCGTTCTCGTCAGGAGAAGTCTCTACAGGCGCCAGCGCACTCCTCCTCCAAGACCCGTTTGAGAGGAGAACTTTGGCAGAGATTCTGCAGCCAAAGAGCTGATATCAGATCAGCCTGACCTCACAATCAGACAGCAGACTAGCGGGAAAGGGAAGCAGTACATGCGAAGCTTCTCTACTGTACACCAGACAGGTTTGGCTAGCTGGATGATGTCATGCTTATAATTTATTTAGCTTTTTTAAACAACGGGGACAGATCAAGCACCGACAGTTACAGGAGTGAGGGATGAGGAGGTAAGGAAACATGAGAACACTAGGACACACATGAGAACTCTGTCAAGCTACATATTAGACAACGTGAACATCTTTTCTTCTACATAGCTGTCCTCAGTCTCATCTGCTTACCTTGGTCATGGAGGCATCAACATGTTATAGAGATGTTAAATTAACAGTGAAAACTCATCATAGCTTAATTTAACATCAGTATTCATAATTACACTTCATGTTTACTTCTCCTGATCTTTACCTCCTATAACAAGGTCCATAGGGGCATCTCAATAAATGAACATGTTATATTATATTGTACAAGTGTTATTTACAGATTTTTTTCATGTTGGAATACATGTTAAATATTTAACTGCCAAGTAATAATGCGTGTTTGATACTTACATAATTTTTTTTTGCATTAAATCATACTGGGATGTTTCCTGAAATTGATAGGATGGCCCTACCTAGAAAATGTTCCACCAGCCGCCACTGATCAAAACTATTTCAAACTGTACAGTTGGCGCTCATTCAGTGAATAACGTTTTGTATTGAAATCAGTGTAGTTGAACCGCGGTTAATCATGTGTAACTTCAGCGGTGACTCGTGCTGAAAGCTTTTATCACAAACGGAAACTTTACTGCAACCAGAAGAGCTAAAGGGGATTGTTTCCTGTGTGGGTATTCATGTGTGCCTTTAGATCTCTGTTGCAGACTAATCTTTTACAGCAAACTGATCAGCTGAAAGGTTTCTTTCCTGTGTGGGTTCTCATGTGTCTCTGTAAAGTTGAACTCTGGTTAAACGATTTCTTACAGACTGAGCAGCTGAAAGGTTTTTCTCCTGTGTGGGTTATCATGTGGTTCTGTAAAGTTGAACTCTGGTTAAACGATTTCTTACAGACTGAGCAGCTGAAAGGTTTTTCTCCTGTGTGGGTTCTCATGTGGTTCTGTAAATGTGAACGCTGGTGAAATGATTTCTTACAGACTGAGCAGCTGAAAGGCTTTTCTCCTGTGTGGGTTCTCATGTGTATCAGTAAAGTTGAACGCCGGTTAAAATATTTCTTACAGACTGAGCAGCTGAAAGGCTTTTCTCCTGTGTGGGTTCTCATGTGGTTCTGTAAATGTGAATGCCGGTTAAAAGATTTCTTACAGACTGAGCAGCTGAAAGGTTTTTCTCCTGTGTGGGTTCTCATGTGCATCTTCAGATTTTGACTCTTGCCAAATGTTTTCTCACACTCAGAGCATCTAAAATGTTTTTCACCAGCGCTACATCTTAAATCACTGACATGGACTTCATCAGGTTTCACATAGTTTAAACCTGACTGAGGTTCTCTGGTCTTCTTCCCATCACCACCCTCATCGGTGTCAGAAGAGTCTCCAGTCTTCTCATCAGTATCTGGTTCTGGATGTCTATCTGGATCCAAGTTTCTGTCTGGTTCTGGTCCTCCACAGTCTTCTCCATCAGCTTCTGTTCCCATCTGTTTAGTTTGTCTTTGATGAAGCTGTGAGGACTGAGCTTCCTCTTCTTCATCTTCACTCTTCACAGGAGTGAATGAGAACTTGACATCAGCCTCCTCCAGACCTTGAAGCTGCTCTCCTTCCTGACTGGTGCAGAGTTCCTCCTGTTCTTCTTTAATGTGTGAGGGCTCTGGGTCCTCCTGGTCCAGACTGGAGCTCCACTCCTGCTGCTCAGAGGGAACCTCTTCTTTAACCAACAACAGCTGCTGGACGTCTGCAGGAAAACAGTAAACACACACAGAGACGTCACAAAGACATTTTAGAATTGAGCAAATAGTCTCCTGGACATACACTTCCAGAGTATCACTAGAACCAGATAATACAACAATGTAATCAACTTATGTGACCATGAACATATGAACCATTTTAAGCTGCCAAATCCATGTTTAAGTTGAAATATTTCCTGTCATCTAGAAGCTGAGAGAACAAATCAGCATACCTGCAAACTCATAAGAGGTGAAAGAGGTGCCAAAATTTCTCAAACAAAAAGGTAAAGGAAAAAGCCCCCCCTCCTTGTTCCAGAGGAGAAGAAGCATGCAGAGGAGAACAGGCAGCTCCCCCCCGCTCTCTTTCTTCCATCATTAAGCAGGGCCGAATCAGCTGGTTGAAGTTTAAATCAAAAGGAATTTAATATACTAACAAAAGAAAATGCAGTTACAAACTGAATTACACTATCAGTAGTAATATTTCATGAAATAGAGGCCCCATCCGCACCACACGACAGACTGGTATGTCCGCCTCATGGTCCAGATGAGGTCTGATTATCTCCGGGGATTCACAGTGTAATGATAAAAATGTTTTAACATGTCCTCATCATATTTTCTGTGTGATGTTGCTGTTAGAAAATTCATTTGTACAGGCGTCTAGATGTCTGAACACCTTGACATATTTGTTCCAGACAGAGGTCACTCTCTATCTTATTCTATCAAGCGACTGACGTGTTCTTTCTGTCATCAACTGCTTCTTATTAGACTAAACATTTGCGGAAGACCTAATGATGTCAGTGAGGGTTCCAACAAGGACACGCGCCCCCACCTTTCTTCCCTCTGTCTCCTGTCCGTTATCTGTCTAGCCTGTATAAATACCTTGTTTTCATTCTGTGTCTCTAGAGCATGAGCACATTTCACTGTGATATGTGGCTGTGGTTGTGTTCTCTGTTTGCAAACATTAAATTTACTTTCTGAGGAATCTGTCCTCGAGAACATTACTATTGATAGTTTATGCAGCTTGTAAGTGAACTTTGTGTAGTACATTAAATATTGTTATTGATTGTGAACCGGATCCAGTCCATTTTTCTGATGCGCGTGCGCACTCAGAAGCTCGCAGCAGAAAAGTCCCTGCGGCCTGCAGGCTCTCATCCTTTTGTTTTTAAACCCTAACATAACACATAATATCCATGACCAGTTGACCCCCCCCCCCAAAAAAGAAAAAACAAAACTCTACGGATCTACACTCACGTGGATGATATATTTTGATTCAAAACTGCTTATTTCGCCGAAAAGCGACACGTTGGCAGGTATTAAATCAGAAGAAAACGACGAACTGCAACAGAGTCTCACTCCAACTACATTAAAAGTTATCAACCGGAGCATGAACAGTGTTTGAGAGAATAAATAAAGTGAACCCACGTGCTCTTTGTATCCGGATTTCCGGGTTGAAAACAGCGTCCAGAAGTTCCCGTTGTCGCTTATTCTCCTCTTTTGAACGAGAGACTTCCTCCTCGTACTCTGCTATCGTTCTTTCAAACAGACCAAATATCTCTTCAACAGCCGCAGTTATTCGCTGGTTGACTAAAGACCTCAGCATTTCTAGTTTAGACATTTTCACTAAACCCCAGACAGTTTTCCTCCAGACGAACTCCGTTGAAAACACCGTTTACTCTCATTAAACTCTGACTAGCGCTGTGTTGGTCACTCCCGTCCCCGTCAGTCTGTTTCCAGGTAGCATGCTAAGCTAACTTCAATAGCTTTATAGGCTACCAGGAGATTATCCTCCTCCTCCTTCTCCTTCTTCCACTTTAATGGCGGACTACAAACCAATGTTTAAGGCGCCACCTACTGGACCGGAGTGTGTAGGACCCAATACTTTATTTTCCACTTTGACGGCTAGCTGAGATTCTTTCTTACATCTGATTTCCAATCAATCAATACGTGTATGAAGGTGTAGACCCTCCAATGGAGCATTTGACCTCTGACCTTCTAGTCATTAACAATCCCTTTACGTTTACATCTGCAGACTGGATGGGAAACAATTATTAATATGTATACAGAATTTATCATGACAAATTAATGACACAACAGCTGCTCTTATTAATGGCTTATGAATTATTTAACAAGGAGTATTAAATAGTTTAGTATCCATTACTAAAGTCATTAGTTGGTACATCTTTTATAAAGAGCGACCTACTCACTGAGAGTAGTATTGACCAGGGACTTAAATAAAGTATCATCTATGCCTGCTCAGTGTTTGCCCTCTTTGCTTCAGGTAAACTGATAAATGACAACAAAGGCACAAGTCTTATGAATAGAATCTGTGACGTTAAAGTCACATCTACAGGGACAACCTTCTAATGAAATTCCTTCAATCTTTTCATGTTACAATCATCTTTCATTATATGACTGTAGGAAAAACAAAGGCTCAAATAAATAACACGTATGGGCTCATTTCCTCAGTAGATTCATTGTTATTGTTGTTGGTTGTTCCTCAGCAGATGTTCAGCCTGCAAAAACAAAACATGACATATCAGCTGCTGCACCAATTCACTCACACAGTATTTAACAGAAGGCCCCATATATGCTCAATATGAGAACCTCTACTGTGTAAATACCAGAAAGTCGACGGGGTCCTCTGGTTTGATCTTGCAGCAATCCAACATGGCTTCAGTGAGCGAGGGCATCACGTGCTTCATCAGATAGTTCCTCAGAGGAAGAGAGTGAGCTTCCAGCAGCTCGTACTCCTGTCGCTCCACCTCGGACAAATCCCTCTGCTAAGGAATGATGAAATATTTGAATTGGCTGATCGTATTTACAAGTCATTGTGTTATATTACACAACACTTACCCACTCCTCATACCGAGCAGCCATCTCAGCCAGTGCAGCTTCATTCCTACGTTTCTTCTCAGCAGCGTCTGCAGCCAGTTTCTGCTTCCTCTCTTCATCTTTCTTCCTGTCCTCCTCCTCCTGCTCCTCTGGACTCAGGCCGCAGTTTTTGGGAATCCCCACCATCTCTGTGATCTTCTTCATAACATCTGTGTACTCTGAATCACCTGTGGTGACCTCTGGAGGAGGGACAAGACACACTTACTGAAAAGAAACAGATCCATTGGGGAAGTGAGTTGGCAACCTCTACGAGCCTCTCTGCAGAACATTGAGTCGTTTGCCACGAGGTTACACGATGAGATCGATTCATGACACGAAATAGGAAGATTGCTGTGAAAGGGGCGGGGGGGGGGAGACTAAAGGAAACATGACATCCAGCATGTCGATGCTCGTCATTGAAGAAACTGTTTGTTTACTCGGTTTCTTAACAAGAGTTAGATGAGGAGATCGATACGACTCGCATGTCAGTATGGTGGAGCCAGCAGCTGGTTAGCTTAGCTAAGCACAAAGACTGGAAGCAGGGGGAAACAGCTAGCCTGGCAACAAAAGAAAAAGAAAATCTTCTCTACAACAAAGCGAATAAGTATATTTCCCTAAAGGTTGAACTATTTCTTAGACATTGTCACTTTTTTCACTTGCCACGTATATAAAACGCGACACAAAGCGCTGTTAAACACAGACAGACAGAACGGCACGAAAACCGTCTTCCAACGATCAAAACTCACATTTTCTATGATTTCATTTTCTCCAGATCTCAGGTAAATATTCTGTTGATGGTCTAATATGAACTGCGTGTCGTTAGAGGAGAGTACCAATATGTTCCAGGAGAATCTCAAGCTCATCAAAGTAGTCCAGCAGGGTTTGCTCCGCCGTACTGAGTTGTCTGTATCTCGTCAGGCGAGGGACAAGTTCCTCCTGAGTGCAACGCATTTTCTCTGCAACGCTCTGTGGAAGTCTCTGAGCTCTGTTTGTCAGGAAATCATCTGTCGCGTTGAGGACAAAAATGTGCTCTGCAAAACATAAAACAAGTAGAATAAGAATGCTTGGTCATATTAGAGAAGAGCGTTTGGGGGATTGCCTGCTATTCCGCAAGAGCTGAATGGTTTGATTTGTGGTTAATTAAAGTAACAAGTACATCAACAACCTGGAGTGATCTGCTCGTTGTACACGGGTTTTTTGGGCATCACAACCTGGTTCTCTGTTTCCTCATCTGCATAATAAAAACACCACATCTGCATTAGTGTTTTTAATATCAATAAACATCACATCGGAATTAAATGAATGGATGAAACATACCAGAGAAAATCAGCTTTGCCTGCTCGTAAGACTTCGGGAAGCCATCGAGAACAAATCCTTGGTTCCTGCATGGCTTTGAATTCAGCTTTTCTCTCAAAATGTCAAAAACCAGATGGTCAGCCAGTCGACCTACCGGACCAACACAGTTGTTAGAACCTAAAGTGAGGAACTAAAAGACTCTCTGTGCAACAACAACCCTTCAACAATCAAACTACAGACATACCAAATGCAAAGGTCTCAGCAACATGAGCACAACCTGTTCCTGGATACAAGTCTCACTTTTAATATCTTATGACATTGTGATCAACAGTTTTAGCGTACACGTTTGAATTAATCCAAGAGCTGCTGTCGTCAAACATCCAAACCACAACGTTTAATAGCAACAAACCAAACCATGTCGCTCTTAGTTTGGGCTGTGGTTCTCTGACTAACCTGCATTCATTTCCATGCTATTGTTAAATTGTTCCAGTTGTTTCTGTGCAGCAGTCGCTACCTCTTCACTGTCAATGTCAGGGTCAGCTTCATTCACTATCTCCTTCTGCAGCAGAGAACAAGAAACACGAAAAATGAACAATGAGTCTGTATTGAGTCTTAAATTGCAACGAAGGCCTTCCACAAGAGGGCAGTATATTTCCTTTAGTTGAGTTAGTCTGTCTGGGAGGCAAATGCTTTTATCCCACTGACCAGCTGTGCCATCTTTTCCTCAATGACCTCTTTGATGTTGATGTGGTGTATTTGGTAATGACTGCAGAGCTTCTCTGCAATGGTGGTTTTACCCACAGCTGGAGGTCCAACCAGGAAGATTCTGATTGGCTGTGAAAAATAAACGGGGAAAAAGGGAAATCATGGCAGCTTTTACGCCCCAAATACCCCATCAATGTGTTTGTAATGTTGTGGATTACTTTACTGACACATTGAATCTGGCCATGCTGTAGATCTGAGCAACAGAAATGATTTAAATATATTTAAATCGTTCCTGCTATCTGTACATAACACTCACAAGAAGCTGCCTGGTGTCTTTGTACTCCTCAGCAATGCTCGCCATGTTTTCAACCATCCCAGCTTCAGACGTCCAGCGGAGCCTGAAGGAGTCTTTTATAATAAAAGCATCCAGGCGGAGGTCGATGTTAAGGTAATCCAATTCATCTGGCTGGAATAAGTCAAGGGTACGAAAATAAATTCACAAATGTTGAAAGACTTGAATATGCACATGAAGAGATAATCCAGACTAGATTCTTATTTATTTTAAATAAGAATAAACATTTCACACTGTACCGTAAAAGCCTTCGTGGCGATGGCATCCTGCTCAGGTACCTTGTTCATTTTTCCGGACCCAAGTGTGACGCTTATCCTCTGAAGGGTTAAGAGTCAGAGAATAAGATTAGTTTCGAAGCATTTTTGGAACTTTCTTTTTGTCATTTTCCTTTTGTTCACAGTAGAAAGCTCACAATAGAGTCCCCAGCTGGATTCTAATCAGTATTGGGTGACCAGGTCGACCTACAGTAGTGTTTCACAACATCTTAATTTTCTTCAATGTACTGCTGCATTCATGTTTTCAATAAAGTTACCTTTACAATATCCTCCAAAGTGTTCTTGGAGTCATCGACAGCAAGAATGTACTTTGACTTTGGCTTGAGTGCAACGATGTTTTGGATCACTCTGAAAAGGAAAGACAATTCAGCCCTTCAGTAATTATCCCCAAAAAAAAATATATACAGTATATATATATATATATATATATAAGTAGGAGTACAGAAATTTAAATCACCCTCCAAGATCATTCACGTGAATCATGGGGATGTGATTCGTGCCCTGTCCAAAGAGAGGAACTTTTGGAAACTGCATCAACCAAGACACCTGTTCAAAACACAAAAACGTTTTTTTTTACAGAACATGATATTGCAAATGAAGGTATTAGTATATATCCAACAATACAATATACTGAGTTATTACACATTCATATCTACCTTGAAGAAGTAGTGAAAGAGGTTCTCTCCTTTTCCGTACTGAAGACCACAAGCTACAACATATCCAGTGAGCTTGAACTTTTTCTGTAAGATTGGAAAATCACACAGACTCTGTGACGTTTACATGCATACAACATGTTCATGTTAAAGGCCTTGCTTAATAAATTGCATGGAGTAAAATGCTGCTGGCATATTTGTTGAGTATGTGGAACTTTTCATCCCTGAAGTGTACATACACCTCTACGCAGTTTTAGCACAAGATTCTCCACATTATTGTGTGTTCTGAAATTGGGATGTGGCCTTCTTCTTCTGAACTCTTCCTCTGATAGCAGAACATCTGTTTCTTCCTGAAGAGACAAATTATAACATAAATGCTCGTGTTTTATTCACAGGACGTGTTGGCCAAGATTTTCCTCCAGGCTCACCAGATTCGGTGGCTTGGTCATGGCCCAGGTCATCACACTTGAGACTAAGATGAACATTTTTCGAGACTTGAAGTTCTCCATCTCGGCATTAAGGGCTGTTGTAGAAGACAGACAACAGCATGACAAAGGAAACAGCAAAGCCAGTCCACTGCATAATAAGCCGATACTTACTCCCTTACCGGTGATTGCCCATGTGGCTTCTTCAATCTGCTGTTGTCTAGCACTTTCTGAGATGTTGTACACCACTACGTCACACTCCAGCAGGCGCTCAAGAAGCTTGTCTCGAGTTGGTGACTGCCAAAAGAGATTAGATATACAATTACACAATGTCTGTACTCATAATTTACATATAGGTATTTTAGTTACTTGTTATGGCAAGTAAAAGCAATACAAAATACTCAATTAAGTAAAAGCCCTGCATTTAAAGTATTATCAGAAAAACATACTTGGCAGTAATATGTTAAAACCTAAATCGTTTAAAATGAGGCTGTTAAAACATAAAAGTACTCTTTATGCGGAATGACTCAATAACAGAATCTTAGTAGATCTTGAGTAGATGTACTTTGTTACTTTCCCCCACTTTACCTGTTGCCTTTGAAAGTAAAGCCCAGAAACAATGCATCAAATGTCCGCGTAGACGAACTGAAGCATGACAACGTTGCTCGTCATTTAACTCCTGACTCACCGGATACTGCTCAAGCAGAAAGTTGTCTTTCCCATCTTTGGTGGAAGGAGACACAGTTCCCACTATTTGAAAAGCAGGTTCCCTTCGAGGGGAGGCTTCTTCTTCCTCGGCCACGCGCGATGTCGATAAAAACTGTTAAGACGGTCAGAATGAACACTGTAAACATGTGGACGACAAGCCATCTTATATTACGTTAGCGGGTAGCAACTAATTAGCTTAGCGAACGTTACCTTAGCGATGTGTTTGGAGGAATATCTGTCGACGTCGTTGATAAAAATACGTTTGGGACGAGTTTGTTGCTGTTTGTCCGCCATTTTTTTTTTTAAAGGCGAGGGTTTGCGGTTACATATGCCTTAATCTTTTTTGTAGTTACGATTAACTTTATGACTTAAAGGAATTGTGTTGAAGCGCTTACTGACGAAGTAGTACAGCTAGTTATTACTGTTGCTTCCGGGGTCCGTTACTATGGACTCACTTCGGTTGCCACGGCCCCAGGATGAGAAGGATAGTGATTAACCCCCGCTGGATCATCGTCACAATCAACACAATGTATGAGGGCCGGGAGTGATCAGGTCCAACCCCTTTGCTGCCGCACCAATCCTGATATATTGTGTTGGTGTGTGATAAAGTCAAAGGTGGGGCCTGTTTCATGGTTACCTAAAGTTGAGCTGGTAAAAGTGCTCATACACATGAACAAGAGGCTTGGGGAGCACAATGATTAGGATAAGATGATGGTACGATCAAGAAAAGCCACCGGCAATCTAAAACAGTATCGACAAGTTGTGAACACATTCAGGAATGTGTCGGCCTGTTGATCAACTGGAAGGAACTATAGATCGAGATAAGGATGTTGTTGGTTTGTGACTCCAAAGAATGTGTAGATTGCTTTATCTCAGGACCTTTTTAGGAGTTTGTGTCAGACAAGATGACCATTTTATACCAGTAATGGCAGCAGCAAAGAGTGCAAACTGCCAAGTAAGATAAAGAACTATTGAGTCACACTGCAGTCACTGATGGATTTAATCCTGACGAACAAAGTGTGCTATGTAAAACGGTATGAACCAGTGAAATACACAAACCTTTTACTTTTTATTGATGAAATCATTTGAATACAATATACTGTGCACAGATGCAGGTAAAACCATCATCTTAAACTTACATTACCATCAAATCAATCATCAATATAATCATCAAAACCAGTGGCGGCTGGTCAATAGAGGGCCATGGGGCATGGCCCCACCATGAGCCACACAAATCATAAATTATACAAATTGTCAACATTTGTGTTTTTGAACTATGGAATGTACCCAGTAATGTGTGTAAAATATGATATTTCTGCGCAAAATGTATGCTTTTCCTGCTCGTCCTCTCCCCGTGTGCTCGTCTGCTCGTGCTCTCTGCCTGTGTGCACAACACGTCTGAGAACGCGCAGCGAGGGGGGTGTGAAGGAATATTTCTGAAACTGTTCGGGAGAAGAGTTTAAAGTGTTTATCAAATCAATGTCAAATGAAAGAGTCTTGATGAAAGATCAAAGATAGTCAATTTATTTGCTTGCAAGCAAAAACCGAGAAACAGTTCTCAACAGACAGCAAAAGCAGAGTCTACTGAGGAGTGCCCCTCACTTCACAGCCAAATGCATGGACATTTATGCTCCAGCCAGCATGCTGCCATCTCGCTTCGTAAACAAGGGTAAACAAAACAGACAGGATGAGACAACACGTCAAGACAGATGACTTCTCTAAAGCATACTGTCCTGTTTTGATAACCTGAAGGCGGTTTATGGCCCCACCATAAACTATGGATACACTCAGCCAGATGCTCCCTTTGAAGTCACTATGACCTGGTCAATGAGTTAAGTCATAGTGGTTTTGGAGACAGATTACCCCTGTTTTACAATCACACATCATATGTTCCGTAGAGGGTCGTGTCCTTCGGCTTGCAATGTAAAGGCTTACATTCTTTAACCCTTGAAATAAGGCTATGACATATTTTCCCATTACAGGGGCCTAATCGTTTTGGCCCAAAAGAGACGGGTCTATGAAGCAGTTTAGCCAATTGCTGATTCAAGATATAAATGAGTGACATACAATTTAGCCAATCAGCGCCCTCAAATAGATTCAGCGTGGGGCCAGAACGATCAGGCCCACAGCTGCGTGTTCTCGTCAGGAGAAGTCTCTACAGGCGCCAGCGCACTCCTCCTCCAAGACCCGTTTGAGAGGAGAACTTTGGCAGAGATTCTGCAGCCAAAGAGCTGATATCAGATCAGCCTGACCTCACAATCAGACAGCAGACTAGCGGGAAAGGGAAGCAGTACATGCGAAGCTTCTCTACTGTACACCAGACAGGTTTGGCTAGCTGGATGATGTCATGCTAATAATTTATTTAGCTTTTTTAAACAACGGGGACGGATCCAGCACCGACAGTTACAGGAGTGAGGGATGAGGAGGTAAGGAAACATGAGAACACTAGGACACACATGAGAACTCCGTCAAGCTACATATTAGACAACGTGAACATCTTTTCTTCTACATAGCCGTCCTCAGTCTCATCTGCTTAACTTGGTCATGGAGGCATCAACATGTTATAGAGATGTTAAATTAACAGTGAAAACTCATCATAGCTTAATTTAACATCAGTATTCATAATTACACTTCATGTTTACTTCTCCTGATCTTTACCTCCTATAACAAGGTCCATAGGACATCTCAATAAATGAACATGTTATATTATAAGTGTTATTTACAGATTTTTTTCATGTTGGAATACATGTTAAATATTTAACTGCCAAGTAATAATGCGTGTTTGATACTTACATCATTTTTTTTTTGCATTAAATCATACTGGGATGTTTGCTGAAATTGATAGGATGGCCCTACCTAGAAAATGTTCCACCAGCCGCCACTGATCAAAACTATTTCAAACTGTACAGTTGGCGCTCATTCAGTGAATAACTTTTTGTATTGAAATCAGTGTAGTTGAACCGCGGTTAATCATGTGTAACTTCAGAGGTGACTCGTGCTGAAAGCTTTTATCACAAACGGAAACTTTACTGCAACCAGAACAGCTAAAGGGGATTGTTTCCTGTGTGGGTATTCATGTGTGCCTTTAGATCTCTGTTGCAGACTAATCTTTTACAGCAAACTGATCAGCTGAAAGGTTTCTTTCCTGTGTGGGTTCTCATGTGGCTCTGTAAAGTTGAACTGTGGCTAAAAGATTTCTTACAGACTGAGCAGCTGAAAGGCTTTTCTCCTGTGTGGGTTCTCATGTGTCTCTGTAAAGTTGAACGCCGGTTAAAATATTTCCTACAGGCTGAGCAGCTGAAAGGCTTTTCTCCTGTGTGGGTTCTCATGTGGTTCTGTAAATGTGAACTCTGGTTAAAAGATTTCTTACAGACTGAGCAGCTGAAAGGCTTTTCTCCTGTGTGGGTTCTCATGTGGTTATGTAAAGTTGAACGATGGGTAAAAGATTTCTTACAGACTGAGCAGCTGAAACGTTTTTCTCCTCTGTGGGTTATCATGTGCATCTTCAGATTTTGACTCTTGCCAAATGTTTTCTCACACTCAGAGCATCTAAAATGTTTTTCACCAGCGCTACATCTTGAATCACTGACATGGACTTCATCAGGTTTCACATAGTTTAAACCTGACTGAGGTTCTCTGGTCTTCTTCCCATCACCACCCTCATCGGTGTCAGAAGAGTCTCCAGTCTTCTCATCAGTATCTGATTCTGGATGTCTATCTGGATCCAAGTTCCTGTCTGGTTCTGGTCCTCCACAGTCTTCTCCATCAGCTTCTGTTCCCATCTGTTTAGTTTGTCTTTGATGAAGCTGTGAGGACTGAGCTTCCTCTTCTTCATCTTCACTCTTCACAGGAGTGAATGAGAACTTGACATCAGCCTCCTCCAGACCTTGAAGCTGCTCTCCTTCCTGACTGGTGCAGAGTTCCTCCTGTTCTTCTTTAATGTGTGAGGGCTCTGGGTCCTCCTGGTCCAGACTGGAGCTCCACTCCTGCTGCTCAGAGGGAACCTCTTCTTTAACCAACAACAGCTGCTGGACGTCTGCAGGAAAACAGTAAACACACACAGAGACGTCACAAAGACATTTTAGAATTGAGCAAATAGTCTCCTGGACATACACTTCCAGAGTATCACTAGAACCAGATAATACAACAATGTAATCAACTTATGTGACCATGAACCATTTTAAGCTGCCAAATCCATGTTTAAGTTGAAATATTTCCTGTCATCTAGAAGCTGAGAGAACAAATCAGCATACCTGCAAACTCATAAGAGGTGAAAGAGGTGCCAAGCACCCGAAACCCTATAGGCGGGGGGGAGACGGTAGACGATCTACAAGTATTAACAATTTATTGAGTCAAGCATCAAAAACATAGATCTATGGTTTCACAAAACACAAGGATTGATTAAGTAGCCCTAGCAACAGACAAAGTCAGGGCTCCATATACGCATCTCTCCTCTCAGTGTTTTGTGAGCCCTGTATCTTTATACTTTATTTGAACTTGTCCAGCACAGGGACGCATTATCTTCACCCACACACAAGCCAGGGTTGTGCCACATTGTGTGTGGGAGTCCTGGAGTCTCAGGGATGGGGAAGGTGCTGTTCCTGCAGGTTGCTACACAATATCCCACCGACTAACCCGATTCACAACACAACTAGTTATAAGTTTTAAGCTACCACCTGCGTGTCAGAGCTTCCTCTTTGTACGGGGAGCGCGTGAGTGCCTCACCCGGAGATTCAAACCTTTGCTCTATGACACACGCAACACTATTGCAAATGAGCACACACACACACACACACATATAATACTGTTATGTTCAAAATTTCTCAAACAAAAAGGTAAAGGAAAAAGCCCCCCCTCCTTGTTCCAGAGGAGCAGAAGCATGCAGAGGGAAAGAGGCAGCTCCCCCCCCCCCCCCCTCTTTCTTCCATCATTAAGCAGGGCCGAATCAGCTGGTTGAAGTTTAAATCAAAAGGAATTTAATATACTAACAAAAGAAAATGCAGTTACAAACTGAATTACACTATCAGTAGTAATATTTCATGAAATAGAGGCCCCATCCGCACCACACGACAGACTGGTGTGTCCGCCTCATGGTCCAGATGAGGTCTGATTATGTCCGGGGATTCACAGTTTCTTTGTCCCTCCAAAGTCTCTGAAATGTCTCATATTGCACATTCCTTAGCCCATCGATCAGCTCAGTGATTGGCTGAACCCGTTGGACTTCAGTCGGCCACTTCCTTGACCAATTCTTGAAGGTTGTGCTCAGAAACTCTTCAGAAACATCCCCCTCTCTCTGACTTTATGGCGGCGTCATAAATGATCTGGTTTCTCTCAGTGCACAACAAATTCAGTTACTCTCCCTTTAGTTTAAACGTTCTACAAGTAAACATATTGTAACACATAATATCCATCGCTAGGAGCGCTTTAAAACTTAAATTCCTCACAATACTTATATGTTTAATGCCTGTAAATACCGCAAGCATATTTCTACAGTAGCGAGAACCATCGCCTATACAAAATAAAGTGATTAGTTTGCATTTAACCCTGTTACTGCATGGCTTAATATTGATCAACATCTCAGCCCTGCGTCAAGCTGCGCTACACACACACACACACACACACACACACACACACACACACACACACACACACACACACACACACACACACACACACACAGCATCCTCTTCCTGAAGCTCTTTGACCTCATCATCTCATCAGTATCTGGGCCTCATGTTTCAAGATATTATCACCATGAAATCGCCTCATTCTACTTTGAGTTAAACAAAAAAAAACTGCAACCAGAACCGCCAGTGTTCCGGTTTAACGTTAATGAGTGACCGCGTGGACTGAACCGGAACACGGAGGGTGATTCATGTTTCATCACGTTACGCTTTTCCCTCCTAAACCTTGATAATGATGAGCGTTAGCCGTTGACAAAGTTCCGCATGCAGTGGACGTTAACTTAACCCAACAAGTCTGAACGGTAACGGAACTTAAACGGAGGGAAATTAAGACGTGTAGACATCTTAACGCTGACTGGTCAAGACTCGACACGTCGCATCAAATATGTTTTATTGCGAAGATCACGACATCACATTTTCTCCTTGTCTCACTCCAATCTGAGAAACACTGGCTGACCGGCTGACCAGTTGACCCCCCCCAACAAATAAAAACTCGGATCTACACTCACGTGGATGATATATTTTGATTCAAAACGGCTCATTTCGCCGACAAGCGACACGTTTGCAGGTATTAAATCAGAAGAAGAAAACTACGAACTGCAACAGAGTCTCACTCCAAACTACATTAAAGATTATCAGCCGGAGCATGAACAGTGTTTGAGAGAATAAATAAAGTGAACCCACGTGCTCTTTGTATCCGGATTTCCGGGTTGAAAACAGCGTCCAGAAGTTCCCGTTGTCGCTTATTCTCCTCTTTTGAACGAGAGACTTCCTCCTCGTACTCTGCTATCGTTCTTTCAAACAGACCAAATATCTCTTCATCAGCCGCAGTTATTCGCTGGTTGACTAAAGACCTCAGCATTTCTAGTTTAGACATTTTCACTAAACCCCAGACAGTTTTCCTCCAGACGAACTCCGTTGAAAACACCGTTTACTCTCATTAAACTCTGACTAGCGCTGTGTTGGTCACTCCCGTCCCCGTCAGTCTGTTTCCAGGTAGCATGCTCAGGAGATTCTTCTTCTCCTTCTTCTTCTCCTTCTTCTCCTCCTTCTTCTTCTCCTTCTTCTTCTCCTTCTTCTTCTCCTTCTTCTTCTTTCACTTTAATGGCGGACTACAAACCAATGTTTAAGGCGCCACCTACTGGACCGGAGTGTGTAACATCATGACTTTATGACCTTATGACTTTATGATATGCACCAATCCTGATATATTGTGTTGGTGTGTGATAAAGTCAAAGGTGGGGCCTGTTTCATGGTTACCTAAAGTTGAGCTGGTAAAAGTGCTCATACACATGAACAAGAGGCCTGGGGAGCACAATGATTAGGATAAGATGATGGTACGATCAAGAAAACCCACCGGCAATCTAAAACAGTATCGACAAGTTGTGAACACATTCAGGAATGTGTCGGCCTGTTGATCAACTGGAAGGAACTATAGATCGAGATAAGGATGTTGTTGGTTTGTGACTCCAAAGAATGTGTAGATTGCTTTATCTCAGGACCTTTTTAGGAGTTTGTGTCAGACAAGATGACCATTTTATACCAGTAATGGCAGCAGCAAAGAGTGCAAACTGCCAAGTAAGATAAATAACTATCGAGTCACACTCCAGGCACTGATGGATTTAATCCTGATGAACAAATGGATGTGGCACAGCCCTAGAACATTTTCCACCAGCCGCCACTGCGTATAACCATCTGATACTAGCCCAGAGTTAAGCATATTCATCTAGCAAACTATACCTACCTTGGAGTGTTACAATAGCGAGTATTATTTTATTCAATGTGTCCATCAGGCAAATTGGTGGATCCAAATGTTGTAAAAAAAAAAACATATATGATATAATTTCTTTGTCATCATCCAAAATAATGTTAAGTGTATGGGTATTTTTCCAAGTAGGCCACTGATTGGTCGATACGTGCGATGCATTGAGTGGGCAACGCGCCGTGTATTGAGTGGGCAACGCGTACGGGCCGGTCTGACAGTAAACTCCCGGGCCACTTTTTCCCCCCAGTCCGCCCCTGGCCAGTCAATGAAATGCAACGCTGAAAATGCGTAACGTTGACACGTCACGTGACTTCACGTACTGCCATCCCAGGTGAAATGTTAAACCCTTCATTTATTATTTTGTTGCTTAAAGTAGTCCAATTTAAACATATTGAGTCTAAACATACTGGAATATGACTTACTGTACATATGAGTCAACATTAATTTTTGCACATAATATGTAACATTTTAGTTCTCCATTCATGCACCATGGCATATTTTGGTCCCATCATGCTGTTGTTGCATTAATATAATGTAACGTCCTGTTGCAGTTTTCAAAGAGAAGTTGTAGCCTATGATATAGGAAACTTAAAACATTAGTGTTATTAGCCTTACTGTACCACTTTTTACATGGTGTCACACAGTGATGGACAAAGTACATATTCTTATCTTTTACTATCAGTATCACAGCGTTACTTTCACAAGTAAAACTTCTTCATTCAAAAATGTTGCAGCTGGCAAAGGTGGAGCTATACTTTAAATTACTTTATATACTGCCAGGGAGCTTAACCTTTCACAATACATCCCAATCTATTTGTTGGTTGTATAATCTAAATCTGCAAAGTAAGTAAATTAAAGCAATCTAATGAAATGTAGAAGTCTAAAATTGCATGCAAATACTCAATAAAGTACCCCTAAATTGTACTTAGTTGTTGAGTAAATGTACTTAGTTACATTCCACACTGGTGCCATTATTACCCCCCATGCAGCTCCCCATCTAACTCCTGCCCCCTCAAGCATACATACGTGGGCTTATTTATCCCGTCATGGTGCAGGACAATGACACGCTGACATGGTAACTTTCAAAGCACTCCATATATTTATAGAGCTGACATTATCTGAGAAACTGCTGGCAGTGCTTGATGGCGTCTGCTCTCCAGGTCTCAGCACTTAGTAAAACACACCCTGATATATATTCAAAGCACAGCGGTTCTGAAGGGAACTGCTTCATGGTTGTTTCTTGCCATGTATAGTAAACCTCTAAATTTAAATTAGGATTGGGTAATTCCTGAATTATCATGTCATGCTGTGCCGAGACGTGTATTTCAAATGAAGGAAGTTTAGAAATTTGATTCACGGAATATACAGGAATCTAAAAAAATGTATTAAAATAAAGCACAACTTATTTTACGAGATTCCATTTTTGTTCTAAGGGAATCGGAGCACGACCAATAAATTGGCCGTCATTATTGCCCAATATTAGCTTATCAGAGATATATTGCACTTCACATGTTAGGTCTAGAAACAAAGATGAAAAACAACAGCCAGCTTTTAAGATACATCTTGCTATAGTACCTGGTTGGACTTCAGTTTGCCTTAAGTCTTCCTGACATAGAATTCATTTAGTCATTCAATAGCCGTCTAATTTAAGTCGGAAGGTGAGCAGCAATAAGACATATATTAGACAATTCTGTCCGAAGCCCAGTTTGAGTGAAAGTGAATCCTACAGCCATAATTTTGGTGTCAATTGGACAGATAATGTAGTCGCATTGTGTTCAAAACTTATTTCTCATTTCTTCTATTTCTTAAGAAGCCAGTTTGTTCTCGCTAATGTGATTGTTGTGATTATCACGTCAACCAGCAGGCAGTTTGTCAAACGATGCCGAGCCAGCAGCTGTTAACAGCAGCAGGCAAGTGGCACATTTCGATGACTGCATGTTGACTGTCAATGGCTGTTTACTGAAACGAATTCCCCTGCCGTGACAAAGTTAATTGTAATCCTCCGGTGCTACAGGAGTGTGCAAAACATGGTAATCAGACTACTAGTATCATAGTTTTATTGTTATTTAAGTAACATCTATTCATTTTTTTATAATCTTGAAATTAGTACTGTAGCTTAATTGAAGTACCAGCTTGATTTTAACAAATTTTACAATCCTGACCTGGTGGGCAAATTAGTTTTTTTTCCATTTAAATACCAAAAAAAGCCATTATAATTTCTCACATTTATTCCACAAATGTGCCATCTTTGCAGAAAATATGAAACAAAATGCACCAGCTTATAGTTTTCCTGTGCTCATTTTCTTTAGCCATTGTAACATGTAGCAGGGCATCCTCAATAGTGAAAGAACAACTGTCGAAGCAGGACTTGACTGTTAAAAAAGCAGTTGTTGCTAACAGCTGCTGAGGTGTGTGTGTGTGTGTGCGTGTGTGTGTGTGTGTGTTGGAAGAGGTAGGGGGTCCAGTGCAGAGCAGGCAGCTGTCATATCAGACAAACTCTGTGCTTCCTACATGCCCGTATAAGGACGAATGTCCCTCAAAACCATGACCCATTTAGGACCAATCTGCTTTATCCTGATAAAGACCTGGTGATAAAGATAGGACTCTGCCAAAAGTGCTTCCCTAACTTGAAGGGAGCTGTTGACAAAACACAGCACCGGTTTCATCCAACGGGATGTCTCTGACTCCTACATTTTGCTCAACAATGTGAAGCATTTGTTCCCTTTACTGAACAAGAGAGTCTGTTCCAAGCAAACACTTATTGAAGCACGTATTCCAGTAACAAGTCAAATTTTACATGTGTGTAGTTTATGTAAATATAAAATCAATCAATCAAGAATCATTCTATCAAGCACTAACACGCTAAGCTTGTGTCTTTCTGTTTGTAGTTTTCTTTTTTTTCTTCATTTTTTATGAATGTGTTTGGATTTGTTGGCTGCAGTTTGTAAACACAATTTTCAAAGTTGGCCCCATCTCCCGACCTCAATATAGGTTGGGGTGCTCTTCCCTGGTTTCATTCCCTGAACAAAGGACTTTCACCTGGAGACCACTGTTCATGTCCCGTTTGAAACCAAAAATTGTCATGGACTTATTTGACCTCGACCGTGGAGGAGCTTCATAGTTTAGCGCTGAGCTACCAGCGCGTTAGAAAGTGACGCCAAGGGGTCCGGCCGCACGTTCGTATGTGACGAGTTGGAAATGAAAATGGGTTGGATGCCCACCAGCAGGTGAAAGCCTATATTCACTGTTGTTTTGGAACGAGTTTTAAATGTGTTTTCATAGTGTGGTACAGCTACTTTTACTCAAGCAATGCTTCTTCCACCACAAACTGTTGTTTCAGATGATCAGAGGGCAAAATAAATTTGGAGGACTGCATTCACTCACTATCTCTACTGCTGCTGTAAAAAAAAGTATATATAGAAGCTTCGCTGTGGCCAGAAGAACAACATCTAATCCATGTGTCCAACTTCAACAACAGGATCATCATATGCTTTTATTTCCTTGGTTTCATAGATGTATGAGGTCGCTTTAACTCTCCTCTTGTAGATTATTGTGTCGGTTGATTTTCCCTTGAACCCTTATAAAAACCTTCACAAGACATAAAACAGATTGTGATGATTCATCAGGAAATTCACCCCAACAGTTATCAGTTGGCAAAGATACACAACGTGAAAGTAGCGCTCGGTTATGTAAATGCTTGAAATAGAAATAGACAAGTAGGTTAGTAGCGTTTCCCTCTGAGGTACATTACAGCACACGGTTACCAATGGAATATTTGAACATGTTGATGTTCGTGGGGGGTATTTACATTCTTATTGCACTCACAGGGGCCCGATAGGACTCCAGCATGGGGACGTAAGCATACTGGGGGCAGAGCGAGGTGACGAATAAGGAGCCTGAGCTCCAGGCCGAAGTCTGTGGCAACATGCAGCCACTGGCAACTGTTACACTCCATTTCCCTAAAAGGAGACACTGGAGCCAATCAGAGCACAGAACCACCTCTCGTCGCTCGGCGCACAGGCCGTCCCAGAGATCTGTCGTCTACTGGAGTCCTGGGCCCTGGCCTCAGCCCGATCCCACCCCCTCTTACAATATTGCCTCTCAGCTGTCTGGCATGTTTTTGCCCCAAACACACACACACACACACACACACACACACACACACACACACACACACACACACACACACACACACACACACACACACACACACACACACACACACACTCCTTCCACACACATGCAACAACACTGGCAAACACAGTTTGCCAGTCTAAGGCAAACACAGGCTCCCCTTAGACGGCTCCTTAACCAGATTGCTCAGACAAAATCTCCTCAGATTACCGTCGCACGCTCCAACCACCAACATCCCCAGTGTCCTGCTTGAGCTGAGTCACATTAACACTTCCTTAGGGACCTGAAGGGCAGCTGCACAAAGCATGAGTGGGAGAAATATGCTGCTAAGCATGAGGAAACCATCTGAACTGATCTAGCTGATGACGTTGCATGTTGAGGGGTTTGTCTCTGTGCCACATTTCATTTAAAGGGCATTAATTGATTCTGAAAGTATATAATTTGACACCTAAACTACAACTAAGATACATCCTACTAATGTACAAACCATGTATATTTGTCTCAAGTGGGTGTATTGTTTTATCAGCCATCCATCCAGGCAAAAGTTATCTTTAAACTTCTCACTACTCCCCACTTCTGTCCTTGGACATTCATTTCCAAGGCAACATCTCCCCAGTTTGATGGCGTCTGTTACACAGTATCCACTGTACTAAACCATTTTGCTAAGCAGCACTTAATTTGGGCTTGTGTGAACTCCTGAGCCCGCCCACTGGCCCCCCCAGTCTCAGGATGCTGGGACGTATTTAAGGACCACTTCTCACCCCTCGGCCCTATGTCCCAGTGGAAACTCCAGTCTTGTGGTTATAACTTGGTGAGTCCCTTTTCAGTCTTCTTGCATTTATTGTTTGTTTTTTGGACCATAGGAATCAGGGAGGATGGAGGATTTTATTTTTTATTTTTTACAGTTTTAAGTTGTTTCTGTGATCAGAGCAGATCATGACTTGTTGGGAGAAGGATGAGGGTTGAGCACCAGGAAAGACTCTGAGGTTTAGGATGCAGTGACAGGATGCTTAATGTGAAGAGGCAGCTCTGACTCAACGTAGATACAACCAGAGAAAACCTGTTAGGTTCCATCAATATTGAAATACTTTTAGATTAAATAGATAATGTTAAATTTGATTTTAATACCAAAACTCATTGAATTACAGTGAATATTTCCAAAGCAGGGCTGAAAACCCTCGGAGGTTAACATTTAGAACGCTCCACTGAAACCCACAACAATCAAAGTCTAGTCTGCTTATCCTGTCCAGGACATTCAAAACAAATATAAAAACGTTTTTATCTCGCTGAGGCTTTCCTGGTTAAATGAAAATGGAAAAGGTAGTCAAGTCATTTTGCAGTGGTACACTATGTAAAAACACCAGAATACCAATTGTAAACAATCTAAATAATGTTGCACAAGATTAACACTTATTTATTCTATATTCTTAACAAAAGAATAAATTGTACTACCTTGGAATGACAAGATATATATGTTTAGTTGCAAGTACAGTTGAAAATGTTGAATTGATGTTGATTCAGAGATTGTTGTTCTTAAGCTCTGGTAGAAAAAGAACCAAACTCATATCTGCAATGAATGGCCTTGATTTGTAAAAGTTTATAAAGCATTCGACAAAATTGGCCCGACGTATCAGAGTCGTTAGACGTTAGAAGAGGACTGAGGCAGTTCATTCTTAATTTTCCACGTATTTTCAGTTGTAACTTCACAATTGGCTCATTTAGAGTTTTGTCAAAGTACAATTTTACTGCTTCATAAGCATCATTTGCAGCATAGAGGCTGATTTCTATGAAAACTTTACCAAGAATGCAAAATAAAAGCCATTTAAATTGAACATGCAAATGTTGATTTGGATAAGGGAAGCCTGTATATGAGGAGGGAAGATGCAGGATGCAGTGGGGATGCGGGTTGAGTCCAGGGATCTCGGAGGGATCGGGGCACATGGTGCAGCTCCAAACAGAGGAGTCCACTATGTGGCGACAGCTGAGACGCTGGCCTCCTCCTGCCTCTTGTCAAAAGACATACCTCCTCAGCTGTTAGCTGGCCCCGGCTTAACGATGAGATAGAGGACGGGTTGTGGGGGCAGAGGAGGGAGACAAGGGTCCCGAGGCTGAAAATAGACCCGAGAGTGTGCGTGGGGGGGGGGGGGCAGTTTTGGCTATTCCGGCAGCTGTGAGACTCAGAGAGGAGATTAGAGCACTCAGACGTGTCTTCATACTCAACATAGTGCTGCAGTGTTTCTCTGAATTGCATGTTTTCTTTTTTTTTCATACTTTTTTTTCACACTTTAAATGTAAATATGACACATTTAAACATGACAATGGTATTGTGTCCTCAATGAATCACCTTGACTGACTGAAAGTTTGTTAAAAACCTTGATCCAGACAATATCGCAAACTGAAGTTTAGCCTGTGTTTCCATCCACAGAAGGCCGACCCGGAAAAGACCAAACATGTGTGACGATGACGAGACCACCGCCCTGGTGTGCGACAACGGCTCCGGCCTGGTCAAGGCTGGGTTCGCCGGTGATGACGCTCCCCGTGCTGTCTTCCCTTCCATTGTTGGACGCCCCCGTCACCAGGTATACTAAAGGGGCCACAAGTTTCTGACAGATGAACATTTCTAAAGCTTTGTTGCAGGCTGTGTGTAAGTGTCTATGTCTTCTGAGTTATGTTTGCTTTGCGTTCTCAGGGTGTGATGGTGGGTATGGGTCAGAAGGACAGCTATGTGGGCGACGAGGCCCAGAGCAAGCGAGGTATCCTGACTCTGAAGTACCCCATCGAGCACGGCATCATCACCAACTGGGACGACATGGAGAAGGTGAAGGAAAACCGCAACACCTTATATGTTTCCTTGTATTTCTGACTAGAGCCTAATTATGAGTCACTTCAGTCCCTGACATATTCCTCCCTGTTCCTGTTTCACAGATCTGGCACCACACCTTCTACAACGAGCTCCGTGTGGCCCCAGAGGAGCACCCCACCCTGCTGACTGAAGCCCCCCTCAACCCCAAGGCCAACAGGGAGAAGATGACCCAGATCATGTTTGAGACCTTCAACGTCCCCGCCATGTATGTGGCTATTCAGGCTGTGCTGTCCCTGTACGCCTCTGGTCGTACCACCGGTGAGTCTCCAACCGAGGACTTTAACTCTTTGACTCTGCAACATCGCAGGCCGATTTTAAAACACACACTCTTCATGTGCTTTCTTTTGACAAACTGCTGCTTTTTGTGGACAGGTATTGTGCTGGACTCTGGTGACGGCGTGACCCACAACGTGCCCATCTACGAGGGTTATGCTCTGCCCCATGCCATCATGCGTCTGGATCTGGCCGGCCGCGACCTGACGGACTACCTGATGAAGATCCTGACTGAACGTGGCTACTCCTTCGTCACAACTGGTGAGAAGGACCCAACAACTAACTGGACACCAAAACATGGATAACCTATAAGATTAATAAGGAGAAAATAAAGTTAATTTATTAGGTTATTACTGTAATGAGTAAATGTACTTAGTTACCTTCCAATTAAATTGATAAATAAGATATGCCGACCCAAATCTGATTAAGAGATTATGATACTTAAGCTCTGATCAGAACAAAAACCTAACTCATAAACGCAATGAATGGCATTGATTTCAAAAAGCTTAGAGTGGACAGATGCAAATATTTGCTTTTCATAGTGTTTTCAGTAGCGAGTTCATAGTCGGCTCATTTAGATTTCTCTCATTACAATAGAGTGCTGCAGGGATGACTTATCTTTGCATAACTAAGTGGTTATGTTGCCTAAATCTGAGCAAGTGTTTTTGTTTGAGATCACGACGTTCACCACGTGTTTGCTGCTATCGTGCACGAGGCTACCCAGTGCATTAGACAATGATGCCAAGGGGTCTGACAAAGCGTCAGAATGGGATGAATTGGAAAGAATATGTGACGCAAAGCCCCATTTTATTTCTCATGAATTATTCTTTTTATCTGTGAGAGAAACTCAAAGTTCAGCCTACTCCCATTTTACTGAACTCCTGGCTCCAGAAGTGAACACAGAAAGCTGTTTGTAGATTATGTTGCAGTGATAGTCAGTGCATGCAGTAAGCTGGTTAATACTGTTATAATGTGAGGTCAACAGAGTAACTGTGATTGATATCCTCCCTCCAGCTGAGCGTGAGATCGTGCGTGACATCAAGGAGAAGCTGTGCTACGTTGCTCTGGACTTTGAGAACGAGATGGCCACCGCCGCCTCCTCCTCCTCTCTGGAGAAGAGCTACGAGCTGCCCGACGGTCAGGTCATCACCATTGGTAACGAGCGTTTCCGCTGCCCCGAGACCCTGTTCCAGCCCTCCTTCATCGGTGAGTCATGACAGCTGCCCACCAACACTAACACACATGTGACCACCGTCACCGTGTCGAATGATATTTCATGTGAAAGGCATCTACTGACTCAGAAAGGCATACTAATTACAGGCTACAATTTCAGCTTGACATTAACCGGAATACTTTTTAAACAAGAAACTGAATTTTTTTTTACGTTTCTCTTAACTCATTTTTTTTATAATACTTTTGAATTCTTTTACATTTTGGGTTTTGTTTGATTTTTATTTATTTTTTATTATAAAGCACTTTGTGTCTTTGTTTATGAAAGGCGCTGTTATACTGTCATTATTATTGTGATTATTATTCATGTTAATATTTCTGTAATTATTTTCGTATTGGTGCTCATATCCTGTCAGCCTTATACTCTCCTTTCTCCTCTCACCTGCCCAGGCATGGAGTCTGCTGGTATCCATGAGACCGCATACAACAGCATCATGAAGTGTGACATTGATATCCGTAAGGACCTGTACGCCAACAATGTGCTGTCCGGTGGAACCACCATGTACCCTGGTATTGCTGACCGTATGCAGAAGGAGATCACCGCCCTGGCCCCCAGCACCATGAAGATCAAGGTGAGCCTTATCAACCAGCACTGACCGGTTGAATCCAGCTGACAGGAAGTTTAATATGTCGTATCGTATCCAACCTGTACCTCTGCTCCTCCTTGTAGATCATCGCTCCCCCTGAGAGGAAATACTCTGTCTGGATCGGCGGCTCCATCTTGGCCTCCCTGTCCACCTTCCAGCAGATGTGGATCAGCAAACAGGAATACGATGAGGCTGGCCCCTCCATCGTGCACAGGAAGTGCTTCTAAAGTTCCAAACTGCACCAAAAGAAAAAAAAAAAACCACACCAACTACACCAGCTCTCCATCCATATTTGTATTTCTACTTTGCCTTTTTCTGTATATACATGTTTTGTTGTAATAAAAATAGTTGCTTTTAACAGTAAGTCTGGAGTGTTGGAATTTTAATATACAGGTCGCGAGCAGGTCCATGAACATTTAAGATGTCAGTATGTCTGTGAAGGTTAGGGTTAGGGTTGTTCCTTTGGTATAGCTGTCATAGACTCCCATTGCTTTGGGCTGGGGGCGTGGCCAAGCACAGAATAAGGGTTAGGGTGATAGGAAGGTCCTAGAGCCTTGGGAGTGGGCTCTACCCCCACTAAAGTGGCCTTTGTGATTCGATTGGTATCAGTCCCGAGTGTCTCGGACCTTGGGAAGAGGTAATAAATTGAAATTTGTGAAATCATGAATGTGATTTGAAGTTAGCTTTAATTTTGAAACGCTACATCAGAATGTGCTGGTTCTGTTTGAGTGGTAAAGTGACTCAGACTCAGAGATGGATTTGTCCGCAGAACATGATTCTTACATGTCTTTTATAATGTGTGATTTCTGCTTAGATTTTATAATTCAAGGATAAAACGAATTATTTTGTGATACCTCTCACACATTAAGTTGTTAATAATGTAACTGGCGTTTTGACCCTTATAGAAAGCTTTCTATTCTCTATGAACCTTGCAATTAGAAGACAAATTCACAGAAAAACCTAATTAAATCGAATATTAATTTGTGTTGATTTATATACTTTTTTCACTATGTGAGATTAAAAAAGACATTTTTGTTTCCCACTTAACAACAAAGGAATGACAAACATAGTATTTTCCTTTTTTGATAAAAGTAAATAACGTACTTTATCTAAAATGCTGCTAAAAGAAAAATATAGCCTCAGGTGATGGAGTTAAATCATACTTTCAATAGTAAATAAACATCTCCCCCCTAATACACATAAAGTTAGCTTAATTAAAGTGTTGCTGAAATGTTGACCCTTTAAGACTTATTTTCCTTATCTTAGTCGAGTATAGTCTCAGTTTTTTTCACAAAAGTCGACTCCAAAGTGTTTCACATGCTGAACAATTTATTTCCATGATAAGATTGAAAGAGCTTATTTTGTCTTTTATTATATATTGGGACATTTGACCACAAAACATTTCTTATCAGTGATTTCAATATTCAGAATGTATCGGCAATCAGAGCCATCAGCACCCTAAAGGTGGAGTAAAAGTTATTTCCAAGTTGAAAAAGCTCATATCTACCACTTTCCCCATGTGTCCTGAACACAACACCTTTCCTTCACTTCCTTGTCACCTGACCAACAGGTGATGTGAATGAGCATAATAAAGCCGGCCTCCATCATTCACCAGAGATTTAGTCAGTAAAGGAGGTTTGTGGTGGTTCAGTCAAAGGTTGTTGAACATTTCAACATGAAGGTTACAGACAGCACTGTTATTCGGTTTCACCTTCAAGTTTTACATGAGATTACTGTAAAGAGCTTAGTGAAGAATAAGGAGAGACTGTCCATCAGTGGTGCAAAGATCTTTGGTGTTCCTCTGGAGAATTTACCCCGTCAGTACATTCCTGAGTTTGGACTGGTGCCCTGGTGAGGAAGAGTAGCAATATAAGGAGGTTTATCAACTTACTGGGATGTCATGTCCCAGGATCAATGCTTTGTTTTAAAATAAATTTAAATTGTGTCTCAGCTTTTTGGTGACTGCTTGTTCATTTCTACTGGAGCGTGCTGGGACTGTCGGCCTGTTCAGAAGACCAGGCTCTCTTCCTCGCATTAAGACCCTCAGGGTAAGATTTCAACCTTTTTTTTTTTTTACCTCTCACGAGTACAAGTCCTGCTGGAGCAATAGCGCCATGATGGTGGTTTGAGGAAACACTGCTCTGTATCTGACCTGGTGTGGCTTTATTGTGGCAAGATGTAAACATTCTTTGCCATTCTTGTGTGTGTGTGTGTGTGTGTTGCAGGCCAAGCTGAATAGAGGCGAGGGTTGTCTGACCACATCCTTCCCCAACGATATTTCAACGCTCATCAAACAGTTTTGCAGGGAGCTGCCGGAGCCTTTGTTCCCCCCTGAGCTCCACGCCGCTCTGCTCCAAGCCCAGGCGCTTTCCAGTCTACAGGACAGGACTTCAGCCCTCCAGCTGTTGTCCTGTTTGCTACCTGCCAGAAACGCCTCCTGTCTGAACTACCTGTTTGACTTCCTTTCTAAAGTCTCCCAAAGGTTTGCGAGAGAACTTAACGTGGGGAAATCAAACCCTTATGGACAAAGTGTTTAGAGCACATGGAAGTGATTTAGTCATTAGAAAGCGATATTTTCTGTATTTTTCTTTTAATCATCTTGGGACCCGTCAGATTTATCAAGGGTGGGGGTCCTCAACCCAGGTTGGGAACCACTGCTCTACAGTGTCATAGAAGTATAATTGGCTTAAAGTTATGGACCGTTTCCTTTCTTTCTTGTTCCCTTTGGATGAGCTGAAACTCCTAAAGTTGTTCTTCAGACAGGTTTCCGTGACTGTGAGGTGAATTTCAAGTGATGTACAACTTGTTTAAATTCCATGTGTTTTTCCTCTTTATTCTCTGTTCATGTGTCAGATGCACCGAAAACTTAATGACCAGCCTCAACATAGCCACGGTCTTCGCGCCGTGTCTTTTGCCGCCTCCCAACAAGGCAGAGATGTCTGAAAGGCGACTTGAACTCAGAGTTCTTGTCTTGCGCACCTTCATTGACAATCCTCACTTATTCGGTAACAAAACAATCATTCAGTCTTGACGCATTCTTTTAAATAATGGTGTTTTGGACAGACTGGACATCTGCAACTTGTAAGAGCTTCTCTCTATAGGTGTGATTCCTAAAGCTGTGATGGACAGTATGGATTTCCTGATTAATTTCCATCCTCTGAAAGACGCAAAGAGAGGTCGCAGAAAAGGACACAGTTTCAAAGGTAGAACACTGAGCTCTCAGAAAAATGGAAAAGTGTTACTTGCCTTTTCTCAACTGAACACTTGAATTTAATTTTCTCAAATACTTGCAGGGATGTGGTCTGTGAAGACGGTGCCCTGGATTCACGGGAGGTCAAAGGGCAGACCTCCAGTCCCTGAGCAGAGTCCAGAGTCCTCCCCAGGAGACAAAGTACCGCTCAGGAGAAGCCTCGGCCTAGAGACTTTCCCTAATGTGCTGCTGTTCAGAACCTGCATGCCTTTTGCAGGTAAACGCAACATGAAGAAAGAAACTGGCTGTAATGAATGTGAATTTTCCAATTTTGAACCAAATGTGATATCTAAATTGTTTATAGAACAAGGTTTCAGCCCTGTTTGCAAAGATTCACGCAAGACCCCACAAGAAAGACCAGCAAGGTAAATGATAAAAGCATGGCAATTCATTTTACAGGATTAATAAGATGGCGGGGACTGTTGATGGTGAAATCTGGTAAACATAAATGTGATTATTTAGTTTGTGTCCCCTTTTTTGTTTTCAGAGATCTGCGTTTGGGTCACTTTCCGACGTTCTTCAGAGGACAAGATGCAGACGGCTCTCCTGTGCACACTGGTGTCGGGAAGGTGCAGTTCACACCTTGGAAAAGACGCATTTCGCTGTAACTTTTTAAATATGAAGAAGTTGTCATGTAGTTTTGTCCCACATTACTGCAGAATTTTAGGTTGTGATGTCTGATGGATCGGTTTTTATTCATAATGTGGCTTGGAACTGTTTAGTGTCTAAAATAGAATCTCATGTTTTATTTTTTTACTTTTTAATAAATGTTTTTTTTTTTTTTACTCTTGTATGGCTGAACTTGCAGCATATTTTCATATCCAGTGAATAAATGTTTCTTCCCAACTTTCTTTCTCTTTTACCTGCATTTATTATAGCTAAGTGATATGATAAGGTAATGTCTCTCAATCAGTTTATCTTTGATGCAAACCAAAGATTCAAAGTCAGGAATATAGAAGCGTTCTGAAAGTGCATATCGGTAGAGGATTAAAAACAGTTGCATTTTATTCAATTCATCATATCAAGTAAGAGATGCCCTAACCACAGAGGCCCATGAAAGCAATCTGCAAAAATGAAAGTATAGACACAGAAATGAGTGCAATACCAGTAATGGAGAATTATAAAGATATAAATGATATAATGGCAGAAATAGAGAGAACATATTTTGGTTTCTGATTAGTCTCAATTGTAACACTGCATGCTGACATATAATGTATCTAACCACCTATTGAAAATGATTACGAGATTAGCTTTCTTCTCAGAAATTGATGTCTTCATGGTCTCACTGGGACTTCTTACAGGGAAGTGCTTTTTGTGGGCCCTGTGCTAATGATTGCCAGAATGTAATAGCCAATGAGAAGAGAGGATTTATGGTATCTTAGCAACTGCATCTGAACCGTGAGGTGGATTGCGTCCTCCTGCAAGGTTGCATAACAGGCACTTATGACAGTGTGAATAGTGAAGTGTTTTTCCTTCAAAATAATGTGGGAGAAAAGGAATATGGGGACGTAAAACGTGTAGGTCACTTATTTTAGAGCAACAAGAAAGCGTTATAATTTATAATAATTCTGAATCAACTTTATTTCGAATGATTGTTGGTAAAACAAGAAATGTTTTTCATCGAGTTTGTGAAGCAAGCTTTTATTGTGGAATACGGAAGTAAATACATATTTTTCTATCTAACTTGACAGCGGTCTCGCGCAGTACGCAGGTCCCATCATCATCGACGACACGGTAAGAAAAAATACACGGAAATTGCTTATTTGCTCCTTTGTGATGTTTTCTATCAATAAGAATATACATGTCGTCAAATAAGTGTAATTGAATACAGCTTATATTATAAATTATAGTGTTTTTATTTTTTATAGACATAGTTATTTACATCGGCTCTGTTTACAAAGTGATTGTCGCACCAAGTCTTTATTCCATTTATAGACAATTTATAGTCTTTTACAGTTTCTACTAACCACAACAGATACAATTAATAAATACGACCACTATTTCCATATCATCTGCCCTTTTTATTTCAATAGCCTGTCATGTGACTAACAGAAAATGCAGCTGTGTTTGCACATGGTTGCTGTCCATCTTTTGTGCGGTGGCCTTATGTGTTTTTCCTCGGCAGATGGCAGAAATTGGCTCCGCGATGCGGTTATCGTTGCTCGGCTTCCTCCTGTGCCTGCAGGTCGGCAGGGCTCCAGCCCGCAGCCCCCGCACGGTGGACCAGGTGTCTGAGGCCGACATCCAGCGGATCCTGCACGGCGTCATGGAGCAGCTGGGCATCGCTCGGCCAAGGGTGGAGTATCCTGCACATCAGGCTACCAACATTGTCGGGCCTCAGAGCATACAGGGTATGTTGGGTGCATTTATAAACGGTATAAAGTATCTTACATCTTCAGACGAACCAGGTGAATCCAGGAGAAAGATACTTTAGCTGAACACTGCAGGGTGCAAGGGCTTGTGAGTTGTTTACATGTATATTCGTTTTATTTGTCCTATCTCATCCATCTTAATTCTGCACTCGTTTTGTTTTTGTCTTATGCAATTCTCCTTTCCCCCTCATTCTGATTATAAAGAATAACACTAGCACTGGATCAGAACAACCCATTGTTTCGGGTTTGATTGTTTCCCACTGTTTCAAGGAAGCAGTGATATATTCTCTTTATTTATCCCACTATATAACTTAATACTGTTTTACCAGTCCACAAGTCAAATACATTTACTATTTACTATTATTCATACATAACAAATACAATTCACTGATTTTTTAAATTTTGTATTGCTTAAAAAAATGACTGAAGCAATCAATCTACTCAAAATAGTTGCATACTTATCCGCCATTTATTTAGGTCCATTTAAATGCTGAATGCAAGTAATATCATTGGTCATTGATGGGGCTTCATCATGTGCTGAATCAACTAATGCAGCTTAAAAAGAAGGGGGACCAATGCTGTTGTGACATGGACAATATTGTCATGTATGATATTTACACAAGTGAAAAATGCTTCATTGATGCCTGCTCTGGTTTCTGTGGGGATTGTAATGCGCGTCTTCCTCCACAAGGTGGTGCTCATGAAGGGCTGCAGCATCTCGGCCCCTTTGGCAACATCCCCAACATCGTGGCCGAGCTGACCGGAGACAACGTTCCCAAAGACTTCAGTGATGATCACGGGTACCCAGACCCTCCAAACCCCTGTCCCCTGGGAAAGACAGGTACACTCTTGTACTAAGCACTTAATGTATTCACATACTAATGAACTAATGTTGCTATTAATGACACCACGTGGCCCGTTCTTTCTGTTCTTTATTGGGTTTTTTATTGTATTCTTCTGCACCTCATCACAGCAGTAGACGGGTGTTTGGAAAATGCTCCGGACACAGCCGAGTTCAGCAGAGAGTTTCAAAAACACCAGCACCTTTTTGACCCAGAGCACGACTACCCAGCACTGGCGAAATGGGTGAGAATTCTATTTAAGAAATGTGTAACTTTATTATTTTTTATCACAGATCAATTAAATGGTGAAAAATGCTCCTGTTTAGTTCCCAAATCGCTTGTCCTGTCTAAACAACAGTCACAAACAATGATACAAAGCAGAAAAAAGCAGCAACCTTTGATGAATTAATTAATTGTTTCAATATTAATGCACATACCTCATTAACACAGAGTTCTCCAGTCTTTCACTCGCAAATCAAGTCTGCTTTTACATTTACCTGAGACACACACATGTGTAGGTAAACATGTATGCATCAATATTACTTTATTAATTCATTTTTACATTCAATTGGCACATGCTTTTGTTTAAAGCAATGTACATGCATTTGAACACATGTGGAATTCAAAGTCATCAACTACTGGAAGTCCAACCCTCTCAAGCGAACTAAGAGTGTTCTGATTGCTACACAACAAGTGTTTCAAGGTTTACTTTTAAAAATAAATAAGAAAAAATAAATCCTGGATGAAATGGATGTTGGGAACAAGGAACTTGCTGGTGGCTGCTTAAAAACAAAATGAAGACTTTTGCCATTTAAAATATCAAACTAAGCTTGTTTGGAATTTGCATTGATTTGTTCTTGAATCTGAGTCTGATCTGAAAAAAATCACCCCTCTGACTGTTTTTATTCCCGGAAAAAGGCATTCAGGCAATTTGATGACAGTAGTTTATGAACAAAGCGACTAAACAAAGGATTCGTGATCTAATGTCTGTGTTTCCTTTCAGAACAAGGAGCTTTTGTACCAAAAACTGAAGGGAGGACCAAAAAGAAGAAAAAGGGTATCGTGTTTGTTGTCTTCTTCATTTTAAGTATTGTGTCTGAAAAAAAAACACATCACCAGCACTGAAATCTACCCCTTAAGGGAGCCACATACTTGTTTTTTTTAAAAATAAAACTGTCTTCTATTTGGTCTTTATGCACATGTTTACAGTGTTTACAGTGTTGATATATTTCTCTGCCTCCCTGCAGGGTGTCAACCCGTATCTAATGGGCCAGAGGCTGGACAATGTGGTCGCCAAAAAATCTGTTCCTCACTTCTCCGAGGAAGAAGAGGAAGAGCCCCCAACTGTCTCTGCTGCCAGCAAATCTACAACCTAAACTCCTGCACCTGCACCACTCACTGTAATATTAAAGTATACTCTCAGAGACAAGTTTGTTACACTACATATTTAAGCATTTTGGTACAAGCAATGGATTTGTGACTTCATGGCAATACTGTAAAATAAGAAATAGTATGCAGATAAAAGAGAGGCACTTTTGTATTGTATTGCAGTCATATTAATTAGCCCAGATCTTGTTCATTAAATCGACAGCATGTGCCTGAAAAGTGTTTCTCAGTTCACTTATAGCAACCAATTTTATACAGAATAGTCACATTGCCTGAGATTCAACCGTTTAATCCAAAATGCTAAAATACTATATGTGTTTAAGTCTTGACTGTCAGTATACCACTGTATTATAATAAGACGTGTGAAGATATTTTGATTTGGAGGAATGTTGAATGAGAAAGTCATAATTACTCATGACTGTACAGAAATCAATTTGCTCACTGACGTTTCTGAAGTTTTTGTACGTCTTGATATAACCAGTTAATCACCTCTGTGTCTTCAGAAGCAACAGTTCAATACAGTTCCTATTCTTGGTTAAGTTCATTATAAACCGTAGCAGCTTTGCTTTGTCATGTAAGAGATGACTTTGAACTCTGTCACTGTCGCAAGGCAAATATTGTAGCTCTCGCTCTCATTAGTATCTGTTCTCATCACCATACTGCAGTAACATGAGCCTCTACAGGCAGCGCTGAGTCGCATCTTACCTAAAAATGTCTGTGTCATGTTTTCGCTCTGTGAAGTCAAATAAACAATTTATCTGCATTGACAAAGTTTGGAGTTGGATTGTTTCCCCCATTTCAGACAGATGAAGTTATAGCTCTGGGTTTGGGGGGGAGGGGGCGTGTTCTGCTGAAGCTCTGTGGCTCAAGAGAGTGTAGAAAACCACTCAGCATGTCATTCATAAAGCCACTAAAGAGGAAGAAGGACCTGCAGAAGAAACACATACTGTAGTGTGACTGGACAAAGTCTTCTTGTGAGGATCTGAAATCAACAACAGGTAACTCAATGCAGTAACTGCTGATTTTGTTTGTTAACTGAACTCCTAAATATCGTGTATTTACTTGTTTATTTGCTACTTGTTTGGTGCGTAATGCGCGCGTAAAAGTTGGGGGTAAAACGTAAAATACTCTTTCTCCTTCAGCTTCAGTGATGAGGACACAATCAGTGCTGATCTCCGCAGCAGTTTTGGTGGTGCTGCTCGGCCCGCTAAGGAGCACAGCTGCTGCCACATATCAGGGCGCGTTCCCACACCCAAACAAATACAACCCAAACGAATCGGATAGATGCCAGCAACCGGCCATCAGTGGATTACTTTCCCGCGGGATGGGACCTGTAACCTCTACCGACGAAGTGCTGGAGTCCAGTCAGGAGGCGCTGCACGTCACGGAGCGTCGGTACCTGCGGCTGGACTGGTGCAAGACGCAGCCGCTAAAGCAGACCATCCAGGAGGAGGGCTGCCTGAGCCGCACCATCATCAACCGGTTTTGCTACGGACAGTGCAACTCCTTCTACATCCCGAGGCATGATTACCAGGACGGAGACGCCTTTCAGTCCTGCTCTGCCTGCAAACCCAAAACCTTCAGCACCGTCACGTACACCCTCTTCTGCCCTGGTCAGACACCCAGCACGAGGAAGAAACGGATCCAGCGCGTCAAGCAGTGTCGCTGCACGACAATAGATACGGATTAGACGCAAACCGACTCATCCAGGTTGATAATATCCGCTTTCAATTGGAAGACAAGTGCAGTTTTGCAAACATAAAGCAAAACGGAAAGTGTATTTTTCTTAAAGGACACTTTAGAAGTAAGTGTGACTGGGAAGGCGATTACCTGAGTTTTTTTTTATCATTGTATTGGAGAGAAGATGCTGATAGACAATATGCATGAGTGGTTGCTTCAGGTGCTCTTTTCCCTTTAAAATGATAGTATGAGCTGCAATTAATAATTAATCACTGCCCAAATATCTTGCAGTTATCAGTTATTGCTTCCGCAAAGTCGGTTTTGTGTTTTAGCAGATTAAGTGGATTTGTCAAATAGTTTTAGGTGCACGGACTTTGCCAAAGTTGAAGGTTTAGTTAAGAAGTGAACTGATGGCCTAAAACAGTGTTTGAGTTTAAGGCAGGCAGATAGATGTGCAGCATCTTCTCAGAATATAAGTACAAAGACAAGTCTATGAAGGACTTGGATGGTTGTATTGTTTCCACTGTGTGGGATGTAAAGCTGATCATATAGGTTTTTTTCTTTTCAACCTGCACTGCTAACCGTCACTTCATTGTATGACTGTGTATAATATGTGTATCATGTATTGTAAAGTTGCTTGTGAATAAAAAAGAAAAGCTATGAAATCACATACTTTCTGATCAGTGAGTTTATTAGAAAAGCATATTCTAAGAATATTAAGATGTAAAAATCAAAGCAAATCATTTGTGTAGAAAGTTCATAACAAGAATATTAATACAACATTAATATTGATCTGTCTGATAATAATCATTTCTAAATATTGCACATTTATTACATTTTTTATCTTTAAAATCTCAGCACATTATAGCAAATTATGAAATAAAACTTAAGACTCTCATGTTGAAGATATGTTTGATTCTCTACGACGCAGTCTGTCTTTCTGTTGAGAGCAAAACATGATTAGTGTTATAACCAGAGTCCAAAAATACTGCATATTCACAATCCAATCAAAGCAGCGAGACAGAAGTGTCTTGTAATATGTGGTGTGTCATAGAATGAGTTTTTGTTGACAAAACAATTCATATTTGTGAATGTGTATTTATCTGCATTGCATGTTGAAGGCCTGGAATCGACTCCATCCTGAATCCTTACCAGGCTGTTGGGGTTGATCTGTCTGGTCTCCACCTTCTTCTCTGCTGTGATCCTCTTCACTGACAGCTGAGCTTCTTTTAATCTGCAGAAACAATGTGTCAACTTCATTGGTTTCATTTTTTGCTCAGACTTTGGCCTGAAAATGAAAAGCTAAGTTACCTACAGTATGAATTCAATGCATCAACCAAAGAATTAGTCGATTTTCTCTGCCATCATTTACAGAAAATGAATGAATAAAATATTGGCAGTCAGTCAGTATAAGTTCAGTTCAATCAAACCAAAGAATGAAGTATAGCGCTCCACTGTCTGTGAATCCATCACATGCAATACTTTCCATTACTGACCGGACTTTTTACAAAACGTTAGGTGACTTTGGATTTGTACAATTGCATTCATTGAGAGAAGCCAACTGGATCAACCTGCTCAATGTTTTTGCATCACCCAAAGTGTTTTCCCAACACGATTCATTTTCCGATTCTGAACTGAATCCATTTTTCAAAATTCACTTTTTAAAAACCCCAGAGCTATATCTGTTACCTCTCGTTAGAGATGTTCTTGTTCTCCCTCTTCCACCTGTCCTTGAAGTCTGCACAAAACTCAAACCACAGCATGAAGAGATGAGTCACCTCATTCTCTCCCATCTTGGGCTTCAGTCCAAAGTACAGAAGCAAGTCCTGAAAACTGAACAGCAAATATAAAAAAAGAGAGGATGAAAAGCACAATAAACCAAGATGGGGGTGTTTAGCCTGGTTGCTTCCCATCTTGAGTGTTACTGTAGGTCTTAAATTACATGTAAACAGATATTTTCTTTGTTTTACAAAATATACGAGTAAGGCTACGTCAATACGTCAAATACCAGAAAATAAGATTTTAAGCATAGGGAACTTATTTTCCTTTGGTGTATTAACAAAGCAAAACATCTTGACTCATTATTTCTTTATTCATAAATATTTGATACCTATTTATTTAAAATCTTTCTGGTACAAGGTGCTATGGCAAAACCAAAATGTGACTTGTGTGTGGACGGACAAGGAGGTGGAGTTGCTGCTCAGCATCACCTTCAAATACCGGCAGTCCGCCATAGAGTGCCGCAAGGACGGAGTATTTCTGTCGACCAACTCCTTAAGTTAGCATCTCACTGGTTCCCTCGACAAGATGCCAGTGAGATTTCTGCAGTGGATTTTGGATTATTGCAGAAAATGAAACTAAATAAACTAAATCACCAAATTCAAAGGCCAGCGTGATTCAATTCTCCAACCTTTTTTGTACAGTCATCAACTGATACGAAGCTTCTGCGTGTTCCTTTCGTGCTGCAAAGAAACAGACGAGGAAACTGTTTAGTTATAGCCGGACTACTCCCAAAAAATTGTAAACAATTATAATCCCTATTCATATAAATACCTAGTACTAGATACTAAAAATACAATAAAAATATCTTGTATGATGGTGAACTTGTCAAATGGAGCCAGACAACCATTTAGTCTCTCGGATTTGGAAGCAATAGAGATAATTTGACTTTATTCTGCTGTAATTTAGACCAATTTTCTGTTCATTATGACACATTCTCTTATAAATCTTAGTTTTGTTTGATGGTTGTACAATTGTGACGCTCGTCTTAGAAACATCTTAACACGTGTTTTATTTTACACCTACTGTAAAGTCTTGTAATAACGCAAATTGTTTCAGACAAATGCACACACAGTCCGATTTATCTTAAATTGTTATACAGTGCATTCAGAAAGTATTCAGAACCCTTCACTTTTTTATGTTTTGTTATTTTGCAGTCTTATGCTAAAACCATTTAAGCAAATTTTCCCTCTCATCAATCCACACTCTGTAATGCAATACAGTTAATACAATGAATTTGTTGTAGAAAACATTGTAATAAGCTGACGGATTATGCCAAGTATGGCTTTTCTATTTCAGTTCATATTTAGCTCAGGTGCATCCCATTTCTCTTGATCATCTTTGAGATGTTTCTACGCCTTGATTGGAGTCCACCTGTGGTAAATTCAACTGATTGGACCTGTCTATATAAAAGGTCTCACGGCTGACAATGCAGAGCAAAGACCAAGTCATGAGGTGGAAGCAACTGCTGCAGAGCTCAGAGAGAGGATTGTGTTGAGGCACAGAGCACCGAAAAAACCCCTAAAATCCTGTTTTCACTTTGTTATTATGGGATATTTAGTGTCCAGAGAGATTGATGAAGGGGGAGGGTACATTTAAAGAGTTATAGCACAAGACTGCAACATAACAAAACAACAAAGAAGTGAAGGCCTGAATGCTCTCTGAATGCATATCAAATGAAACACACGTGATACAAGGGACAAAAGATCTAACATAAGTCCAGCGGTCTCTGTACGCTTTGATGTGTCACTTTTCATCACGGGCAGAAAAAGTGGTGGTATTCAAAACAAGTCATGCATTTAACGTTACGATACATCTGTGCCATTTCTAAAAACTTCGAACAGGAAACTCTTTAACGCGGGACATCGGGGACATCGGTTGGATAAATATTTCCCAGTGCCGGTGTGTCTCAGGCAGGAGTCTCTCAGTCGTTGCCAAATGTGTCTGATCCCTATCTGAGTGTCTAGCCTTTACTCCCAATCCATCCTATCTGCCCCTCACAAACACACAGGCAGTTACAAGATTTAACTGACTGTGAGAGACAATAGCAGAGTTTAGATGAAGCATACAGAGAGGATAATTGAAGGAGAGTTGACAGGTTCCTGGTGATCATTCCTGGGGGAGTTTGCGTTTAAATGAAATCATCTGAAGTGAAGTATTTGCAGTTCTGTTAGATATTAAATCGGAGCCTTAAAATGGTTTCAGAGGTCTTAAAATGTGTGTTTTTCTTTACCAAGAACGAAGTCTCCAGAAAGAAGTCTACCTTGTTGAACACAGAAAAACAATGCCGGTCTTAAATCTCACCTATAGTCACGGGCGTTATAGACACTCAGGCTCACAGCTGAACAATATATACGAGTTTAATTACTTACCGCTGAGAGCAAAAGCTTCCATTTTGTCCTGAAACGGCTGCAGGTTTTCTTCAGGAGAATCAGAGCAAACGTTCTGTACATCTTTCTCACATCCTGATTTCAAAAAAATAAACGAGAGAACGGTTCAGACACTTTTTTATGTTTCAGAAATGTTGTTTAAGAGAATATAAAGTGTAGCTGCGGAGGAAAGGGAAATCATCGCATCAAATATATTAGTGCTGTTGAATCCAGCTTTCTTTGGACATGATGTTCTGATTTGTTTGCTTCAAAACTTTTTGCCACAAGTAAGTCGTTGAGATAAGTAATTATCTGTCTTTATTTTGAGAAAGTTTCTTGTTTTTTGATTTATTAATTACCGGTAAGTCATTATATTGAGAAACTAAAGGCTTTTGCACAACAAGTCCGTATTTGTTGTAGTTTAAAAATAAATACGAGCTCATGTTGTGACAATCACATTTACGAAACCTTCGTCGTCACTAAAGTTTTTGGAACAGGTTTGATTTTCTGCATTTTTTTTCCGCATCCATCGAAAGCCAAAAGAGCGTCGTCTGACCACTCAGAGCCACCGTCCATGCAAACGTAATAATCCAACATTTCATCTGATTAACTGATTCACAAAGCACTTTACGATGAACAAAGTAAAGCGTACACAGATGCAGAATTTAAGGGATTCAGAACAGCTTGGAATCAGTGATGGGAGCAAAACAAAGTTAGCAAAAATGTGACAGTAGCATCAGTAAACATGTGCTAGGAAGCTAATCGATAGCTTCTTGCTAATGTCATTCATTCATTAGCCCCCGTTTGGAACTAGCACTATCCATGGCATGCATGTAATAATTCAGTTTTATCTCATTTTGTAAAAATAGAACAATAAAAAATGCATCAAACTCAGTGTGCAGGGTTTCTGTGGATAACAATTTTTATCTGATGAAGGATTAAAGTAAAGCTTATGAAAAATAGGGCCTTTAGTCATTATTTTCAGATTTTGACAAAGTTTGTCATGAAACTAAAGGATCTTTTTTTTCATCTTATTTTATTTTCTATTTTACTGGTGGAAACGGGATATGGAGGAGAGCGTGTTCTGGTTTAAACTAGCTCCACCTGTGCAGAAGCAGGAGGTTATCAACACAGCTTCCTCTCTACAGCAGATATCACTTGTTTAGATTCACCCAGAGATGGCGACTGCAAACTCCCTTTCTCTCTCTCTCTCTCTCTCTCTCTCTCTCTCTCTCTGTCCCTCTGCCAGTCTGTGGCTCCATGCTGATCTGCGTCCAATCAGTGGATCAGAGGAGCCAGTCTGCAGAGCCAGTCATAATAGAGGCTGCAGAGGGAGCCGAGCCCCTGCCCCGCCACCTCCCCGCACCCTGACGCTCGATCAACATCTCCCAGATAAGATTACAAAAGAATACTGTTTTCATTCGGAATTTATGTAAACTGTGGAGGCGGGTATCTCTCGCTCTCTCCTTTCTTTCTTTTGTCTGCCTTTTGTGTTCGGCAGAAGTTTGCTTATTTCAGACCTTCACATAAACAGAGTCGCCTGATGAGGGGTGTGGTGCTTTCAGATGTGAGGCTGAAGTAGTCATTTGGTTTCATACTTAGGGAGATTTTAAAGTTTTGGTGATGCATGCTAACGTTTGCTAATTAGCTCAAATCACAAAGTACAACTGAGGCCAAAAGTAACCAAAGAAACCAAAGTCAATTAAAATGTTGACCTGATGCTGGAAGCTACGGGAAAAGTTAAGGGATCACCAAAGTTAGCGAATCATCCTGAAGGGAATTTGAACGTGTGGACCAAATTTCATGACAACCCATTTGATCAACCACATCGCGGCTCTAAAGGAAGAAGTCAGTGCCTCTGCAAAGTTTGTTGGATCTATCCTCTGGGGATCATGAATGTCTGCACAGCATTTCATGACAATCCATCTGATAGTAGTTGAGATATTTTGCTCTGGACCAAAGTGTTGGACCAAACAACTGACCGACATTTCTGTCCATAGTTATGCAGATAGCGTGGCTATTGACACATTCAGGGGATCTTCATGTTCTCATGTATATGTTATGTGTGTGCTGATACCTGTTGACAGCGAGTTTTACTGCTGAATACACGGCTGCGGATTTTTTAAATGTAAATGTCTAACGCTGTAGGGGCAGCGTAGACAAAATTCTACTCACCATTGAATTTGGGCAAGAAGAAGATATCTCAGAGCCTGTAGATGTAAATGAAACCAAATCTGCATGTCCACATGTAGATACCACTGACAGGCAATTGAGAAACTATGTTTTTGGTTGTAATTTGGATGAATTTGAAACTGTTTACAGTGAATAAGGTCTTGTTTATGTAGAATAGTCTTTGGATCTCATTTCCTTCAACGGTCAACGTGGATGACTTACGAGAAACTCATTTCCCCGTAACTTTGTTGGGAAACATTTCAAACCAACCGAACACAAAACACAGGGAGAGTGAAGAACGACAGAAACGAGGCACAAAGACGGTTCAAACAAGCAGAAGAAAAGGAACCCGCGACGGGCAATCCAGATTGCACGGTGGTTTGGGTAGACGGGCCGATAAGACAAAGCTGTGTTGAGAGCTAAAGAAAGCGATCTGCGGCACACATCTGGGGGCCACACTGGAGCCCAGGTGATACAGCCGAGCATCTGTGCATCTCTGCAGAGGCCCGTGCGGAGATGCTACGGATACTGGAGGTCTGGAGATTACATAAGTGGGACGCTGTGGTCTCCCTGCTCTGGCGACAGGGGCACAAAGGCACAACGATGGGAGATCTGATGGGCATGAGGATTAGAAGCTGGATCTGAAAGGCGCCAGGCCTGTATCGGCAGCAAGACTCCCGCTAGTCTCTGACTACACGCACAGTGAAGTGCAGGCAAAACACAAATGTATACATAGTGATACAACAATGCACTCGCTCACAATCGTATACGCATGTAAGAGTCAGCATTGTCCTCAACGTGACTCTAACTGGCTGGCATTGCTGAGTGGCGTCATATGGGCACACTTAGAGAGAGAGAACAGGCTCGAAGGATAAGAAAGACGAGAGGAAATCTTTTGTTCTGGGGCTTTAGCGATCTCAAGTAAAAGAAGCAGGCCTTTAGCCTGAAGTATAAACAGTTACTCAATGGCTGGGGCCGGTGATGGGAAACTATGGTGTTGAGTTCGGGGGGGGGGGGGTTGTGTCTGAGGAAAAACGATGCCAGACCAGGGCCGAGGTTCGGTCTGTGGGAACTTCTCAGAATCAGAGGGATAGAGTTACACAGCCCCGCTGAGGTTTTCAAACAAAAACACACAACAGAATGACCACAAGGCGAGACTATTCCGGTCACCCAGTCACATGGCTGCTGGAGCTCAGAGTGGAACTAATGTTTTGGGGATTATCATCTAATATTATTAACCAAGAGGGTCTCTCTTTTTTTTGTGGAGAGACGGAGCTGGAATAAATGAAGGTTGCAGGAGAGACGTCACATACTTGTCAGATCTCGTCCAAGCTGTCTCAGGTCTGTGTTGAGGTCATCAAAGTTGACCTGTGCAGCGAGGAAGACATCCTGAGGTTCAGGAAGTGGGAATATACTCTCGTCTGTGCCGGCGTTCTGGTGGAATACAATTTAAACAGCAATAACATCAGAAACTGAGAAATGTAATGTTTGTTTTGACTAAAAAAACAATGTCAAAATGAGTAAAGACACATATAGTCAACCTAGAATAGTGAGTAATTGTGTTTGAACTATTACCTCATCCACATTGTGCAGGTAGTACGACACCACATAGTCCACCAGGCTGATACGATTGTCCTGAGAAGAAAAGCAGGAGAGGATTCACAACTGCAGTAGAAAGTAAAAGCTTTTCATAAAAAGTATTCTAGAAAAGATTGTCAAGCTGCATGAAAGGTTTTACGCTCTGTGGGATCGCTCAGACAGCTTTGATATGTTTGATATATGTGTTGAGGGAATAAATTCAGTTTCTGTGAGTTGATAAAGATGTTGAAGTCATTTAGTTCACCTTTCTTTTATCACCATGGGGGTCGTGGAGTTTGGCCTCCCAGGTGACACGCTGTAACCCGATGAATGGTGTTCATCGGTAGTTTAAAAAAAATGTAAAACCTTTCATATTATATTTATATATTATATAATTAAGTTAATATTATCATGACAGGGTTCAAGTGACTTGAACATCAATCAAAGATATGGCAGTGAAATGCTCCTTTGTTGTGAAGAACATTGTCTACCATTAAATATCAGGTCTCTGTAAAATAAAATGACGTTTATTTTATTGGATTGCCCTTATTATGGAAAGCATGCTCATGATAAGATATGGTATTCACTTATTCTATGTCAATATTTTTTAATATCTTCAATGTAAAAAAACGACCTCCTCAGCACCTGCTCAGCAGGTTCCTGCCACATCCTCACATCGTGTTAACCATTCACAACAGATTGTCTTTACACTAGAAACAGCTCTCTGCTGTTGGCCAATGATCAATAAGTTCGACTTCTTACACTCTTATACATATACTCCCTGAAAAAAAACAATATTTAGCATGAGTAAATTCTGCAGTACTTAAAAAGCAGCATCTAAAAGGAGCTGCTACGGTTCTCCAACCGTGATCAAGGCCTTACTCTGCTCTTCACATCCTTCAGTTTGGGCAGAATGTCCAGACCAAAGCCGTCAGCCTGACCTCTGGTCCTGTTGCCTCCGTTCATGTGGTTCCCCAGAGCCAACACCAGCCCCATCACATCCGTTACACCGTCGTTCTCCAGCAGAGCCCGAAAACAGAAAACACTCACAGGATCAACTACAGACAGCTGGCACCACACTCAGGGTGATCCACACATTCAATCCTGTTTGAGTTACACTTAAAGCCTTTTTGAGTTCGGCGATGGTGATGTCATTTATATGGAAAATACACTGAAGATCTCATCATTGAACCAGAGGGAGTCAGACATGTAGGTGCTACTTGTTAACACTACAGACAGCTCAAATATGTGTTGGGATGTTAATATGTTGAGAGGAAAAGGGAGATAATTGTAAAATATACAGTAACTTGATACATCAAGAGAAGATAGATCATGTGTAGCTTTCCTTCCTATACCTTGCAGACGGAGGAGAACGTGTTGAGCTTTGTTTGGATGGACGTGATCCCATCGATGAAGGCCGACTGGAAGATGATGCAGTGAGCTCTGCCTACAAAGTCTGGGATCTGAGACAGCTCATACAGGAACCTGGAGCACAACCACATCAACAGTAAGAGGACAGCATGCGATGATATTGTCCATCCCTCTTAGAACCGTGTTAAGACACAGCATACAGTATATTTGTCTCGTCAGAATATACAAACAAAAACACGAATCAATTACTGGTGCAGCCTCTAAACATTTCTGTTAGCAGGTGAAATACTGACTGTTCGGGTTTGTCCAGCAGTTTAACTTCCTCTTCTTCTGACGTCTCGTAGTGTTTCCTGATTCTCTCCAGTTCCTCTGGCTGCGCTCTCTGACACATTGACCATAGAAGGGGTTCATGATCGTACAATTACATTTGCAGTTAAACCGCAGCATGTTGTAGTGGTAGCGGGCTGTGAAACCTACATTTTCATACAGTGCCTCAATCGTCTCCAGGTCCACCACAGAGTGGTCCACTGCCAGTACAGCTAGAGGGGGGGGGGGGGGGGGGGGTGTTAATAACAGACACACATTTGAGATAAGGCCGGGTAATAGGACACTGTGAAAATCTACTGAAAAGAAGAAAACAGGAAAAGTGAAGAGGCCAAACAGAGAGCTGCAGATCTCCAGAGGAACATGAACACGCTCCTCTCAGTCTGCTGTTTGTGACAAAGATGTACAGGAGTTTGGGATTAGCAATTCAGATCGTCCGTCTGTAACTGTCATGCTGACATTGTGGTGAGTGCGTCAGCCTTTAGTCCTACTTTATATTCACCAAACAGCTCTTACTCAGAGTGAAGTACAGGGTAAGTCCAGCGTGATGCCGGGGTTTGGGATGTTCAGGGAGCTAGTTGCGTAAATGTTGACAGAGGAATCCTGTCTCGTTCCCAGACTGGCTGGGAAATACAGCTAGTTTAGTGATTTACTGTAATCTCTAATCTCATGTCATAGACACGATGATGTTTGTTTGATTACACACATTTTGAGGTTTTAATGGTAATGGCTCATGATAGGCTGTTCCACCACGAAAGGAATATCCGGGAGAAACACTGAGAATGTATAAGTATGGGAACATTTAAAATATCGTCTCAGCAAGCTAACGTAACGTAAATAATACTTGCCAGTCGTGGGAGAAGTTTTCAGATTTAATTTACTGTAAACAACCTGCAAAGCTCGAGCTGTCAGGTGTGATAGAGTACAAAGGAGTACAAAATACAGTGAAATGTAGAGGAGTAAAAGTATAAAGTACTTGAACACAAGCTTTGTTTACATCCTGATATACGATACTACAGATACTTCTGAAGCCACTTTTATGAACTTATTTTGGGGAGGATTTGATCGATGATGATATGGCTAGTGTGGCAAATGTAGGCTTCATACATTTTTATATTGGGCTTTGAAACAATTATGATAAAAGAAGCAGCAAAAAATGTTGCTTTATTTAAATTCAAACTTGTATTGTACTCTCATACAACAAACACTGACCTTGTTGTATGTCTTTCATCTCCAGGTGGAGGCTCGATATGAGGATGCCCACGGCCTGAGAGCGCTTTCCATCCAGCAGCTTAATGATCTGAGCACACACACACACACACACACACACACACACACACACACACACACACACACACACACACACACACACACACACACACACACACACACACACACACAGTTGCCATGACCACCACTATAGAAACCATTAGTGAGTCATTAGCGAAGAGTTTATCGTAAAAAGAAGGAGCAAAACAAACAACAAAGTGAATCACAGCTGTGAGTTGAATATAAATCTCTTGGTTTTTGGAGGACATAAACTCAAACATGGGGTTGTTCTTTAGTGTCTTTGTCCTCCAGAAGTCTCATAATTGTGTCTCAATCTGGATTTATAACGCTTGTCTCTTAATGACCTGGCATCTGAAGACTCGATGGCATCGACCCCCTCTAGTGGACAAACAATCCCTCAAATGAAGGCGTGTCTTCGCAGGATGTTCCAGCTAATTTGGAGTGTTACCTTCCTGTCTTTGGCTTTCTTCTCATAAGCCTCTGACAGTGGCTTCTTCTTGGTCTGAGTGGTGGTTTTGGCGAAGAGATCCTCAAACTCGCTGGTGTTTATGATATTTGGCTCCTCTAAAGTATTCCACAGTGTCTTGTTCCTGAGTGAGAGAGAGAGAGAGAGATAGAGAGAGAGAGAGAGAGAGAGAGAGAGAGAGAGAGAGAGAGAGAGAGAGAGAGAGAGAGAGAGACATAATGTTTAGTCAGCCTGCGTTTCAATATTTTGTTTTTAGATCATAATGATTTTTTTACTTGATTGATTCATATAATAACTGATTTCATAATTCCTCATGTATTCATATATTATTTGAATACAAAATATAAATAAATGTGTTTTAGTTTTTTATTAATGTCTACTGCTTTCAGCACTTGAAAAAACACTTAAAACTCTCTCTTTAACTTCAACATCTTAGATTCTAAATAATTGTAATTAATTTCATGTGTTTTATTTATTTGTCTAACAGCCATTTAGGAGAACCGCGACTATATGACTCAAATATTGATATTTTGATTTCATTAGATTGATTTTTACAGTCACAGACAATTCTTACTTAAACATAGAATCAAATGAGCTGACCTGATTTTTGGATTCTTGTGTATTTTCCTATTTATTGTGAACCTACTTGGTGTCCTGGATCTGGATTCTGGTCCAGTAAAGAGGCTTCATGGGTTGGGAAAGCTCCACTGTCGGTTTCCTGGGAGGGTTTTCAACAATGAGACCCCAAGCAGGAGGTGGTGGGGGAGCAAATCCTGGCATGGATGGAGGAGGAGGAGGTGGTGGTGGTGGCGGAGGTGGAGGTGGAGGGCCATTTGACAGCTGCATGTGGTTTAAGGGTGAAGACAAATATGGTGGAGGTGGAGGAGGAGGAGGAGGAGGCAGATTGTCTGTTTTGGTTGCCTGAGAAGGAGCAGGAGGTTGTTCTGGTGGAGGCAGCGTGCCTCCAGGTGGAGGAAGAGTTCGGGATGGAGCGTCATGTGTCGAGGAGGAAGTATCGTCCCTCTGACCTGCCAGACTGAGGCTGATAGAAGCCAGGTCCAGCTTTTTGGGGGTCACCCTCTGCTGCTGAGGGCTGGTGCAGACTCTCCCTGAATCGTCTCCATCCTCGTGAGTCTTAACAAATGTCTCTCGGTCGGTCTGGATGCACACTGTGCGGAAGGATTTGTGTACCACGTCGTCTTCCGTTGATACTGCGACGTCTTTGAGTTCTCCACGACGGCGCGTCCCAACCTGGGAGAGTTCGGCCTGCAGCTCAGCCACACGGGCGACATTGTCCTCGTTCTCTACCCTCAGTCTGGAGAGTTCCTGACCCAAGTCCTCCTGGAAACAATAAAAGTCACACTCAGCCCCACTTTGACCCTCTTGAGCGTTATCACTACAGTCAAGTCACAGGATTAAGCATCAGTTTATCATAAGTAAACTGTAAATCTCCACTAATCTTACTGCATTTTTAAGGTATTTCCAGAATATTATTATCAGGATAAAAAAAACGATATTTTGTCCACTGCATCTGAAAATACAGTAAGATTTTCTTTACACATTAACTTTGAAATTATTTTATATAAAAATACATCTTATTGGACATTATATAATTCTCAATATAATGATTGTATGCTTCCCTGTCTTGCATGTTGCGATGACTTGCAAATACTCATTTCATTTAGAAGAAATTCATTAGAAATGTACCAATTGAACACTTTCTCTGTTTTCCCTGTACTTTGTACGTTCTTTCCAAGAAATTACAAAATGCAAAGGAATTAACTTTTTGAATTATTAACTAATTTCCCAAGTTGAGACTCTGTCCTGACTCAGACATAGTCAGTAGCCAGATGTGACATAATCACTGTGCTTGACTTCCATGATGCAAGATAAATACAGACACGTTATCGTTGACATGAATATAAATAAATGATTCTGATAATGAATTGTGTGCTTGAAAAGAGTTCTGCATTGGACACAAATTAAAAAGCATATGTGTCACTTCCAGCCATCTTTGTTTGGATTAGTACACAGAGTTGCAACTCAGCAAACAGGTTAGAAAAAAACTCACCGTGCAGCAATCATGAAGTGTTTTAATTCAGATGGACAGAAGGGTCTTTGAGGATTCTGGAAACACCTTTTGGCTTTTGCAAAAATAGCAGGCTTCATCTGTCAGACTCTAATGTAATGATAATGAATGCATGAGAGTTACAAACTGGGGCTAGTTAGACTCTACATCAATGGGGATGATGGTAACGGCCCAGTTTTTCTTGAAGGAACTGTTCAACCTTTTAGGAAATGCTTTTGTTTTTGCTGAAAGGTAGACGAGAAGTCTCAGCAAGAAGCACATAAGTGAATATCCCAAAATGTCAAACGACTCAGCAGGAACACCGTGTTCCTCACTGTATCATTCACACTGACCTGTAAATTCTCCAGCTCCTCTTTGCATTCTCTCTTCAGCTGCAGGAGAGCAGCCTGGTGCTCTGAGAGGAAACAGAGCACAAGGACATTTTACAACAGCGCTGTGTTCCTTCTTGTACCACAAACAGGTGTTTACTATTACAGCTGTGGAGCCCGAGAGTGCTTCCTTTATCCCAATGGCTAGTGATGTGGACGGGGACCAGCTGAGGACGAACAAATTACGACAACTGTGAGACACTTGAGAACTGTGAATAATTCTGCATGACAAATCCAATTCATGTTTTAGCACTGCAGGAGGCTGAGGGCTGTTTGAGGCTATAGCAGCAGTACAAAGCTTGACCAGATGCTGGCAGTAGAGCTTCACATGGAGGAAAAGCTTATGGCACACACGGCTTACTCTTGAACAAAGGATGGTGGGTGTGTACACATGAAGCACACAGGGTTATCCCTGCTCAAACAACCTTTGATAAACCTTCTGATAAATGAGGACATTTTTCAAGACAGGTGAGATTATTCTAATTTAGAACTCATTCAAAGGAAGCAGGACCGCTTTTGTTCCTTTCACAAGCTGTGAGTCACATACTGTGAACGTGTCTGTTAGCTGAGACTCATTGCTCCTTTAAAACGCATTGCTTTGTGAATGAAAACCAAAGTAAAAGCTTCATATTATGGTTTAATATGTGAAGACAAGGTGTTTCAGACCGGTCTGTAGTGTTAGGCCGGACTTCATTTTGACCTCAGATTAGTTTTATGCAAATTAAACTGTTTTTACAAATGCAAAGACTGACTTATTGTAAGTAAAACAAACTAAGAATTGTTCAGTCCAGTAAATCCCTTCACATCCTGAAGGTGCTGGAGTCTTACAGACTGGTTTGCTGTGGACGCTCAGGGTGGAGTTGTGTTTACCAAAGCAGTGGAGCTTGATATCACATCCATCACATGACATCACAGAGCAAACATTCCCACTCCCTCGACAGCGCCGTCTCAAATGAGCTGTCGGTAATGAATATTCAGTTGAACACGATGAGTCTGGGTGGAGTTTTATTTTCATTTTACAGGCTGTTGACGTATTCACTTTATGCATTCAGATTTATTTTAGCAGAGATTTATACTTCTTTGCTTAGTCTAATTACAATATTTTATGTCACCTTCATCAAATGTGCATGCTCAGTTTAGAGCAAAAGGAGAGGTTTGCACTTCAATACTTTTCTACAGATTGGATTTGAATGAGGCTAGAAGAAAAGAAAAAATATATTCATACAGAAGAGGAGTCTGTGTGATCCCAAACAATCAGGTTGGAAGAGCAAACCTTTTTATGACAAAAATATGAATGTATATTAATCTGCGAGTACCTGCTTCTGTGTATTTCAGCCCAACCTTTTCCTCCTTAAGTGGCGGCCAGACGGCTTGTAGGCGACCAGGAGTTCTTTCCTCTCCCTCTGCTGGGGTGGATGCTTCTGACTAGGAGGGGGGGGGGGGGGGGGAGTTTGACATTAGATTTATAACAATCAATTACAAATAGAGCTTCTTTACGCACAGGACAGTATTCCAAACACGGCTCTGGTAAAGCTAGTTGATGCTTTATTTATACACAACTCGTACTTTGCCATGAGGTGATTCTTTCTTCTCCTGCGTCTTGTTGGAGGTTTTCTCGAAAAACGCTCTAAGTGCATCTTTATCTGCTCTTATCTTCCACCTCCCTGCATCCAGGTCCACCTTCTCTGTTGGGTCCTTCAAAGGCTTTGGGGTGAAAAAAGCTTTGAAGGCACCAAATGCAGCTTCTGCACTGGACACTGGTTTCGTAGACTCAAATGAAACCCCCGCACCCTCCCCTGTTTCAAGTTCTTTCCCCTCACCCTCTTGACTTTCGTCAATCTGGTTCTTCTCATTCTCTTCCTCATCTCCCTCAGCCTCCATTTCCTCCCTTTCCTCTTTCTCGTCCCTTCTCTTTTCCTTGGTCAGGAATTGGGAGATCTGGTCCAGGAAGTTCCCTTGAACTTTAGCATCCCCCTGCTTCTCAGGGAAAATGTCCCTCCTTGTTCCTTGAGAGGAAGGTTTGATCTGGGCCACGGTGTCGTGCTCAGGCCCGACTACCCCCTTCCTCAGGACCCTCAGGCCGCTGAAGAGTGCCGGGATCTGGATCTGCTTGTCCGTGGGGGAGACTGGGGTGAAGGTGGCTCTGGTGCGGATGGATCCAGGTGGAGGGTTATTGGCTGCAGATGTTACCAGAATATTTGGTGAAGTGTCTTTGGTGCTGGGAGGATTGTGAGATTGGGCGGAAAAATCTGGAAATGCATCTCTTTTCTCTTCTTCTTCTTCGCTTCCCTCCTCTGCACCTGTTCTCTCCTCCTCATCTGTATTTTCGAAGCAGAAAGGGCCATCGGTTTGCTCCAATGACGGTGCTACTATGGGTTCAACCTCTTCCTCGACCGCAGGTCCTGTCCGAGTCACCATTATCACTACATGTTTGGTTTTAGAGGATCTACTTTTCACATATTCCTCGGAGTCAAAACCCACATCTGAACTGGACGCACTTGTGGCAAAATCTTCCTGGCAGAGAACATTTTCGTTGCCTTCTATTCCTCTCTGATTGTCTTCTTCAGCATCATCCTGCGTGACACCGACTGCTGCAACACATTCACAACCTGTATTCGTGCAGTCATTTGAAATGTGTTGACGTTTTGGTTGCAGAGTCTCCTTCAAGGTAGGTTCACCCAGTCTTTGCTGCTCCGTTAGGTTGACATGATTCCGCTCCTCTTCCGTCATATCTGAGTCATTTCCTGCTTCTCTCCTACTTATGTCTCCCTCGGATTTAGAAGTTATCTCCTCCCCTACGTGAGGCAATATAATGCCTGATAAGGAGTCTCTACTGTTGTCCACATCACCTTCAAAACTCATATCCCTATTTCTCTTGAGATTAAAACTCAGCCCAGTGCCTCTTTGCATTGTATCGTCATTGTCCTCCTCTGAGAGGGTCCTGAAAAACTTCAGAATGGCTTTTTGCACCTCCATCTCTGATAAGTTGCTCATAAGAAAGTGGTGACATTATCCAGAGTGGATGGAGCAGGAGGTTCTCGAAAAGCTTTTCCCACAATGTCAACATTGTGGCTCATATTTGAGACATGCAACATAGTGCTATCTTACATTCGAAAAATGGTGTTCAGGCATCTGTATGGCATGCACTCATTTGTATAGCTGATTCCAGGATCATGCAACATCCATTTATTATTAGAATATAATGAGAAAGAAAAGTCAATAAAGGTATATCACAACTTGTGAAAATCCGACCTGTTTCTGCTCCAGTTTGATGAAAAGAAATAGATTTATTTCCCCCCGCTACAACAGCTTCTTCATGTCTTACAGCAGAACTACATTTCCAGACCTAAAACTGGAAGTTAGTCACTTGGAGCCACCAATAGCAGGGGTGAAATCCACACAGCAATGGAAAAGGGAAGCTTTCCAAGCCCCAGCTTTCCAAGCCCCAGCTCCATGGCTCTGCCGGTTAGAGTGACTCAACCATAATTAAAAGTCAGAGCCAAGTCCTGGCTTCCAAGTTCTGGCTCCTTTTCCCTCTGGCTCCTCTATAGCTTCTGTAGTTTACGGAGCAGCATCTTGACGACACCCCTGCAGATTGTCATCCTGTAATTGGAAGCAGATGGTGACTTAAGCCACTGTGTGTGACAACACCGTGACAGATCCGTGAGGCATTGGGCAAAGAAAGCCACCCAGTACAGATGGAGGGGCCACCACACCCAGAGCTGAAGGAGGGTAAACAGCACTGTCAGGGATCACTTGCTGAACGTTATGGCCTGTAAATCCACATTCACAGGGAGGTCGCTCAGCTACCCTGTACTGAGCAGCACTCTGCTAATCAGGGGGTATTGCCCCACCAGCACTGTACTGTTAATCAGCTCACATTACATCAAACGTACACTGTGGAGAGACAGAGACACTCTGTAAGATCATTAGTTGTAAAAAAGTACGGTGTTCAGTGACAATGTTATTGACTTAGCAGTTTAATGTGTGTATTAACTGTTTTTAATGCATTATATTATAAATAAACTTGCCCTGCTTTGCCTTTATTTGTATGCAATAAACAAACGAACCGAGAAAAAATTGGTTTTCAAAATAAAGTGACAAATTATTTCAAGTTGGTGACACAGATCAACACAAAGAAGAAGGCCATAAAAAAGTAACAAAAAAGTAAGAAATATCTAAAAAATAACCAGTAAATCAATGAGTAAATACATTCCCAAAACAAAGAATTAAAAGTTAAAATCAAAAAATATAAATGAATGCATAATTATATAATTATATAATTCTCAAAACAAAGATACACATTGTTTCACAGTCAAGCTGGTGATATTTATAAATACAAAAAATGATCAAATAAATAAATAGAAAATAATTTAAAAAAAGATAAAACATAGAATTAAGCAGTGTAACATAAAAACAAAACAAAATACAATAAAATATCTTAAAGGTGTGATTAAAGATGTGAGAAAAGCCATTTAATACAGAAAAGTAAGAATATTTCATGTGCTTTAAATGCGCACAGATACTGGCACTAAATGGACGAAAACTCTTTTTCTGAGTTAATAAAATCAAAATGAGACTGTAAACATCCTCCGTCCCTGGTTCGGGTTATTCTTAGTTCTCAGGTTCCACCCTTATTTGCTTTTCTGTTACATTATCACAGCCAGAAGCAGGTAAGTAACATGTTTACTGGATGTCACTTCACCGTTTAACTTTCTCTAACAATTACTCAGAGACGTGCCTGAAACTGGGCAGCGGCGTATTATTGCTACACTTAACCGTAGGAATACTAATAAAGTGTTTTTTTGCATTCCCTTGGGAGGGACAGTGTGGCCTTTATTATGTAATGGGAATGAATACAGATAGAAATAGCATTAGAATCAGAGAGCACACGCACAACTCCCCTGAGCAAACACACTGGACTGAATCCAGCATAAGGCAGCAGAAATACAGTGTGTGCCTTATACAGTAGATCAACATATCACAATATAGTGTAACTGGTAAATTGCTCTTCATTATGAATGGTTACAATGTAAACGTACCAAATAATTTCTGTTGATGTTGTTGAATTGTCTGGTTTTGGATTCTCCATAACTTTAAAGTTTGAGTTTAGAGTAGCATCAGACTGGATATAGTGTTTAAAGAATATGTTCATATTATCTCTTATATTCCTTCTACTTTCAATGAAAACGTTTTCTTAAATAATGACTTTTTCAATGTTTTTTATGTGTGTATATATATATATTTATATTGCATATTTGCATTAATTACTTGTATTATTATTATTATTGTCTATGTTCCTCATGCAATGTGTTACCTGAGTGTGAAGAATGTTCACAATGGTCAAATATGAATTTTGTCTCGACTCTCAGCTCCACACACTCATGTGTACAGAGGGAAAGAGGCGGAGCTTAAGAGCTTTAACCCCAGTAAACTACCATTTCATGCTAATACAGATACCATTGCTTATACAATGCACCTACAGAGTCGCCTTAAATCCCTTCTGTTATTTAACAACAAGGAACTCTTTGTCACACACACACACACACACACACACACACACACACACACACACACACACACACACACACACACACACACACACACACACACACACACACACACACACACACACACTGTATGAGGCTTTTCTCCTGAATCCACAGGACTGTGAAGCGAGAGACCAGATTCCACTGTAGTGTGAATATGTAGGTTAATGATGATGGAATATTACATTTTAAAATTTGTATTATTTTTTCAGTGTTAAAAAAACATATTTTCATTGAAATCAGACAGAAAACACCACAGGCAAAAGTGCAAATACTTTTTCTTTATTCTAACTTTTCCATCACCACACATGCAGAAAGTATATTATGTGCTTTTAACATGCACTTACACCATTATACATGTCATGTTGTTTTCACCCCAGATTACCCACATTTCATAAGAGTGTAACTTTATGTCACATTTCCTGATCTTGGCCCAGTGTCTGTCAGCTGTTGTGTTTCAGAGCAAGTCAATCTTTAGGTATTGTGGTCTGGATTACTTTGGCTCACCATCATGAGCCAATAATCTGCAAGTCGTCTTTTCAGCTAATTTAAGTGTCATCTGCTCAGATGAAAAAACTGCAGATTTTTAGGTTGTGGTAATACTTTAAACTCCGAGTCCAGACAGCATAACACAGATAAAGTCTTCAACACAACTCACCCAGAACTCCGGTGGGAGAGGCGTGGGTGTCGGTGTATCAATGATGTCATCTTCAGGAGCAGTGATGCGCAGGAAGTCGATGTGTTTCGGTCTGGAGGGATGAGAAAGTGACTTGCAGAAGAAGAGAGACTCCTCCACCACCTGCAGCCAGATCTTCTCCTGTCTCTGCAGAGCCTCATCTGGGGGGTCAGGAGTCAAATCACCATCAGAGCAGAATCATTATTTTGTCACACTGCAAGTAAAAGTGGCCCAAAAAACAGCATCAAAAGAGAAAAAAAAACACTGAATATGATATTTCTTTGAGCTCTGATTTGGGCACCTTTTTACATGTGGTCTTAACATCTGGCACATATCTGATATACAGTCGGAAGTGTCATTAAAAGTCTATAGTATTTCAATATCAAAGTGCAACAGCAGCTGGTGCCTCTGAAAAAAGAAATGAGGGAAAATGCTTTCCACACATGAATCTTCGCCCATAGCTAGGACTGCTAACTTTTAAACCAACCAAACTAAATCAAATGAATCAACACTGAGATCTTTGAGTGATTCCCCAGACCTGCAGTGAATCTTCTGGGTTACGCTACAGTGTCACCATGAGGACATAAGACAGAACTTCAGCTATAAATGAATAGAACAAAACCTCTCTCTTAAATGTTTGCAGCTCAAAAGGAGCAAAAAGCACCACCAGCATGCTGGTTGTCACACTCAGCTTTATTTGACTGTTTGATATGATTCTTTGCTTTCCACTTTTGACTCGTGGCCAATGATTAATCCATCGTCCTCTAGTCAGTGGACACCTGTTGAGATGTGAATGTGATGCTTGTGGAAATGTTTTAAGCCGGATGAAGAACTATAACTGATCAACCACCGGCAATCTCGGTTATGCCAGTATCATTGCCAAGCATAGTAAAAACACACGTTCTAATCTGATAGTGAAGAATAATAAACTAAACAGACACGAAAGCAGAGTCTGAACACTGAAAGTTGCTCTGAAGATGCACAACTTTAGCTGACCTGTCACAATAAATGCATGCATATGCAACAACATACATGAGAGCAGATTCAGCTATTTATAGTGTTTTATTAAGCATTGACATCCCTATCAGTTACCTGCTATGCTGTATGGATGATGATGGTCCAACTTTATTTGGATATATATTTAAGTACGCAAACTATCAATTTATCTATTTCTTTTCAACAATCACCTTTCTAAGTTGCAATGTGATGAAAAGCAGCTCAATCTTGTGTTCTTTCACTTCCTGCAGCTCTATCGTTTGGGTAAAGAGAGGATTCTGTAGTAAATCCATCTGTATCATTTCAGAGTAGAGCGCCAGCAGAGATGATCGTTGTGGAACTTTCAGCGGACACGTGACGGTCCTCAAAGCCAGATTAAACAGTTTATGGAAATGTGTTATCTGTCCTCATTTGACCACACTGAAGAGAACACTGGGTTTTGAGAATAAAACCCTCCAAAGGCTCTGCATGTCTTTCTTCCTCTCGCTCTCATCACCACTCTCTAAAGATGTGTTGTATTTCACAAAGTGAACTCAAGCTATCATACATTAATTATATACAGCAGCTTCAAGAGTGCTCTATTAACCTTATTCCACACGGCCTCTGAAGATACAGTATATTGGAGATCCGCTCTTCATTGAAGCAACCTGATGTTTTATTACAACTCGAAACTCCACCATTTTATCAAATATGAAGAATATGGGTTCACTTCTAGAAATGAAAATGAGGTTCTGTGGCAGACCCAGAGGAAGGTTACCATTATTTCAACTGTAAATCTAATCAGAAAGACGCTCCAACATGCATTCCTCATGAATGATTGTGTCTATGGAGTGTTTAGAGATGGACAAACCAGAGAAACAAAATGTCCTTATCATGTACCATGAGAGGCATAGAGAGGTATGAGAGGTATGTGCAACTACAATGCAACCTTTTCTTGTCTTGTCATTGATCCAGTAAACTGTTTAATGTTTGTATTCATCTACAAAGAAACACACACACACACACACACACACACACACACACACACACACACACACAATTTGTCTTGCTGCTCTTTAAATGGAATCTCTGGTTGTCTCAGGTCAGTGCAAGTGCAGGACTACGAGCTATATCCACATCAGGTGCTCACTGGTACATCATGCCTGAGCTAACACACACACACACACACACACACACACACACACACACACGCACACACACACACACACACACACAAACACACAGACGTGGTGGTATGTCAGATCAGCAAGGGGTCATTATTTACAGACTACCACACATCCTTCCAGTCTGCTTCAGCAGCTGTGGTAAAGAAGTGTGTGTGTGTGTGTGTGTGTGTGTCAGTGGGTGTGTATGTGTAGGTGAGAGAGTCAGACTACACTCAGCAAGTACCACCTTTAAAGACATCTGCTCTTCTTCCTCCTCTGTTCACTTCACTAACAGCCACTAAAAGTCAACGCCATTCTGTTTCTTTCTCTCTGAAGGTATTCTGTCCTCCTTTACCCACCGTACACTGACTGACCATGAAGCACACAATGAAGTTACAAGAACAGCTAAATCCTTTAAAGTACTTCATCCTGCATACTAGTAAACTGAATCTGAAATGAACCAATTGAGTCAACTCCGGAAAAAATATTGTAACATCCTGTCGGGCTCAATGAAATGAGTACGATTTCACTGTACTCACCTTTCTTTGTACTTTTACTCTATAATACTTCAAGAAAACTTCAATGTCTTAATGATATATTGGCTTTCAACCAGAGGTGAGACCAAGCCATTGTTTTGCACGTCACAAGTCCCAAGAACTAAACTCTGAGTTTGGAGTCCTAAATACGTCTTATATCACTCTCTCCACCAAATGTAATCCCATTTTAACAACAGAGTAATAGTATATTACATTTACATAAACCATGAATGGCTTTCAAATGACTGAACTTAATCATTAAAAAAAGATCTGGGGATTTAAGTGTTGGCTTGCTGGGAATGAATAGCGGTGGTTCAGGAAATTAATAGATTTGCGGCACACTTTTAATCTTTGGGCTTAGAGGAGATCAGTCAAAAGGCTCAAGTCTAAGTGAAGTCACGAGTCAATGATGTTTAAGTCCAAGTCGAGTTGCAAGTCTTCCGATTATTGAGTCTAAAGTCATCAAATGTGTGACTTGAGTCTGACTCGAGTCCAAATCATGTGACTCCATTCCACACCTCTGCTATCAATTAAAAACTATTTGATCACAAAGCTTCTAACTGATGCCACTATTTGTCTTTTTTATTTGTTTTACTGTATTTCATTTAGACAATGTCCTGCTGATGTAGATCATGTGATGCAATCAAAAGCTCCTAGCAGCTGCTAAATAGACGTTGTGGTGAGACAATAGAGTTGGTAAAACTGTGACATAATGTGATCATATCATCATATTTTGATGCATCTGAACATTGATAGACAATAATATCAAGCTATTGCCCAGACCTATATGTGACTCGTTGCTGTAGTAGCCTGATTAGCATCATTACCTGAAAAGAGTAGATCATCTTGACTGGTCCCTGTCTCACCAGAGCATCTGCACCTCAGTATCTGGTTCTGTTCCCTCTTCCTGCTGTTCTTCTGGTCGTTCCCTGTCCCACCACGTTCTGCAGCCCCCTGAGGGAATAAACTGTCTTCAACCGAGCTTCTCCACCTGACGTGACGCTCACAGGTGTCTTGTTCCTGCTGCAGAGAGCGCTCGCTGGACAGACTGGACGTGAATAGAGGCGCCAGGATGGGAGACGTGCTTTCAAAGTTGCTCGATGATCTCGGAGAAAAATCCAGGAGTGCAGACGGAGACGGCGAAGGTGAAAAAGAGGGTGAGGAATTATTTGGCACAATAGAGGCGAAGTGGTGAGAGTATGACGGTAGGTTTGGGGGCCTTCTCGTTGATCCTTCAAGGTTTTGCTCATAAGACGTTTTCTTGTTCTCTGTGAAGGCTTCACTCTCCGCTTTTGCTGCCTCCATCTTCAGGACCCGACGCAGACTCTGACTCAGAGCTTCGCCCAGAGCTTGAAGCTCCTCAACCAGCAGAGGCTCGTTTTCATTGCACCCCTTGTTCTGGGTCTCACCAAAGCATCCATCTGAGATCAACCGAGCCTCATCCCTCCCGTCGCTGCCTTCTTTCATCCAGTCCGAACTGGTGACACTCACCCGACGTATGATCCCCTCCACCTCCTCAATCTTGCCCATTACACGCTGTGCTGCAGCCTTCTCCTCGTACCACCATTGAGAGGACTTATCCTCTACACCTCCTGCCTTATTTTCCTCATCTGCATCTCTTACTGCCTTGAAGATCTTGGCTTTGTGAGTATTCCTGGTACTGCCTTCTGTCTTCATAGTGGGGGAGATATATGTAGAGGACACATCATTGTCATATTCAGAGAGGTCTGTGTCAGAGTCAGGGAGATCACATTCTCCCTTCACCGAAAAGCCCTCTCTTTTTTGGTTGAAAGATGCAGAGAAGGCATCAGGCAGCTTCACTCTCCACTTTGGCTTTAACACCTGTCGACTCCGGTTTCTCTCCTCCAATGATAAAACTCTTTCTTTTGCCGTTACTCTCTTTCTCTGAGCGGCGGGAGTGCACATCATCGGCCCGACTTCCTCAAAGTCCCACACCCCCAAAGTAGGAGAGCTCGTCATGGTGAGTTTTGTCAGCCTATTCGCCTTGGGAGGCGCCCGTTGAGTCCCAGGTGTCGTCTTGAGGCTGTGCTGAAAGCCGCCGGAGTAAACGAGACCTTCAACTCTCCTCCTTCTTTTCCGAGGAATCTGTAGTCTGGGGGATTTCGGTAAAGCATCCCGACTCTCTGTGTAACCATGAAGGTTCTGCTTATTCTTGGTACTCTGTTGGTTGCCCATGCTCATTGAAGTCTGGCACTCCAAACACAACGGGAACAACTCTGTGGGCCAGAACTCAGAGGAGTCAACCAACACTTTTGTCCGAAAGTACAAATTTGTCTGCTCGGCCCTGCTTTGCTGCTCCAGCTGGACCCTCCTCCCTGTAGTTTGAGGTTAGTCCTCCTTGGTGCTTCAGAGGGGCTTTAAAGGGGGGAACTGGGCCCCTGCAGTGGGAGAGGGATGGACTCACACAGATCCTCTCGCTGACCGGGACGTAGAGGTTTAAGGTAGCGCGAGTGCCCTCCATGATATGATTTATTTGATTGCCACAGATAAAGCAGGAGACGAGTCCTTTGCAGCAGGAATGGATTCTTTGGAGCGGTTAGACCACTGGACAACAACATGAATCCGAACAAAGAAAGATTCAAAGTTCATTTCACTCCTGTTTTAAATGAGTGCATAAGCATGAAAAAAAAAACGAGTCAGCTCTACTGAAGATGAAGTCTCTGCATTTAATAACTAATATCCTTAGATATCACAATTTCCATTCTATATTTATTAATACTTCCACTCTACTACATTTTGGTAGTCAATATTGCACTCTACTGTATATTTTGCAAATTCAAATTATTTGGTATAATATAATCAACTATTACTTAAATGGATTATCATGGATTACAGTACAAGGCAGACTATGACATCGTTACAATTGGCCCCACCTTTACCAGCTGCAATATTAGTGATACTCACATATTAATCCATCACTAATTATGTTGTTAAATGTTTACTTTTGGCACTTTAAATATATTTGGGTTGCTAATACTTGTGTACTTGCACTTGAATGCAGGACTTTTACTTGAAACAGATTGTTTTGACATTGTAGTATTGCATCTTTCACTGAAATAAAAGATCTGAGTACTTCCACGCTTACATTATCACCCTTTAACTTGACAAAGTTACTAAACAATCTCAGCACATCTAAACACAACTGAAACACAAGTACTAAAACTAGTTTTTTTTAGAAAAGGTCTTATTGGCTATGCTTTAAAAAAAAAAATTGACTAATATTCACATTCTTTTGAAACTTTATCATATGAAAGTGTTTTAAAACGTAACAGTAAATGCTTAGAAGCATTCACTTACTCGTAATGCTGCTCACACACCGGACGCGTTTTTTGATTGACGCGCGTCGAGATTACATACAAAGTCTATGCACAGACGCGATGAGACTGGCGCGCCGCGATTTTGCGATTCGGCGGCGCGTTGGACGCGTTATTGCAGTGCGTTGGACGCGGTGGACGCGGCAAAATCGCCAACGCGCGAGATGACATTTTTCAACTTCTGCGACATAATCGCGTGACGCTGTGGCGCGATAGCCTATCAGCGTTGAGTTGCTCCCCCCGTCATCAGTGCCGTACCTCCTGCCCGTGCTGAATCGCAAACAACAATGGAGGACAAATAAATCCTGTAGCCGTCTGTGTAAACAGCGACCGGCGGCTTGCTAGACACAGTGAATACAGCTCGATACAATCCACGGAGCTCCTCTGAACAATATTATGAACCAGACATGACGGCGTTTAGTTTCCCGGGATATCTGTGACTTTCACAACACGTAGAAATATAGGTTATTCTTTCCATGGTTAATGGCGGACAGTTGACCGGATCCAGGTCTATAAACCACGCCCCCTCTCCGGCGCTACGAGATTTTGCGGCGTTTGGTCTGAACACGACCGGCGGCGCGTTGGACGTGATTTTGCAGTGCGCCAAGAAATCAACGCGTCCGGTGTGTGAGCAGCTCATCTCTCCGTGCAGTAGCAGGTTTCTCCTCTGTAGCAGCGACCCTCAGGTGACAGAAGACAGCTCCCTGCACACTGAAGTGACATGAACAGGTTTCATCCAATCAGCGCTGCTCGTATGAATTATTTTTAATGTTTTAATGACTGTTTTTATTGTTTCAATAAGATGTTGAAACATCAAAATAGAATTTTCAACAAAGGCAGCAGGTTGAAAAAAGGCTGTAAATGAGCTTAAGGCTAATTGTGCATCCTCTGTTCATATTGTTGTTGCTGTTTTTTAAATCAGACTTATTTCTATAGCATACTATTTCTTAAATGTTAAAACATGAACAAAAAACTCTGGTTTCTGGTTTGATTTCTGTAGTTTGGCAAGTATACACAGTGAAACAATATGTCCACTAGATGTCAGCGATGTGCTAGCAGGAATCTCGATCTGGAGCTGATTCTTCTTGTGTGTCCCCTGATCATTGAATGAGACCATATGAATTGAACAAATGGACACCTGACAGATGACAATTACCGTAGGCTTTGCTCGGTGTAGAAACGGACGTTAAAGGTCGACACAATCAAGCGCGATCATTTGGATGGATGGATGGATTATCTGTTCATAATCTGGACTGCATATGCATGACCTTTAGTACGAGTGAAATATTTTAGATGGCCTTTACATTATGAGATTTGAAGTTGAAACTATAACTCCCTTGCTAAATCTGCTTTTAATTTATTGAAAATGAGAAACAATGTATCTTTGCATTGTACAGTCAAGTTAATGGAGTCAGTTTCTCTGCAACAAGGGGCTTTACGGTTAACAATAGACTCGGTGGTAGTTCTTATAGCTAATTTCAAATGACATAACTTCTAGCAGAACTGATTACTTTTATACAGTGCAATAAAAACAGACATTTGGGCCAACTTAACCATGAAAATGATATGCACATCACTTTACTTTCTCCGAAATGAATAAGCAAAGGAAGCATATAAAGTAAGTAAATAAGGAAGTGATGATGAAGTAGTATGAGCACACATTTAAGTAGGGGAATATGCATTTAATAAGCATGACAGTAAGTAGCCAATGCTTGGTAAGCAAAAAAACAAGCACGTTTTGTGAGAGTTGCTTTTCCTGCAGGATCAAAAACAAACAATGAAAATATATGACCGTCAACTAAAATTGCATTGCAAGTGTTTAGCTCATAAGAGAGCATTCATAACTTTATATTCAGCCCCACTGCTGCCATTCATCTGGCCACCATGCGTCATTGTCAGACAGGGAGCCGTCGAAACTGTTGACTCGATTTTTTTTGCAAAGGGGGTTTCACCACAAAACATTTTTAAAAAGTACAGCGGTAATATTTGAGCTGCTAAGCATCATCACCGGTTGAGCAGCATCACCACCACCGGGGGTTCGTCCTCTGACGCCCCGGCTCCGTCCGTCCGCACTGCTGCTGGTCGGGGCGCAGGGAGGAGGGTGGGGAAGAGGAGGAGGAAGAGGGGGTAGGCAGGTGGGAGAGTAGAGGAAGAGGAAGAGGAGGAGGAGGAGGGGGGGCTTGGCCGGGCTGCCCTATATGGCTGTGGATGAGCTGTATGCTAATATCGGCTTGAGAGGCACAGCATCGCGTTTCTGCCGGCAGTCAGTGGTGGCTTCCAGAGTCTGAGCAGGCTCCTTCACAGCCATGGCTGAGGGCGGAGAAGGGGAAGACGAGATCCAGTTCTTGAGAACTGTAAGTAAAGACAGTTTCCAGGGTGCGTGCTGCTGAGCCGTTTCATAGCGTGCGCCTTTTCCTTTCGCCAATTAACACCCAGAGGCGGCCGACTGCACGTCAATTAAGTAAAGCCCCGATCCAAGTTGGATTATCGTGGAAGTTTTTGGGAAGAAAATGCATCGTTAATTTTGAGTTTGCTTATGCATGAATGATGATTTTATGATGGAAGTATCGCCGCAGGTTGCACGCTGCACCTCGCGGCCACCGGGCACACCTGTCGACAGGACTCTTGATGTGGGTGATCTCAATGAGACAACCCGTCTGCTGGTGCAAGGGCTAAAATGACTTCACACTCTCTTGCCATTTCGTAAGACATGCCCCTTCTCTCCCCCCCCCCCCCCCCCCCCCATGTCGCTTTCTGATCTGTTTTGTGTTTCTCGGGAACGTCTTGTGCAAAAAATATATTTTCCTCCTCGGAGAGAAGCGTTTCGATAAGTTGTGCTCACACACCCAAGCCCACCCTCTGCTTATTACTATTTTAGTTGTTTTGACGCAGATTGCTTACGCTGCTGCTGCTCTACGTGGATATGCAGAGCAGTTATCCTTGTAAATGATATCGCAGCTTGTATGTTGGGGTGGTGGGAATATTTTGTCGCACCCTTATTCTTCTCTTGCCTTATGAAGCTTTGTGACTCGGGTGTTTCATGAAGAGCAATATGATTTATGGCACTTGCAACATGCTCAGCAGGGATGTTTACCAAGTTCCATGCACTGCACTTGATTTGAATTGTCAAATATCCTGTATTGGTATAATGTCTAGCGTTGTTGACACTTGACAACCTTGAACTTTGTCCAGGACCCCCATGTCTCCGGGCCCCCACTTTCAATCACCATGGATTTATAAAACACTACTTTTCCTTTTGTCACAGCAGTTTGTTTTCAAGTTATTCGCTGGTTGAAATCTGTTGTTTTCCGCTATCTAAATAATCCATTCATTGAGATTTAGATCTCAGGACTACGCCTGCGGTTTTGCATGTTTTAAGCCAATTTGCTACAAATCACTCGCACTTTTAAATCAGTAACCATTATACAAACAATGTGGCTGTGATTTCGAAATATGGATTTGCAGTGTTGTCATTTTTGTACGATATGAAAAACCTGTACTGTACTAGTCCACTCTTGGAACTTGTTTGAGTTGTGTAACCATCACAGTTTACAGCAAGTTAAATTGTTGCAGTAAGGTCATGCGTGTGATGCACAGGTTTTTACAGTGCGCTGACAGATTGCGTACAGGCATAAATGGAAGCCAATGGCTGCTTAAAACTGTAGGAGACATACACAAAATAATAGAGATATTCCAGCAATTTAGCATAATACTTCCATAAAGTTTGGGGGCTTTTGAGTAGTGACAGCAGAGGCCAAGATATCCCGACTTTCAGCACCTCTTGTGGTTAGTTCCTTGATCCTCATTTCCCAAATGCAACTTGATATCTTCTCTCATTAGACCCTCTTGCCTGGTGAACGTTAACAGAATAAGACTCAAGTTTTAAGTCTGTAATACTTCACGACGAGTAAAACCAATCTCATAAAATGTGACTCATAAATGAACTATTCTGGTTTGGTCCTTTTTTACAAGTGACGTTCTCCATTGATGTCTATTTGGCTGAACGCCTGACAACAGTGCACTCCTCTCTCAGGGCTTGGAGACGTTGACATACACAGAGTATTATTAATGTGTGTATATAATCCCTGTGAAGGCTCGGTTGGTTGTTAGTGGCAGGCGGGACCCTTAACAGCTCCTACTATTTGTGATGCCAGTGATATGCTGACCCACGCCTCTCCGATTCGACTGTCGCATCCTGGTAATTTGATGACAACAGCGGTTTGAGAGGAGCGGGGTTCCCCTGAGCTCCTCAGAACCTTGTTATCAAACCTCAGTGGTGAGAGAAACGTTTCCTCACACAAAGCCCTAAAATAGGAGCGATAATTGAAATGCATTACAATCTGTTGAACATTATGTTATAAGCCTGACTACAACTGGCAGGTCTTTTTGTTTAATTTAATGCACTTGTTTAATATTTTGGAAAGAAAACAGTTTCAGGACAAAATGTGGTAGGATTTATAGCTGTTGGGTTTTCTACTTTTTCCAAGTCATGTTTATAAGAAATAAAAAGGCAAAGTCTCCTGCTATTGGAGACGGCTGACAGAAGTCCTGACGTTGTGATTCAACTTCAGCGCCGTCGCGGTCTCACCTTGCTGTTTATGAGTAACGTTGGGGAAAGCTGGAAGCGATAAGCGGAGCTCTGTCAAAGGAAACTGAGGAAAATGTTACACCTCTACTGCAAGATGAAGACCGCAGGCCTTGCTGTAACTTTATAGACCAACACTGATGCTGATAATGGAGACACAAAGGTTTAAATTAGGGGCAGAACAACTCGCAGCGCATTGAAATAATTTGCTTTCATATTATTTTTGCAGGAATCAGAAAATGTTGCAAGTCATTTTCTCAGTACGCCAATTGCAGTGTTAGACGAACACTTAATGTGACTATCGGATGATGATCAGTGATCACCCGTGTTATTGGTTGTATTGCTATTTATTGGTTGTGCTGCTGTGTGAAATCATGATTTAATACAAAGAAGAAATATCAACTTGCTTCTTCACTGAAGAACCACCGTGTCATCGTCTGCTGAATATTGTTGAACCCGGTGATTGTCACGCTGTATTGGAAATATAAGTATTTCTATGTTTTGGAGCCTAAACTAACCGCTCTGCCCCAGATAGTGAATGCCCCATCATAGCTTAGCAACGGCATGCAACGCTTTGGATTTCTCTACATGCTGAAGAGGTTTGCATGAGGTATCGGTGAGAGCGATATTCAGCGAATAAGGAGTTACGACGTTTGTTTAAAAATGAAAAACGCAACACTTTTCCTGCTGTAATGTGTTTGCATCAGGGAAAGCACCAGGAATCAGTGGTATAGCCATTGAAATCACAAGTCCTTTTGATATAGTTAGACAAATATTCATTTCTTTTTTTAAATTTCTGCTTTTGTATAATTGTCTGGTTCCCAGAAACGTATCTCCTCGATACTTAAGCAGGAACCCAGTGGCCAATTTAAGAATCCGCTTCAATGGCATGATGCTAAAATACTTGCTAAATGTGTAGCTCATAGACTGAAGAGCGTGCAGGCAGGAATTATCAGGCTCGTCACATCCAAGATAATGTTCGACAGTTGTTGTGAAATCATGAGTTGAATGGGGGGAAAAGGTACATTGTTTTTGCTGATTTGGAGAAAAAGTCCTACGTATAGATTTTATGTTTAATTGGCTAGACATTGGAAGTCTGCCGTTGTTGACTTCTGTCTGACGTCAAAGACCCATTGTTTATAAAATGACTGAGACTCAACTGTGCTAAGTTTCCAGCTGTTATTGTAAATTGCACATGCATGAGAATAGAAAGCTAGGCAGGTGTCGCCACAGTCACTAAGTGGGGTTAAACTAAAGGCCTGACTTTTTTTTTTTTTTTTTTTCCTTCTGCACTTGTTACAGATATTAGGTTTAATTTAAACTCTGCTGTCCAGGTGAGCTGTCACTCTTATACCTTTTCTTTTAAAACCAGGTGATTGAGGCTTGCAGTCCGCCAGTAGCTCCCCAGGGCTTATTTGGAGTTTATGTTGTTTTGGAAGCCTTCTGCATACCAAGACGGGGGTTTAAATTTAGCCCGATGATGCTTCTACAGCACATACAGCTCTGCTCCCCTGCACCAAGCGACACCTGGGGAACAGCTTGAGTTGAGGCAGCACAAGACGAGTGACTCTTTAACGCCATGTTTATCGGGATAAAGTAACATTGAGAAATCAAGTGCTTGAAACCACACAGTACTATACAGCATTTTCTTAAGCTTACTACGTCAAAGTGATCGTGCAACTCTCAGTGACACCGTCTAACTCTAGTGATAATGTGGTACAACTTGTTATTTATCTATGATAATTTATTACTTAAGGTTTAACCGATGGCATAGTTGTTGATCACAGAGTACTTCCAATAGTTGTGTAATGCACATAGACGGCCAGAGAAGATTGAAGTCCCATTTGTTGGACAATGGTTGCGAATCGTTGTTGAAATAGGTTTTTGATCTAAAATCAAGTGATGAAGAGTATAATCTCATTTTTTTTTTTAATTTTTTTTTTGGTTGATTGTTGTGATGATTGGTTGAGCTCCTCTGATGTAATTGGTTGGAAGAGTGGAGTCAAGTGTCGGTGAAAATGAAGAGGAGGAAATACAAACGTTAATGTGTCAGACAACTAACCAAGAAAATAGCACGGCAATATTTATTTAAGTTTTTCTTTCTTTAAAAATAAATAACATTTAAGAGTTTAAACTGGTTTACCAGACACATTTTAAATAAAGAAAAAAAGACAGAGGCCCAATGGTTTGATATTAATAATTTATCTCCATGGACAATCCTGTTTTCTACTGTTTCCCTTCAAATGTAGGCGATGAGGGAACGATGCGTTTTATTTTGACACCAAAGATAGTGGTTTGTATCCTTTGTCATTGTATTTTAATTTGTTTACGATAGATTTATCTTCATGCTTTTAAGTTATTGATGTTTAGTTTCCACAAGAAACGTTTTGTAAGAGAAACGTTTGACAAAATTTTTTTTCGTCAAGTTCAAAAATTGTCAGACTATCTTTAAGGTTGTTCTTGGGCGTTTCATCATATTACATGAATATCATCAGCCTGACCATTGGAATCTTAAAAACATTTTGTGGATTTCTCGTCACCGTGGGCTTAAAGCAATACACTACATTCTCTACCTTGAAAACAGCAGCTGACTAAACAATCTCGCCTCTAAAGGTCCATTTAGTGGCCGCTCTGGAGCTTTTGATCATATCACATGAGATTCAGTAACGATGACGTTTTTGGTGATAATGTTCAGTATGATTGAATACAAAAATATCACCTTGGAGACACGGCTTCCAAAATCTTCACCATCTCAGAGTGCTCCAGTCATCATTCCAGCATGCAACATTTACTATATTGGGCTAGTCGACGCCCTTGCACAGTTTGCCTCTTCAATGAGAGTTGGAAAGAGAGAGCGAGAGAGAGGCAGCGTTAGCCTGCGGCCTCTGGTGAACCTCCCTCCGATGGATTTCAATTGAATGGGAAGGATTCCCTCTGTATTGATTTGAGCAGACTGTGATGGCAAAGCAAAGGTGTGTTCTTTGGCAGCTCCTGCTCTCTCCAGTCGTGAGCGCCGGAGGGCATTAAGTCTGCTGCCACCCCCATCGTTTAAAGAACCTCGACGTAAAGGGGGCAGGACCTTACGTCACTAATACTCTTTGTTGCTGTTTAATGTGTGAGGGGTTTGAAGATTTGTGAGAACTAGCTTCAGAAGAAGATTAACAAACAGAGTAAATACTGAACAATTTGTTTTGGCCCCAAATCAACATGGAGTTATTCTCTTGCATTGAGAAAATCATTCTGTGCTCTTTTGTTTTCCAGAGAGACGACTGTCTCATCTTTGCATTATTCTACGTCTTAAACCTTGGACTGGTGTTGTAAAGCTTATAAAATACCCATCAATTATGAAAGTGGTGAATGCTCGTTGTCATTTCGGCTAGGTTTGGCCATGAGTTCATTCCTAAAATCATCTATCGAAATGTAACAGGATATAAGTTACCGATATGTTTCTACTTGGCCTGTGAATTATTTTGCCTTAAAACAAATCGACTTTTTAAAATAAATAAACCTTATACAATCGAAGTCCATTCCCCATTTAAATGATTGTCTCTAAATGCACTTACTCTGCAATATAATTCCTTTCAGTTTGCATCATAATAATCTGAAACTCAATTTGAACTTGATATGTCAGTTTCAGCAGGAATGATGCAGTGTGTTGTGGTGGTCCAGAGTTGGACTAGAATTATATTCAGAGCAGCAGCAGAGTGAATGACTCTCAACTCACATAATTACCTTCATTAATCAACGAGGACTGAAAGAGGTGCAGACGTGAGCCTCTTGCCGGTTTAAGTGTCCCCTATAGGTCAGTGTTTTTCAACCTGGTTGAATTTGTTATCGGCTCTGTGGCCATAATGGTTTTGTTCTTAAGAGCAGTTAGCGTTGTTTGTAGCCTTTATTAATCCAATTGAAGGAATGTGTATTTTCTCAATCAGCCCCTTGCTGAATGTAAAGGGGTCCTAGATGAACGCATTATTTTTCTACCACCGTTTGAACAGTCTTGGGATGTTTCATATGAGAAATATTTCATATGTTTTGCTTTCTGCTTGTTTGAAGCCGACTGGTCTCAGTTGGAAATCAAAAAAATGATGTCACTTACTTTCGTGCACCGAACAGACCTTGGCAACATTTGAATCGCAACCTGATGAAAGTTGGACAGCAGATACTTTATCATAAAAACAAAGCTATTTGCCTATTTAGAAGTGAATATTCAATGTCCTAGAGGAAAAACTTGAACCTGCAATATACGATCTTTTTGGTCACTTGGCGGCAACGTAAATAAGCTGTGAACGCAACACTGATGTATCATTGATACGGCAAACTTGTTGGCAACAGTTTCGTATTATTCAGCAGTTATGGAGAAACTATATCTTTTAATTGGTACTTGAGTCTACCTGATGATAAATGTAATATTAGTATTTTTGTTTTTGCTGAAAACCATGTTATGAGAATGAACCTAAGCAGTAAAATGATGGGCTGGACAGCAAAACAATCAGCTGAAACTGTCAGTGTTTTCACATTGTCATTAGGAGACATTGTTATCATAAGGATTTAGGCCCTTTTAAGATTTCAAGTTTGTGTTCACCTTGCTATGCAGTCAATGGAGAGCTCTGTTGCTGCAGTTGGTTGCCAAGAGCCTTGCACAAAGGCACCTTATAGGAATGATAAGGGGAGGATCAAGTAGTCAATCAATTCAAAACCCAATTTTCTTGCTGCTAAGAAATTATCCATTGTTTAGATTACTGATCCCATTTAAATTACATTTTTGACAAGATAGGATTTAGGGATGTCTCACTTTGGGAAAACATGATTCTGTCATTTTGCTAATAATGTGCTCATCTTTACTTTCTCAGTAATCCCACCAACATCTAAGAAACCCCGTTTTCTATTTGCTGTGTGTGCATCTGACCTTGACAGCTGCGAGCTCGATGGCTCTGGAAACGATTTCCAGCCCTTGTAAGGAGGTAGATATACCTCGTCACAGACTGCCGCTGAAGTATTGCGAAACACTTAAATGCTCATTGAATTTAGCTCGTGTCCTGTCTTCTTATTGACCCATAGCTATTCGGTCTGCCTGAGGAATGAAGATCTGACCTCTGTGAAATCTATTCCCAAGAAAAAGTGCCCGCCTTATCTTGTCTCGTCGCTGTCTCCGGAGGCTTTTGTGGCGTGAGAGCTTAAATTATTTAAAGTTTGCATCAAATTTGACAAGTACAGGCTGTAGGGTGAAAACAACTGTCATGAGCTTAGAGGAAGAAATCATGGCTGAAGTTAATGTTTCACTTCACCTGATCTCTGCACTTCTCTTTCACACACACACACACACACACACACACACACACACACACACACACACACACACACAGTCCTTTCTAGGTCTTCACACTCGCACATCTTGCCTGTGTCCGCTCTGTCTTATCAGATAGGATGATGGACGTTAGAGAGGCTACAGCCAGAGATGGGCAAAGATGCATCAAAATGTATTTTGATACAAAATACCCCTCAAATAAATGTATCAAAATAAAATACTGGTGCCAGAAAATGTAACACATTTTGTATTTAAAATATAGGAAATACTTTTTTCTGGATTTTCCGTGTTCTCACAATTTGGTATAGCAGAGCATTCAGGTTTGGGCTATAATGTACACAAAGATCTGGTGAACCCCACAAAAAGGAAGAACAGTCACAGACATGTTGTCCACCTGGCCAACTGTAGAATGTATGAAATAATAAAACTAAGAATACTTTCACAATATGCCTTTTTAAATAAAATAAAGTTGATATTTCATGTTTTTTTTTAACAAATGGACATCTACTGTCATAGCCTGGCTAACTGAACTATATTATCTGCCAGTAATTGATATGGCATTATGACATTCACATTGAGAAGATGCACTGTATTACAAGTTATGCTGTAAGATTAGATGGTCAGAAGTCTCTTGATAAGGTTATCATGAACATACAAGGTCCCAATCTCCCTCTTTCTATATAGCTAGCTACTCGACTGATAAGCTAACTTGCTAAACACTGGCTATGCACTAGCCTAGACAGCATGCTAGCGTCATTAGCATGTTAGCATCGATCGCTAGCTTGATATTATAACCATCACCATGTATATAGACGGCATGCTAGCGTCATTAGCATGTTAGCATAAATTGCTAGCTTGATATTATACCCATCACCATGTATATAGACAGCATGCTGGCTTTATTAGCATCGATCGCTAGCTTGATATTATAACCATCACCATGTATATACAATAGGCTATTTAGCCAGACCCAAATTACAAAATACTCTATTAGTTGAAGCTGCTCTAAAGCAATACGCATGCAAACTATGCCAAGAAAAAACAATTTGTTATAGGAACACCATATACATCTTGGAGTCTGTGATCCATGCCAGTGTACTGCAGAGCAAAACATGCTTGACTGCAGAATTCAATTAAATTTTTTTAAATCTAGAGCAGAAATGTGTAGCGCATAATTCATTTAGACCCATGATGTTGTCTGAGACATGCACACCTCCACGCGGTTTGCATGAGCATATGTCTGCACATGGTGTGTGTTGGCAATGGCACAATGTTAAATGCTATTGAGCAAACGTGATCTCAAAATGGTCACAAATGTGTATTGCATGATCTACAAATGAAAAATAAGATTTACAAATGTGATTTGTGCATCATTTTTAGAAATATTAATATTGCATGTGCAGATTTTAAGCTTCAACTTCACAGATCTGTTGCGTTTATTGGTCGGTGCCCCCTCTGTATTTGTTTTGGTAAAGACATGGTTAGAGAAGCAGCCATTTTGTTTGTTTTGTTTTCAGAGGTAGTTAGCCAGGCCTAGTTTTGTTATATTGATTTCTATTTGTTTGGCACGACCACATGTGTCCCATCCTCTCCCACTTTGTTTGAGAATCTTTTTTTTGAAAATAGCCGAGATTAAATAAATATTGTTAAATTGTTACTTCCACTTTGGACTATTTTATTACTTATCGCTTCGAGTAAAAGAAAAGAGGACTTAACATTACATTAAAGATATTTATAGTATGTGTCTGAAACGGCTGTTAAAAATCATGGTATTAAAGTGTGTGTGTGTGTTCTGTACGAGTAAAGAGTTGCATCCACCAACGACCCTTCACTGAATATGCATCGGTCTGGCTTATAATACAATAATATCATAATAACCTTAATTTAACCATTATGGTTCATTCAGACCATGCAATTGTGATTAAATGCAAGTTGTGATGATCTGAAACGGTCACGGAACACAAACTTGTCATGGAACACAAAAGTGTTCTAAAGAACACGGAACTTAGAACTTAGACTGCCCGTGGAGAATGGGCATTCTGAGGTCAACTAGTGTGAGTGATTAGTGCCTTCAGAGATTCAGAGAGTAAGCAGCAAGACAAGAGTTATCCCAACATTGAAACTTTTACCTTTGAATTTCAAACGTACTCGTCCGAACTTGTGATTTACACACTTATTTACAACGTTTTGCGGAGAAAATCCCGACAAATCCCAAGGACATCAGCTGCAGCACTCGGTAAGTATCTTTTACTTTCGTAATTGTCCTAACATCATAACTTTCATTTCTTTTATCAAAATGTTATTGTTATAGTGTTACATTGTGACTAAATGTTGTGTCCCCATCAGCATTCCTCTCAGCTTTGAGTTCCTGGCAGCAGTTGTCTCATCTGATGGCTTCAAATATGTCTGACCTTCCACCATCCCATCGTAACTCGGTAGTTGTTGGAGCCTTGCTCCGTTCTCGTTTCTCCGAGTACCTGGTGGAGTCTGTCCTGGGGCAGGGCACCTTCGGCACAGTTGCTAAGTGCAGGAGGATCGCCGACAGGAAGACTGTGGCCATCAAAATGATGAAAAATCAGTACCAGCAGGCAAAAGCTGAGGTAGGAGAGGAAACTGAAAAGTGTTCATCTGCATTTGAAGAAATACCTACAATACAATATAATGGTTTGTTACTGTGGGTAAAGCTAATATAAAATCTGTGGCCTGTTATCTATCCCCAGGAGGCTGTCCTGATACAACTTAAATTCCTGGACTCTGACAAATGCAACCTGGTTCGCTGGTACCGGTCTTTCCACAGCAATGGACACTTTTGTCTGGAGTTTGAGCACCTGGACAGAAGTCTTGACGACTTAATGATGGCCAGAAATGGCCAACCTCTCCATATTAAGGAAATCAGACCCATTGTTCAGCAGGTACGTTCTACTGCAGTTCTTCCTGCATTAATAAACACACTAAAGCATACTCATAAAATATCGTTTCCCTTCTTGTGAAATTACTGACTTTAATAATCTTTCAGCTCGCCAACGCACTTGACCACTTGAAGGTTGCTGGAATAATACATGCAGACCTCAAGTTGGAAAATATAATGTTGGTGAACCATGCACAGGAGCCTTACAGAGTTAAAGTCATCGACTTCGGCCTGGCCAGTGATGTGTCAGCTGCCAGACGGGGCTCCTGCCTTCAGACCCGGCCGTACAGGTGAGTGACTGAAATCACATTTGATCAGTCAGGGGTTTTGCTGCAGTCATATGCTTCAAGTTGTTATTGATACAGGTCCCTGTCAAAACAGTGGAAATTGTCATAATTGTTGTTTTTCCTCTCTCAGGTCTCCAGAGATTATTTTGAGTCTACCATTTACCGAGGCCATAGATATGTGGTCTCTGGGCATCATCAGTGCTGTGCTCTACCTCGGCTTCTTGCCCTACCCCGGCAGCAGTGACTATGATGTGGTAAGTACTACCTGAAGTTTGATCCTCTGATTTAGTTGTGTGTATGTAGTAAATGTAAATTCTTCTTCACTCTTAAACCTCTTCTTTATGACTTGGTTATTCATTTCCACCCCTGTTCTTGTTGCTAAATATGAGTTAGCTTGTGACGTGACGTTGTGTTTTATCTTCAGATGAGGTACATAGTGGAGACTCAAGGTCAGCCACCCAACACCATGCTCAACCTCGGATGGAAAACTGGCCGTTATTTCCAGCACAACTCCACAAACGGTACCTGGAAACTCAAGGTACCTGTCACTTCACCACTACTCTGACCTAACTGACTTGCTCTTTGACCTAGAATTTGTGTCTGGTTAATTCTGTCCATGTTGCATTTCTAACGTACTGTAGAATATTTGGGTCTGTCTGCCTATTTGTCCAAGTTGACTGTACTCAGATTGTCACACTAACAATAACTCTCTGTTCAGACACCAGAACAGGTCTGGAGGGAGAGTGGAATTCAGTCGCAGGAGACCAGGGTCAAGAAGCTCCGCTCGCTGTGTGATCTCGTGCTTGTAGGTGTTGGTTTGTTTGTTTGTTGACTTAAAAACAAAACATTTCTCAAGCATTGACTTCTGCAGGTGACTTATTAAGATACCCCTGACCGCTGTTATGGTTTCTTCATTTTACAGATCCGGGCCATCAGCAGTGAAACGAATGCTGATAAAGCTGCAGAATCGAGTGACGTGCTAGACTTTGTGCGCCTCCTCAATGGGATGCTTCAGCTTGATGCTGCCAAGAGAATTACACCCCGTCAGGTGCTCAATCATCAGTTCACCGGCATGTCCAACATAGTCTGGATGTACCAGTTCAGCTCCTAGTAAGTTAATGTTAAGATTTCATTGATGTGTGTAGAAGAGAACACTTTTTGTTTCTTACTTTATCTGAATGTGTTTGTTCATACACTTGGTAAAGGAAGTTCATTCATTCATGTAATGCTTCATTTTTTTGCAGTGTCCGGTCCTGTTTTGAGTTAATGAGCCCGACTACCGCCCATCCCATCCAGCAGAACCTTCCTTCTGCTCCTGCTGAGAGGAGCCAGTATTCTGGCAATCACATGCAGGCTAGCACAGCTGTGATCACCCCTCTGGCCCAGGCACATCAATCGAATACTGATGCCTCAAGCTTGAAGAGGAAGATGGTCGACTCTGACCGTGATCCGAGAAAAAGGGTTAAAACTGACCCAGCTCCACCCACCAGCAGCTACAGTTCGAAGAGGAAGATGGTCGACTCTGACCGTGATCGGAGAAAAAGGGTTAAAACTGACCCAGCTCCACCCACCAGCAGCAGCGGCAAAGCCCCTACCGACGAACCGCATCGGAGGAGCGTCCCTGCTGAGAGCCGGGCTCCGTCAGGGAGAAAGAGAAAATCACCTGATGTCATATATGTGGGTCATCAACATGGCGACAATAGGAACAAGATCCGGAGAAGGAATCCTACTCCATTCAATTCCATCAGCTATTGTGTCTGCCCAAGTGTAAACTGTTGCATAAATGTTGAATAAATGTTGTCATACACATGCATGATGTGAATGCAATGAGTACTTTTTAAAACGTAGTTTACATTTTAAGACGTACCTTTTGGTGTGTGGTCGAGGACTGGCGCCATGCTCCCAGTTTACTAAATGGTCTAATGAGAAGTCTGTGCTGTGAATTAATCATTAATTGCAGTATTAATATGCATCCATAAAGCATATATTACCATGGTCTCTAACCATTCGTGCATATCTAAATCATAATACATTATTCATGCATTTATTTATTTATATATATATATATATATATATATATATATATATATATATATATATATATATATATATATATCTAAATAAGTTCTTAATCATTTACTAACACTTTATAAATTATGTTTTTAATCACCTACAACTCCTTAATAATTGGTTTGTAATATATATAATACTTAATTTACAAATGGGGAATCCATCATTTATAAAGTATGAAAACACAATCACGAAATGCATAATAGACGAGCTTATTAATCAAGAATAAAACATTTCTGTTATGAATTGTATACTAACGAGTGTTAATGTAGGAACAATGCTTTATAAATGATGAATTAAGTGTTTACTCCTACTTAACTAATGCTTCAGTGTGTAGTTATAAAGTGTTAACATGTTAACACTTTATAACATTTTTTAAACCTATGGTCTCCATGACATTTGTTAATTTACTACATTTACTGAACCCTGTTATTTCTTGAAAGACTAACTGGATCAAATGCTATTTATTTAATTTACAAAGACTTTAATTTGCTCCAAAATTTGTATCAAAATAAAATACTGGTGCCAGAAAATGTAACACATTTTGTATTTAAAATATAGGAAATACTTTTTTTCTGGATTTTCCGTGTTCTCACAATTTGGTATAGCAGAGCATTCAGGTTTGGGCTATAATGTACACAAAGATCTGGTGAACCCCACAAAAAGGAAGAACAGTCACAGACATGTTGTCCACCTGGCCAACTGTAGAATGTATGAAATAATAAAACTAAGAATACTTTCACAATATGCCTTTTAAATAAAATAAAGTTGATATTTAATGTTTTTTTTAACAAATGGACATCTACTGTCATAGCCTGGCTAACTGAACTATATTATCTGCCAGTAATTGATATGGCATTATGACATTCACATTGAGAAGATGCACTGTATTACAAGTTATGCTGTAAGATTAGATGGTCAGAAGTCTCTTGATAAGGTTATCATGAACATACAAGGTCCCAATCTCCCTCTTCCTATATAGCTAGCTACTCGACTGATAAGCTAACTTGCTAAACACTGGCTATGCACTAGCCTAGACAGCATGCTAGCGTCATTAGCATGTTAGCATCGATCGCTAGCTTGATATTATAACCATCACCATGTATATAGACGGCATGCTAGCGTCATTAGCATGTTAGCATAAATTGCTAGCTTGATATTATACCCATCACCATGTATATAGACAGCATGCTGGCTTTATTAGCATCGATCGCTAGCTTGATATTATAACCATCACCATGTATATACAATAGGCTATTTAGCCAGACCCAAATTACAAAATACTCTATTAGTTGAAGCTGCTGCAAAGACTTTAATTTGCTCCAAAAGAATGTATTACAATGTCTAATGGCGGTCACTCGAAGATGATGCGCACTGGGAGCTGGGGTTGTTTATTTGTTATATGTTTTGACATAATTGGATAATTTGTTTATCGATCTTATCTTAATAATCGAACCAGTCAGACATAACAAAAGTTACCATGTCTTTAAATAGAAATCCATTGCGTCCCTGTTTCTGTTGAAAGATAGAGACGTGGTTGCAGCGGACAGACTTGACTTGTATAATAACGGATTGATAGACGGAGCAGCGACAGACCGGGGCCAAAGCAGTTGCATGTATCGCTTTCCCGTGACAGAAGCTGTGGATCTTTAGCTGGGGAAGCTACGACTGTCGCGCTAAAATGACAAATTGCCCAAAACTAAATTTTCCAACCCTCCTCTGTCTCTGTGTTTCTGTGTTTCCGTTTAGGCTTCAAGTCCTATTTTTCAGCATCACTGCATGTTGTCAGGTTCTCTGCTGCCTTAAATCATTTTTTTCACAGTCTCACTAATTCTCCCATTTTCTACAAGGTTTTGAAAATGTCACTACTGCTACTTTAAAGTTTGAACATTGTGAAGGGTCAGGTTCTCGTGGTTGACAGCTACTCATTAGATCTGTGTTAGCTGTGATATTTTCACAGCCTGCGATCCAAAAATAGCAAGTTTATGTCACAGTTTTGGGACACAGTTCTCTGTGGAAATTCTTTGTCTTTCATATCAGAAACTTAACATTTGAATCTCACTTTAAGACCAGGTTATCTGATTTGAACCAACATCAGCCTTTATCTGGCTTATCAGGTTGTAGTTCTCACACATCTACACTCTTATCTTCTTTGCTTTTGATGCTGTGAGCTAAGCTTCACTAAAAACACGTAGCTCAGCCTGCACTTAGCACCCTGCTTGACATTTACAAGAAACACGACCCCTGAGAAGTCAGAGCGACTCAGACAGACTACACACTAGACAGTGTGAACAAGGAGACAAAACAGGCTGGGATTTTCTTAATTCCTTTTAGTTTCAAAGTTTTTTTTCTCTTTTCAAAGCCTGCCTGTTGATCTCCACTGAGCATGTGCAAAGCATGTGTGTCAAAATAGCAGCACTGAGGGATTGAACAGATTCACCTTTTCTCAAGTTCACATTGGTGGCAGCAGTGGGTGAGTTGTGGGGGTTCATTTGGCACGCCGTACCATCTGTAGCTCTCGGGTTTCGGCTGGTGGATGCATCGGGCTGCACACACACACACCCACACACCTGTCGCTGTCTGTTGGGGACACTGGCGGCTTAGTGAACGAAGTAGGGGAAGAAAATAAAGCAAGATAAGAGCGATAAAGGGTCTGTTGAAGACACATCCGATGGTGCCAGTGGCCATTCAACGGAAGCTCCAACCAGAGTGACACTCTTTTGTTTGATAGGGTGGAGAAGTGTCGGACCTGCAGGATCCACAGGGGTAGTGAGGACGGGTGGGGTCGAGTTGGGAGAGGGCAGGGTCAAGTTGCCGCTCTACACTTTGGAAGCTGGGTAAAGCAGCCACCGAACCTCATCCTGCTGCAGGCCCGGGACCCTATACATAGTACTGATGCTGCTAGCAGATGGTCACACTGCTGCTGCAAGGATCACTTTGCCGCAGATTCACCAGATTCTCTGGCTTGGGATCAAGTCAGGGGTGCAGAGAGAGACAGAAAATGTCTTAAGAGACTGTCTTGGCATTGGGAACACATAACTATTTCATTAGTTGTTGAGATCTGATGATAGCAATTGGAGTTTTATAAGAGAACACCACTATGTATCCATTCTTGGCATTAAACCCTGCCATACACAGTGTCTCTCGAGGTTGTATTTATTTAAAACGATGCTGGCATTATCACACGCACTGCTCTTCTGATCTTCCATTGCTTCACCCTTCAGATGGTATCCAGTCTATGTAGCCTTTTTATCCCAGTGCAACTCTGACCACTTCTGGTTCTGGAGCTGCACTGTCAAACTGAGCAAAATTCTATTTCTGTGCATCTGAGCCTTTCAGGTATGCATGAATATGTGTCACTGTCTGGCTTTCACAGCACATTGATGACTTTTTAGTGATCAAATTGCTCCTTTCGATGATTTTCCATACTGACAAACAAATCATTTAATGAAGTTAATCACAGTAATAGAACAATTTTGCACTAAAAATCCCCCGTTAGCAGTTTCGTAAGCCTTAAAAATGGCATGCTACATACACGCGTAGGTATAGAATGCCACTACTGGTGCCAGGCTCCCTGCTGGGTTCATAAGGCCACAACCACCACAAACAGCTGAAACGAAAGAGGTGTATTTACTTGATTTTAAAAAGGTGACAAGTCTTCGGTCATCCCGTGGCCATATTGAGTTTCCCTATCTGTCGCCTGAAACAACAAGCTGTCTTTACTCCATCACACAATTACCGGGAAAGCTGCAGCAGGGACTCCGAGCCAGCATTGATGCTTTCTGCCATCAGTAATCACCTCCCTGAAGCCCAAAGTTGGGTCTTGGGGTATTTAAAACGCTGCTGGTAGGGATAGCTGTGCCAGCTCAGCCCCTCATTCACTTCACTGTGACATCTAACTCTACTGTGATTCACTTTAGCCATTAAAAGCCATTTCATATTGCCCCACATCACAAACTTGACAGTTTAAGAATATCATTTCATTTGGTTGTTGGTCTATCCCAAAGACTTTTTGTTGGATCTGCTCAATTTCGCTTCTTTACTAATTAGCTGCTGTTTCTGTTCCAACTTTAAAGTGTGAAATAATATTGAATGCATCCCTGAGGCAGACATTACTTTATCTGTAGGTGTGCTGTTGTTATGATTATTATGTTTTTACTCAGGATACAACACATTAAAGGGGACATAATATGTAAAACTCCCCTTTTCAGTGCGATGCACATACATTTAGGTATCTGGAGTGCAGATTAAAGTCTGTTACATGTTCTTGTAGAAACCCAGAATACAAGTATGAATCTAAAAATGAGCATGATATGTCCCCTTTAAAGTAAGAGTAGCCTTGTTCTAGCCTGTAGTCTAAAACTTCACAAGAACAGCTTCATACTGCTCGGTTATTGATTTTCCAGTGTGTCATTGTTAAGGGAGAAGAGTCGAAGACAGTCCAGTCACCACCTTTTTCATTGCAAACACCTCCCACATATACAAACCACAAAGACCCAAGATCTAATTTGTGGTGTAACGCCAACACGTAATGTGAACACCTCACGATAAATATGAAACAAAGAGATTGACTTTAGGCCTCCTGCAGCTGTTTGAACTGTTACATGCTGCTGAAAGAGACGACAAATATGTCCTAATTCCCAGAAAGTTTTTATTAATTATAATAAAAACTCTTTTTTTAAATCTTTGTTTCAATTTTATTCCCATCAGTATAGCAGTGTGGAATTACAGATTAGACTTCAGACTAGACTAGAATATTTTTTGATGGATTTCGAATAAAATAAAACGTTTGATGGTATAATGAAGTGCATCTACAGCTAAAAAAAAACTTCTGAACTTCACACAAGAGTTTGACCACCCAGAAGGGGCTTTAACTGTGATCGCACAACAATTGTTTTGAAATCTTGTCAGGGTCTGATATCTCGCCTCCTGCCTGTGGGTGCTGTACAGCTTGTATCTCTATCGAATTTATACTGCTGTGAAGGAGGTCGGAGCCACAACCATGGCAACCATCAGCTCAGATTAGTGTGGGACGTGAGCTGGCAGGAGACATGCGCACACACACACACACACACACACACCCACACACACACACCAAATACAGCCAGAACCTCTGGACCCTGACAGATACAGATGTTCATTTATTGGTTGCACTGATTGAATGGAGGGTTCCCTCTCTCCCATAGAGATACTAAGGACTGCATAACATGTTCAGAAATGAAAGTGCTCTCGCTGCTATTGATTCATTACGTTTTCATTCTTTCATTCTCACGTTTTCTGCTGCTGAAATGGTCGTCAAGGGTTGACAACAAGAAATTTCCTTTTATCTGATTTCTCAAACGGTTTAATAACCAAAACTTAAGAAATAGTAAAATGCATTTTGTTGTCCTGTTGTATAAAACAACACCCCTGTTCTCGTTTCTTTACAGTCAGGTGTTTTTCTTTGCAATGGTTGCTTTTTATCTGAAAGCTTTGCGACCAGAACCCTTTCTGGGTTCCAGTTTAAAAACCTTATTCCAAGTGAGGGGGTGGCATGATAAGCAACAAATCTCAGCCAATGTAGATTATTTTCCTCTTGTTTTGTCTCGTTAATGTCTTGGATAGGTCGCTGTCGAAACACATTTGGCTCAAACGCTCCTCTTTCTCTCTGGCAGGATGACGAGGTCGTGCTCCAGTGTGTGGCCACCATCCAGAAGGACCATCGCAAGTTTTGCCTGGCCGTCGAGGGACTCGGAAACCGGGTGTGTTACCTGGAACCCACATCTGAAGCCAAGGTGAGGATGGCACACTGCTTTGTTTTGTGTTTCGATATTATGAAGAAATGGGAAGTCAGTGGCACAGTTTGGCATGAAACAAGCAACCATAGCTTGTATAAATGTCCTGTCAAATAGTAGGGATGAAGTAGAAGGCCCTATGGTGCAAACTACTTAAATCAAAAAACAATCTCAAATGGGTGGTGCAGAGAAAATACATCCAAACCCCTCATCCCCGCGCGGATCCAGATTCGGTTCCTGGCTCTGGTGCTTCCAGCTTGGCCAGAACCCCAACAAACACAACTGACAGTGTTTACGGGGCTAGTTGTGGTTCAAGTCCTTGTTTCTGCACTGGTGCATCCCAGTGATTGGTCATGGCACCAAGGCAGAGAAAACTACATCAATATGTAATATATAGAGGATGGTTTTGACCACTTTTGTTGTTAAAATAGTTTATTTTTTGTAATTGTGTGATGAAAATGAGCATTTTGCTGCCTGTGGTGTTGTAGCAACACAACAGAGCTGTCAGTGATCTGTTACATGTCTCATTAATCTTCGTCCTGACAAGACGTATGGTATGGTCTTCCAAAAAACAATTGTTGAAATGAAGCAGGTCATTTTGTCTTTGGAGAATATCCCTCGTAATAGGAAGGTTTGGGACGTAATAGGACAAAGTTTGTTGTCAGTCAGTAATGGAGATCTCCATGGGATCAACAATGCAGCCTATATATCTATACTGGTGATCTTCTTCCTGTTTTATTTTAGGCTTCACACTTACTTTGTGTCAGAGTGATAATCACATGATCACAACCAAAGAAAACTCTCCAATGCCAGGATGTTTATGAGCTGTGCATATCAAGTAAAGCCTGATTTTAATTTAGCCACTGAGCAGTAAGAAATTGAATGAAATCTGGGGACTTGTTTCCGTTCACCCACCTGGAACTGTTGTTGAGTCGGAGGGCAACACCTGCGGAGCGCTAGGCAGCCAATCACAAACACCTCTCCCCCTCTCACCTTGGGTACCGGCGACAATGCGTCGGGCCTCCTTGGGTGTGACATGTGGCTGAGTGTACAGGGTGATGGCTTGGCACGAGGTGAGCGGCTGTCATCTGTTGGCGGATCTCAGGTGTTGACACCTCATTTCCCTTAAATATAAAGCCTGGCTGCTTGTTGCTGCTAGTCGGGAGAAATGAGGCCTGAGTGAATTGGATCCAATTTAAAGAAGAGTTCTCAGGCAGTTTTTTAAATATGATGTTGCGCCACTTATGTACTACCATTACATATTATAGACTTGGGCCATTAGTGGCATCGTTTATTCATATATTATAATATTCAGGAGGTAAAATACCATCTTTAAATTAAGGGAAATCCTGTAATACGAAGTTCATATTAAGTGTATTCTCAAACAAATGGCTTGATATTTAAAGTATACATACTGCACATATTTGTCTATTTCTGCATTGATTCATTTACTTCTTATATTGTTCCTCCTGACGATGTAAACGTAAAAACAGATCATGAATATATACTTAGATTTTAAAAAGACTAAACATAATACTGTCAATCAAACATTTCTTTGGGCACTATTTTGAGTCATAGATTAACACCCACTTTGAGCACGAGTGAGCATTTTTAGGATGGTGTATGTTGGATTAGAAAAGTAAACCACAGTGCCCATGTTCATCATAATGTTTTTAGTGTAGGATCAGTTCATTGTTGGATTTGGACTTTTCATGGAATTTATTGTCAATAACAAACACATATCACACAATATCAGATATGTCCTTTAATGTCACATACAAAGCACTCATTGTGTCTTACATGTCGTTATGAAGAGGAAGCTAACGGGATTTATTTACTTTATTTCATCTCTTTTGAATAGCTTGCATATGATACAAGGCTCGAGACTGTTTCATCTTTTGAAGGATCACTTTACTCATTTTCACGGCTTATATTACTGTATTGTCTAGAACTGACTGCAGACTTTCTAAAGGTTATTGTGACAGTTGAGACAGCCTCTTCTATTCCCAGACATGCAACATGTTCAGTGTGTCCGCCCCAACCCTGGAAGAAGTGCGATGATTGGAATATTGACTGTGAATAATTCATTAGTGCTGAAAGGTCTTCAGCAGGTTAAGAGTTACTCACGACACCACAGGTGTAGCTGCGTCATGTCATGTCACAAATACTCAACTCACCCTGTCTAAGGTGTTGTGGTGAGATCGCTAGATTTTTCCCTGATATCGTCCTGGATTGTCACTGGAAACATCTTATCCGGGTATAAATGTAATTAAATGATGAATATCTGAGCTGTTGGTGGCAGCTCTTAGAACTGGACACGTGTGCACACACACACAGTGGTGTTGGAGGTTCCCATGCGTGTTTGTGTTGAGTTACAGAGCAGCGCCGCCCTCGTTATCACCCAGCAGCCCTCCCTTCTGCTCACATCTTTCACTTCACTGCAGAGTTCAAGGGTCAGCCGGTTGTGTTACTAAGTCAGGGCACGCACCCAACACCTTTAAATCACGACTTGTCCTCTTCTGTGTCGGGGAGAGATGGACAGCATGTAATGTGAAGCCGGCTACTGTTGTCATAAACAGTAAGAATGTACTAAATAATTTGAGGATCATTCGAAGAAATTAGGTTTGGTACGTGATCTGATATGAGGGTGTGGGGTTTTTTTTAGGCTGTCTTTTGTTCATGTGTTTGTTAGATGCCGTGTGCAGTGGGATGCCATCTAGAACATCATACGGTTAATTCATTTTTCATTCTTTTGACAAGGAGATGCAGGGAGTGAACAGGTCACCAGATCTGCCTCAGAACTGCTTACTCGCAATATGTAATCCCAAAAGCCACATTTTTATTCTTCGGTATCCTCTTTGCGTGTGCTGTTTGAATGAGTTTCCAGAAAGTTGTTTAATCTTTGCATCATGGATTGAAAGTTTGGAGGCAAACTCAAACAGTGGGCTGAACGTGGAAGACAGATCTAAAGCCTGTTGTAGCCGGAACCAAACAACGCTGTGTGCTGAGACTAATTATTTGTCATTGCAGCCGTGGGCTGCACACCTTTTGACAGCCCTCCTCATAATCCCACAGCTACTCGTTAGCAACACACCATGATGGCAAAGAAGTTGCAAGTCATCGGAATTATTCATGAGCACCGTTATTCACTTATCATTTGTCTCTTGTCTCATATTGGTGCCTGCAATTTATTTAGTGACTAATGACTGCTGTGGCAATATTTAATAAATATGAGAAAGTAGGTACAATTTTACATGCATGTGTGCGCATGTCTTTAATTAATCAACATATTTTATGTTACTGCATTTCTCTGTTAATTCAGTTTAATTTATTTAAGATGCAAATAGATAAATTGATCATAATAAATAAGAATTTGTGTGGCGCATTACTGTCACCAGAATAAAAGTGAGCTGACAGATGCAGCAAACATGAGCTACAGAGTAGAAAAATATTTATATAGCCACCAAAATTAGATTTGGTGTCTTGTTGCCCGCAGTCTCAGCTGGTTTTCATAAATTACAATTGAAATCAGAAATATATATTTATTTGTAGTGTCATAACAGGCATCTCTCGGGAGCTACTTTAGACTGCAATTTTTATTTAGCCCACTGAGTCAGGGAGAATAAACTCCTGGCACATCGTTTTTGTGCTCACAAGAGACGCTGGATTTTGCTCAAAACACCTTGTCAATGCCTCTTCAACTCATGTTTCTTTCCTTCCAACCATCTCTCCCTTCTCCCTTTCCATCCCACAGAATGTTCCTCCAGACTTGTGTGTTTGTAACTTTGTGTTGGAGCAGTCCCTGTCGGTGCGGGCCCTGCAGGAGATGCTGGCTAAGACTGGGCCGAACAGCGAAGGGGTGAGTCCTTCCATCCTTCCCACTGATACCCCATCTCTCTCTCTCTCGCTCTCGCTCTCGCTCTCTCTCTCTCTCTCTCTCTCTCTCTCTCTCTCGCACACATTTGAATGCACAAGCACAAATCAGTCTGTAGTCTAGCACTCTGTTGCAAAAATGCCCTTGAGGTTGTTTTCTTAAATATAAGTTTCTGTTAGAAGCCTCAGACTATATTTCCGCGATATTGCTTTTTAAAACGAGTGCAAAGAACTATAATCTTCACAAATGTTTTATAGTTGGTGTAATTTAGCTGACGGGTTATTTATTGAGTGATCTTGAAAGTAAATCACTTGCTGGCAAAGCAGTAACAGTGCTGGAAATACAAATGCACTAAATGTGCTCAGAGGCAGCCATGATGATTCTGCTGTTGTACTAACACTGTCAGGTTTTTTCAGGAATATAAACTTTACAAGAAGGAAGAAAAACTTGAAACCTCTTTTAACGTCAGACTGGGGAATCAAATATATTCCCCAGTCTGAGGAGGGGGGTCAAAGAAAGGAGAGATATTATCTGAGGGTGCAGTACATCCACAGCCTCCTGTCTCCTCTATCTCCGCTCTTCTGATTTATACTAAAGTGTGAGCCCCTGTCCTCTCTGCTCCGCTCCAGCTCACTTGGCATGTTTATTAGAGTATGTTAGTAATCTTTGATTGGGCAGAGGCTCTGTAGTGCCCCGGGGGGGGGGGTTATTGACAGGCAATGAAGTACTACGGTAGGCTGTACGTGTGTTCTGTAAACCCCTGTCAGATGTTCACATTCACTCATGCTGCTGCGCTCCAACAGAGTCATTTCATGTGTCATTTAATCTCATCACCCAGCCCTCCTAGATCCAGAGGGGGAGGTCAAGACATGGGAAGGGATGGCGTCACATATTTGGATGGAATGCTAATATGTTTGGTGAAAAACAAAGAGAAAACAGTGCTTAGTTCTCAAAACAGAAACCAGCATTAACTCTGGTCATTCAAGAAACTGCTTGTTAGTTCCTATTAGATACACATGGTCTGTGTTGATTTCGAAAGTTCCTCAATTGATTGGCCCCAATTCTTATGATTAGCTTTGGACAGACCACAGGTATGTAGGAACAGGGATGACGAAGCTATGGTTGCATAAATCACTGTGCAGTAGCCTACAGCTGCAGCAGTTGGAGAAACCAGCATTACGGTGCTATTTGCAAGATCAATTGAGTACAAAACTAATGCAAGATAGCCTGAAATGTGTGTTATGCTGGATGGCTCTAGCTACCACTGTACTTTCATGCACAGCATAGCCTTCTGACACGGATAGTGTCTTGTTTTTTACACAATTTCGGTCCTCTCAACTGGTGAATCAGACCTGCATTGTTATTAGCCTGGGTAGCAGATTTGTTTTGTGCTCGACAGTGCAACATTCTAGTCTGGCCTTGTTTGGCAAGACAAGGTTATGTTGGCTTGAATACAAACGCTCTGCTAGCAAGGCCAATAAATCACCCTCCTCTTTCCTTTCCACTATAAGGGCCCATTGCTCTCCCTTGTTGCTCTCAGATTTGTGTAATTGACTGCCATGCAACCCAATAACACATACTTTTCATAGAGTGCCAAACATGAAAAATGGGTAGGTCCATCAGTCCATCCAGCCATCATGTTGTCAGTGTGCATGATAGACTGCCAAGCGAAAGGGCTTTTCAGCACTTTCACTTGAAGTGATGACCATTTCTCGATTGCCATAAATTGCTGCATTTATAGCGTGTACGGCATTTAGTTTAAACATCCATGGCAGGTACTGCAATGTAATACATTAGCTAATGGTAATGCTTTTCAATTTTGACTTCTCAGCACATATTGTACAAATGGATATCAAAACACATTTAGACTCCCTCTGGATAGTAAACTCAGCTTTCACCTCATCGTAGCTCAACATGTTCTCTTTCCCTCAGCCTGCCTGAAGACAATCAATGAGCTCGTTAAAGATATCTCTGAACTTGTGGCAATCTTGAAATAGACATCCGTTGGCTTTGTCACCTTGTTCACAGGAGTCAAATGTTTTGTCTTGCCTCTGAAGACTACTTTGTGTGCAAGCGTGCAAACACTTTCAAGTGATAGTGTCTGCATCTCATTTGTATTCCTCATCCCTTTTCTCATTTCAATGCATTCGGTTCAAGTCAAGCTTACAATTTTGTGCTTTTAAATGTATATACATATCCATATTTCATAAGATTCTGCTTACCGTGGGTCGTAATGAGCTCCCTTATTTATCTAATTTTACTGAATCTAAATGAACGGATCTGAAAACCCACACGTTGGTAGAAAACTCACTTTGTGGTTTGGGTGTGCTCCTCTGCTTTCTCTGGGTTTGGTCTCCAACGTCAATTACGTTTTAAGGGTATTGACACGAGGAAATGTCCTGAAATCATCTCTGATTTCAGAGTGCTCACATACACTATACTGTTGAGCAAAGCTGCTGTAGGTGATTATTCATCTGTTTTTCATATAACTCACTCTGGACTGCCAACGCACTACACACTATTTTTAGAATAACACGGCCGGATGTATATTGTGTTGAGAAGGTTTTTTTTCAGTTCCTAACTTTCAGATATTACATCATATTTTAATGGACTCATGAAGTAAATGTAAAGCAAATAGAGCACAATCAGCGTCTCATTATCCAAATGAGTTGAAGGACAGGGCCTTGAATTTATACATGAGAATCAATATATCAGATGGTACTTAACTAATGAGTCTGGCGTGACTCCCTTCTTCACAGCCTTGAAAAAGTGATTAGTGTGCTATTTCCATGCTCAGGCTCTTCCATATAACATAAGCTATTAATATATGAAGTGAACATTTAGGGAAATTACTTAGTCGTAGTTTGGTGTAATGGCTCTGTCAGGTTTTAGCAAATAGAAAGCGCACACTGTTTCATTCTTATAAAGCCTAGCAGGCTGGAAAAAAAGCATTGAGTGGTTGGCTGAATATCAGTGATCGTCACAATGCCAGCAAAATCATCCACGTGTTAAAAGTATTTTTTTATTTTACACTGGACCATTACACTGCTTTCAAAGTAGTAAATAACTTAATTGACAATGTTTTACAAATGGTTAGAAGTTATTTATTTAGCAGAGGCTAAACGCCAAACAGCCTTTATTATTGTAAATTGGATCCATGATTTTTGCTTGTAACCCAGTACAGTGTGGTATTTCTAGTTTTGAAATATAAATCTTGAGTAGCGGACTTCTTCCACCACTGCTGCTCTTCACGTTCATTGACTGAAGAAGAAGAAGAAATTAGATCGAGGAGGCTGGATCGATGATGACACTCAAAATAGGTTACTCGAACTTGGCACAGTCTTTGAGAGCATAAAGATAAACTGTCGACATCCGGGATACCACGGACATTGATTGAAGGTGTGTGGAACACGGGTAAATAAAAGTCCTAAAACAGGTGACATAGGTGACGTAATGACGTTTGGCGTGATGATGTCATTGGGAGACTAAGTCAACGTGACTATCGTGAAGTTAGGGTAGATGTCCAAAGCTGCCGTTCTAGGTTTTAGGATATCTCTGTGAGAGAAGCAACTGTTACAGCCATGCTGTAACTTAATTGTCTGTACTAACTTGCTGAGTGGCAGCGCCAATTCTCTGTAACATTAAAGAAGAATTCACGTCGATGTAAGGCTTGTTTACAATACCACGCCTTGTTCTGATTACAGGTAAATAGCAACAACAACAAAAAACATCAAAATGGCGCATAATTAATACCATTTCTAGCGCGGACACAACGCTGTGGAGCTGTTCGGCCATAGAAATAGAATATTTTAACGCTGTTTCATTTATATGAATTAGGCTCGCTTCATTTCTGGAGTGCTGTTCAACTGGATTGCTAAATGCTGCCATGCCTGGAAGATGCGATTGTTGAAGGACTTGTCCACTAAGCTAGCTAGCTACATTAGATTTTAGTTCAAACTGTTTTTACAGATGTTGGTACAATGTCACGGCGATTTTTGAGGGTATAATTTGTGGTGTTATTCTAGCTACCTTCATCTAAAGGGGAAAGTAAACCGAAATATAAGGTAGTGTTATACTTATTTTTAGCTAGGTGGTACGCTAGCTTACCTAAACTGGCAATAGTGTGGGGATCAGCCATCATTGAACTGCTGAGCGTTTAAAGTAACTTACATGCCCTCTGGTGGCTTTGTTTTCTCAATATTTTTTTTTTTTTACCGTACATCCATGCTGGGTTCTTCACATGAGAGAAAAGCCAATCCTCAAATGTTACTAAATGTGCTCCTCAGGACTAATCTGAAGCTAAATGGTACATCTTAGTGTCCTCGTGACTTGACCTGTGAGCCAGTTACATTTCCAAAAACGTTCAGTTTTCATTTAAGACACAACTTATGGTACAACCCACCTCCTCCCCTAACGCATACATGCGTGCAAAATACATTGACACAAACTTCTCTGTCTTTGTTTTCACACAAATCCACAGAACGTAGCTGTTAGGATACAGTACTTACAACTAGAGAGCCACCAAACCAAAGGTCACAGTTCCTGGTATTGATGTGTCAGCAGTCCTGAAATACAGTCAGTCTCTCTCTCTCTCTCTCTCTCTCTCTCTCTCTCTCTCTCTCTCTCTCTTGCTCTCTCTTTAACCCTCTCTCACTCCCAGCTGTTGCTGGATACTCTTCCCATTTTTCTTTTGATCAAACTCTGTTTCCTTTTTGGTCTGTCTTACAAGCCATCTGGGAGAGACTTGGTAGCCAACAAAGAATTAGCCTGGGGTCAGATTCAGGGGACAGTTGGGTGTCACACTGGTTACAGTGCCAGTCCAGGTCTTGGTCCCAGCTGTTTATTGTTTGTCAACTCAAAAGACAACTCAAATCTGGTAGACAGGACAAAAAAGGAATTTCCAATGTGGCAACGAGAAATATCTAGGCCTAACAAGTAGAGGATATGAAAGAATGAGCAACTTAGTTGTCCATTCATTTTAAAAGTAAACCCTCTAAACATCAGACATTATTATAATCCTCAAATGGAAAACAATGCGTACCCATGCTTTATGAGTTTGGACTCATTCAATTGATTTGAAAAGGGCCTGTTCCGATTTAGTGTTTATCCAGCTCGTACAAACGTTGTTGACGCAAAGATGGTTTTGATGTTACTGCTTACGGTACCTTCTCTCTTTTTTCTTCTGCTGCTAGAGGTTGATTAAAAGGGTAAGTATATTTTCTTTAGTCACCTCACCGGTGAAGAAGAAATCATACGTTTTATTCTTTTTTTTCGCTCAACTATTTCCTCACATTTCCTCTGCCATCGCGCTACAGTTGCTTGTGGGTAGAATGGGCAAGTTGTCTAATGACTGTATCTGTTTGTTGGTTTCTTTGATTGCGTGTGTGGTTTTGTTTGTTCCCTCCCTCTTTATTTGTCCTTGTCCTGCTTGCAACTTGGAATGGAGGTCTGACGTTGAAGATACTTTATCCATTCAGTCCTGTGCAGTTTACCCACACAGGGTCAAACGCAGAGGAAACTCTTAACTTTATATCTGACAACGAGGTGAAGAGGAGGTTAATAAAGTCCACTATAGATACGATAAGTCAAACCTGACAGGGTCCAGGGGTCAAGGATGCTAGCATATGATGGTAATCTGTCACCTGTGTATTTCCTGGCAGGCGGGTCATGGGGGCGGACACCGGACTCTCCTCTACGGTCATGCCATCCTCCTTCGCCACTCCTTCAGTGATATGGTGAGTATCAACTTGCAATTTGATAGACAATGTGGAAATACACACATTTATTTATGCAGCACTTTATACTTATTTGTGAGAATAGGGACTTAATTTACAAAACAAAGAAAAGCTGCAAATCATCACATTTAAGTAACTGAAACCAACAGACGTTTGGTATTTTTACTTTGTCAATACATTTCAAATAACTAAATGTATTTAGCATTATATATTTACATTTCTCTGTCCAAAGGTATTTGTTATTTTGATCCACAAATATACAAAATTTTTATATTTTTAGAATTTTATTAGAAATCTGTACAAGAGCTAAGATTTTTCCTTTGACTTCACACTAATTGATTTGTCACTCTCCAGTACCTGACCTGTTTGAAGACATCAAGGTCTCTGACAGACAAGCTGTCATTTGATGTCGGACTACAAGAAGATTCAATAGGTACAGTATCACTAACGGGCACTTTACAGACTTTTTTTCTGCTCTGAATTGAATTCAGCTCTCATGAGTAGCCATTTCAGGTTGACTTAACCTCGAGATGGAATCGATACCCACGGGAGAAAGATTGTAAAGCACAGTTGCTGTGCTATATTTGCCATTTCAACTACAGAACGTTTTAAAGCCACGTGTCAAGCAGAAAGCTTCGGTCCTCCTTAGATGATGGCTGTTTTTAGGCCTTTTGCCACCCAGAATAGACGGACGCTTTACCAACAGAGAGGAGTCATGATTATCTAGAATGCCACCTTTATGACCGTGTGGGACAAGAGGCCGCTCAAATGTATGTATTTTGTGTATTGGTGTCAATAGGAGAGGCCTGCTGGTGGACCATCCACCCTGCGTCCAAGCAGAGATCCGAGGGAGAGAAAGTCCGCATTGGAGACGACCTGATCCTCGTCAGCGTGTCGACAGAGAGATACCTGGTAGTTCAAGTCCAATGTCTCAGTAATATATGTATGTTTTAAACTTACCTGTAACTGAGAAGGAAAAAAACATATTGGTGTCACTGGAAAACAACCGTATAGGTTCAGTACAAAGACGTGTAGTTGATGTTGCCAGAATTTAATAATTTAATCAAATAAATAAATAAATAATAAAAGATTTATAAATAAAAAATAAAAAATATATTTGTCAAAAAGCAGGCACACAAAATAATGAAGCCGAATGACGAATTCAGAAGAAAGTTGCTGATGCTGTTTATTCATTTCAGATAAATATGTCTGCCACTATTAACTTTCAAAATTGCATTTATATTTCTTTGTTAAATTATAAATACAATGCATACACATACAGGCACATGCATTATGTTTCATATGTGGCTTGCTTTTCCATCGTGTGATTTAGCTTGCTGTGAACAATACAAATGATCAGACGTCATGGCCATTCAGCATTTAGATTTGAATGAACTAAAGCACTCCCAAGGCAACTCCTCTTTAAAAAGTAGGAGGCCGCGTCTGAGTGTCCACTTACCGTAGTTTCTCATTTCCAGATAAGAGGTTTTTCTCTCATGAATATTTACAGTTGTCAGACAGTCTGGATACATCAGGTACAGTCTCTTGTTTCTGATACACACCGTATCATCCATGTCTGGTTTGTTTGTCAGACGGCTCATAATTCAGATTTTCTTCACTATTGTTTCGGGGGGCTTCTTTATTTCTCTACCAAATGTTTTCACATCAGACAGAATTGTCTGCTCTACACTTGCAAGAGTTTAGAGGCAGACAATGTGCCAAGTGCATAGAGGTTTTTTTTGTGTTTTTCTGAGAATATGCGCGTCACATAAGCTGAGGTTTTCTGCTTTGGTTCACTGTCTATCGCAAAAAAAGACTTTGGAAAGTTTGATAGCCGTCAGATAGCTCTGATACCCGTCTCACTCCAGCCCTCTTCAGAGTGACAAGGCAATTCAAGGGGAAAACTTTGCACTGCTATCTGTAATTGAAATCTGATTACTTGCAAATGTGCAGTTTTTAAAAAATATATTTTTTTGAGCTTGGGAGTGAATACTTTTTCCCTTATGCAGAGCTATACGCCGACCTCAATTAACTTACTTGGTAAAGAGTGAGGATAGGCCAACTTGAAAAACGGAGAGGGCGAGGAACAGGCTGAGAGAGAAAATGAAAGAAGGAGGGACAGCGACGTGCCGCGCATAGGAGAGTGAGCCGCGCTGGCTTCTAGTGGCCGCTCTGGCCTTTCAGGGAGGGGAATGTACAATTACAGCTACCGGTACTCTGGCAAAGAGCCAGACTTTCATCTCCTCCGTAGGGAAATCTTCACCTGCTTTGTCCCGACAGAAGCTCAGCTTTTAATGGGACACATCAGAAATTCAGGCATAAAACGATCAAGTGCTCCTGTAATGTGAACAATCGTAGAGGTTGTGACAGTCTTTTTAAGACGTAAGTGCTTCTTGCTTTGCGTACTGGTGTCCAGTTAAGCTGAATTGCTGCAGTTTCGCTTTAAAATGAAAAACCCTATCAGGGAGAGCTGGTGCACAAAACGTTTTGACTACATACGATTGTAATCCACACACTGGTTTGCAATATTTTCATGCACAGCACTCCATCAATGCAAATCTTTTGTAAACATTAAGGGAAAGTTGCACTAAAACGCATGGTATACTGTACACCAATACAGACCAATACCAATCCAACAATGGCGTAAAAGTGCTTAGTTTTAAGGGAAATTCAATGAGATGATGTTTACAATCAACCAGTGGTGTATAGTAACGAAGTAGAAATACTTCGTAACTGTACTTAAGTCGTTTTTTTGGGTATCTGTACTTTACTTTACTACTTATATTTCTGGTGACTTTTTACTTTTACTTCACTACATTTTGCAAAGAAAACCGATACTTTTACTTCACTACATTTCCCCTGAAACCTTCGTTACTCGCTACAAAATCAAATCTATCTTTAGAAACAAAATGAATCATGAGAGCAGCGTCGGGGACTGTGGTGGAACACAGACTGCAAGCAGCAGGTTTGGTGAATCAGTGGTTAAATCGTTGGTTAATCACGTTAATGCACAATTGCAAACAAGTGCTCTCAAAGCCGCGGTGTTGTGATTCCCAGTGATGCCCAGGATGCTACATGCTACAATGTGACAACTGGCCAGCCAGCGTTTCTCAGATTGGAGTGAGACGAGGAGAAAATGTGATGTGGTGATCTTCGCAATAGAACATCTTTGATGTGTCGAGTCTCGGCCAATCAGCGTTCAGATGTGTACAGCGTCTTCATTTCCCTCCGTTAAAGTTTAAGTTACGTTATGTTCCGTTACCTGTTAACGTTCCTCATAATCGCGATTTAGAAGGAAAAAACGTAACGTGATGAAACATGCAGCCCCCCCCCCCGTGTTCCGGTTCAGTTCACGCGGTCACTCGTTAACGTTAAACCGGAACACCGGCGCATCTGGTTGCAGGTTGTTTGTTTTAACTCAAAGTAGAATGAGGCGACTTCGTGGTCAGAATAACTTTTATGACAACGAAACATGAGGCCCAGATACTGATGACATGATGAGGCCAAAGAGCTTCAGGGAGAGGAGGCTGTCTGTAGCGCACCTTGACGCAGGGCTGAGCTGTGAGTGGAGCTAGGCCTGGATAAAGGTGGAGCTAGGCCTGGATAAAGGTGGAGGTGGGCCTGGATAAAGGTGGAGCTGGGCCTGGATAAAGGTGGAGCTGGGCCTGGATAAAGGTGGAGGTCTAAACAGACGTGAGTACAGCTTCCTACTGTCACAGTGTTTTAAATGCATTGATAAGGCAGGGTATGCTAAATGCAGCCTCTGCTCCAAGGAGATGAAGTACAGCAACAAGGGCTCACATGTCCTCTCATCACACTGTTCACTGTGATGACCACAGCCAGTGGACTAACAGTCCCACGTTGCTCCCAAGAACCCTGAAGTAATGAGAGAGGGTTAAGGTGCCTGTATCTTCAGTTCAGCGGGTTAATTTAAATAATTGAACTGGATTGAATGCATATTAATTGCAAATATAAGATAGGCCACAATTCTAACAAATGTACAGTAACAGTAGAAGTTAATATTAAGCCATACAGTAACAGGGTTCAATGAAAACGAATCACTTTCTTTGTACAGGCGATGGTTCTCGCTACTCTTGCTATCTTTGTTTTTATTTGACCAAAACGTTTGAAAATGAGACCTCGGTCTCAATGGATTTTGTCTAAATAAAGGTTAATATTAATAATAGAGCAGAAATACTGATTAATGACTGAATAATATATTCGTTCTCTTCAACTTTCAAATCCTTATACTTCATCATACTTTCAGCTACAGACACCATTTCAACTTTAAAATGTTGAGAAAACCCTGATCTATTGCCACATGATTCAGCTTTTTGATATATTTTACACTTTTTGAACTGCAGCAATTTAACTTATATGATTTTTCAGCCCTTTTCTGCCTTTATAATGGGTGTGTATTGCACAGCTTAGAGTGCATTTTGCCACTGTGTCCACAATCTTCACTCTTTATGCATAATTTCTGGGTGTAAAAGTAGATAATCTTGTCCTTGTCGGAGACAAATGACTGTGGAATCCCACAGACTTACACATTTGGCACAGAAGCCTTTAATTGAGAGGAAAACCAACTTTCTGCTCCATAGAGACCAATGTTAAATTTTGCTTCACAAACATCTTCCACAGAACACGGTACCCCATTTCTAGATCGCCAGAATAACTTCGGAGACCAAACTTAACTAAGACAACACGGAGAATTAAACTGGAGTCTTGTATATATTGAATATTAAAATGTTTGAAAACTTTTTTTCCAACAAAAGTTCAAAATGTAAAAGGGGTAAATGGAGGTGAGTCCAACTATATCTAGCTGGTATCGCTCCACCTCCTGCACCAACTCCGACTCTTTCCCCGCTAGCGAGGTGACGTTCCACGTCCCTAGAGCTAGTCCATGCCGCCCAGGCCTCCCGCCCGACCCGCCGCCCGGTCTGCATAGCACCCGACCCCGATGCATGTCCCTGCGGGTGGTGGGTCCACAGGGTGGCTGCTCCATGGTGTTTATTCGGGCTGAGCCCGACCGGGCCCCATGGGCAAAGGCCCGGCCACCAGACGCTCGCCTACGAGCTCCCCTCCTGGGTCTGGCTCCCGGAGGGTGCCCCGGTTTCCCTGGTCCGGCCGAGGTGGCTAAAGTCTGTGGGCTAACTATCACAGGGGTCGTTTTGAATCGCTCTTAGTCTGGGCTCTCCCCTGAAACCTGTTTGCTACCAGGGGCTAATGCCCCGGACAACATAGCTCCCTGGATCACTGAGCCACTCAAACTCCTCCACCACGATAAGGTGGCGATTCACGGAGGAGATTTTTTTTTTTTTTTTTTTTTTAATTTATTTATTTATTTTTTTTTTTTAATTTGCCTCAGAGGGTTTTACAATCTGTACACATACGACATTCTCTTGTCCCAGAACCCTCGCATCGAAACAGGAAAAACTCCCCCAAAAGCCCCTTTAACGGGGAGAAAAGAGGAAGAAACCTGTGGGAGAGCAATAGAGGAGGGATCCCTCTCCCAGGATGGACAGAAGTGCAATGATGTCGTGTGTACAGAATGAACCCTAGGGGCGTGGGGTTATTTACTGCACAGGTACTTCTACTTTTGACTAAGGTTTTGAATGCAGGACTTTTACTCGTCGTGTGTTCAGATTTTTTTTTTTTTTTTTATTAGATTACTAGAACATCTGTTAACTTCTACTATCACAGTAGAAGTTATCAGATGTCCTAATAACAGATGTCCTAATAATACTACTATCACAGCAGAAGTTTTTAGATTATTAGAACATCTGTTCACTTCTACTATCACAGTAGAAGTTATCAGATGTCCTAATAATAATAAAACTTCTACTATCACAGTAGAAGTACCCGTGCAGTAAAATGTACCGTGTTTTACTGTCTGATGTTTTGACAGTAGGGAGCCGCCGGGCATTAGAAGAATTTTAAGATTTTATTTCTTTTTCTCTTCTTCTGCTTGTTCTTGGCCAGCTGGGCTTGGGACGCCTGGTCTTTTTTGACCATCTGCGTAGCTTCCTCCTCCAGAGTATGATAAAGTCCACTGGCTTTTTTATTCTGGTCTAGGAGGGAAGACTTCTCCTGTTGCCACAGCAGATGTCCATTCTTCAGCTCATTCTCAGCCTTGATAAAGGCTGCCTTGAGCTTACTGTTGACACCTAACTGTTCATCAATTTTAGCCTGACAGAGATTCTTAAGTATCTCCATCTCCTCCTTGGTGGTAGTTTGAACGCGACGCTCAGTCTCCAGCAGGTCCTGCGTTTGTTTCAGAGCTGCTGCAATCCTGTTTGTCTCCGCTCTCTGTTCTTCTAGCTGGGCTTTATAGAAAGTCTCGGCTTGAGAGAGAGCCTTGGCTTGATAGAGAGCCTTGGCTTGATAGAGAGACTTCCCCTCTTGCCATTGCAGATGACCATTTGTCAGCTCCTGCCTGGCCTTGTCAAGATCCTCCTTGAGCTGAAATACCTCCATCTCCTCAGACTCCGGCTTCTTCTGTTTCTTCTTGAAGAACTGTCTTAGTCTGTTCATGCATGCCATTGTAATTGTCAAATGTGTATCTGAAACAATTTGATGTAGCGTGTATCAATCTGAATCAATGTGGTGTCTACTCTCTCTACTCTCTCAAATGTGTGAGGGAATGCAGGGACAGACTAAGCCACAGAATTGAGACCACATCCTTTTATCCTTGACCGTGATGTCATCATGAGACCATTCCATTCTGGAATGGTGAGCTGGAATGGTGAGCTGACCATTCTGGAATGGTCAGCTGGAATGGTGAGCTCACCATTCCAGCTCACCATTCCATTCTGGAATGGTGAGCTGGAATGGTGAGCTGACCATTCTGGAATGGTCAGCTGGAATGGTGAGCTGACCATTCTGGAATGGTGAGCTGACCATTCCATTCTGGAATGGTCTCATGATGACATCACGGTCAAGGATAAAAAAAACAAAACGATTCAAGCCCTTCTAAAAGGTGACACATTTAAATAGTGTTTGATTAATTTAAATATATCAATTAAAAAAATGAACACATTTATATTTCATGGGTCTAACATAAAATGTATGAATACTTTCATTTATTAGATTTATTTAGGTTAGATGGTGTGTATCAACACAAAATAAATGTGTTTAGTTGGGGGACGTGCTCTCAGTCATCTTTCCGACTGCAGCAAGATTCAAACCGATATGCATAGCACCCGACCCCGATGCATGTCCCTGCGGGTGATGGGTCCACAGGGTGGCTGCTCCATGGTGTTTATTCGGGCTAAATAAAGGTTAATATTAATAATGGAGCAGAAATACTGATTAATGACTGAATAATATATTCGTTTTTTGCTTAAAGTAAATGTCTCATCACTTAATTTTCTTCTCAGAATATACCAGAATGCTACATTTTAAACCTCATATTTAAGATCAATTTTGGTATTTGAGTCATGTTGTGGATGATCAGATGGAGTTATGATGGTAGCAGTCGCCCAATTGCAGATTCAGCTTGAGCAAAACCTTTGCCTGTTGTGTTCAAATCAGGCCCATAGGAGTTTAAAGGCATGTGTCCTTTCTCTAAATACTGACCTGATGCATCAAGTGGATATTTTTTGCTGAACATAATATTATGCATTGGCCCTCTACATCCTCTAGTCTAATGAGCATACTTATAAACGCACTGTTACAACTCCTTCATAGTGTCATATTGCTTTTCGGAGAATTATGATGATAAGTTCATAGTAGATGCAAAAGTATACTTATGTACAATATATTATGTTGAACATTGTTGCTCCTGATGGATCACAGCCAGCCCAGTTATGTTCAACACAGCTCCATGTCCTTGGTCATGGTGCCACAGCACTTAAAAGAATAAACTTCATAATTCTCAAAATTCTGACCCTTTGCTTTTTTATTAACAGCATTTACTTGTACTTTTACTTTCAATGAACAGGTTATGATGTTCATTTAATGTTCAGGTTATGATGTACATTTAATATCAGAAAAGTACTTTTGTACTTAAGTACAATAAATATCAGATACTTTAAGACTTTTACTCAAGTAGTATTCTAAAAGGTGACTTTTTACTTTTACTTGAGTAGTTTTCCAGTAAGGTATCTTTACTTTTACTCAAGTATGGCTTTTGAGTACTTTATATACCACTGCAATCAACACATCGGCTCTTGTGAAGATGTAGCTAAAGGCTAGGATCCTTTTGAGCTTTCACTCCCATCTGAATCCTGCCTGGAGGGAAAAGGGAGCCACTCCCAAGTGTTTCTGCTGGAAGGAATAATTGTATAAACTGAACATTGCTGCACAGAGAAACTCTGATGCAGCAGTGCTTTTTAGCCCACGGCGCACTAATACTGTTTGGCAGCTCAGGAGGAAGGACACAAAGTTGTTTTAATCTTTTTTTTTCCAATCCCAACACTGGGACATGTCCCTCCTTTGTGCAGTAATGCTGAATGTCTGTATTTGTCGTGCTGACGCACCTATTTCACTGGCATTCTTCACTGTTCTGTCCTGAGCCCTGGATAACATGATTCTCTCTTGCAGCACATGTCTAACTCCAATGGCAACATCCAGGTGGATGCCTCCTTCATGCAGACCCTGTGGAACGTCCAGCCGACCTGCTCTGCAGGCAACATGGCTGTAGGCAAGTTCATGACTCCAGCAACAAAAGCAACAACCACTGTAACACTCTCCTCCGAGACAGTTTCATACATTTGTTTGTTTTCAAATAGTATTGTTCTCTTGTGTCTTATCTGGACATGTTAAGCCTGTAAGCAATATGGAAAAAACCTGTAAACTCACCATAATATTTGCAAACAATAGCAAGAATTTTGATCATGTATTCTTTAAATTTTCATGTTTTCATGCCGTCTTTTTCACTGTATGGTTGGTCTCTGGAAAAGAGAGCGACCGTACAACTGTAATATAGATTTCTAGATGATAATTTCTGTCTGAGAAAAGAGGAAAATGTGGAGTATCTTGTGTCACAGTCTTGTTTTTGCTATCATTAGGGTATTTGACTGGTGGACATGTGATGCGTCTTTGTCATGGGCATGATGAGAGCTTGACCATCCCTGGAGCAAGCCAGAGCGAGGAGGAGAATCGGTGAGTAGATAATCAGCTCGGCAGTGTTTCCCACAGGATTGTGTGAGACTACGGTGGCTGGACCTTGAATCGTGAGGGCTCGGGTGCACACTCCCCCGGAATTTATTTCGTACATTTTAAAGCATTTCCATTTCATGTAAGTTTATACTTCGACTCCACTACATCTCAGAGTAAGGTATTGTGCGTCGGGTCAGATGGGTTGCCAACATCGGCACAGGCTGCACACTGAGGACAGTTTGCGGTGCAGGGGAGGGGGGCTACGAAACTCCCCCCAGGGAGAGAGGGCGCAGTGAGCACAAAGTTTGCGGCAAAGTCAAGACGAGGGTCGCTGTAAAGCTTACGCCACCGGAGCCACGAGCCACTTTCACTTTCCAAGCCAAACGAGAGCCAGTCGCTGCACAGGAGATTTACTAGCGCTACACCAGAGGAACAAATAAGTGTTAAAAGTGTTAGAACCGGGAGAGAAACTCATCATAATGTTATAATTTACTTTCATCCAAGACTCAATTATTTTTGTCATTAGCATAACACATGCAGAATTTGAAAATGTATCTCTATTGAAAACGTTGTGCTTTTGTAAGATACTATTTCACTTTAAAGAATTTCTTGTCCAACTGTCTGAACAACGAGACTTAATCAACATCACTGGTACCCCCTGTGCTAGAACAGTTTATCAGTAGCAGAACATTTTTCACGTTATATTGTTCCCACTGTGACTTGAAAGAGTCGTATATCATAGAAGCCCCCACTTGTGTCTTTGTGCTCTCAGGATAGTCAACTATGAAGCGGGTAAGGGAGCGTCAAGGGCCCGCTCGCTTTGGAGACTGGAGCCTCTCAGGATCAGGTGAGATCACACCCAAACACTCACACATGGAGAATAAAATGACCTCGGTGAAGTAACAGAAAACCCTGGAATAGATCTCCCTCAGAAATGTATAGAGGCGTTTCCTTATTTGATGAGATCTCTTCATGAAGAATAAGTAGAATTGGTGCTTTATGCACAAAATGTCACAACCAGTCTACTGTAAGTTATAAATACTTCACCTCCTACTTTGAACTGCCACTACCAATTAGCTGGCAAAGTGAGGTTCTGTTCAACATCCCCTTCAATCTGCCTCTCTTCCCCCTCCATCGTCTTTCTTTCCTTTCTTTAACTCGCCACCCACGCAATTTCCCTCCAGTCACATCGTCTGCCGGCTCTCATTGGGACTGCCTGTCAGAGTCTGTACGCTTTGAAATGCCGCAGGTGCATCTATTAAGGCACTTGTTCTCCTTTTTTCGGTTGAGGGATGAATTCTGAACAGTATTTTCCACACTGCATGAGCCGTATAGAGAAGGTTGAGCACCACTAACAGTAAAAAAAAATTGAACTTGATCTATTTCTCAGTTGACATTCTCATTCCGCTTGCAGAATGGTTTTACAAATATTTCAAAAATATTCTCATTGGTTGATTTAATCTTCAATGAACGGTGAAATAGCACTGTCTGTTATAGAAAAGAAGGAATTCCTTTTCAACATGTAATTTAATATATATCAGTAGCATCCTTCTTCAATAATTCATGAAGTCAGGCTTTATGATTTGTGAGGTTCAACTAATGCTCATAGCTAACGTGGACGAATGATTTTGCTCAAGAAAAAGTGTTATTTCTCACCAGTAATTAACCTAATCGGCCTCCAGAATTGGGCTGGGTGTTCAATTTTTTGAAATAAATGATATCATAGGTTTGGTAGAGATACCAGAACAATACTCTTTTATTCATTAGTTTATTTTACAAACTTCTTTCTTCATTTAACAAAATACATTTTGAAATATTGAATGTTGTTGCATGTAAGCAGCCAGGGGAACATTTGTCAAAATAGATATTAAACTATCAAAAATGTGATCCAGATCAGTATCTGTCCAACCAAGGAATAATGCCATCTTTTGGTACTTGAGAGTTTTTGACACTCGGTGCTAAAGGCACATTTGAACTACATAATGCTTTGCATTAAGAAATACAACAACATTAAATGCTTATTGTCATTATGCTCCAGAAAAACTCCTTAAAAAAAGCCAGGAAAGTGTTATATTATTGTCACCTGACGGTCCAGAGTCATATCCAAAGTTTGTGACACCAGTACTCTGTGTTAAGCTGGAGCGGTAGCCACATTCGCTGGGGTCAGGCCTTCCGACTACGTCACCTCGCTACTGGCCATTACCTGGCCCTGGATCAGGACCGCGGACTGGTCCTGCAGTACAAGTTGAAGTCCGACACCAAGGCCACTTCCTTCTGCTTAAGGCCTTCCAAGGTCAGTGCTCATTATCCCCAATTCATTTTTTTCTATTTTTTATGTTTTCTATTTTAACAACTAGCTCTGATGTGCCCTTTGAGCAAGGCAGTTGTACCATCTAAAAGCTGCCGTGAGTGTTGCTGTAAATAGATGTTCTAGTCAACTCAACCCTATTAAAAGACGACTCGAAATATCTTCCTCTGACTGCTTCATAGTAGACTCCCAGGGATGATCTGTAAGCTGTTAACGAGCTCATGTTTTAACACGATAAAACAGACAGTTTTAATAGTAATGTGTTAATGTTGAAGCAAACACTCATGTTGTCCACTGACCCAACAGCAACTGGTTGGGCTGTAGCCATTTTCATTTAGGAGGAGTCAAGAGAAATTTACCATCAACACTACGGTATTAAGAGTAACTCTTATGCATTGGGGGATTTCAGAATAATTACAAAGTATTCTTCCATTTGCCTTTCCTTATTCCCCACCCTTTTGTTTTCCCACGCTCTGTTTTGAACTCTCTGATTCCGAGGACTCTACAGTTCTTTTGTTTTGATAGTGCGTATTCCAAAAATAATGTCTCACTGCCAAAAATAGCACATGGCTTACTGAAGTTCAAATTGAAAAAGGGTATTTTAGTGATGTTGTTCAGTGAGGTTTAGATGTAGGAGTTGATCCAGGAGTAAGATTGTCTCACTTCTCAGTGTTATTTCTCTTTGTGACTTAGAGTCCGTCAGTTATTTTACTTTTCTTTCCTACTGCATCTTCTTCCAAAATTACAGCTGGATCCAAACATGATACACTAATTATTTTATGTTTTTTTTTCTTGAATACTACATTTTTATCGTGTGGTAAAATGGCTACAGCCACATAAACAGCTCAATGCCCGCAGTCACCTTCACAGAGTACCATTGTGTTCCTGTGGATATCCTTTTATCTACAACAGGTTCAGTATGAAATCCCCCTGAGTGCTGTCCACTTTGGAGGCTTTCATTTTCCTGACAACGCAGTGTAATTGCCCTCAGTCATCACTATTTCTGCAGGCGTTTTGGGATTACCGGGGAGTCATGCTACTTTAGAAAAATAGAAATACGTAAAAAAAACTCTTTTTGATGTATTTCTCAACCTCTTCTCTCTCCACCCATGATACACGCAACCCAGTGCCAGTTGGTTCATGTATCTGAAAAGGTCAATGCTTTGCAATGTTGAACACGGGCATTAATATGTTCTCCGCCTCTTGCTGTCGACTGCAATCAGCTGCATCGCTCCATCTCTGCCGAGCCAGAAATGTAGGAGAGCTAATGAGGCCAATGTACTCAACCTGCCTCTCTGATTACCATCTCATCACAATATATCTTCCTTTGTCATATTTCCATGCCCACGTGTTGTGTGTGTGTGTGCGCTGCTTTTCTCTGTGTGTGTTTTTTGTTTTGGTAATGTGGGTGTGTGCCTCTTAATGCGAACAGGAAAAGGGTGACTCGGGTCCAAAGAGGGACATCGACGGCATGGGAGTGCCAGAGATCAAGTACGGAGACTCTATGTGCTTCGTCATGCATGTGGACACAGGACTGTGGCTGTCTTATCTGGCGCCTGATGCCAAATCATCTCGCCTAGGACCGCTGAAAAGAAGGGTAAATTGGATAAAAACTTTTCTTCTAGACCTTATGTTTAAATGATTATTACAATACATCTTTTCGGAGCCTACAATTGTCTCAATTATTGCCATTCACATAACAAAGAATTTCCATTTAACCATTATATTTAATAATTATGAAAAGATGTCTATGTAGTCATTAAGACGGTAGTTTTTGTGTTTTTTTGTGCTCAGATAGTTCGTTGTTTTGTACGCAGTAGCTTACATACAAACATGAAGTTTCTTTTGTAATAGCTGTTACTCAATATTTACTATCTGAAAAGCTTCCTTTGTTGTGCAGTTATGTACACACACTGTACATGGTATATGAATAAGCAACAAGGGTTGGGCTATAATTCCAGATTCTCGTTAAATTGTGATTGCATTGAGACTAAAGCATCATATCAGCATGTCGGGTAATTTCAAGCATATTGTAAACAAAAACTGACAAAGTGAAAGATTTAGAGTTTACATTTGACAAAAATAATCCAAACATGTCCACTATTTAGTTGTGAGTTTTGCATAAATTTGCCAAATCATGATGCGTAGTGTATTGATATTTGAAAAATACTGGTTTTCTTGCAGCCTTGGTTTCTTTATTCCCATAATTCACAGTTAATTGTGGCCCTTGTGACCTACTAGCCATTTAGGAACATATTTTAGGCTAATCATACTTCATAGGCGACAGTGCCTGTTGCATAATTATGATTGCACTAGTGCACTGCATAGTGATACAAATATCACCGTTTGGAGGGGGACAGTTAGTTTTGGGTGAGACAGAGGGGATTAGGGCGGCACATGAATGCAGCTCATCGCTGGTCACGCCTTCAGAGACATCAAACGTCCCTTCATACTGGGGCCAGGCAGTCCCTGCAGCCTTGGCAGCATCCTAATGCACCTGATACGTTGGAGGTGATAGTCATTCTACAGTGAGACCACCCCACCTCGTCCCTCTTCTTGATTTTGTTGTTTGATTACAGGGAGTCAGGTTTCACTGAGCTGTAGTGGTGTAAATATACCCACCAGCTGCAGGAGACTCCCTTCACACCCTACATATATAAATAACTTTTTTCAAAGCTTACAGAGTACCTGCTTAAACTTTACAGTTGTATTTGAGACTTTTCAGAGAGCAATGTTGAGATATGACTGGTATTGTGTATTTATGCATATTTCACTAACTCTAAAAGCTGTTAAAACATCCATCTATGGGACAAAATATCCACAATATCAAAGGTCTAATTGGAGGATTTAATGATGCCGTGATGTTTGATTGCTTTATAGATGCCATGGTGTTGATCCTGTGGTAATGATGAAATGCATATGTATGTGTGTTCGTCCTTGTCCAGGCCTGCCTGCATACTGAGGGCCACATGGACGATGGGCTTATCCTGCAGCGCTGTCAGCATGAGGAGTCTCGGGCTGCCCGCATCATCCGCAACGCCATGATCCTCTTTACCAACTTCATTAAGTAACAACAAGGGGTTATTCTCAAACACTTTCATCCGTCTTCTCTGTCACACGACATGGCACAGTGTTCATTTTGGCTGGGTTTATTTCACAGCTTGATTCTCCGTCTTGATCTTCCCCGTCTTCCCCCCTCAGCGCTTTGGACAGCATTGCGGAGAGGGAGTCCATGGCGGTGGCTGGGTATGTTGAAGAGGTGCTGCAAACACTGAATGACCTGATCGAGTACTTCAAACAGCCCGATTCAGAGCTGGAGCACGAGGAGAAACAGTGTCTTCTCCGTTCACTCATCAAACGACAAGACCTCTTCAAAGATGAGGTGAGAGCGGACGATGTGGAGCCACGAACTTCTAATTAAGAAGCGCTAACGAAATGCTGATTGTGATGTTGCCATGTGAGGATAATTGAACTCCTTAGTAAACCAAAAGATACTTCTTTAAACCCACCGGAGCAGCGTCCAAGATGGATATGTCGAGATAACGGTTGAGACAATAATTCATATTTTGTATGCCTTTTATTAAAGATTTTGACACGAAGACGGGAGGAAATGAGTGGAGAAATGGGGAATGACGAGCGACAATAGACCTGCTGCGGTCGATGGTCGCACCTCTATAACATAATCCACATTCTAGTGTCTGCTTTGTGTATTTCTGACTTCTTTGATCTCAGGATCAGGGTGAAACCAGAGCGAGAATAAGTAATCCAAATAAACTTGGAGCCCGTTGTAAAACTCTTATCCCTTAAAATGTTTGTTTTCTATATTGCTTTTGCGTTTGTTTCCAATTTTCTTTCAAATAAGTCAATTAATATGTCACGTGACTTCAAAAAGTATTTTCAGTTCACCCCATTGCGGGAAGTTGAAGATAATTATTTTACATCTTTTTTTTGCAAAAAGCAATATACCGTCTGTGAAATGAGGTGAATGGTAGAGTATTCATGGGAATAATCCTGCGTCGTCTTAGGGCATGCTGGCACTGCTATCCAAATGCATCGACCGGATGAACCTCTACAACAACGCTGCCCACTTCGGAGAGATGGCAGGGGAGGAGGCAGGCGCGGCGTGGAAGGACATTCTCAATCTCCTCTATGAGCTCTTAGGTAAGCGGGCCCGAGTGATGAATCACATGGAATATCCACATCTTCTGTCAGCTGTTGACCCTGGGCAGGAATGCAGTATTAATCTTCCCATAGTGTCTTCGCCGAATCGTCATCCTCTCCTTCACACTTCTTATATCTCGGCTGTGTTCGTCTCCTCTTACTTTCTTCCTTCCCCCTCCATCAACTCCCTCCTCCTTACTCTTCTTCTCTTCTACGCCACTTCTGAAGATCACAGCTGCTGACACCTTTTGTGAGACATTCATTTGTAACCATTGAGTGTCGAGAGAAGCCTGATTGCTTCTTAAATACTTATTTTCAATCTGTGCTGCCTTCCATTTAGGACATCGTTCTCTGAGATCAGTGTGGACACGTTACGAATTGTTGAACTGCATATCTGAAGAAATGATAGCGTCATTACCATAATGACAGTCATTCCCAGGCGCTGGCATTAGCCCGTCCTCTTGGGACCCGCTTTGAGTCATGTATATTAAAGCTTTGACCCTGAAAAGTTTTAATCTGGACGACTTCTTCTTGGGTTGTTTGTTTCGCTGTCATTGGAGCTTTCCCATCAACGGCTTCCCGTCGGCTCACCTTGGCTGCCCTTATATTCATCACCTCCCCAGCATGTACTCCCACATGCACACACATTAAACACACGCGCTCAGAACCTGCAAACAGATGAGTACACTCCAGCCTTGCCCACAGAGGGGTCAGCCAAAAAATGCAAACGCAGTCTGGTGAAGAAGGGTGCCTGATAGATTGTGTTTGTCCCGACCTCTTCTTCTTTCCATATTAACTCTTAATTAGTCTTTTTCAAAGGCTAATTATCAGTGTAAGTTGACTGTCCAGGTGTTCAACACACCTGTTTAATGATAAGGACATGGACATCAAAGTCACACATCATGGTAACTCATTCGTTTTAGTTACTCCAGGGGCAGATTTACCTCTTTACACAAGTGCTTTGAACTAGTTGTAAAATGAACCTGGTTCCATTGGCTATTTAAAATAGCACATGCCTATATTGTACTATAGATAATCTACATAAAGCATTATAAAGCATTATAAGAGTTGAGTTTCAGAGCTCATTCTTGATCCTGGAATCAGCCGTTGAAAAAACAGTCTCATCAGTGTCCTAACTGCTTCAGGTCAACCAATAAAAGTACACACAAAGCCTTACCCCTTTTATGCAAAACGATTAGTCAGCAGTTTGAGCAGTTACTAAATTTATCCTTGTAAAGTACTTTACAAGTACTTACCTCTTTATGATATCTCGGTGTGCATTATGAGGATTTATAGGAACTGTACATCACTGCAGCAAGTTGAGAAGTTTATGCACCGGAGGTCAGATAATACCATATTGTTAGGTTTTAAGTAACTAGTATGCGTTATTATACATTGTGTAGGTATGATGTAAGAATTACACATATGTGCTTCTTTAAAATGTTCCATATCATTGTGAAAGATGCTGATGGCAACTTCTTATTCCATGTGCAAAACCTGTCAAAATGTCACAAAAGCTTTTTATGATGATGATTTTGCACAAACCCTTTCACAATTGTTTGTCTTTATTGATATGATGCCAGTGTTATTGTTGCTAAAAGCTCCGTCTCTCTTAATTGGAGGTAGATAGCGGTTGCTTTCTAAATCACTTAATATAGTGTGTGCTAATGTGACCATTATTTAAAGTCTGTAGTCTGTGTAGCCTCAGGTTCTCCTCTCAGTCTCTGACTTTTAATTTCACATTCACAGTGAACATCCTTGCCGTTGCCACGTGGCTCTATCCATGTGTTCATATTGAACAGTAGCTTTCCTGAAAAGACAGAATTGAAAGAGATTAGACACTCATCAGTATTCCTTTGGCACAAAGAGCTGTGAAATTGATTCACGGGCATTATCGCTCTAGTGTCCCTGAATCCTAATGGTGAAACAGGAGACAGTGAAGTAATGAGGAGTCTTCTTAATGTCACCATGGTGAGAGAGAAAGGGCACAAGGGAATAGCCCTCAACATTTTGTAGAACATAGAGCACCTCACTTCAAATTCTGTCTCATGTATTTTCTTTGAGAAAGAGTTCATAATAGTACGTGTCAGATTTAAAGAATTGTAATATCTACCTCTGGACCGAGGATGTCACACAATGACTTGTGTTCACAGACAAATGGTTCATTAAAACTCATACTGTCCGGAACATCAACTCACGTACAAGGCTGCTTGTCTCTATTGGATTCATGTCCTTAAACCTTGTGAATTTGTTGTCTTTCGTTCAGCTGCACTGATTCGTGGGAACAGGACCAACTGCACCCAGTTTTCCCGGAACTTGGACTGGTTGGTCAGCAAACTGGAGAGACTGGAATCTTCATCAGGTATTATGGGAAACACCGAACCTTTATAGGATGACATTGAGCATCAGAAAAAAAATTGCTCCACTGATGCTAAGATGTGGTCTATTATATTTACATTTGTTCTGATATTTTGTCTGACCTCTCAGGGATCCTGGAAGTCCTCCACTGTATTTTGTTAGAAAGTCCGGAGGCTCTGAACATCATTCAGAGAGGTCACATTAAATCCATCATCTCTCTGCTCTACAAGCATGGACGCAACCATAAGGTGGGCAGGAATACGTGTACGCAGTAACCTAAATATCAGCTAACGGTGTTTTAGACTGAATGCGATTGGTTTCAACGATTGATTTCAACTCCTGGATTACAGCTCAAGTAGTGTCATACTGTTAAAAGTCAAATTATGGAGACACAACTGTGTTTCATCTCGTGGTTATTTTAAATGACTAAGCTTTCATCAGTCTCAGCTGTGCTTTGAGCTGGATGCTAATGTTAGCATGTTAACATGCCTATAGTTGACTGGGTGTTAACATGCTAACGCTAGCATGTTACTCTAACATGTTCTCCTCGTGCCAGCATGGGTTTGCTCTGGGTTCTCAGGCTGCCTCCCACAGTCCAAATACATGCAGGTTAGGTTATTTGGTGAAAGATTTCATGCTACTGCAGCGCCGAGATACTTCGCTCCGGTCCAATACTTAGGACCACTTTCCACCACTGCTAACGTGACCAACAATTACAATAGTAACTATTATGGTGAAGGAAGAGGTCTATTACAGCCTGTTGTACTTCATGTTTTCCTTGGTCAATCAAGAGATGAAGTACTATGCTGAAAAATCCAAATATTTTGTACAAAGCTACATGATTTCAGAAATATCTTATGTACAAATATGTCTCCTAAATCCAGGGAAATACATGAGGTTACTCATGATGTCTACTTAATTATTTCATTATTCTCTTCTGAGTATTTAACAATTTAAGTTACTCTTACTGGACAAAACAGAATTTGACTGCGAATAACACCTTTCGTCTTCAAACTTCAGTCACTGTCGAGCAAAAGTTAAACTAACGATTTAATATTCGTCACAAGGACTGACATCTAACGACATTGTCACAGTCACAATTTACAGGGTCAATTGTTGCAGGCATAAAAGGGTATCCTCGTAAACAACAGCTGTCATTTTATGAATGGCAGCTGGCAGTCTATGGTTGTGTAGGGCCTGTATACAGTGTGCATATGCTACAAGCATGGCAGCTTGCAGAGAATCTGAACAAACAACTCAGAAACAAGGTGTTGATTTTCATCCTAGGGTGTGTGAACGCACTTTCTTTTACATTTGTGCAACGTATTTATAAAACAAAGGAGAGCTATTAATAACAGTGTTATTTCCATTTTTTCCTCTCTCTCAGATTCTGGACGTCTTGTGTTCCCTCTGTGTTTGTAACGGGGTGGCAGTGAGAGCCAACCAGAATCTGATCTGCGACAACCTGCTTCCCAAGAGGGACCTGCTGCTTCAGACTCGACTAGTCAATGATGTTCAGAGGTAAAGAAAGAGGAAAGCCTCTTACTGGTTATGAATACGTGTTTATGGGTTCAAACTTGTTTTAGTGCCATCGTGGTAGCTAGTTATATGTTATGTCTTATTGTGCCAAAACGTTAAAATATCCTCCTAGGAGACAGGTGATGTTCTGGATGGGTTGATTGGAGAACATTTGGGGCCACTACTGAATCAGAATGTGTGGCTTTTGGGGTTCAACAGAATGATTAAATGATTTCTATTCTGACGCTTTGCATCACGGAAGCTTCTTTCTCTCTCATCACCTCCAGTATGAGGCCCAACATCTTCCTGGGCGTGGCTGAAGGTTCAGCTCAGTACAAGAAGTGGTATTTTGAGCTGGTGATCGACCAGGTGGACCACTTTTTAACTGGCCAGCCGACACACCTGAGGGTAGGCTGGGCCAACACTAAAGGCTACGCTCCGTACCCCGGTGGAGGAGAAGGATGGGGTGGCAATGGTGTCGGGGATGACCTGTACTCTTACAGCTTTGATGGACTTCATCTCTGGTCAGGTAGGCATCTCATTTCAGGCCAGCACCACTGGCTACTTGGTTTGAGTGGGTCGTTCTGCATTAACTTAACCTTAAGATGATTTTTCAAGCCAGCAAATACAATTAAATTACAAGTAAAAAAGTGTGTTCTGTTACGTTCGACTTGGATCTATTTTGTATAGTACAGGACTTTGCCTTGAAAGAAGTTACTGTGAATAATGCAGGAGCCCGCTGTCCCCTCTCTAGGTTGCTCTCTTTATTTACTAAAGCACTGCCAGTGATATACAATTCCACCATTAAAACCTCCACCTTAGACCTTCCCTCAGGACTTGTCATCACATGCCTAATGTCTTCGAGCTGCACACACCGCAAAGGTGAAGGCCAGTTAAAGACATGCAGAAATGTTCTCTGCCGACAAGAAAAGAACATCAGTGTTTGCATCTCGTTTAGCCAACTGTCTGCTTTGCTTTAGGCCTTTGAGTCCTTGAATGCCCCCTATTCTCTGCTCTCGCCTTAAAAGCATAACACCTTTTTCACCTCTCTTCCTTTCCAAATCTACTAAAAGATCCATCACCTCCCCTCATTCATTTCATGTCATCCCTTTTAAAGCACTCACCCCCCCCCCCCCATCTCTCCGCCTCTCTGCTCCCCTCTCTCTCCCCCTCGCCCATCATCCTGCCCTACATTTGCAATGACGTTGCTGGTGTAACAGCCATCCATCCTCCCTCTCCGTCTCTGCCCAATGTTGTCTAGGGCGAATCCCGAGGGCCGTGGCCTCCATTAACCAGCACCTGCTGAACTCGGACGATGTGGTCAGCTGCTGTCTGGATTTGGGCGCTCCCAGCATGTCCTTCAGGATCAACGGGCAGCCTGTCCAGGGCATGTTCGAGGACTTTAACACCGATGGATTCTTCTTCCCTGTCCTCAGCTTCTCTGCAGGTGTCAAGTAAGGCTCCGCATTTATAAATGGGAGATGAGATGATATAATTATATTTATACGAGGTCTTACTACGTACGTAATTAACTTGTGGCAGAAATATTAACGAAAAGTTGGATAGATTGCAGCCCTTGTATTATGTAATTCAAAATTCATTGAAAAAATAACGTAAAGAGACATTTAGAATACACTGGTGAAGTTATTGGAGAGTTATTTCATAACATCTTGCAATGTTATGCAACGTCTCATCTCAGAGCTCGTTTCCTGTTGGGTGGACGCCACGGAGATTTCAAGTTCCTGCCGCCCGCTGGTTACTCTCCGTGCTATGAGGCGCTGTTGCCCAAAGAGAAGATGCATGTAGAGCCGGTGAAGGATTACAAGAGGGACCATGATGGGGTTCGTGACCTGCTGGGAAACACCAAGTTCCTCTCTCAGGCCTCCTTCGTCCCCACTCCAGTTGACACCAGCCAGGTGAGCAGAGCGCCAGCGAGGAAATCTTACTTTTGCGTCAGTAAATTCAAGATTCATGTATATTATGAAAATTTGAAGTAATAAAATAAACAAGAGAACATATTTTTAAAAGTTTGAAGGCTCACTGTATTCACTTTTACATTAATTATTGATTTGCAAACGTTTCTACAATCCACTGGATGCTAACAGTTGCATAGTCAGGAGAAAAAAACTCTCTCTCTCTCTCTCTCTCTCTCTCTCTCTCGCTCGCTCGCTCGCTCTCTCTCTCTCTCTCTCTCTCTCTCTCTCGCGCTCTCTCTCTCTCTCTCTCGCTCTCTCTCTCTCTCTCTCTCTCTCTCTCTCGCTCGCTCGCTCGCTCTCTCTCTCTCTCTCTCTCTCTCTCTCTCTCGCGCTCTCTCTCTCTCTCTCTCGCTCGCTCGCTCTCTCTCTCTCTCTCTCTCTCTCTCTCTCTCTCTCTCTCTCTCTCTCTCTCTCTCTCTCTCTCTCTCTCTCTCTCTCTCTCTGCAGATTGTTCTTCCCCCTCACCTGGACAACGTCCGGGACAAACTGGCAGAAAACATCCACGAGCTGTGGGGGATGAACAAGATTGAACTAGGCTGGACCTATGGCAAGGTAAAGCTGCTATCCATCATCACATTCAATGCACAAACACACACTGGGTGTATTTGTAGACGGCGGGTGCCAAATGTCAACTTGAGCCCTTTCCAGCAAAATGCAGGCTAATGGCTGATTACCTCTAAAATCTCTGTCCTCTTGAACTGGCACCGGTTTGGGTCTGGCTGCCGCTTCAATGTACTGATATGGGCCTGTTTGTAAACGGCTTCAGAAAAACAGAGGAGAAAGAATCAAATCCTTAACTAAGTAAGAGTTAACAACAATGAACATTATGTTCTCAAGTATTCAAAGCAAATTTAATTTTAGATACGTTTTGAAACATGTAAAGAAAGTGTCTTCATCTTTGCCATTTTTTATCAAAAATACCCGCTTTCTCTCAAAGGTTTTATGTCCCCACATGTGCAAAGGAAGGCATGTTTCCTGCTGTAAGAAGACACACATTAGCAAGCACATCTTCAAAGGATCTTCTAACCCTTTCTGGGTTATTTTTATTAGATCAGAAACTGCATTTTTCAGTTGGAAGTGGGTAACAGAAGTCAACCTTTATAACATAAAGACGTTTTAATGCCTCTTGCCTCCACAAAGAGCGGCTTGTAAGAAGTCTGAGCGCACACGCTGCCTCTTTTGTACTGTAGTGGTTATCGCAGAATCGTATCCCACCGAGTCCGTCGTCACACCAGCCGTTTAGCAAATTCAATGAGAGTCTCACTTTCTAAGCGTATGACATCCTCATTAGGTAAGACTTGGGCGAAAGCTCCACTCAAAGGGATAATTCATTTCTTATTGTTATTCAGGGCCACATTTAGGTCCAAGCAGCTGAATGGTAGTGAAGTTGGATACGGATTCATTGTTTTGTGTCTGAGTGCTTGAGCTTACTGTGTATAACGGAGACCTTTTGTTCACCTCATTTCTGTTTTTTTAAACTTTGAATCACAAAATATTATCAGAGAGAGAGTCACAGGCAGCGTCTTGTTTAGAGTTTCACTCGACTGGATCACTGACAGCTGAGTCTCTTTCCACTGGGACTCATTTCTCTGAGCTCGTTAAGGCTTGAATCTGCTTCATTGGAAAAAAAAACACCTGAGGCTTGAATTAATCCATGTGCAAAACAAACAAAAATGCATCTGCCAATCTCTACGTCAGAGAAATTCAGCTGCAGTCCACTTTTTTTAACTTCTAAACACTGAGCCAGGCTTCTTCCACATGTGTTGCAGTGAAGCGAACAGTAGTGACGCCCAACTGCTTTCTCCTCAGGTTCGGGACGACAACAAGAGGCAGCACCCTTGCCTTGTGGATTTCGGAAAGCTGCCTGAAACTGAAAGGAACTACAACGTGCAGATGTCGAGCGAAACGCTTAAGTAAGACCGAGCAGCCGGCTAAATAATCCAATTATCTATTCGTGGAATTGCCTCTGCTCTGTGCTGAACGCTGCGCAGAAGCAGATTAAGGCTCAGATTAAAGCAGTGCTTGTAATGACTTCCATCTCTTGACTGGATGCCAGTATTGATTTTTTTAAGAAATCTTGGGTCCAAAGCTTATTTGAGCCAGCTACTGACTGAGTCACCTCACTGTCAAAACATTTGGCTTGGCTCAATAAAGCCAATCCGAACACAGCCATATCCGACTCCTGTTTGCAGTGCAGCTATTGATCTTCTGAGACTCATCAATGGCTAATGAGCTGTGTTAAAATGCAGCAGTCTCTCAATGGGTTCTGCTACTGTAAGGTTGAAACATCTAACAAAGTGTAATGGGGCTTGAGTATTGATGTCAGTTATTGTCTTTATCTCTCTTTTCCTGTTTCAAATGTCTCTTTTATCATCAGGACCCTGTTGGCTCTTGGATGCCATGTTGCCCAGGTCTATGCGAACGCTGAGGATGACCTGAAGAAAATCAAACTTCCCAAAGAGTAAGTTAGCAGGTTTTGTTTTTCTCATGACATCCTAGAAAGAAATATGAAGCATTTTGCTGTGTGTTTCATGATAACATCATGTTTACATCATTTATATGTTGTGGTTTATCCCTGTAACAAAATGATTTTACCAACATTTATAACTGTTGTACATTTTGTAAGATTAATACACTCAATCTGTAAGGCTGAATGTCTGAAGCACATGGAAAATACGCTGCCAAATATAAGTTGCTGCATGTACTTTGTATTGGTTATATTTATTGTATTGATTGAGAACATTACTCTGATATGTTATTCCCTTGCCTTCAAGCTGTAATGCCTGATTGTTGTACATTGGTCTTGCCACTAAAGATGAAAACTAAATGTAATTGGATATAAATTTACCCAATTTAGTGTCCAGGGAAATGGGAACGGGATTGTTTTATAAAATACTTTGTTCTTCCTTCTGCAGCTACATGATGTCTAATGGTTATAAGCCTGCGCCACTTGATCTCTCAGACGTGAAACTGACTGCAGGTCAGGAGGTTCTGGTTGATAAACTAGCCGAGAATGCACACAACGTGTGGGCCAAAGACAGAATTAAACAAGGATGGACCTATGGCATCCAGCAGGTAACAGTCATTATTCTTTACACACTGGTCCCGGCTTTAAATTAGAGTATAGTTGATGATGAAGTAGATATTTTGTTGAAGATTTTTGCTGGAAGAGTGTTATTTGTATTTTATGCTCGTCTTTCTCCTACTTACATGTTTTTCTTGTTTGTGTCAGGATCTGAAGAGCAGGCGTAATCCCCGCTTGGTGCCATATGCTTTTCTGGACGAGCGCACTAAGAAATCTAACAGAGACAGCTTGAGAGAGGCCATCAGGACCATGGTTGGATATGGATATGACATTGACCCCCCAGACCAGGAGGGTGAGACCATATTGCTGACACAGCTGACATACACAACTCTTAAGAATCCTGTTTTAAGTTAAAAATATAGAGCGCCAGGTGCTATTTAGAACGATTGAATGTGTTTAATTAATTTCACAAGGTACTGTGAAGTTCAGTATACTCATCTGCCATCACATCTGTATTCCAGTCAGCATTTCCAAAGTAGTGATGTGCAGAAGTAAGTCCAAATCCTACATAACATACAGCTTGAGTGTCAAGTGAAATAGGACTATAGTATTCATTTTTATTTTATTAAAACAACTATGGAAACGGTTGTGAACTAGCGCTACAAAGGCCGTGGTTACACTTGTCTTTTCAGTTTGGCTTTTGTGACCGGATTTGCCAGATCGCAACTCAGCTGTGTTAACATATGTGTGTCCGCTCTTGACACTTCAGTGTAACCTGCCTAAAAGGATAGTGATTGGAGTATTGCGAGGTCAAAAGAACCGTGGTTGAAGATGTTTAATTTCCATAAATTCGTCACAATAAAAGCCTGTACCCTGTTATTTTTGCTGCTTTCTCTTCCTCGTTGAAGTATTTGTAAACTTGCTTTTATTGAAGAACAGCTGCTAACATAGCTCTGCTAATTCTCTGATAAGTACATTTAATTTCCTATAAATTCTTCCCAATTAAAGTCCCCCGTTATTTTGTTATTTCAAAGCTTTTATTTTGAAGCAACTAAATCAGTAAATGTTATGGTATAAATGTTTTTTTGAAATCTATCCTACACCGAGATCTTTGCTGGGATATTGTAAGCACTAATTATTACGGTATATTTAGTAAGTGCTCTGAATATTTTCATATTTCGTGGCATAGCCAGGATGTAATCATATAAATTCATACTGATACTGACAGCGATGCGTACCATTAGCTTCATCTGCTATTGGTGTCGGTCGGTATTTAATGTACCTATGACGTCAAAGCATCACTGTCTCCTGTCTCTCTCCTCACCTAGCCCTCCATGAGGTTAATGATCAGAGCGTCGACAACATCCGCTTCTTCCGTGTGGAGCAGACGTATGCGGTGAAGACGGGAAAGTGGTACTTTGAGTTTGAGGCACTGAGTGGAGGTGATATGAGGGTTGGCTGGGCCAGACCAGGCTGCAGGCCCGATGTGGAACTAGGAACAGATGACCAGGCCTTCGTCTTCGACGGACACATGGTAAACCAGCTCTGTTGGGATTTTGTGGACGGTGCAATACTAATGATGAATCAGTGTGAAAGGAGATATATTTAAAATGTTGGTGGAGAAAATGTATTATTTAGTATAACAACATTTGGGTTAAATAGATTCCACAGTATTTTTGGCAGCTTGTACAATTTTTATGAGTTTTTATGAGTGATTAGGGATCATATGATACATGCTGCGAAAAAAACTTTTTTTTGTGAAGGGTCGACGAATGCACGCAGGCAGCCGCTACTTTGGACAGCCTTGGAAAAAGGGCGACGTGGTCGGTTGCATGATCAACATGGAGGACAAATCCATGATTTTCACCCTGAACGGAGAGCTCATGATCACCAGCAAAGGCTCCGAGCTCGCCTTCGCTGACTTTGAGACGGAGGACGGTGAGGGCTCCGCGATCCAGAGAACTTTAGCGTTAATTCATTCATTTATTCTGCATGTGTTTCATCCACAGCATCTCTAGAGGTGGGACTACAAAATGTTAATGATGTTGCAACCTAATGAAGTCCATTGAGACTGTGCCCCATTACTCTGAAAATGAACCATACTTCAGGACAAGACAGAGTGTCACATTTCAATAAAGTTAAATGATTCAAATTCATTTTCATAGTTGATGGTGTGATGGATTCTGCTGTATAGACATTTTACATACATGACAGTACACTGATGTGATTTTTTAAGGCTAATAAAGGTGCTGATTTTTGTAAAATTATGTGCGCAAAACAAAATCAAGTTTTATAATTTTTTTTAAATATAATTTTCTTGCATGTGCGGAGATTTATTTTCCCCAGGGTTTTAAATTCACCGGACTAATTAAGTCTAGCTCTTGATGGCACAGAGGCAGATCACAGATTGTTAGTGGTACTGAAACATCTAAGTTAGTTTTTAATAAATGTGCAAAGGAAGATTTTCCAACTTTGTTCAGGAAAGGAACCTCTCCCATTGCAACAAGGGATGACATGACTGGATGGCTAACCCACCAATTCCCGTTAACTCTCCTCCAGGTTTCATCCCTGTGTGCAGTATGGGCACGTCTCAGATTGGATATATGAACCTGGGCAAGAACGCCAGTGCTTTTAAGTACTACACCATGTGTGGCCTCCAGGAAGGCTTTGAGCCCTTCGGCGTCAACATGAACAGAGATATCACCATGTGGTTCAGCAAGCGCCTTCCCACCTTCGTCAACATACCCCAAGGCCACATGCATATCGAGGTGAAAAAGCCTTTTCGTTGTTATTATTGTTGCTGCTGGGATTGTCCTTTTAGATGTTATAACTTTGATAACCAGTGATTCAGTGTTTGGCCATTTCTTAACTTCCTCTAAGCATACAAACATAGCTATAATGGACATATTGATGATGTGTATCAATTCCCTTCTTTTGGATGTTCCTTCCCTCCCCCTGACTCTTAACTCCTCAGGTGACGAGGATTGACGGAACGGTAGACAGCCCTCCCTGCCTTAAGGTCACCCACAAGACGTTTGGCACGCAGAACAGCAACAGTGACATGGCCTACTGTAGAATGAGCATGCCCGTGGAGTTCTACTCTGCAGACAAGATACTGGACGAATCACGAAAACTCAGGTCAGACATCACCACGGCACTGGAGCAGCAGTGGAGAGTATTGTTTTGAAAGATTCCCTTGTTGTTCTTAAAACCTGCATTTTATTTCCTCCGCAGCCATCCTCCAAAAGAAGATGGAACTGTTGACTACGGAAGCATCACGACTGTAAATCACCTCGTATATATTCAAAGAAACAAATCTGAAAACATATTTCATGGTCGACTTCTCTCTGTTCGTCGTGCGTAAACTATTGTGCTGTGTGTTTTTATGGCAGTACTACCACTCAGTGAGAGTGTTTGCTGGACAGGACCCTGCGTCGGTGTGGGTTGGCTGGGTCACGCCGGACTATCATTACTACAGCAAGAACTTCAGCCTCAGCAAGACCCGAACAGTCACCGTCACTCTGGGAGATGAGAGGGGCCGAGTCCACGAGAGGCAAGCTGTCATGAAACGTAGAGAGGTGTAATGTAGACGTGGAGAGTCAGCAGATTTGCTGGGTTGTCCGAGGGAATCGGAGTATCTGAGAATATCAAGAATGTGTCACCTTTTCGTACTTTAGGGAAGGTCGTTCAATATTGTTCATCCAATGTTGTTTGAGGGCCACGGTGTGAATCCTTCTCTGCACAGAGAGCCCCTGAGCACGTCGTGTGAACTAGGTTTTCAGAAATGAACGTCCTTTTTAATATGTTGGTCAAAGTAGAATTCATTAAGTTCATCCATCATTGTAGGGGCTGAAACATGTATCGATGGGAGGGAGAAAATCAATTCTGTCTGTCCGAAGAAAAGGTATTGAAAGAAAAGGCCAAAGTATATTGGACAATAACTTCTAAAATGTCACAGTCTCTGTCCATATGGCAAATGAATGTACATGAGCAAACTTTGGCAATGGTAACATTTGAAACCACAAATACAGTTTCACAAGTTAGTTGAGGTTGATGAAAGGATTTTGTCTTTATTGATGAAACTACGGAAGCCTGAGAGGCCTCACAGGCCTGTTTGGGAGAAAACTAAAATCCTGACGATCCATTTTCTGCGCCTACGATCGACAAAAAAGATAACACAATTAATCCCCAAAACGCTTTTTTCCAATTGCGGTGCTTGATATAAAGATAGCAAAGCTGCAGGAGTCCAGATGAACATGTAGCATTATACTACCAAAAAAACAACAGGATACCTATATCATCGCCAATCAGCCCTATATATATATTTTGAAATGACTTGCACATTTGAATTAGAACGGCAAGTTTACTTATCTTTATTTGAAATTTCTCTAAGTGCCTTTTGTTGTGCCTTGTTTTGTCTTGTTTGTGTATTGTGGAAAAGCCAATAAAAACATTTGTCAAAAAAAAGAAGACAAATAATAATATTAATAATAATAATAATAATGATCCTGTCTTCATTTGTTCAAAAACACACAAAATATGAATTTAAATATCATTAAAGACAATTGAAAGCAAAAAAAGAAAAAGAAAAAAAGAAAGAACGGCAAGCTTACACTTGTAAATTACCCATAAGCCTTAATTGACCTTGGAGTGGCGCTGTATCTTCGGCTGAGAAACCAAAGACTATATATTGACTTTGTATCTTCCCTTTTCCATCCAGTAGTAGGGGGGGGGGGGGGGGGTAAATGGGGAAGAGAGATTCTGTGTGTAACGTAATGATTATGAATGAGGCAAGACCCACTACAGATCGATGAATGTGACACATAATGAAAATATATTGTGCACAAATGAGTTATTTTTCAATAATCTTTGTTGTCCTGCGGTTGTTCGTGTTCACATGGATTTATGCACGCCACGCTCATTGTCTGCTGTTGCTGCAGTGTCCAGAGGAGTAACTGCTACATGGTGTGTGGGGCGGACGCGGTCGGCCCGTCTTCCTCCAGCCGCTCCAACTCTGACCTGGAGATCGGCTGTCTGATCGACCTGGCCACTGGCCTCGTCTCCTTCACTGCCAACGGCAAGGAGCTGTCCACCACATATCAGGTAATGAGGGCAAAAGCACAGCAGTTGGGTGCAGGGGAGTTTTAACGACTCGTATTGAATACCTGACCAGACCATGAAATGTTACTTCGTCTGTTATTGATGAAAAGCTTCTTGTCTTTTTCTGGCTTCAGTTGTTTCTCCTCTCTCTTTGTATTCATCATTTGTCTCAGATGACTGTCATCAATAGTCCAACTTATACGTATTGAACTTGGATTTAAAATGCCAGCTAATCCACGCGCTTAGAGGTTTAAAGCCTTCTGACACTAAGAGCAGAATGCTGAGCATCACATCTGCAATGATCTGAAAGGAGAATTTGAATAAGAACTTAGATTCCTCTCAGGGCTTTGTTCAGGACAGATCTGACTTGTTTCCTTTTGTTGCATTATTAACTCCTGTAAATCTGAATGATTAAATCTATGATATTGATGACTGCACTTTGTTTATTTTCAGGTGGAGCCAAATACTAAGCTCTTCCCAGCTGTGTTTGTACGCCCTACCAGTGCAAACCTCTTCCAGTTTGAATTTGTCAAGATCAAGGTTAGTCTCTTTTCAAATCCAACAATTTGCAATGCTTGGACCCGATGCGGTGTGTAGTACTGGATGTGGGTATTGACAGAACGAGTAGAACGACTTAAACCATTTTAGTCTTCTTAATTTACTAGTATTGTTGTACATGCCTCGGAACTGTAATTAATAGATGGCCATGTAGGTATAACGATTTAGCATCTTCTTTCATTTTTTAATGCCTTAGAAGTGTTTTTAACATCAACATATTTATTCAAGAAATTGTAATATTAAGACCAAAAGCACACGGCCCATCAACTAGTTAAACATTGTTTTTCCCATTGTCTTTCCTCTTCATCGTACTGTTCTTCTCCCAGGATGCGATGCCGCTCTCGTCTGCCATATTTAAGAGTGAGCACAGGAACCCGGTGCCGCAGTGCCCGCCCCGTCTGGATGTGCAGACCATCGTGGCCGTGCTGTGGAGCCGGATGCCGAACACCTTCCTCCACGTGGAAACTGCTCGGGTCAGCGAGAGGCATGGCTGGGTGGTCCAGTGCCTCGAACCGCTGCAGATGTTGGCCGTGCATATACCTGAAGAGAACAGGTGTGCAACAAGGATGTGAAGTAGACTTACAACTTGATCTGCCAACAGCTACGCCTGCTGTATGTGACTTGTTCAGTCCCACAGTGTTATGGTGTCTTTACACCATCGGGAAAAAAATCCCCTCAGCCATACGAGAGCCATGATTCTTTGAATATCTTGTCAATCACACTATGTAACACCTTAGTAAATGATTAACAATCATTTAAACAATGTTTTGTTCATATTAGGCCCATAAACTCTCGCGCTTTCAGTTGCAAAAGCATTGTTTCAAAGTTAATGTGGTAATGATGCGTTTATCACATCATTTTGGAGTTTGTTTCTTCATCTTAGGGTTGGGCGATATGGATAACATACTCGATCATTAGATAGTCATTTCTATCAAAATGATGACTGGCTTTCAGTAAAGATTGTTTTGTCAACCATTTTTGGATAAATAGCCAGATGGTAATGTTTGTTTTTGTCTAATTAAGTGAATTAAATACCCAGCAGCTCAAGAAACTTTATCAAACTGTTTCAAAAAATCATACCTATATCAGACACTGGCCTCAGTGAAACAATAGAAGGGACAGTCACCATCGTGTGCAGGTGGTATATCATCTCAAGCTTATATTGTCATGTTGTAAATCGGTAAAAACAATGAACGTCTAGTTTGCCCCCTAGTATATACTGCTGCAGTGTAAATGGTTCTCCATCATCCCATTCGTGTCCTGCTCTTCTCTAGGTGTTTGGACATCCTGGAGCTATCTGAACATGAAGACCTGAGAAAGTTCCACTACCACACCCTGAAGCTGTACTGTGCCCTCTGTGCCCTGGGAAACACCCGCGTTGCTCACGCCCTCTGCAGTCACTTGGACCAAACACAGCTCCTCAACACCATCGACAACCAGTACCTCTCCGGCATGCTGAGAGACGGCTTCTACAATGTGCTAATCAGGTGTGGCATTTGCATTCGTTTTAGGTTGAACGTAGTCGGATATGAGTTTCTTTTTTTTTTATTCTTCCTTACCTTCCTGCAGTTTTTGAAATTGGCTTTTTGTCTGCATTTGAGAAATGGAAAAGTAGAAGTTGTAGTGGGAAATACAATGCTGTTAGCAGAAAAAGGTCTACAGTGCTTCAAGTGTTAAAATTCAACATCCTTTATTTTCCTTTTTATGTCAATTTTCTTACTCATCATGGAATTTAATGATGAACAATGAAATAATTACAACTTATTACAACATCATCAAGTGACGGAGCCACACACGAGACCACAACGTTAATATGTCAGAGCAAATCTTTGTGGAGTCCAGTACAACCGAGTCTTTATTGACATTGAGTTTTTTCACACAATGTCAATAAACCACAGACAGACATAATTGAATTACATCACACATGGTACATTTCACCTGCTACTTTCACGACATAGTGCTTACCTCCATTAACACTGAAAATGCAGTGGAGGGTGTGGAGGGTGTGAACATCCATGTAGGAGGACTGTTGCTTTGAACTGTGATTATAAACCACAGTGCATCTGAGAACTCAGCACCAGGTAATTGCTGACTCACTGGTATTGATCGACAACCCTGTCACCTCCTACAGATATATTGAGGTAATTTTGTGCTGTGGAGCTGTAACATCTTACAAATTGCACATTTATACCACATAGGGAAATGTATTTATACGCCTAGAATACTGACTGGTTACTTCCTGATAAGGGTAATGGCCAAAACCTCCCGACGATGATTGAACTGATTCTTCTTCTCATTGCCAGCATTCATCTTGAGACGGCAAAGGAGGCTCGCCTGATGATGAACAACGAGTTCATCATCCCTGTGACGGACGAGACTCGCTCCATCAAGCTGTTCCCTGATGAGTCCAAGCGGCACTCGCTGCCTGGCGTGGACCTGAGCACCTCCCTCAAACCTCGGGTCAACTTCTCCGCCGTCGGCATCATCAACACAAAGCACGCCCAGTACCTTTACAGCCCCCAGATCCCTCTGGGCACCCTGAAAGAGAAAGCCATCAGCATGCTCTCTGAGGCGGTGCAGGGCGGAGGCACACACATCCGTGACCCGGTAGGCGGCAGCGTGGAGTACCAGTTTGTCCCCATCCTGAAGCTGATTGGAACGCTTTTAATCATGGGAGTCTTAACCAGTGAGGAGGTGCGACTGATTCTCCTCCTGATTGACCCCAACGTGTTCGGGGAGACCAAGGAGGGAGAGGAGGCTAAGGGCGATGAGGTGGCCGTGACGGGGGAGAAGGAGGATGTGAGCAGGAATGAGGAGAAGGCCGTGGAGGCCGGAGAGGAGGAAACAAAGGAAAGTAAACCGCAAGTTAGAGGTCTGTTGGAGAAGTCCCTGCCCGAGTCTGTCAAACGCCAGGTGATGGAAATGATCACAGAAAACACGCACACACATTTCAGCGATTAGATGTGAGATTGGAAATAGTTGCATGAAATGAAGTCCATCTATTAATATTCCAAGGTTTTAATGAGATTAAAAACGTCCCCATTTTATTTCCCTTCTTCCGATTTGGTGCACCAATTCCTCATTTGTCAGCAATTCAAAGCTTTTGTGATTTATCTCACTGAGGAGTGACTGCACAAGTGCAAAACAAGGCAGTGGATGAATACTAATCTTCCTATCAATGACACAAAGTCCAAAATGCTGTAGACGGCTACAATCTCTGCATTGTGAAGATGAAGGCAGATAATCTAATATGTGAGGTTTCTATGAAAATGATCTTATTTAAAAGCCACATCAAACAATACAGACACAGAGAGAGGAAGAGACACCGTCACCTCTGAAAGTACTCTAGATTTCCATCCTTGCTGAATTGATATCTTCTCCTCAGATGTGTGAGCTGCTGCACTACTTCTGTGACTGTGAGCTGAAGCAACGCATCGAGGCCATTGTCTCCTTCTCCGACAGCTTCGTGTCCAAGCTGCAGTTCAACCAGAAGTTCCGCTACAATGAGCTGATGCTGGCGTTCAACATGTCCGCCGCAGTCACTGCCAAGAAGACTAAAGAGTTCCGTTCACCCCCACATGAGCAGGTACTATACTGCAACGGACCAGACACCACGATGAACTGTTTACATCCAGTTTGAGACGTTATTTATGTTCAATGTGGTTTATTATATCGGAACATAACCCGTAGATGAGTACATGAGCTTGAGGGAGAAAAAGAATGGCTGAGGAAAAATAATATTCCATTTTAATTGACATGCAGCCGTGCGTGCGTCCTATAGCTATGCCCTTTAGATCATTTAAATTTCAGCGTCGGAGGCCGATACTGGAGCACAGGGTTTTGTAATTCACTGAGTGGCTTTTAGTTTCAGCTGGTATTGCCGTAGGGGAAATTGGGCCAAGTTTGAGGCTGAAGTGAACTTTGAGTGAGTTGACCGTGCATTGAGAGGTAAAAGGCACTGACCTTTCCACATTCAAATCACAAATCAAAACTCACCTGTTCAAAACTGCTTTTAATGTGTGACTATTATTGTGTACTTTGTTTTTAGTGTATTGTTTTTATATATGATGATTTTAATGTAAAGTGTCTTTGAGTGTCATGAAAAGCGCTATATAAATAGAATGTATTATTATTATTGAATGAATGAATGAATTTTATTTATATAGCGCTTTTCACAGACAATAATAATATAATATATATATAGATAATAAGTGCTTAACAGAGCAGACATTTAAAAGCATAAAAAACACAATGTGACCCTAGGGTCAATAAATTACATACACAGTGAAAAGTAAAAAATAAAAAATAATAAAAAATAAAATAAAAATGTAAAACATATTTTAAGAGCAGGTCTAGGTCATGGGTGTTATTATTATTTTTAAAAAAAGCTGACATTTAAGAGTAGAAAATAGTTTTTAGTCCCAAAGGGGATTTACCGGTCAGGATGCATTGTGTGAGAAAACTGTAGAATCAAAATCAATCCACTCATGTCGGCATTTGAAATAGTTTGCAAGGTTTAAATCGGGTGTAAAAAAACAAAAAAGAAGCTAAATTTACACGTATACATATTTGACCAGGGGATGGTGCTGCTAGGACGCCTAAATCAAACCAGCAGATCAAAATAATCCCCCTGACAGTTTATTTACTCTCACAACACATGTTGAAGCAATCTGCCCTCACTTTCCACAGGTCAGGCTCATTGTGCCACGTATGTAACCCTTATTGTTTATTATCCTTCACAAGGTCCATAATTGGGATTGAATCACAATGACTATTGTTCTGAATAACATTATAAGGGCCGACATATTGGTCTAGCTCTACCCTTGTGTGTATGCACCATAAATACTAGACATACAGGTAATGGCTTCACCAACTTGCACTCATGTTATCATCAAACGGTTTAATGATGGAAACACATTTCTCTTTGTTCTCCTTTTAGAAAACTACTTTTCATTTCCTGCTTTCAGATGTATAAAGATCTAAAAAGCATCAAATGTGTCGAGAGCCAGTGATGAAGTATCTGATCTTGCTGCTATAACCAAACTTAAGTACATTAATGCATCTCAGTTCTCCCTTACAGCACATGCTTTCAGTACTTTTTAAGCCCAGTGTGTAATAACTGCATCAGTGCACTGAAGTGCCGGGGGCTCAGATCTTTGCAGCTAATGAATCGGCCCCATACTCCGAGCCAGAGTAGAGAGGAAGAGAAGGGGTACGCCATCATTCTGTCCGCCCATTAGCCAGAAAGTCCCATTTGTTTCGGTTTAAGCTCAGATCTCTTGCTTTAGTGCAGCGTTGTTGGATCCAACACCGCTGTGACTTAAAGAGCCAGCCAAAGGTTTACATGCAAAGTTGTCAAAATGTTGAATTGCATTTCCTATGAGCTGCAAAACCTTGCAGATAAGCACATGCCTACAGCTACGCTCATCCCCTGAAACACATGTCCTGTAGCGGTCAGCAGCAGGTGCATACTGTAGGCGACAGTCTCCAAGTTTGCTGCATGTTCCTCCCATGGTTTATTAAAAAGCCATGCCAGAAATAGACATCAGAATAGCCGAAGCTGGACTCTGCATCTGCTTTGCTCAAGGAAGCAGCTCATGTATATTTAGTCTGTTAGCGTGTGACATACAGCAAACACAGCAGATTAGCAGCTATTTAGAAAAATGTACCATTAAAGCTACTATTGCTTATAGATAACCATTTTTACTGCACATTTCCTTCCCTCTCGCTCGCTCGCTCAGCCAAATTGCTTTACGTGGGCGGCCAAAGGACACCAGGCAGAGCTTCTCTGAAAATCATTGTGCTTCGCAATGCGTCAGCAACCAGTGTGAACCCGTCGTCAGATTATTTCTGTCTGCATTGATCAGACAGATACTATCTAACCAGCCATTGTAAGCACTCACTGCAGGAGACTAGTTTCTGCCGTTGGGTTATTGCTCAGAATAATAATGCTGCTATCTACTTTGTATGCCGTCCTCCTTTTATTCATACTTTCACACACTACACTGTGCAATTCTCACCCTTCTATCTCCTCATCGCTCCGGCGCTCGAAAACACATTTTTATATTCCCTTCCTCACTCTCTACATCTAACCTGCAGATCAACATCCTGTTGAATTTCACTGCAGGGGAGGACTGCCCATGTCCTGAGCAGATCCAGGAAGAACTCAACTCCTTCCATGAAGAACTGCGACTGCACTGTGGTAGAGTCCCACTCTCTCAGCTCTCTCAATTCTTTTACACATGGTGCTGATTTTGGTTCATTGATGTTGATACATTGTACGCGACTGAGGAAGGATATCTTCTCGCACAAAAGGATTCTTCTTGATCTTTGTCTAAAAGAAACAACCAGTATTTTTTGGGGTATTATAAGCACTCGTCAAATGCCTGGTGAGAAATAGAGGCGACAAGTCACATTGATTTTCGGCTTATCTGTTGTCAGAAAAAATGAAGCACCAACATTCTATGTCTTCTCATTCTACACTTAGTATCACAAGTTTTTTTTGCACATTTAAGCACATTTAAGACCGAGTGTCTGACAGAAATGTGTTTCCTCTTGCAGGAATTCCCGTGGAGGAGGATGAGGAAGAGCAGGACACTTCGATAAAAGGCCGTCTCCTCGCTTTAGTCTACAAAATCAAAGGTCCGCCTCAGAAGACAGAGAAGGAACCCACAGAGACGGAGCAGGCTGCTCCCAGTAAGTCACTCGGAACATCTCGTAGCACAGTTACGGGGATCAGATGCAGAGATTAACCTCCGAAGCATGAAGTCATTTCTATAGACTTTACAGGAGGCAATATACAAGTAACTGTCAAACTACAGGAGCGCGTCTAACGTCTCGCAACAGCTTTAACGTTTAATAAGTAAAGAAAATCATGACATTTTCTACTTACTTCATATGATACTTGGATCTTAATTTCATACAATGATGCAGATAGAAGTGGGAGACTAGCTTTTAGCAATTTCAATTTAATTTCGGTGTTACACAACTTACTCTGATTTTAGTGTTGTAGTGCCATATTATCAATATCTATTTAATATCTAAAGGTCTACTGGAAAGGCAATAAGCCATGACAAAGTGTTTTATGATGTGTCATTAAACACCAAATTGGTATTGAAAGAACCTTGAAATAAATAAATAATATACAGAACATAAGACACTGCCCGGCGACTAGTTCAACAAGCTCTTTGCTTCCAGCTGGGGCCTGTGGTTCCATTATTCTTTTCTGCATCTCTTTGCTGAAAGCATGGCTATGCTCTGTTTCAGATAGGAAGAGACTAATGGACAGCCACTAAAAGATTCTTTGCTATGAATTTGAATGCCTTACTCCAGCCTCCCCGCACCTAGCATGCACAATTCAAACGTTTCACAAGTGGACAGACGATGTGATTCAAGATGATTCTGCATCACATGAAGATCATAATGAAGCAGGCGTAATAAATGATGGGCGAGGAAACAAGCTGCTCCTCGTCAATGTCAGTTATCCTCATCTGTTTTAACATTTAAATGTTGTTATCATAAAAACATGCCTTGTCTCTGTAAATGTAGTATCATGCTTCCTCGTAGATCATCTTAACCCAAAAGAAGAGGAGCTTCACGTTTTATCTTTAGTCTTATCGTTACTTATGTGCGCTGTTTAGATTTTGGAACACTTGACTGAATTTTCTTTCTAACGAGTTGTTTTATTTATGGTGATCACCATGTAGTTCTCCTAAATTACATTTCTTTAATTCACTCGACATCTACTTTAAGTACACTGACTACATCATGATAGAATTCATAAAGATAATACTACCATGTTGTTTTGTAAGTGACTATACAGTGTAGTTGTGCGTCATTACATGTATTTAGAAAAAAGAAATGGAGCAAATGGCAGCTTTGATGTTTTTGTAGAAGCCACAATTAATATTACGGCCAACGCAGGGCTGTAAACCCGTCTTGGATCAGCTCTAAAATGTTTTTATGAACAGCACCATAATGACTGTGTGTGGTCATTTGCGACATGGCTTGCCGACAGGGTAGTTTCAGTTTGTTCGTGATGACTCCCGTGGGAGCTACTGGTCGAGACGATGCAGAGCAGATGTGAATCTGCGAGACATTCACCTTCAGGGCAGCTGGCGTCCTCTCTCTCTCTCTCTCTCTCTCTCTCTCTCTCGCTCTCGCTCTCTCATATTAGGATTCTGCTCCAACCTGACCCTTTGTTCGCCACAGATGTTTGTTTGGCTGTTTGACTTAAACACTCAAAGTTGTAGCGATAGCTCTGGAATAGCAATGTGCGATTTGGAGAGGTGTGGCATTTAGCTACATCATTTATCACCACCGTGTCTTTGTAGTTGTGCCCAGTTGTATTGTTGCTTGTCTTGTGAGATTTAAGTTTGATAGGACCATTTTTAACAAAGTTTTAAAGGATTACCCAGACAAACACCTTTAAAAACTATAAAATAAAGCTCTCCTTCAGTTTATTATCATCTGTTTCTATACATCTATCTTGTACTTTGTGCTCTAATGCATTAGGTAGAGACATGTTTTCTACAAACCTTTTGAGGTGCCTGGGGAACAGAACCCACAGCTGTTTCTAAACAGTCCTTGGAAACAATTTTAGACATTTTGAAGGATAGGCAAAAGTCAATCACACCCTCACCTTTTAAAGTCACCTTACTTCATGAAGAGAAGGGTTGAGAGGAGTAGGAGCTATTTTAGTGGCTGCATTTTGCTTCAAAAAAGATCAATCATTATCATGACATCTTCTAATCCCAACGTTTTAGAGTCAAGGTTTGCTCAATGATGAGTGAATGTTGTTTGTGTTGCGTTGAGTTTTGCATTGTTAGAAAGAGGAGGGAACAAGGGAGCAACACAAATAATTCATATGTTTAGATAGTTCTAGAGATGACAGCTTCATATTTTATATGCAACATCCAAAATAATCCCATTTTGACATGTGGACACCATGTGTAGTTATATGTACATTTAGTTTGTCTCTTAATAAATGTACTGTTGACTGGACTGTCATGTCTGTTCGGAACGGATCACACTTACCGAATGACAAACTGCATTCCCAGACTACATATATGTCTCGATATTACTGTGAAGTACACTGATGTACTGCAGTGTCATCAGTGTACAGAAATACATAAAGATGTTTTTTAAGTCAGTAATCATCACTCTTTGCTTGGTTGTGGATACAACATTTCCGTGGATCACGCACAAATGTTTAACTTTCTTTCTGGCACCTTTGCACTGTTAGATGCTCTTCATGTCTACATACCCTTTAGCTTCCTCCACCTTTCACTCACATTACGCACTTCATTTCAGATTAAACTGTTGGCTAAATGCCAAAAATTTGATTATGAGCAGCAAAAAAACTGTATGATGTAGTAAAGCTCAATGCTGGAGAGTACCAGATGCATTACGAATTTAACTATTCCTCCGATGCAAACAATTACTTTTCACTTCTAAAGAGGTTCCTGTGATTCATACGTAAGATTTTAAAAAAACAACAGCCCGGCTAGAGAACCGTGACTTATCTACAGTAAGCACAAACACAATGGGACTGCAAGCCCAATAGCAACTCTATGTTGTTATTCACACCTGGATGTGGTGACCGAGCCTTTGAGGCAGTGGCCCCGAGGCTCTGGAATGCTCTGCCTGCAACTCTACGCCTCGCAGATACTGTGAATACTTTTAAAAAACAGCTCAAAACCCACCTTTTTAGGCTGGCGTTTGAGTGAAAACCCATGTCCTAGACCTGCTCTTGAAATATGTTTTAAATTTTTATTTTATTTTTTATTATTTTTTATTTAGTTATTTTTCTCTGTGTATGTAATTTATTGACCCTAGGGTCACATTGTGTTTTTTATGCTTTTACATTTTCTGCTCTGTTAAGCACTTTGTGATGTTGTGTCTGTGAAAAGCGCTCTATAAATAAATTTCATTCATGTTGAATTGTCACTTCTCCAGCTAACCTGAAGGAGCTGATCTCCCAGACCATAACCAGCTGGGCTCAGGAGTCTCACATCCAGGACCCAGAGCTGGTCAGAGTGATGTTCAGCCTGCTCAGGAGGCAGTATGACGGCATCGGGGAGCTGCTCCGGGCCATGAAGAAATCCTACACCATCAGTGCCGCCTCCGTGCAGGATGCCATTAACCTGCTGGTATCTCTGGGTCAAATTAGGTCTCTGTTGTCGGTACGCATGGGCAAGGAGGAGGAGAAACTCATGATTGATGGACTCGGGTAAGAAAATGTGATGCAATAAACGCAGACATTTCTCAAGTTTTTTGATGTGAAATAATGATTGTTGACGATAATTATAATTACACACATGCATTGAAGACAGAGTTGGTAGTCTTGAGAAACCAGCAAGTATACGATCTAAAAACGTATACAACCATAAAAACCCAACTCAGTGTTGCAAACTCTTTGCTAATAGAAGTAGCTAGCAGCACTAGCTCCAAATGTTGCTGACCATAGCAGGAAAGTCGCCACGTCACCGCACTGACAGCCAAATTAAATTACAAAAAAAACCATGTCGGGCACTATTACCAATGTGCTGTATATTACCTGCAAAATGTGGAATGTAAAACACAGTCCCTGATTATTTCCATGTGTTCCCAGTGACATCATGAACAACAAGGTTTTCTACCAACATCCCAACTTGATGCGAGTGCTGGGCATGCACGAGACCGTCATGGAGGTCATGGTCAACGTTCTGGGAAGTGACAAGTCGCAGGTACGAAGGCGTGACCACATGTTTACATGTTGAGACTCGATAGGACGATCGGTACAAGTTGTTACTGTCAAGTGAATAGTTGACAAACCATCTCAGCTTAAGGTCCAATTGTGAAGTAAAAAGGGAGAAAATACATTCAGACTTAAGTAAGTTACACTCACTGTAAAAAATAACTTTTGTTTGTTGACAAGAAAGCTTCACGGGGCACTTTTAACCTGCCTTATGAACAGAGGAGCTTAGTTCAAATGTATCTTCCTGAACTGTTATACTGTTATATTGAAGTTAGCCAAGATCAACAACCTAGTACTCAGAAAAGCCACAAGGGTAATGGAGAGGGCAGGAGAGGGGTGAGAGCGAGGCCTCTCGAGCCTGTCCTTTTTGGGCAGTGCTGACAGAAGCTGAAAGAGATGGTTGTGATTTAATGCCACATCCAGTGCCAAGCATGAATTAAACCCTAGACAGGAAGACCTCAGAGAGACATTCAGGCCTTCACATCTGACACTGACAGTCTCATCACACAAGTCTCGGACATAAATTCCAGACCAGTTTACTGCCACTCGATATGTGCACTTCACTAACTGTGGCCATATAAAGTGCCATTACCACAGCTTGTAAGTGTAAAAGGTTTGCAATATTTGCAATTATATATTAACGATATGTTACAATTCTGTTACATAATCAAGGTGAAAAAAACGAACACACTACAACAAACAGTTTAAGAATGGGCTTTCTATTTTTAAACCCAGACTTTAATAAAATGCTGTTTCCCATTCGTGCACAGTGCTACCACACAGATAGCTTTTCCACAAAGGCTTAGAGAGGAAATTGCTTTGGCTGTCAAACGCTGTGATGAATCTGCTTTTAGAAGTGTAAACATTTGGCTGATAGCCGAACAGTAAGGGCAACTTGTCCGATGACGAGTGTGATTTTCTGTGCTGTTCACGTTTGGAGAGTGTAATTTGCCTGAGGTAAGGTGTGGATTTATGTCAGAAATGACTTCACCCTTAGATTTATGCTCACTGAACACTTGGAGTGAAGCTACACTAGAAGGAGGACGATAGAGGGCTAACAGCAGTACATGCATGAGGACTTGGAGGTGAAATGATTTTCCAGTTGTGTTCTGAACAGAAAATAGATTTTGTTTATTGATTATACTTTAAGCTTTTCTCAGAGCATATGAGACTCCAGGCATATCCAATAGATTAGAATTGACCTTAGGCCCTGCTATGGCTTATTTGGAGATTTCATCTACAAAATAGTTTTCTTGTAACCTGAGGGTCTGACACTTCCAAAACACTATTGTCTATGTCAAGCAGAAATGGGAGAAAGAATCAGGACTCAAGATGTCTGAAGATGAGTGGAATGATATATGGTAAAGTTGGGCTGAGACTACCAACTCAAGGTCCTGGAGAGAGTTTGAAGAAAATAATACTTTTTGCAACTACAAAGCTTTATTTATGAAATGGGGGTTAACCGGGACAGGCGAAGCATTTCAGAGATGGAGAGAAAATGTTGCCAATAATAATAAATAAATAATAATGTATTTTATTTATAACGCACTTTTCATTTTAAAAAAAATCTCAGAGTGCCACAGAGCCAGTACATAGTAAAAACATAGTAAAAACATACCGTAGTTAAAAAAAATAAAAAAATAAATAAACTATAATAAAATAAAATAAAAACCAGTGAATGAACAGAGACACAAAAGAAATAACTGACAGTGATTTAGGTCAGAAAGGCTTTCCTGAATAAAAAGGTTTTTAGGCCGGTCTTAAAAGAGACCAGTGTCTGTGTTGCCCTGAGGTGGTCAGGGAGACTGTTCCATAGACGTGGAGCTGCCGAGCCAAAGGCCCGGTCGCCCATGGTGCCAATAGTTCATCTTAGCCTTCTGCTGACCCCCCTCAGCCGTCACGGCGGCTGCACTGCAGGCTAATTTATTAGAGAGATGGAGAGAAATGTTGCTCATAGGCTGAACTATTAGAGAGATGAAGAGAGGGCCTGCTGTTGGGCCTATCCTCTGCAGCCACTGCAGCACCAAAGCGTGGGGGAACCAGGGAGCCAACCAGCATCGCCCGCCTGCCAATTCTGCCCCACTTCCATGCAATTCCATGCATTGTCATTTATCTGGCGATAACTATGTCTTGCAATGTCTTGCTTTGTGACAAGAGTGTGTGGATGAAGCATTGAGTTGTTGAATTTGATTAATTTAACGGCTGGCGAATAAGCCAGCTGACTTTCTAATTTCAGTTTCATTATTAATGAACGTTAACTAACGCGTTCCATTGAATTATTCTGCCTCCACCTACGCTCTGCCCACAAACGTACGTCATCATGGTAGGTCACAAGTTCAATGTTGCCCATGTCAACCCTTTCGTTTTGCCTGAAAATGGTAATAAAAGTAAAGTTTAAATAAAATAAAAAGAGGGGTCTGTTGGACTTAAACACATCTTCACATTTGTGTTTTTATTTTGTGTCCACAGGAGATCGCCTTCCCGAAAATGGTGGCCAGCTGTTGTCGTTTCTTGTGCTACTTCTGTCGTATTAGCCGCCAGAACCAGAAAGCCATGTTTGACCACCTGAGCTACCTGCTGGAGAACAGCAGTGTCGGGCTGGGTGAGTACTTGTGGATTCACAAAGGAAGACGGTCTACTCTCCTTCTATCTTTTGACTGTTGCCTTTCAGCCTTTTCTTCTATTGCAGTTGGTGTATATCATTCTGAGAGAGGAAGACAGAGGTTTAAAGATTTATGGAAAAATATAAATATAAAGGGTGAACAGAAGGTACTGAAAAAAAGATTTTCAGAAGAGGAATATGCGATGGTGAGAAAAAGTTAAAGGCTATAGTGGGAGAGAGAAATATTGAGAGAAGAAGTCAAATAGATCACTTGACATTTAACATGAAACTGAAATGTGCCCTTTTGCGACTCCCAAAATAATGCAAAATGTTCATTGAAGCCAATAGGTGCCACTTGCTGAGGTGTTTTTCAGCAAATTAAAGTTGAGATACAAATTCATCGCCCACAGTATGTCAGGGTATCAAGGCAGAAAAACGAGGGACGGGGATTATTTAGTCATGCAGGGCAGGACTGATGAGTCACCGGGCTCTGTCTGCTGCTGCTGCCACCTCTGCTGCTTCTGTACACTAAAGCTCCTGCCTGTGAAAGAGGACATGGTGTGGAGAAGACCAATGAATGCCAACACACCAGTGAAACATGAAACATTTGATATTTGCTTTCTCATAAATCACGTACATCAATGTGAAGGTGCTGGGAGACGCGCCTTGTGTTCTCTGTTTTTGTCCAACTTTGCCTGCATGAAGGACGTCGTTATGATCATAAACCAATGACTGATCTGTTTTTTAAAATCTGAAATACCTGTGCACAACTATTGTCAGAGTATGTGCCCAAAGGTAACAATTAATGTAGGCAGCGAGTGTTTTTGCACATCGAGTCCCAGAGGATTCATTAAGTTATGATTAATTATCTGCATATTAATTATCTCAAACATTTTGAAAAGTTGCTTCTCAAAACAAGCGTCGATTCCAATAATGATCATTGTAGTAAATATGAGACACATACTCTATGTCCATGAACAGTGACGCAGTTAATCTGTCAAACATTCTATACATCATTTCTATTAGGTATATTTTATAACACTTGTCAAAATGTGCAAATCTAATTGAGTTTCCAAATATTCCTGAATTAATACAGCATTGAAGCGATGAAGCATTTTCAGTTCAAAGCCATTTTCTGTATCATATCATATGGAGATAGACTGCCCCCTGTTGTCTAGTACAGCGCAAATGTAAAGTTTTCTTTGCTGTTAACACTTACCCGTGTGTGTGTGTGTGTGTGCGTGTGTGTGTGTGTGTGTGTGTGTGTGTGTGTGTGTGTGTAGCCTCTGAAGCTATGCGCGGCTCCACTCCGCTGGATGTGGCAGCATCTTCAGTGATGGACAACAACGGCCTGGCTTTGGCCCTGGAGGAGCCTGACTTGGAGAAGGTTTGTTACTTGAGCAAACAAACCAACATGTTTACGGACATTGAGTCCGAAATCCGCTGCAATTACACCGTTATTGATCCTTGAAACATTATTATTTAGTGCACCCGGTGGTTCCAAGCTGATCACCGGCCAAAGTGTGTTCCTTTTATCACGACCTCGAGTTATTTGTTGTTGTAGCAGATTCATCTGCTTTATGACGGACTTAACTTGAGTGTGAAATACTATTTCAGGCACTGTAAAACTGCAGAGAAAGAGGTAGAGCACCAAAGCGAGTTTAGGCAGTAGGTGTTGAGGTCTGAAACTTTAATGGAAGAAAGTGAGCTAGACAGATATTAATGCCTAAAGCCATCCAAGTTGTCTCATTAGAATATGATGTATGATTTTGTCCCGTCTCAATAAGCTTGCTCAGCAAATGCCTTCAAGCTGTCACTGTTTCTCATACTGACAGTCAAGAAGACAAAATATGCCATTATAATACCCAGGAGTGAAACGGAATGTGTGTGTGTGTAGGTGGTGAGATATCTGGCAGGCTGTGGTCTTCAGAGTTGTGCCATGCTCGTTGCTAAAGGTTACCCAGACCTCGGCTGGAACCCCATAGAGGGCGAGCGCTACTTGTCCTTCCTGAGGTTCGTCGTCTTCTGCAATGGTATGTCGACTTTCATACTGAGTGCACAACGTGAATACAGTAGACTCTGACTCGTCCTTTTGCGAACAACTTAAATCACCACCTTTTTAAATGCCCGTCTCCCTCATCGTACCAGGTGAGAGTGTGGAAGAAAATGCCAACGTGGTGGTGAAGCTGCTGATCAGACGTCCGGAGTGTTTTGGCCCCGCCCTGAGGGGAGAGGGAGGTCAGGGTTTGCTGGCTGCCATGAATGAGGCCATCAAGATCTCTGACGATCCTGCCCTGGACCTGCCCAAGACACTCTCTGTGGTCACTAATGGGTATGAATCCACACCAGTTTCTTACATCCTGTTAAAAAGCCTGGGAATCAGCATTAAGATCATCACAGGACACTAAGTGATCACACTAAGGAGCTCTCATAGTGTTGAGGTCACCCATTATCTTTGTCTTTGTGGTGAATTGCTACGTTTAGGTAGATTTGCCTGTGTGTTTCTGAGCTCAGCCAAACAGGCATTATTCTTAGTTAGTACACTAATTAATAGTGCTATATCAGGTTGAATTTCATACTGCTCATTCACTATGAGGAGAGTGCAGTTTACTTCTTTGTTAAAGCCTGCTCAAAGGAACTGGAAATACAGGAATGTATTGCTCTCAGTTTTAATCAGAACTTTTATCATCTGATTGACTTTCCTCCCAAAACAGGAAAATCATCCAGCCATGTTTGAAGACATTTAAAAATACTCTTCTTCAAAGCACATTTAACCATTGTCTCTCATATACGTATACGTATGAAAATGTGTTTACTAGTTGTTATAACACAAAATCATGCTTGTAGGCATACACCTCTGAACATTCATCATCCTGTACAGTGACGCTCAAACATCCAAGTGAAGAAATTTTTTTGAGTGAAGGGGGGACTTTAAAATCTCCCTGTAATGGTGCAAAAACACACTTTTTTCCATTATCTTGCTATAAAATGTAATCGAATTAGATTTTTTATTTAGTTGGTGTTTCAGAGAGGTTATTTTAACGTACACTGTCTTTTTCAAGTTGAGGGGTGTCCCAGACTAACAACCTGTAGGGGGTGCGTGTGTAGGTGCGGCGCTGTCCGTAGTGCTGAAAGGGGGCGGAGGAGATTGATACGACAGACAGAACACATTTCTTACCCGGCTTGCTTTGCGAAAGAGAGAGAGAGAGAGAGAGAGAGAAAGAGATGGAACAGGCTATATATCATGATTTATTGGGAGAAAAAAGCAATTCTAGTTAAAACCAGACATTTAGCGCCCCTATATAGCCCGACTGGAATGATCTTTTGTTTCATCGTCGCATTTTACCGCCACTGCTGAGAATCATGCTCCTTAGATCGAATCCTCGACTTCGGGGTCACCCCTATTCAATATACGATATACATTTTAACAAAAAATAAACAGCTGGGAGCAGGTAGAGTTTAAAGACATCACACAGAAATGCTTGTCTAGTTAGAGGTTTAGGAGAAAGGAATATAGCAGTCTTGACATTGATGGACGCTGTGAGTAAAGCTGTGTTGTGCTGGGGCCTTGCCGGCTCACATCATTATGCAAAGGCTGTAATACACTGACTGCATTTTAATGGGGGAGGTTAGTATTGCATGAAGTGAGGCGAGGGATTGGGAAGCGAGTCAAAATCAATGTGTATAACTCAGTGGCCTGTCTGGAGATCATGTATTGTGCCAACGCATTGTTATATTTCCTCACATAACTGCTGTAAGCTATTTCTCTTCTGGTTCCCATTGTCTTCCCAAATTACCTTGAGTCAAATGACTAGCTGAGCTCATGGTTCCTGGTTTTCTTGGTCAGAGGGAGGTGTGCAGTATCCTATATGGGTGTGTTTGTGCGTTTCAGGTCTGGCGAAGAAGAAGGAGAAGTTATTCACATGGGCAACGCCATCATGTCCTTCTACTCGGCTCTTATTGACCTGCTGGGACGCTGCGCTCCAGAGATGCATGTGAGGAGCTTTTTCATCATGCACAGACTCACTCTATACTCTATACTCTAATAACAGAGGCCACTATAGTGACCTGAATGAAATAGGGTGTTGGATATTAATTATTATTCATACGTTCTATTTTACCTTTTAAAACTGTTGTACATGCTTTTATCTTTTTGTGCCTTGATTTTTGCAGCAGCCTCTTAATCAAAGAAAGAAAGTTCACTCTTTTAACCACACCTGTTTTAGCCTCTTTACATCGGCTCCCTGTTTGTTCAGGAATGGATTTTAAGATCCTATTGATTACCCTTAAAGCTCTTCATGACCTGGCTCCGGACTATACAGTAGTTAAGACCTTTTAATCCCTCATGAACATTTGCCTCGTTTGAGCTCCACTGGCATTGGTCCTCTGGCTCCTGCAGACTACAGAATATTTTTAACTCTGCTCTTAATGTATTTTATCATTCGTTTTGGTATTTATTTTATTTATTTCGACCATGACACACTTAGTACTTTGTACTTCTCCTCTATAGATAATATTTATTATTATTATTTCCTATTTGTGTCTATTACAGCTTATCAATGCGGGTAAAGGTGAAGCGCTGCGTATCCGAGCCATCTTGCGCTCTCTGGTTCCCACCACTGATCTGGTGGGCATCATCAGCATCCCCTTCAACATGCCTGTGCTTAATAAAGGTATGTTGGTCTTAGTGGTTGTTGTTTTATTTATTTCTGTATGACGTCATGCAGATGTTGATGGTTGAACAACAAAAGATAAATGAAGTTGAACGAGGTGCAGCAACAAAAACAAGCAACGGTCAGTTTGAAAATGTAGCGGGGAGGAAACCTTTAACAGCAGCCAAAAGTGACACAGAACATCCTCCAACTGATGCAGGAAAAAGGTTTTTTTTGGACTCGATATTATGTCTATCCCTTGAGGTCTACCTCTTTAGGAACGGAGTCGGTGCCAGGGGTGTTTTGTCCCTTAATACCCTGGAGAGACTGTCATGTTAAAACGTTGGTAAATTATTAAATCGTTCTTTATATCGTGGCTGTAAATGTGTGGCTATCTTCCTTCACACTTTTGCTTTTATCGTGGTCAGCTCGTCTCTCTCTCATCCTGAAACTGGTCTCACAAACGGCACTCTGATAACACATTTTGATTTAAGCCGAATATACAAACATAAGTTACAATATATCAGCTTCTAATTTTCTCTGCTGCCTACTGAACTATCATGCTACATTACTTCAATTAATGTATCTGCACAAATCATCTCAGCTCTCCTACGCTCTGGAGGTAAATCATGAAAATGTGTCACACCAGCCCGGCTTTCAGGAGTGAATATCTGCTCAAATACACTTGTGTTTTGTTTCTACATCTTTTGTTCATAATGTATCTTTACATCATTTATGTATCGTTTCATACTGTATTAAAAGATTTACTTTTGAAGTTAAATACGCTTTAATAGTCAGGAATACTAAGAAAAGTACCACAATAAATAGAAACAATAAATACAATGTTTACACACGGCACATTGAACTAAAACTTTTTCCCCCTGAAATGTGTTTAACCTTCAGATGGTACACTGACGGAACCTGACATGTCAGCCTGTTTCTGTCCGGACCACAAGGCCTCCATGGTGCTCTTCCTGGAACGAGTGTACGGCATCGAGGACCAGAGCTTCCTGCTCCACATGTTGGAGGTCGGCTTCCTGCCTGACCTGCGAACCTCTGCGTCTCTGGACACGGTGAGTCAGAGGAAACCCCGACTTCAACGTTCACTACAAATCCTGAGCAAACCTTCACCTTCAAACCTTCATTTTGTTACCAAAACATCTGTTTCCCATGTATCCTAAAAGAGCACATTTCAGTCTTTTAACCTGTAGTTGCACAGCATGTGCTAGCATGTGTAAGGGAGCTTATTTTCACTCCAACTTTCTATGAATCATCAGATGTGGGCAGATGTGTTTTGTGCCTCTTCATCCTTTACTTCACATGTATTGTGTTCCGTTCCACAGGAGGTGTTGAGCACCACTGAGACGGCGTTGGCGATGAACAGGTACATCGGCTCGGCCCTGCTGCCTCTGCTCACCCGCTGTGCCGCTCTCTTCAGCAACACAGAGCACTACGCACAGCTGATCGACTCCACGCTGCAGACAATCTACCGGCTGTCCAAAGGACGCTCGCTCACCAAAGCCCAAAGGGATGCCATCGAGGAGTGTCTGCTGGCTATCTGCAAGTAAGGCCCGCTGAGCTTTGATCAGACTCAGCCGAGTGGAAAATTGTGGAAAAGTGTGCCTCAGGCACAGTGCAACACATATTGAACAGCACGTAGGACAAGCTGCAGGAAACGCTGACATTTGGCATAATAGATTAAGAGCTGTTTTACCACTTTTGGCACTTTTAGACTCAAATAATCTGATGTTTTTGACTTTATAACATTTATACAGTGAACACAGGTAAACTTCAGTAGGGATTCAAAGTAATTGTTACCTAAAACCCTAAATGTTTATTTTGTCTAATGAATAAGGCTAGATATGTAAGATGTGTGATTTGCCACAAAGAGTAATGCTGCCTCGCTAACTCAACAATTTCAATTTCATCAGGGCCAAATTCAGCATCAGCAACGTTGTACTTTACCAACAGCCAGTTTGGTATTTACAGAACGAACACACTGATACTTAAGGATTGTAGCCACATAATGTTGGCAGCCATTTGTAATGTCTTTGACAGAGTTTAACCTCGACTGACCCTGAATCATGCAGCTTTGTGAATACACCGCCACATAGATGAGGCCACATTTCAGAGTACATTTATAATTCAGTGCAGGCGCTCAGCTTGGTCTAATTGCACACGAGAGAATTAAATCAGATACGTGTGGTGTGTATAATAGATTGAATCTGCAGTTATTGTGGCTATTGTATCACATTTACGAGGGAGTCTCGAATCACCGCTCCTGTGTGTTTTTATGTTTCACTGATGTTATTCTTACATTTCACAGGCACCTGCGTCCCTCCATGATGCAGCAGCTACTCCGGCGGCTGGTGTTCGACGTTCCTATGCTCACTGAATACTGCAAGATACCTATAGGGGTGGGACACTAGACCAGTTTCTTTTCACTATTGTGCTTGATTTATTCGTTGAAACCAGAGTTATGGCATAATTATAACCAGCAATCGGAGGCATCGCATATTTCATAACCCATTCATCCTCATTTGCTCTGTGTTGAACGCACAGACGTATTGTTTCCTCATCCAAGCATTTCTTTAAGTCTGTTTGAAGGCAGGTGACATGAGGCGTCGTGTATTTTACCCTGTATACATGAAACACAGTATAAATAGTACAAACCTCACTCTTTGGCCGTTGATTGTGCAAGAATTTTTAATATAGTTGAACTAAAATCGTTATGTTTTCTCCTTATATTTGATTTCTAGCTTCTGACCAACCACTATGAGCAGAACTGGAAGTACTATTGCCTGCCTTCTGGTATGACCGGCTTTGGCATAGCCTCCGAGGAGGAGATCCTCCTGACCAAGAAACTCTTCTGGGGAATCTTTGACTCCCTGTCTCAGAAGGTACAACCAGAAACCCTGTTGGGTAGATGATTCTAAGGTCCGTAGTGTTTATGATTTTTGGAAAGCTGTATTACTTGTCTTTATTTTGCTTATCTATTCTTCCTCCTGCTCATTTTTTTTATCTCTGAGAATAAATCAGGAGGCAAAGCAATCCCTCTGTTGCATAACTAAATGTTTAGTAGTGTGTTGGTGTCTGCTCTCTGAAGCTTCCCTCTGTTTGCTGTTGATTTTGTTTATATTGTGTTTTTTAGAAAAAACAAGAAAGTTCTTGGAAGTCAGGGGTAGTGAAATGAAAGCTCAATGGAGTGCCTGGGAGCAGTGCAGCTGAGGCGAAGCCAAAACAGATGAATCATTTATCAGTCTGTGTGACAAGCCATCTCTTGGTGCAGACTTTATCCAGCTTCCTGTCTTTTGTTTTGCCTCCTCATCGCATTCTCTTCCTGTCTTTGCTCGACTCAGTCTGTCCATCTCATAGCTAAGCAGACATGTCCTCATTCTGCTGATTTGTCTCTTCTGTAGAAGTATGATGCGGACCTTTTCAAAAGTGCCATGTCGTGCCTGTGTGCCATCGCTGGAGCCTTGCCTCCCGACTTTGTGGATGCCAGTCTCGGAGCAACAGTGGAGAAGCAGGCATCAGTGGATGCACAGGGCAACTTTGATCCTAAGCCCATCAACACCGCCAAGTGAGTGGTCTGAAAATACATTTACTTCCTTTTAGATTAAAAGGCACTATTTCTGGAAAGAAATGAATGAAACGTATAAAACTGTTGTACTGTTCTGCCAATGTTAGCTGTGGTTGAAAAAGGGCAATTTAATCACGATTGGTGGGTTTGTCTGTAAATCAAAACAAAGCTTTTGCCTGCTCAATATACAAGTAAAATTGACTTTGAAATAATGATTTAAATATTATTTTCACTTTCTAGTATCTCTCTTCCTGAAAAGCTCGAGTACATTGCCAACAAATATGCAGAGCATTCCCATGACAAGTGGTCCTCAGAGAAGGTTAGTCCCTGTCCGTGTGGTTTTAAGGTTTGCCATCTCTTGACAGAAAATTGAGAACTTAAATTTGTCTTAATTGTCTTCTGTGTGGTACAGTAGCATGCCTGGCCAGCAAGCACTCGCGATATATAACTTAGTTTATATTCCTGAAATGCGTAGTACTATGAGGCTGCAACTGTTGTTGCAGGTGTCAATAGGCTGGAAACATGGAGACAGCCTGGACGAGCAGGCCAAAAGCCATCCACTGCTGAAGCCTTACAAAGCTCTGAGTGAGAAGGTACATGCACACTGGTACATACACAGCTGCCGTTAGGGGAGTAGGAAGCATTCTTTCAACTGCTGACTGTGCATCAAACATACCTCTTTTTCCTGAGTGAAAGAAATCTCTCACGGTGGCAAAGCTGTTTAAAGACGGACAGAATGGTGTCGGTTGCATGCAGGGGCAGAGTCAGTGTCGCAATTTCTTAAGAGGACAAATTAATTGGCCAACTTGGCAACACATTTTTGAATGCGTCATGCTAAACTACTCATTAACATGAAACTCCAATAGAAAAAGAACCTCTAGAAAATGTTTTATTCACACATCAGATGGGTTTGTCTTGAATGAACATTCTCACCCATGTTGAACCGTCGCGTCAACGTTTGTGTGTTCAATACGCAGGAGAGAGAAACGTACCGCTGGCCAGTGAGAGAGTCATTGAAGAGCATGCTGGCTATGGGCTGGAACGTTGAGAGGACCAAGGAAGGAGACGCCATGTTCCAACAACGAGAAAGTGAAAAGCAGCGAAAGACCTCTGAGTCTCAGGTAACGTCCTGATGTAGGATCACGATCAGACATGAATGTTCTCACAAATGTTTCCTTTGTGATACTTATTTACTATCTAACACTTAAATTCACAAGATTCTCCCTTTTTAAAGATGGTTCCGAAACATTAAATTTACTAAACCTCACATTGATTTGATGAGAAATATTTCAAATGACTGATGCATTTGTAGCTTTTAATATTGGAATCTGGTTTGTGCTTGTATTGGCTGACTTTGTAGATTAATGGATTCAGTCCTGCTCCAATGGAACTGCACAATGTCACGTTGTCTAGAGAGCTACAGGTTGGTTTTTGTTCAACTTTTTCCTCATTGTTGTAATAATGTGATCATTGTTCTAAAACAGTTGTTACACATGCTCTAGTCTCAAGTGTGCGAATTGTCTTTTTTTAACACAACCCCAATGTGTTCAGACTTGATTACATTTGAGTTTGTGCTGTACCTGCAGGGCATGGTGGAGGTTGTAGCAGAAAACTACCACAGTATCTGGGCCAAGAAGAAGAAAACTGAACTCGTTAGCAAAGGTGTGTTAGTGTGCAGTTTCAAAATGCACGTGAGTTGCGGTAATTGTGACTAGTGAGCTGTGTATAATGGGTATGAAAATGATTTTTGAATTTGATTTGACTTGTCAGGAGGAGGGACCCATCCGCTGCTGGTTCCCTATGACACCCTGACAGCTAAAGAGAAGTACAGAGACCGAGAGAAGGCCCAGGAGCTCTTCAGATTCCTGCAGATCAGTGGCTATGCCATCATAAGGTTACCCTCCTCTCCCTCCAGTTTGTCCTTCCTCAAAGAAATAAGAAACACAAAGCACAATGTCACAACAGCTCAAAGCACTTTTAAAAAATCCCTGCATTGTATATGTCAGGCAAAACTGTAGACTGTGCTTAATGAAGTCATTCTAGTTTAAATCCTAATGAGCACTGCTCTGAATACAAACCGTTTATTTCTTTATTTATCGAAACACTTTGCTTTTGGTAATTGATTAAAAAAAGAGTAATTTGATCAAGAGAAGCACTGATTGAGACACACACGTGCTGTACATCGACACGGACACTAACGTCACACACACGCACACAACATGCACGTTGCACCTATAGTGGCCGCTGCAGCACTAACAGAATATAACAGCCACACACACACACACAACATGACGTCGGTGTGAAAGCTCCTCAGTGTGAGTGAAAAACACATAAAGTTTGCAATTTGTAACACCTTCAAGTCCAAAAGAAGCAATGGAGGAACAACCTTAAAAACAAAGCTTTTGGCAACAAGAAGGCAAGAAGGTCTCGTAACTTTTGGAGAAAAATTAAGTTATTTAATTGCCAGTGTTTTACTGTGAACACACAAGTGATAAATAGTAATCGGTCATTGGAAAATTGCAGTTGGTGCATCCCAAATCTGAACAGTAGCTATTCGTGATTTCTTGACTTTTGTAATCTGACAGAGGCCAGAAAGACATGGAGCAGGACTCTTCGTCCATGCAGAAGCGTTTCTCCTACAAGTTCCTCAAAAGGCTGCTGAAGTACATCGACTCTGCCCAGGAATTTATCGCTCACCTTGGTGAGTGTGTGACATTTTTATATCGATTCAGAATTTGTCCTCGACGCTGACCTCGCCACTAACGAACACTGTTGTTAATCCAGAGGCTATGGCCACTAGTGGGAAGACGGACAAATCGCCCCATGACCAGGAAATCAAGTTCTTTGCCAAGGTCGGCAACACTTCTTTGCAACAGAACCACGGACATACTGTTGAATCCACTCTTAACAACAAAGCTTTGAGGAAGGTTTGAGTCTCATCCCTGCATGTCTTCTCTCCAGGTGTTGCTTCCTCTGATGGATCAGACTTTCAAGAACCACTGTCTCTACTTCCTGTCCACGCCCAGCAAGAGCCTGAGCAGCTGTGGCTGTGCTTCCAACAAAGAGAAAGAGATGGTCACCAGGTACTGTGTAGACGCAATGGATAATCTGTGTCATCAGCCTTTTCCATCGTCAGCTTTTTGCTATTCAGAGAGTCCTCCCTTTTAGCTCAGTGGGAGGAGTGAAGAGGTTCTCCATCAGAACTTTTCTTATTTCCTTGCTTACTTTGCTTTTTTCAATTCTGTCCTGACCGTCTTTCTTTTCCAGCTTGTTCTGTAAGCTGGCAGCTCTTGTCAGACACAGGATTTCTCTCTTTGGTAAGGTTGCCTCTGTATGCTCGTGTGCCCCTTTGCTTTGAAATCTCTTTCCACGTCTACAGTAAATGTTCCTCTCACAGGAAGTGACTCTGCAATGATGGTGAGCTGTCTGGACATTCTCTCCCACACACTTGACACCAGGTAAGGTGTCTGTATATGCACAGTGACCCATCAAGTAGACAATAAACCGATTGAGCGTGCACATTAGCCCCTGTGTTCCCTCCCCTCTCTCAGAACGGTGATGAAGTCCGGCTCAGAGCTGGTCAAAGCCGGGTTTCGCACTTTCTTTGAGAGCGCGGCAGAGGACCTGGAGAAGCTGCTGGAGATGCTAAAACTGGGGAAGTTCATGCAATCCCGGGCCCAGATGAAGAGCGTCACACAGAGCATCAACTATGTGACTGTGGCGCTGCTGCCCATCCTCACTGCCCTCTTTGAGCACATCACAACATACGAGTTTGGACCGGACCTGCTGTGTGAGTTTGTGTTTATCACTCACTGATTTCACTTTTTATTTTACTTCATTTATATTGCGTTTAAACATGAATATAGCGATTGCAAATGATGCTCAATTAATGGTGCTATCAGCGGCCACAATCCATTCTTTGTGATTTTTTTTTTTCTCCTCCTGTCATTATTATGCAAGTAAAAAGTTTGTGTTTCTGTTTGTTTCAGTGGATGATGTGCAGCTGTCCTGCTACCGAATCTTGACTTGTTTCTACTGTCTGGGAACAGGAAAGAACGTCTTCATGGAGAGGTAGGCGGACAAACTTTTCTTAAACTTTGCAGCAGGATGTAAATTGGTATTTGGTTCAACACATGAGCAGTACTGTCTATTTGATAAGTTTACGACTCCTTGGTAATGATTAATGCTTGCTATAATTTTGATCATCTACTAGAACTGGTATCAAGGAACTGTGAAATGGTATTTCATGAAGTATAATATGCTCGTCACTGTTAATTAGGATTTGTCTGTAAAGCTTTTCGATGAACTCATATGTGTGACAAATACCTCATGTACCCATATACTTGTTTAAAAATATGCTATGATGATACACTTATGCAATAGTTTCTGTGGTACAGTATGCGTTACAAAATGAAGGCAGAGGTTTATTATTTAGTTATATTTCTAAACTATATCAACCTAGTGGAAAGGAGACAACAGAAACACTTCATAGTGTTAACTGCATTTCATTAAAAACATTATTCTGTGGTATTATTCTCTAACTGGCAATAAAAAAAAAAAAACTGTTGCGCAAAAGAAAGTTACATTTTTATTACACTTCATAAATGTACATGTGTATCTGCAGGCATCTTCCAGTGCTGGGGGAGAGCCTGGCGACCCTGGTGGGAGCCATACCCGTGGCGTTCCTGGAGCCCCACCTAAACGCCCACAACCCTCTGTCTGTCTTCAACACAAAGACCCCCCGAGAGAGAGCCAGTGGGTGTCCACCTAATGCTCCTTTTTATTTTGATCATCACCCCACTCATTTACAAGGTTTTGCTGTCGCTGTGTAAGGTTTCTACTTTAGAGCATTAACTGTTGCCTGTGTGTTTTTATTTCTCAGTCCTGAGTATGCCGGACAAAGTGGAGGAGATGTCTCCGGATATGCCTCGTCTTGACAGACTGCTGAAAGATGTCAGCGACGTCTCAGAGTCTGGTGCTCGCTACAGCGACATGCCAGAGGTCAGAAGGACAGATGGGATATTTGGATGTATACAAACATCTGCATTTTTATCGGCATTTGGTCCCACATGGTCACTACTTGAATGCTAAAGAGTATCGTGGCGTAGTTACAAAATGTCGCTCTGGAACATGGTCTATTTATGGAAGATATGCATGTTGTACTGTATGTGGTCCAAACTATGTCTTACTATGAAGTATTTTAACATCGTATAAATATATCCTCTAGACCCTATCAGTGTGTTGCACAACTGAGATTTAATATTCACGTAAGATTTTTACATCTACGTGACACATTTGCATAAATTGCATAGATTTGTACAACTCTTGTGTTGCCTCAAAATCAGTCATGCAGACATTTGAACTCTTGCCTCTCTCCTGCAGGTCATTGAGGTGGTCCTTCCCATGCTGTGTAACTATCTGTCCTACTGGTGGGAGAAAGGTTCGGAGAACTCTCCTGCAGGTGCCCAGTGCTGCACTATGGTGACTTCTGAACACCTCAGCTTAATCTTGGGAAACATCCTCAAGATCCTGAACAACAACCTGGGCATCGACGACGCCCCCTGGATGAAGAGGATTGCAGGTGAGTGCCAGGCTGCTGTTAGAGAAAGAACACATATGATGTGAAAGGGTTTCTCCAGACTTGCAAAGGCAGGGCTTGTACTAGGTTTATTTTGCTTCGTTGGGAAACGGAAGAGAGAATTTTACAAATGAATCGCTTCATGGAATTATGCAATTACATTTCATTATGGGGAGTTTTGTTCTCAACAGATGTAGAAACTGCTGTCTCCTTTTCTCCTTTAAAACATATTAACAAAGTGAAACTTCAGCATAATAATGAAAACTCTCCAAAGGTATTCTAAATGATGATTCCCTTGTGGAAACCTCATGTTAATGCAATGTTGATGTTCTTTAACATTAGTATTTTCAGTGCACATTCCTCAGTGGGAGTTCAGGAAAGGCCAGATGAACATAATTAGCTGCTGTGAAGGCAGATAGCCTGAAGCATCACTTCTTAAAACCACATTTGAATATTTGACTTTACATACAAGTAAATTAAACAAGCGAATAATTGATATAGTGTATCCTGTATTAAACTGTCTTTTGAATAATATTTCCTGTTTTGCGTACTATTGTACTTTCGGAGATGAGGATAAAAACCACAATTGCGGATATAACTTAAAAACTTGTGGTTGTTCTAAAACTAAGTGCTAAATATAGTTTGACAGTTATGACACTTGACACCAGAGCCAATAATCTCCGGCGACAGAGGAACGATTTTGGTTGTCTGTATATCTCAGCTGCCCATGTCCAGAATATATATTTCCCATCGTCTCTGTCTCCAGTCTACTCTCAGCCAATCATCTGCAAGGCTGGAGCAGATCTGCTGAGGACCCACTTCCTGCCCACGCTGGACAAACTGAGGCAGAAGACAGTGAAGGTGGGAGCTTCAAATATAACGTACATTGCATCCTATGCTCAATGACACTTGTGGGTAAAGTCGATTTTTTTTTTGCTGACTCCATCGTAAAGGGGCTGAATTTATAGTGTGTTTATGGAGCAGTCAGTAGTCAGAAGACCTGGTCCACGAACTTCATGCTTAGTCACACCTGCTGAGAGTAACAATAACTCTTGTCACTTCCTGAGAGAGCATACAGGGAGGAGATTATTACCACCGAGGTGGACGGGGGTCTTGTGTGAGGACATGTCTGCTAATGAATTGATTGCTGGAGATGAGTTGTTGATGTGCTGCAAACGAAGGTTGTGGCTGAAGAGGAGCTGCTGAAGGCCGACGGTAAAGGTGACAACCAGGAGGCCGAGCTGCTCATCCTGGATGAGTTTGCTGTGCTCTGCAGAGACCTCTACGCCTTCTACCCCATGCTCATCCGTTACGTGGACAACAACAGGTACAATATCAGCAGAGACAGAATAGTCTCTATTGCAAAGATTTCCAGGGGGATTTTTTACTATCAAACATGAGTTTGTCTAGTTTTAAACATCACGATTGTTTTCCTGTAGTCCCTGAGCTTTATCCACCTACATGTCTGAGTTATGAATGCTTAGTGTCGCCGTGACCTGCACAGATGTGACACAACGTAATGTCACGCAATAAGAAATGTCTCTGGTTCATGTCGCCGTCCATTCCAGGTCCAGGTGGCTGAAGCAGCCGGATGGAGACTCCAACGAGCTCTTCAGGATGGTGGCGGAGATCTTCATCCTCTGGTGCAAGTCCCATGTAAGTCTTGCTCGTCAATCAAGTTTTCATATCGCAATATGACGTTTGATAACGGCATGCTGGTCTTGAGGTTGTCTTTCTTGATTAACCTCTTTTCTTTTGTCCTCTGAACCCAGAACTTCAAGCGCGAGGAGCAAAACTTTGTGGTTCAGAATGAGATCAACAATTTGGGCTTCCTGACTGGAGAGGGCAAGGCGAAGATGTCCAAGGTAAATGTCATGGATGTTACATGTGGTATGGGTGAATACAAAATGGCAAAAACAAAATATTTGATATTGCTGATGATCAGCTTTATGAAAATGACTTCTGAAAGTGATTAGGGCGAACACGAATTCTTGATTAACTTGATTACTAAAAACATCTTTGTATCGAAGCTTAATTTAATCCAACAATGAATGAATAATTTTTGTATCCAAAGCCCAATGCATCTTCTTCATCTGTTCGTAAACCTCACATCGAGGGTTTACGACATGACATTTCATATCGCGGTTGTATATTTTTAGCGGTGAAGTCGGGTCATATTTCTGGATGTTGGCAGCACTCTTGGCAATAGCTCACAGTGGCGCAGATCTCCTCCGCTCTTGATCCCGGATGACTCCGCTTGTTAGCTGATTTATGTTGAGGCACTTTGGGTCATAGTGTGCGTTTCGTCTTAATCTTTGGTTTTTAAAGGTGAAACACGAGTTAAATTACAAATACAAGACAGGGCAAGTTAGAATAATTGTGAGGAAGTGACCAATGTTTAAAAAGGGTGTGTCTTTGTCTCCTTCCTCTCTGTAGTCTGGGGGCGACCAGGAGAGGAAACACAAGCGGCGTCGAGGCGAGTACTACTCCATCCAGACCTCCCTTATCGTCGCTGCCCTGAAGAAATTGCTCCCCATCGGCCTCAACATGTGCACCCCCGGAGACCAGGAGCTCATCTCCCTCGCCAAGATACGCTACAGTCTGGTAATGCCTAGTTCACACTGCTAGACCCAAGAGCAGAGGCTCGTTGGCTCGGGCGCTCCCACATCGGCGGCCGAGCGCTACGTTTGAACAGCCGAGAGGCTTGCTGGTGTCTCGCAGACACATTCCAGATATCTAACATGCTGAATATCTGAACCTGCTTCAGCCAATGAGAGCACGAGAAACCTGGTGGAGTGGTCGCCTGTAACTCTCTCTTTACAATGTCCTTATATTCAGCTGTCTCATGAGTTATTCTCGGTCTCATAATTGATTCACTGATAGATAATATTAATGGAGCCTCTAATAAAGTTAATAATTTGAAGCTCATTGAGTGCAGCTTTCTAAATCTCCTATCAAAGATACATTAAAGTACTTTATATTAAGCCAGAGTGGTGCCTCTTGACCAGTCTGATGTGATTGTATGGTCTTTCTTTGCATCACAGACTTCAGCTTTTATTCCATTATGTTGGGGATTATTTAGAGGGAGTTTAAAAGAATTGAGAAAGTTTTCTTGTGATGCAAATTAAAGCCCGTAACCAACAAACCGTGCGGTAGACATTCAGTAAGTTATGGAATTGCAAATATGTTTCAAATGTCCAATGTGATAGCTTTATACACAAATTAGCACCGTGTCTATTTCCTTTTAAAGTCTTCTACTAATAGGGTATTAACAATGCATTATGAATATGCCCTTCATAGAAAGACACAGATGATGAGGTGAAGGAGCACTTGCGTCAGAATTTCCATCTTCAGGACAAGGTGAGAAGATGTTCTACCTGGTAGTCATTCTAATAGATGAGTGTCAGTAATATAAGTATAACGCTGCTGTTTATTTATTGATTTTGAGTGTTCTTGTGTCGTAGTCTGATGACCCAGCGGTTCAGTGGCAGCTGAACTTGTACCACGACGTGGTGGTGAAGAGCGAGGAACCCGCAAACTCGGAACACACAGTGGACCGAGTGCAGAGCATCTCAGCTGCAGTCTTCCACCTGGAGCAGGTAGAAACATACGCAACAGATGAATTGATGATGCAGATATTCATTTGTTGCAGCAACACAGTACCAAGCAGATGGCATCTTTTGTCTGCACAACTGGTCCCCACTTTGTGTTTCACCGTCGTCATTTCTTCACCCCTCAGGTGGAGCAGCCTTTGAGAAACAAGAAGTGTATCCGGCAGAAGCTCCTGTCCAAACAGCGTAAGCGTGCTGTGGTGGCGTGTTTCCGCATGGCTCCACTCTACAATCTACCCAGGTGATTTACAACCCAATTAAGAAATCTAACCGTACATAACAGGCAATGACTGAGTAGTCGGGTAGTTCGGGGGGGGGGGGATTGTGTGCCCATGTGAACCCCCTCATCACCTCCCTAATGGCATTCTCTCCTCTGTGTTGTTTTCTTGCATAACACAACCTCATCCTCCCTCAGATACAAAAATAATAATTACTTCCTGAATGGCTATCGGGAGGTTTGGCTGGAAAGGGCATTCAAAGCCTCCAGCTTTGACCGCCTGTTCTCCCTGCTGACGGTAAAGTGAAACTACAGGGCGAATGCTTCATCAGTTCAATCCCCCCCCCCCCCCCCCTTCATCCACCAGGCTGTGGACCGACCTTCTGCCTACCTGCAAAACCAATTGTTTCTGCACTGTTGATTCTGATTGGTCAGCTAGCATGAGCCCAAGAATTGACCGAAACAAAGTTATTCGGAAAGCGGGAACATGCTGCAAGCTGCAGGCCTTTGTTTCATTTCAGGTGCACAAGGAAGGATTGAAGAAAGACGGAAAGAAAGAAATCTATTCAAAACTATTTTGACTTTTATTAGTTGGCGACCTGGTTTACAGTAATATACAGTTTAAACGCTGTTTCATGATATTTTGCTTCCTGCTCTTAAAGATGTTTTTCAAAAGTTGTGTAGTGTTACACGGCACACATGTGCATCTTTCGAAAATATTTTTTCTGATAATTACAAGAAAGAAAGTTGTTGATGCACCTATCTGTTGGAAAACTGCATATCTCCCCTAAAGTGTGCATGCTCCTCTAATGAATGTTACAACCTGATGGAAGGAACTGTAGTTGTGTCAGAGACCAAACGTGACCAGTCAGAAGAGCCAGTGGGTCCCACATTGACCAATCACCCCCCCCTGCCTGAAATGCAATTCCTGTAACCCCTTCCTCCCCCTTCATCTCTCCTCCAAAAAACTCACCAGAACCCACCCTAATGCCACTGTACCTCCCTCCCCACTACCCTCCATTCCTCCCCTCACCCCCTCCCTCCCCAGGCATCGCGCTATCAACTTCTTCATCCCGGCCTATCAGAGACTTTGGATAGAGGCAGAGGAGTACTCCTTTGAGGAGAAGCTAGTTCAGGATCTGGCAGTAAGTACTGGGCTCGCCTTGCCCCTGCCCCATGTGCCCTGCGTTGGCACCCCTCTGCCAGTCCTGTCTGCCGAATGCTTCTTTAGCGCCGCGCCCGTCGAGCCTTGGGAGCGCGCCCGGGTGGGGACCTCGCCCAAAGCACCCAGGGGCGGCCCTCGCTCTAGGCGCGCAAAACCCTTCAAACAGAGATCCGTCAGGGGTCAGAGGCTGCATGACCAACTCAGGAGACACAGGGTCAGCTCCGGCGCTCGCGTCTCTAGGAAAGCAGGCTTTGCCTTTCTGACAGCAGTGGTAAGGAGGGCCTTTGAACAGGAGTCATTAGCTGTGTGGCTGTCAGATCTGGATCCAACCCATCAGTTGTCTTTTTCGCTGTACTCTGTAAGTCTGTAGTGTGTCAAGGTGACGTTACAGTACGTTCTGTGGCCGTGATGTCGGTGGCATGCTTGCGTAGTCATGTGAAGATCATACTTCATTCGATCTTTGTACGCAGATGTGCAGCAAATTCATAAAGACACTAAAACTGTGCCATTGAATGAGAATAAAGTACAGCCTTAGATACAGCTTTCTTCTACAAGTCTGTCGAGATTAGTTTGGACTCGTGGACATTTGTGTAGTCCCTCTTTGTAATGATAGATAGATAGATAGATAGATAGATAGATAGATAGATAGATAGATAGATAGATAGATAGATAGATAGATAGATAGATAGATAGATAGATGTATACTTTATTCATCTCCAGGGTGACATTTGTTAAATTAATGCTCCTATACTGTCATATAGCGTCATTCTTCATGTTCAAAGTCATATCACCAAATGGCTTACTGCTTGCTTCTGTTTGCTGTAACATGCATGTATTTGAACACTGATTTCAACGCTGTTCATCATCCACTCTTAACGTCCTTTGCCGTTCTTTCCACGGATCACCAGGACATGATGAAAAAGAAAAGCATCTGCATGCTAGTGCTCGTTGAATGTTACCGCCTCTTTACAGGGTTTTTGACAAATGTGTGAACGGGCACAATTGTCGGTAGGTTTGTGAAGATAAAAAACAAGATATATATTTAATTAGAGGGATGATTCGTGATCAGATGAGACGAATGCTAACTGTTCTCACCTGTGGACTCCTGCAGAAAACCCCAATGAAGATTGTGGAGGAGGAGGAAGAGGAGGTGGCTGAGATCCAGCCGGACCCGCTCCACCAACTCATCCTCCACTTCAGCCACAACGCTCTGACGGAGAGAAGGTGAGAGAGTCAAGTCACTGAACATGAGTCTATGTAACAGTGAGCATGCACTTTAAATTCTGACATATTTATTTCAAATGTGCTACTTTTAGCTTTTGAATTTCAACAAATAATTTCCTCTTTAAGAAAAAACTGTCACTGAGGTTGTAGCACTTACATTGTTTAACAAATATAATTGTATGTGCTCCTGTTGCATGTAGTATAAAATATAACGATAAAAATCATGTTCTGATATTTGTTGATACATTGGGGACATCACTTCTTTTCAGTTACTTGGATGAAGACCCTTTGTATATTGCGTATGCAGACATGATGGCAAAGGTTAGTGGCCTTTAAGCTGTTCTTTACCTTCAAATAATTCTGGAAAGACTTGATTTAACGACATGAATGTTGACCTTTGTGTCTTCAGAGCTGTGCAGAGGATGAGGAGGAAGAAGAGGAGGAAGGGAAAGAAAAGACTTTTGAGGTACGCCCTCATTCAGGCTGATACCCTCATAACAGTGTGTTACATTCTTAAAAACATCTGGAAATACTCCGAACAGGTACATTCAAGTGTATGCTGATGATGACGTATGTGTTGCTCCGCAGGAAAAAGAGATGGAAAAGCAGAAGATCCTGTATCAGCAGGCGAGGCTGCACGCCCGCGGGGCCGCAGAGATGGTGCTCCAGATGAGCAGCGCCAGTAAAGGTAGCGAAGAGCTGATCTGTAACCTTTCTGCTGGTTTACAAGCTCTTTTCTTTCTGGGGAGCTTTAGCTCCGTTAAGTGTAAATGCATTTAAAAGGTCTTTCATTGATGACAAGACTAAAATTCTGAAGTAAACTATTAATATGTATGAGACCATTTTACTGCGAAAAAAGTCACAACTCAAAAAAGCTAACCTGCCATCTGAAACATAGTGAAATGTGTTTTTTGGTACCCAGGAATGTGTTCCTTGCCATCTGATCTGCTGCTGGGATTTATCCTTCATTATCAGTCAAACCTGCTTCTGTCCTCCATGTTTGTTGACTTGCAGCTTTTCTCCTCCTCTTTCTATCAGGACGTCTGGGCCCCATGGTGACCTGCACCCTCAAACTAGGAATCTCCATCTTGAATGGAGGCAATGTGCACGTTCAGCAGGTCAGATTATGCAGCTGCAATATCCAACTATATTCATCTTTTTTGTCCTATTTACTGTATCATTCTGATACAACATATTCAGGAACCACACTGGAGGAGCACTTGTTTTCGACAGAAGGATGTTTAATGCATTTCCTCTCTTATCACAGAAAATGCTTGATTACCTGAAAGAGAAAAGAGATGTCGGCTTCTTCAAGAGTCTCTCAGGACTGATGCAGTCTTGCAGGTACTATCCTGTTATATTATCTATGCTGCAAAAAAAAAGTATTTCTGTGCTTACATCAAGTGCTTCTATTTTACGTCTGGGTTTTCTTTGCCCAGTGTTTTGGACTTGAATGCATTTGAGAGGCAGAACAAAGCAGAAGGACTTGGCATGGCGACAGAGGAAGGTTCAAGTAAGTTCAGGGTTGTCTTTCCAGATGGGCAATTTCATTCTACCTGTTTTCCCCGCCTCAGTCTTCTGAGAATCACATTTTTTGACATGAAGTTAGGTAGATCCCTATGTTTAAAACACTGTGTCTTTTTCCCTTCACTAAACTAATGCTGAACCATGACAACTGCATAACATAGGTGTCCATGAATGTCCATTATGAAATGCTGCTCCTAATTAGTAGCTTCTGTATGGCCCTTGTAGATTAAACAATCAAAATGGCATTGCTATCAATGAGAATTTTGATTAATACAAATAGTTTGATGCTTGCGCTCCAGTCTTGAAGCCGTTAAAGTCGACAGTGTGTTGTCTTCTACGTCTACTTTTGCATTAAAACAAGGAGGTGTGAGTTTTACATATATTATGGGACTGTGTAATATTCACTACGGGATTTAATCGAAGTATAAAGCCTATTTCTGTTTTCCTTTATGATGATATTAAATCATGTATGTATGCTGTCATGTATTTCGCAGCAGTGGCGTGTGAGTGGCTGTCTAAAAGGACATGGTCCAGCATTAAAAACAAATCTCTCTCCAACTTTTAACAAACACTCTTCACTTTGACGCTTTTCCCATCAAACTATGTTCGTCTTTTTATCACTCTGTCCTCTGCCCAACATTTCCACCGAGTTCTGTGTTTAGCAATTCAGTATTACTACTCGTGTCACTGTTGTGAATTTTTCGCCATGACTAAATTCTTATTTAGTTCTCATCTCGTTGGATACAACATAGACACATGACCCCCCCCCCCACTGCATGACTTTGCTTTTCACACGTAGACGATATATTCATAATTCTTTGTATTGTAATTCAATGTCCTCTCTCTTTGCTTATGTCTTCGTGTATTGTTTGTCTCCTTCCTGTCATTTAAAAACAAACAAAAAAAAAAAAAACATCGATGGCAGCCAAGTCTCAGCGGGGTAAATAGCAAATCGAGATGGTCTTGATATGGCTCTGCTTCCACCCTGAATGTCTCCTCCATATCTGTGGTTCATGCTTTATTTGGTAGCCAGCCTCTCCCTCCCCCAGATGTCTGTCGGGACACACTGCATGCAGAGTGTACACAGAAAGGGGATCTTCAAGAATCCATTGCTTGTCCTTTTGTGTGTTATTTGTTCCCATTCCCTTTAATGTTAACATTAATATACTGATGCTCAAAGCTGTTCTCAGGCTATCAGTGCCACGTCTCACGGGTTTGACTGAAGGTTTGTGGACTCTTCCACAGCCGAGAAGCAAAACTTTGTCTTGCTTTGGATTTTGGGCGTTTTTCACCAAGCTGGTTTCCATACAGATGTCTAACTTTCACATGGTCTTATCTGCTCACAGAAAGGTATTCGTGCTCATTTTGTTCAGCTGACTGGATTATCTGGTTGATCTTTGAAGTAAATGATGTAACCACGTCTGTCCACTGCTCTTGTTCTTGGAATGACACCCTTCAGCAGGCTCAAACCCCGCCCAACATGTGAAAGTTGTCAGGCGTCCTCCAGCTTATGGAAATGTCCAAGTGTTTCATTGTTGTCTAATGTAAGAGCATTTTTACAAAACGAACTTTGGATTCAGTTTTAAACCTGCAATCTAAAGGCCCTGGACTTCAATTATGTATTACACATAAGATCCGTCCTGCTTGCCTCATATTAATTGCTTCTGAAGGGATTGTACATATTATAAGGCCTTGTTGTGTTGAATATATAAATACTTATGTTACTCTTTGTAGGGTCATAGTTACAAGTCACTAAGATATCTCTTTTCTTCTCAGGTTCCAAGGTGCTACAGAATGATGAATTTACTAAAGATCTGTTCCGGTTTTTGCAACTTCTGTGCGAGGGGCACAATGGAGGTGAGCTGGCACTCATGGTTATTTTAAAGCCCTTCATCGAAAACTGGAGCTTTGTTTTGTATCACTGCGCCACGATGGCACAGTGATCCATAACAAGAGGAAGGACCTGGATGAGAAAATGTTGCTTTCTCTCAGATTTCCAGAACTTCCTGAGAACCCAAACTGGAAACACAACCACAGTCAACATCATTATCAGCACTGTGGACTATCTGCTACGTCTTCAGGTTTGTAGAAAGCAGCAAATGTTCCCTCGCTATTGCTTGCGCCCCTTATTTTCATTTGTCTACCAATGTGATCCCGCTCTCTAGGAATCCATCAGTGACTTCTACTGGTACTACTCTGGCAAAGATGTCATCGACGATCCCGGAAGATTCAACTTCTCCAAAGCTTTATCTGTTGCCAAGCAGATATTCAACTCACTGACTGAGTATATTCAGGTAAAGAAGCCGATCCCTCGGTCAACGCTATTAAATCCACAATGTAAAGTTTGAAATTGACTTTACAAATATTTCATCTTTCCCCTCATCTCTTTCCTACAGGGCCCTTGTATCGGGAACCAGCAGAGTTTAGCTCACAGCAGGCTTTGGGATGCAGTTGTTGGCTTCTTGCATGTATTTGCCAACATGCAAATGAAGCTGTCTCAGGTACAATACACCTTGTAATTATTCTACTTGAAAAGCATCTCCTTATACAAAACAAAACATAGTTCAGCATGAGAGGATACAACTAAAACAAGCACATCTTTTGTTCAATACAAGTACTCTCTTCCTTCTTACTCCTTTTATCATCTTGTGACCCCAAACATTTATCAAACTTATCCGCTGCAGGAGCCCCAAAACCGGCCTCATTTTGTCAACATTTGTTAGATACTTAGTTATCCGATTCCGCAGTTACTACACAACAGTACAGTTCTTCTCAATATATCTCTATAGTTCGTCATTTGATACATTTCACACAACTTCTATTGGGCTTCTTTAATGATTATCTTGTAGTAAAGGCATTCAAAATACGTTACTGAGGTGAACATTTGGAGTCTAAACAACTTTGTTTTGTTCTTCCTTTGGGAAAACTCGTCCAGAGTAAAGCTTTAACAGACACATCTCTTTGTAGGACGCCACTCAGATTGAGCTGTTGAAGCAGCTGATGGATTTACAGAAGGACATGATTGTCATGTTGCTGTCTCTGCTGGAGGGTAAGAGCCTGAACACGAACATGTCGATACAGTTCAATCACGCGTCTGTCGTACGTAACGCGTCGTGTTGTTGTGTAATTAGGTAACGTGGTGAACGGAACAATCGGAAAGCAGATGGTGGACACCCTGGTGGAGTCTTCTAGCAACGTGGAGATGATCCTCAAGTTCTTTGACATGTTCCTCAAACTGAAGGACCTGACGTCCTCTGACAGCTTCAGAGAGTATGACCCGGAGTGCAAAGGCATCATTTCAAAGAAGGAGTTCCAGAAGTCGATGGAGAGCCAGATGCAGTACAGCCAGTCGGAGATTGAATTCTTGCTCAAGTGCACAGAGGCTGATGAGAATGACATGTTCAACTACAAGGACTTTGTGGAGCGCTTCCACGAGCCGGCCAAAGACATCGGCTTCAACGTGGCAGTGCTGCTGACCAACCTGTCTGAACACATGCCGCACGACTCCAGACTCGCCACCTTCTTAGACCTTGCAGAGAGCGTGCTGAGCTACTTTGAGCCCTATCTGGGTCGTATTGAAATCATTGGCAGTGCGAAGCGGATAGAGAGGGTGTACTTTGAGATCAGCGAGTCGAGCCGCGAGCAGTGGGAGAAGCCGCAGGTCAAAGAGTCCAAGCGTCAGTTCATCTTCGACGTGGTCAACGAGGGCACGGAGAGCGAGAAGATGGAGATGTTTGTGAATTTCTGCGAGGACACCAGTTTTGAGATGCAGCTGGCCTCGCAGATCTCTGAGATGGATGTGGTTGAACAGCCTGAGGAGGAGGAAGAGGAAGAGGCACACAGTATCCTGGACGAGCTGGACGGAGAGGAAGAGGGCGCCCTGGAGTCTGCCTCGGCCTTCACCATGGCATGCCGCTCGGTCAAGAAGAAGATTGGCCACGCCCGCCAAATCTTTTCTGTTAAAAACGTACGCAAGCAGTTCAAGAAAGTCAAGAAGCTGAGCATCAAGGAGACGATCACCGGCTTCTTCTCCTTCTTCTGGATGCTCTTCATCGGCTTCTTCAAGGGAATCCACAGCCTCATCTTTGGGTTCTTCCACGTCATCTGGTCCTCCATGTTTGGCGGTGGCCTGATTGAGGGAGCCAAGAACATAAAGGTGACGGACATCCTCGGAAACATGCCTGACCCGACCCAGTTCGGTATCCACGGGGATGTGGTTGAAGGAGAGAAAGTGGAGGCCATAGAGTCATCGGGAAGATTAAACGCAGCCATGGCACCAGCAGGCGACTTAGAGGTGGATGCGATGTTGGATATGCTGTCGAATCCCAAGAAGGAAGGAGGAAAACACGTGGAGCCGGGCCTGGGTGATGTTTCTGAGTTGAGTGCAGAGGCCTCCACTGATCACAAGGTCTGTAGTCACGATTCAATCACTTCCTCCGTGTGATAAATGATTTTAAACCCTGTAGACGTCTGCTTTTCGTCATCACTTCCATTCAGTCCTTCAGCTAATGAAAACATAATTGTCCCGATTCAGAAAGCTGCTGCCAAGCCTGTCGAAATGCCCAAGAGCGAAGCGGAGAAAGCAGAGTGAGTAAAATGAAGTGTGAGGGAAAATGAATTGTCATCACATCAAATCAAACCAACCGTTTTGAATGCAGCACGGAGAACCAGGAAAAGGAGGATAAGCCAAAGAAGGAGGAGGAGGAGGAGGCCAAGGAGCCAGTGGCGGAGGAGAAGCCCAAGACCAGATCGAGTCAGCCTAAAGAGGCTGCGCCGGCCTTCATGTTGAGTGTCTTTGCTGTTCTGGAGGTCTATGTGTCCAAGATGCTGGTGAGCTCTCCTTATACTTTCTTTCAAATAGTCTCAAAATGTCTTGTTCCTCAGAACTCATTCCTGTTTTGTTTTTTTCTAAAATGTGCATCGGCGAATTACAAGGCAGTTAATCAAGCTTTTTCCCTGCAGAACTTCCTGGCCCGTAACTTCTACACCCTGCGTTTCCTGGCTCTGTTCGTGTGTTTTGCCATCAACTTCATTCTTCTCTTCTACAAGGTAACGCAAGTCAAGTCTCCATCCAAACGTAGTGCACATGTCAACTGAACTTCCAGAGAATTGGAGAAGAAAATGCAAAGTCATTAGTATTTCCCTCTGTTTAGTAGCAGGAGTTGGACGCATAGAGATAACAGTTGGTGCTGTTAAACCTTTTCAGAAGAAGAGGGTCCTAATTAAAAGAGCACCGGCCAAATGCGAAAACAATGGAAAACCAAAAATGCAGAAATCTGGCATTTATGTTCAGTCCACACAGATCTAATGTTTTCATTTGCTGCCATTTGTATTCTTTTTAGAGGAACGTAAGCTTGAACGCCAGTCTCTAAGTCTCTTTCCATTGCATTGCACTCTCTCTGTTACCGTTGTAAAAACTTCTTGTGTTTCTACACAACCTTTTTTATTCAACAAAAGAAGCCAAACTTCTCAAATGTCCAATGTTGTCTTAACACAATCGAATGTACAAGAACAAGAAATAATGTAAAATTGGAAATTCTATCAGAGAAAGTCACAAAACCTTTTCATAATCCTCATTCCATACAAACATAAATGAAGCTGGGGCTGATATTATGCTTCAGCAGTCCGGCTCCCTGAAATGGGTGTTTTATCTTCATTGCTGTGCTTCGGGGATACAAAACATATCCCTCGACCTATCCAGCTGTTTCATTGGAATTATTATGATTTCAACGTGATGATCACTAACAATCTGTTCAATGGAAGAGTAAAACCAAAACAAAAAAAAACAAATATGTAATGGGACGAAAAGTCAACGAGATCTTACAGAAACGCATGAAGTGACCACGACCTGTTCACAGGTAATGTGGCGATATTATACATCAGCACCACGAAAACAGATACAAGGCCACTGATCATGCATTGTATATGTGGTGCATACTCTTTGCTTTTTAGGTCACCGGTGAAGCTGACGAAGAAATAGATGAGGACAAAACGTGGGACGGCGAGGAGGATGATGGTGCGAACACATTTTTCGACATGGATGAGTTTGTGCTGCAGGAGAGCTCCGGCTACATGTTACCCACCCTGCGCTTCCTGGCTGTATTCCACACTGTCATCTCATTTGTGTGTCTGTTCGGCTACTACTGTCTGAAGGTAGGTGTATTTACCATGCTGTTACTACGATCAGATTCTATTTGCCGATCTTTCCTGTGTGTAAGCTACAGTTTTAGTTACCCATCTTAATATGTTTGCCACAAGGTTCCTTTGGTGGTGTTCAAGAGGGAGAAAGAGAACGCCAGGAAGCTTGAATTCGATGGCCTCTACATCACCGAGCAGCCGGGTGACGATGACATCAAGGGCCAGTGGGATCGGCTCGTCATCAACACACCGTGAGCCTCGTTTGCGTCTGGCATTAACAGTAGCCTCCGATCTGGATCCTCTTAGTGATGAGGGCAATGGCACGCCCAAAGCTTCCTAGCTCACACATTGTGGATGCAGTTCAGTGGACATCAGACTTTTGGGAGGGAGTGAAATAGTTTTATTGAACTGTTGTATTACACAGCTGAGTCTAACTTCTACTCTCTATTACAGGTCTTTCCCCAGCAACTACTGGGACAAGTTTATCAAGCGCAAGGTGAGAATATGAAAGAAGAATTTCAGGCCAAAGTTTCAACACGTAGATACTGACAACTGATCAACACTAGCATATATCAATAGGTATGGTGGGCATCTCGTACAGTGAAATGTGACTGTTTTTATTCATTTATAAGGGCCTTAATGGCAACTTGCATTCATATATCACGTCCTTATTACATTTAAATTGGTCTTATTGTCATTATTTGACTTGTTCAAGTGATTGGCTAAAGCTTGAAGCACTTTGGAAAAAACTTCTTTCAGTTTTTGTGCTGCACACTTTAAATTAAACAGAGTTTTACCTATAGGTCAACCTAAGGTCGACCTAAAACCATGATACAAACTACTCCGCCTTTGAATGTAATCGTTTTTTAACCGTGTCTGTTGTTGTCTGGTTGTTTGTTTTCAACGCATTTTGTTCTGTTTTAATTGTTCTCTCGACGTCATGAAAATGAGGGTATGTCCTCAAGGATTCCCCGAGATTTCAATATATGAATAAATGGATATGTAGTAATATTGTATCTGTCAATCTCGATTCCTCGGGTGGGTCCTTGAGCATTTTTCATCTTTACACCACCTTATTTGACATATTATAGATAACATGTCTTCCAGGAATCCATATTAGAAGATTGTTGTTGTAATGCAGAGCTAATAAGACAAGAGCGGATCTCTTATGACTCTGAATGTGTAGGTGATCAACAAATACGGTGACCTGTATGGAGCGGAACGCATCGCTGAGCTGCTAGGCCTGGATAAGAGCGCTCTGGACTTTGACCCCACAGTGGAGACGGTAGAGAAGGAAGCTTCCCTGCTCTCCTGGTGAGAACTCAACCCTTTCACAGCCGATGACGATAAACAGCAGTTTCTTTGTCTTCAGGGGTTGTTCAAGTTGTACTCAAAGGGCTTTTAGATTCGGCCTCGACTCAAGCGTGAACGTTTGTGTGGTGCTGTTGGGTGGATTCAGGTCTAAAGTTTAACCATAAACAAAACATTATCTTCACATTTTTAATGATGATTAGCAGGACACGGATAGAACGATTAATATTCCCCGTATTCAAAATGAAACGGATTCATTAGAAAACCTTAAAAACACTTTATAATCCTTATAAGCTTGCGTGTGAGCTATACAGCAACGCCACTAATGTGATTCAACATGTTGTTTTCTCGTTGGCAGGCTGTCCTCCATTGATACAAAGTACTACATCTGGAAAATGGGCGTGGTTCTGACTGACAATGTACGTTTATTTGATGTGTGAACTAAAAGCAACTTGTGTTCCCAGCACTGTGGGGGGGAAGTACAATGAAATGTTTGACTTGTGATGTTAGGGTTCTGGCTACTAAAGCAATCTGTGTAACGCATTTAATAATATAAATTAGATTAGATGGCATTAGATATGTATTTCTTTTTTTATTCAACATACTTTTTTTTCCCATAGGTAACATGAAAGCAGACAAAGTATATTCTTACAGATAAGAACATGCCAACGGTTAAGTTTATAAAAAATAAGAATTGAGAAAAAAAACAGTTTATTGAATAATGTAACATCTACATATGTCGCAATAGTATGGCGAACAATACAATAATATTTTGTACATGCTTGAAGACAAATACGCAGAGCAATGCAAAGATTTTTTAAATATTCATGAGACCCATCATGTGTCACTAATGACTGGCCTTTTCCTTTCCTGCAGTACTTCCTGTATCTGATCTGGTACGCCATCATGTCCATCTTCGGACACTTCAACAACTTCTTCTTCGCTGCCCATCTGCTGGACATCGCCATGAGCGTCAAGACTCTTCGCACCATCCTGTCTTCCGTTACCCACAATGGCAAGCAGGTACGTACATCAACCAGCAGAGGGAGCCAGAGGAGCAACATTAATCACCGCGCACTCCTGTGCCAGAGCAGCATTTTCTTATCTTTCCCTTTTTTCCAGGTTTTCTACTCGGATCTAAACCTTAAAATGAAGGAAGATCTTTATAGCGCTTTGAATTGAGTAAAGGGATGTGGTTTGGTTTGCAGTCTAGTTTGCAGTTATACCTCGTATTTGAACCAGTTTTTAGACAAATGAAAGATGAGATAGAATTTGATTTACTTCTCACTGTGATTGAAAGTGTGTGAAAAACTTCACAGCGAACAAGCGTGGAAGTCTGAGCAGTTGAACGGCTCAATAGTTTGCTAAAAGTAATGCTTAAACAACTCAAATAATTCGGTAAATTACAATGGATGAAGTGTTGAAATACTGAGCTAAAAGTAATCACTCTAAAAGTAATCACTCTACTACTGTTGGGCAATAGGCTAAAAGTAGTGAATACATGGTTGAAATAGCTCAAAGTAATGGAATAAGGGTTTATATTATCTTTATCTTCTTTCTCAAAGTAAATGCATCAGGCGTTATCCACATATGAATGCAGTTTTGTTCAGGGAGAAGTTCTGTAGTAATGTGAATTTGAGTTACTGAATTGCTGAAGGTCTCTGAGTACTTATGAAAGCCGCCCAAAAATCCTCAATTCAGCTGTCGAGGCCTAAGAGTGTTGCAGTTATCTTATGCTCCACTTACGCCACTAAAGAAAGCTGCTCTGACCGTGACATGTTCATTCAGTTCTCTGACATAAGCCCCCTCGACTCTCAGCTCAAATTATTACTGGGAATAAATAACGGTTTGAATGTTACAATGACTGTATGTACTTCAATGTGTTTTCATGATTTTTTTTTCTCTCCTGCTAGCTTATGCTGACTGTGGGCTTGCTGGCCGTGGTCGTCTATCTGTACACCGTGGTGGCCTTCAACTTCTTCAGGAAGTTCTACAATAAGAGCGAGGATGAAGACGAGCCCGACATGAAGTGTGACGATATGATGACGGTATATATTCATTTCGGAAAACAGAAAATGACTTTCCATGTCTGCAGCCTTCAGCGAGGGCAAGTGATTGGAGATAACTTTTATTGTGCATTTTTGAATGGAACATTTTTGCCTGCTGGCCTTCGTTTTGATATGAAAGCAGGAGGTGACTACTAGACTGAGGAGGAAGTATTTTTCTTTGCATTACATTACAAATTATTTAATATATAACTGGTGAATTGTATGTTCTCCCTCTAAAGGAACAGAATATTCATTTTCTTAACCTTTTATTAGACATATCTTTTGCTTCTTCTTATCTTCTAGCAATAGATGTTACATTTCCAGTCGCAGACTGAGTCCTCAGTAACATCGTGCAATGAATTTAGTTTTTGTCTGATGTGAAGGACGAAAATGAAAGCCACCACAGAAGAAGATAAAACTGCCTTTAATACTCATGATTTCACCTTAAAAAGAGAAGCTCAGAGTGACTTTCCTTTCCTTCTCTTGGCAGTGCTATTTGTTCCACATGTATGTGGGCGTGAGAGCTGGTGGTGGTATTGGAGACGAGTTGGAGGACCCGGCTGGAGACGCCTATGAGCTCTACCGCATCCTGTTTGACATCACCTTCTTCTTCTTTGTCATTGTCATTCTGCTGGCCATCATTCAGGGTACACAACCGTTATCATTGTCCTCTCGTGTGTCTGTGTTCTGCCTCATGAAGCATAAATGCATCTAAACATGTGTTATAAGTCACGCTCGACAACCAACTGTTGCACCCTCCTTCAGGTTTGATCATTGATGCCTTTGGTGAGCTGAGAGACCAGCAGGAGCAGGTGAAGGAGGACATGGAGGTGAGACTCAGCCACTAAATGTTTTTCATTTAGTCATGTGCAGCTACATAGATGTGCTTTCACACTTAAACAGTTTGGGTTGTTTTAAACAAACCCAGTCTGGTGCCTCGTTCATTTTGGGCTGATGTGAAAACGTCAACCGAAATGATGCAGATATTTTGGTGGTTCCTCATTTAAAAGTGAGCATCAAAGTAAAAAAAAAAGCTAAAACAGTAACTATCTTCTCCTGTAAGAAAGACACAGAAGAGAATGTATGCGTTGAGCTACTGTGGCCCCGTGTCAAAATGTAAACCTCCTCTTATTCCTCTTTCAGACCAAATGCTTCATCTGCGGCATCGGGAACGACTACTTTGACCGGACGCCTCACGGGTTTGAAACCCACACCTTACAAGAGCACAACCTAGCCAACTACCTGTGAGTGCAGCAGCAGATCAAAGTCAATACGTATTCCTGATTCTACAATACGATTGAACTTGTTCCTTCCGTGTTGCAGGTTCTTCCTGATGTACCTGCTTAACAAGGACGAGACTGAGCACACGGGTCAGGTACGTGGCGAGTTTCCAAACCTTTGTTTGTGCTTCACGTCTCTACAGCAGATCCTTCTGTGAGAGATCACGTCCGAGGAAGGTTACAGTAACTTCAGTCGGCTTTTCTTTGTGCAACATTTCAACCCACTTGTGATGTTGCATAAGTGCAGCTCAGCAGAAGGAAGAAGCAATGCGTGGGTTCACTTTGCCTCTGACGTTTTTTTTATATTAACTTGTTATTGTAGTGCACCTGAGATTAAAGTTGTTTTTATTTGGTATGCATCCTCACAGCTGCAGCAGTAACCACATTCTGCAAAACAATAAAGTCTGGCCTTATGGATCACTCAGTTTAGGTCTTAATACGAATAATACTTAATGATGTATTAACTTACGATAGTATCTTCTTACAGAATCACACATTATGTATGTACTAGTCTTTCTTTATTTAAATCCCCAGGCCCGTTCCACCAGATTTGCAATATTCAAACTGTGATTTGCAATATTAGATTTCCTGTTGCTCATTTGAACACGTGTGTCACTAATCACAATAAATGCAGTGCTTGTATCCCACGTATGAGCAAGCAAGAGTCCTGTAGGATTCGGGTATGAATCTGCCACTTCAGCAATAAAGTGTGACACATTATTCAGTCATGATTTCAGACTTTTTTCGACATACCATACTTTACTGACTTTTTTTAGACACACTACACTGACTTTTGTCTTGCCATAGTAGTCCTCAGTCATAGTGGTACACCCTAACTGGTCAACTAATCTCAATACTTGAAATTGATGGCGTGCCGCTGTAACCACCTCTAAACTTCTCTCCATCATCGCATCTTGTTTTCTGTCGTTCCCCTCCAGGAGTCGTTTGTGTGGAAGTTGTACCAGGAGAGATGCTGGGACTTCTTCCCCATCGGAGACTGTTTCCGGAAGCAATACGAGGACCAGTTGGGTTAGAGAGGGCCACTCGTGTGTTGTGCCCCTCTACTTACCTTCCATCTGAAAGGGACAGTGAACTTGACCACTCTCTGGACTTTGTCTGCTGCCATGGCGATACACAAAAAACAAATTCAAGAAAACGATTTTAAGACGACCGATGATGGGACATGTTGGGTTTGTGCGTCCAAGTCCTCGTTACCGAAAAAAAAAGTCACTTGCCACGACGCCTCTTATATGCAAAGTCTTCTGTTGATTCTGATTCACATTGCCTTTTCACTTGCTTAACCCCAACCTGTTGCACAATTTGTTGTGTGTGTAGACATTTGATACACGAGAAGGGTTACAGCGTGACAACTGAATGTCTGAATATGCACAATTTCTAGGTTAACGCCGGGATGTTCGTGTCATGTTTCATCAAACCAACCGAATGGATGCGTGCTTCTAGTGTGATCAGTAAACATTATGTACGACACGAGTGAAACCTAATCTGCCTTTTAATATCCGTCAGATGAAATGTTACAGAAAACTGTTCGTCCAGGACCACGGACGACATACTTTAGGAGTTATCAAGTGCCGGCGTGCCTTATGAGAAACTATGCAAAAAATATACATTTTCTTTCCCCCCTCCTGACACAAGCAGCGCTCTTGCTCTGGATTAGTTACAAGCAGATGTAGCTCAAGATAGTTTTGTGGCTTTTAAATTATAAAAAGAGAAAACATTTGTTGTATAAAATCTAGATAATTGTGTAAATGTAGCTTAGTTTGGTTGTTTCCGAGCCGTGTCTTGCCCACAGTAGATGAGCCCTAAACAGAGGAAAAACAAACACGTAGTTCAAGGATTTATTGACGACACAATGGTTCACTGCTATTGTATGCCTATGGCTATTTGTATGTATGTAGTCGCTTTGGTAAACTGCATTTCTTTTGATGAGGGGGAGGAAATGAATAAAGCAACTTAACGCAATAAAGCAACGTTTCACTTTCTCTCCGTTCATTTGAGATTTCTCGAACCGCGACAATCCTGCGATGTGTAACTTTCACAAGGAACAAAGAATGAAGTGCAGCAGGAACATTTGATCACATTTCTAATACTGCCATCTGAAGGTAGAATTCAAAAGCAAAGTCCGGTTTCCTTATATACATCTTAATCAAGTCCTTTGCTTGGTGGTCAGGAGATCATGCTGTCGAGCCAGTCCTCCAGGTCTTCTTCTGTCATTTCCTGCCTAGCGGAAGCAGACTTGGGAGGTGTGACATGTTTGTCTTTCACCTCGTCCATTTTCTCCTCTATCAACACAGGCTTCATGTCCTTCACTTGCTCACACGCTGCACAATAAAAGAACACACAGTGGAAAAAATGTGACTTCACAAATTATTAGTTTTGAACATAAAATCCCGCTTGTGCTCGAGCACCCTTCTATGCTGACGATACATTTCTGCAGGTAGATATTGCATCAGTGAGATTCTCCAAAATAAAAATGTCATTGTATATTAAGTCGCAATAAACCGTCAAGAGAAATAAAAGTCAAAGGGAAGTATGTCGAAAAAGTCATAGTATAGTACAGGTATAGTACATCATAAACATGTACAGTTACAAGTGTTATGTCATTCGTATGTCATAGTAACAGAAGATATAACATGTTAATTGGTCAGTTTGAATCCTGACACCTTTTGACAGAGCCAGGCTAGCTGTGTTCAGTCTTTATGCTAAGCTAAACGTAACTGTCTGTAGCCGTCTGTAGCCTTCATACTTACAGTACAGACATGAGTGGTATCAACCCTCTCATGTAACTCTCCCACAGAAAGTGAATCTAAATACCGTAGAGCCCATTTTTAAACAAAACAAGTTGAATATACTGACCTTCCTCTAGAACCGCACTCTCCTCATCTGCGACACTGACAGGTTGGCTTCCTGACACATCCCAGACTGGTTTCTGTAAACTGAGCAGCTGGTCCAGCTCCTCATTACCACCATCCTCATCCTCATCATCCACCACCGGAGGCTCTGCAGCACTCGAGGAAACCGGCGGGTCTGAGCTTGACGCTGGGTTTGTAGCCACGGGGACTGTCTGGACGCTGCCGACGGTTTTTAAAGCTGCAGACGGAGGAGTAAATGTGGCCGCTTTGGGCATCTCCTGCTTAGGTGTGAGGGTCAGAGTGGGCAGTTCTTTAGGTGTCGACACCTGAAACAGGAACAGCGTAAAAATGAATGCAACGAAAACATTGGTGAGACGATTCTTTTCTCCAGTGCAGGGTATGCAGTCAAACAGCCTGTAACAGCCTACCTGAAGCAGCTCAGCCTCCAGGTTGAGTCTCTGATGGAGAGGCACTTGTTGAAGAATCTGGGCGAGCGCTGGGAGGTCCACAAACACGGCAGACATCTAGAGAGGGAACATGACAACAAACTGCAAAATCAGACACAATCTAGTGGTTTGTTTTCAGATTTATTGCATCTCAAACTGATCATTTAAAGTACAATATTTAGACAACACTGACTGAGAACTTCAAATCTACAGCCACAGCCCACTGGATCTTCATCAGGACATGGAATCAAAAGACTGGCAGGAAGTAAAACTATAATTAAAGTATTGGGAGATCTATCCTGCGCCCGGGGATGTGAAAACTGTTAATTCTTTATATTGTAATTATCCTACTAGTGTAGGTCAGTACTCATTTGTACATAAGAAGTAGAAAGAATGCTGGTAGAGTCAGAGTAAATGACGATTCAAAGGCACAACTTTAAGATGACACAGAAATGTGTGTTGAAATAAGCAATCGCAGCAAACAGTCGAGTCATGTCAGTGAAAGCAATGCTACTTTTTGTCACATTGGTCATCAGTCCTGATCTTGAATGTGCACGAGGAATCAGACTTGAAACCAATTCATAAGTAAAAAAAAAAAAGCATGTGCAGTTGGAAGTCAAGATGAACTAGCAGGTGATTGTAATGGTCGAGACACGTCAATCAAACCCACTCATGTCAACCTGGCTCCGCTAGGAAGCTAACAATGCTGCTTTCTAACTGCTGTGCACTTTCAATCCAAACCTCATGTCTGTTTGAAGGATCCATACCCAACAAAGTGTGTTAAATCCATGAAAGACAAAGAAGCAGAATGCTGCAGAGTGTGTGGGATATAGATTTACCTGACTGGCTGAAGATGAGTCCATCTCCCAGTCCTTTTCTTCTGAAAAGCGGAATTGAGTGAAGGAATCCCCTGAGAAAGACACACGAGACCAGAGTTTGACACACAACTGCTCCTACAGGACTGCCGTCGGCTGGAGTTTAAATAAAAACACTCATCTTCTTCAGTTTGTTCACGTCTCTAAAATACAAGCACAACTCCAGGCCCGTGTGAGCCTTCACACCTAAAATGTCTGAAACGCTAACGCAGGGTTTCTCTGGGAAGCGATTAGTAGGTTTGTGCAAAGTGTTGCTCAGGATGAGAGTGAAAGCAGGCGAGCACGTGACGCCACTTTGCTTGCAAAACATGGACTGGCTGAGGGCTCTCGTAGCCACAAAAGGCACCGAGGTCGTATCATTAATAATCACAAACGGCAGCAGCGGTGCCGCACATCCAGTCGAGAAATTTCAGAAAAAAACAGACGCAGATAAACAAAGGAGAAAAACTGTCCGGATGAAACTTGAGTTGGTACAGAGAGAAACCATGTGGAGTGCTCAGTCAAAACACGACACATCCAATAAGAACGGCTCAACGAGGGATGCAGATGTGAAGCACCACTAACAAAAGAAATCTCCTCATGTTGTGCATGTGGCTTTCACCAGAAAGTAGCAGGAGTGTTCGTAGCTCTGGGTGGAAGAACAGGCCCAATGTGAAGACTTCTAGATGAAGTAGAGAGAGGTCATCTCTGCTCAAACATAGAAGGAATACTTGAATACTTGAGGGGGAGACCGCTCCGTCATCTAACATCAATACAAATCTATAGCCGTTTGAGGCCCTTTAAATCGGGGGGGGCCACAGATAGAGGCTGTCCCTGGGGTTGTGTGGCAAAAATAGCCTTTACGCTGGTAAAGCGAATTTAAAAGGTATGGCTGAAACAAAAGCTACAGAGGAATCACAACAGGCAAAAATGCCCCAAAAGCTTGATTAAATTGAGTTCTTCAACAATGCATAGACAGTATAAATAAGTCTACCGTCTCCTGCGGGATTCTTTCTGGAGCATCGGTTTAAAACCAGCAGCAGTTTTCAGTCAGCAAAAAAAAAGAAGACTTTTCGGACTGAAGCTCCACAACACAGGATGAGGACGTGCACTGCTCACTGGAATCAAAGCACGCTGAAGCCGAACAGTGTGCAGGTGAAGCAGCAGACTCTGCTCAGTCTGCCACACACAGATGGCCGGCCAGCGGGAGACCTGACGGAGGAGCCGCAGTCAGTCGCAGCCTCTTGTTTGTTTTGTTACATAAAAAGACAACTCGGCCCCTCGCGTGGAGACGCTCAGCACCATCTGCGGTTTGTCCTTGATTGCATCGGCTGCACGGGGGAGTGAAGGGGTCAAGAAGGAGAGGCCGAGTCCCCGCTGTCAAACGGGCCGAGGGAAGCGTGATTTATGAATGGAAGCTTTATCAAGGTTACAATGACTGCGAGGCAGGCGGATAAGGGAAAGGGAATGTCAGCTTTATGCGACAGGCTGATCGGGTGGATGCCTCTATGTTGGGCGTCTCTTATCGAGGAGATCGACTGATTCTCAACCTTCGAAGACGTAAAAACTAAGTCTTAAACCTAATCTTAAGAAGATTGTTTGGCAACGATATTCTGGGCGCCTCACCAAGTCCTAGTCCCATGTTTCAGAAATACATCTATCCCAGAATGCAACTGGGACCTGATCAACATGTATAATAATAAATCCTCTTGGCTGATATTATTGGCATATCACAAAGAAATATTGGTATCTGCAGACGAGAAATGACTGCTCAGTTCTCATGAACTAATGTTTTTATTCCTAGTTATGATACTTAAATGTCAAAGTCGATAACTTGTTGACTGATTCCTCTTATTCTCAAATATCAATGTCAGTAAATGACCCTAAAAAAAAAAAAAAAAAAAAAGCAGTTCTTCTATTTCCTTAAATGGAAACACAGGATGATGAATTAAAGAGTCACTTTCTTATTTAGGACACAATTTGTGATTCATCATCAAGAGCAGGAAAAAGCCGTATAATCACGTCTTTCAAATGTTAATATGTCCACTCCGGTGTTAATGCAACAGCTTCAGGATCCAGTGAGAGACTTCCTGGGGGGTTCGTCCCTCTTGTTTTGTTGTTCACAACTAAACTAAACATCTGTAATAAAAATGTAATCTGCATCGAGTAGAAATCACCCTTCAGCAGTGGCCTCTCACTCTTCCGTTTCCTCTGTTTAATATATTTGCAGACTCTAATCCTCTTCTTCCTCCTCCTCCTCTGTCTCCTTCAGTCCGTCTCCAACACACAGAACTGCTGACGGCGGTGAACTGCCTCCCTCCTACACCCCACAGCCCCATCATCCTGATCTGTGTCCATGGAAATACCATCCCAGGTAGCTGGGAGAGAGCGCTGACACAACCATGGCAACAGCTGCCGGTGAGGATGAGGAGAAACTTCAGTCAAACCTCCAGAAGACAGAAAGAGAAAGAGAGAGAGAGGGGAGGAAGAGGGGCGTGTGTGTGAAGGAGGAGGAAAATAAGCGAATGAAGATAAATGAAAGCGAGAGCGAAGCCAACTCTTCATTCCTGCTCGTCCAAACAGATGTGCGAGACTTACATCCCGTCTCTGCTCTCGGCTGACACGGCTTTCAGTGCACAGCTACACCTGTAGTCTCACGCGTGTCACAGAGCTCTGTGGAAAATAAACAGGCCAACACGCATTTCAATCTAACTGCACTCCACTAAATACATGCTGCTGTTCACACATGTCAAACCTGAAGATCATAACTGGAACAGGAGCTACAACGACGAGCTGATTCATCGCTAAAAAACAGCAAAGATACCAAACAACTTGTTTCAGCCTCTCAAATGTGGAGAGTTTGTGACTTTCCTGTGTTTTGCATCAGTGTGAACTGAATATCTTTTGGTTTTAGATTGTAGGTTGAATAAAACAAGACACATATGGCCTTTCTTATTTCAAACATTCCATAAATCAAACAATTAACTGAGAAAATAACTGGCAGATTAATTAATAGAGGAGTTAATATCACAAATGCTAACAGCAAGGCCATGTTCCTCTAACTCAAGATGTCTCAATAGAAGTGCAATCTATGTTATTATTGATAAACCTACAGAGGAGGAGCACATGACGAGAGCAACATATGGATTCATGCAGGAACCAATACTGAAACACAAGTGCTTTTAAAAACATTGATTCATCTCATTGTTACAATCACAGCCTGAAAATAAACCAATGTCTGTCATGTGATCGAGTTTAAGAGTGTTTAACATCTAAATACACCTGGACTTATGTTTATCTTCCCGAGTTCATTTATTCATTTCATTCTACTTCTGTGTGCAAGTTATTCTGTTGTGTATTTAGTCGACGAAAGGAAAATAAGATAAATTAAATAAAAATACAGGCTATCATTGGCAATGTTGGTCCAGAAAGCTCCATCATTGTTCATCACGCAAACCTTTTAACACCGTTACTATCGTAACAAAGCCCAAAGCCTTTTGTATCTAAAAACACTCAACGTCAGAGAAACGGTTCCCGTCCTGCGTAGGAATTTAGTTAAATATTACTGCGATAGCTTCCTGACGTCACGCCACACCGCTGATTAAAGATCAATTCATTACTCGAATGATTGTCTGAGTGCGTCAGCCTCGGTGAGTTATTCCACAGTGAATAAACACTGCATTACTCACGCTTTGTTCTAAGTGGCTCGGCTGGCATTGTGTAACTTCTGTATGATGTGGTATCCTGTCTCTTGACATCCTGCTGGCTGAACCCCACATTAACAAATGTGGCCTTTTCTCGCTCGCAACCCCGGGCTCCTCTGCTATCTCTGGCTCGTCCCGCTCTCGTCTTTTACATTTGGGATGTGTTGTGGCCGCGCTCCCGCCTTTCTGTTCCGCTCCGCTCTTTTCCTGCTCCACTCAACGCCACTCTGCTCTCACCCCTGCCGCTGTTCCTCTTCACCCCCCCCCCCCCCCCTCCTCCCCCCACTCCCCTTGTCCCTGCTTTGCTAGACTGTCGAGCACTGGCACCGAGTCAGGACCAAGAGAAGACGAGCTGGATGTGCATCGCTCTGCGTGATGAATAGAGGAAATGCATAGAAGATGCAGCAGGATGACAGAAAGCTAATGATGTTATTACTGGACTTCTATTAACAGCAACGAGCATTAACGCCACCAACATTCAGTAATTGAAATGATTAGAGAATGAGAGAATGTGCTGCATTTGTCCGTTTTATATTGAATATCTTTGGAGCCTCAGTTAGAGAAGACGTATGAAAGCTTTAAGACAACGTACACTTTCAACAGCAGCAACTCTACGTTATATAATCCTAAACACCAACTGGGTTTATGGGCAGGTCCCTGTGTCCTGTTTGCCTGAGCATGCCGCTGGTGCCCTGTTGGTTGTAGTGCAGACAGCCACACACACACACACACACACACACACACACACACACACACCACAAACATCAGTGGTGCACATCCTTGTTGGGTGAGCCACACCTTCAGCATACAGCGGTGCACAGACTCGGTCCACGCACAGCTGCAGCCTGGCCTTAGCCTTGATTAGCCATCTTTCTTGGAGCAGTGACTGGTTGAATAGAAACAGGAGGGACATGTGAGGAGCGACGGCACCGCTGCTCAGTCTCCACTAACACCTGCAGTGAAATGTTGACATTTCAACTGACTGGAAGAGGAATACGCTCATTCCCTGCTCCCTCTTTCTTCCCCCCTCCCTTCATTTAGCGGTAGAGTAATGCTGTGTGATCGGTGAATGATTACTTCCCTTTTAAACCGGCTGTCGTGGCAAATCCTCGCCTGATAAGGAGGCGAGAAAACTTATCGAGTGTTATTACTTCTGTGACAAATCCTGTCTGACGGGTGTTTGGTCGCACTAAGAGGAGGGACAGGATGGAAATTGTCAGAGGAAGATGAAGGCAAAGATAAGAGTCAAAGATTGAGGGAAGGAGTAAAGCAAGAAAGAGAAATACAGACGGAAGATAACATGCAGGAAAGACCGTTCGGGGGAACTTGTTGCAATCTGTGGAGCCGATCGTCTCTCCGAGAGCTACCGCACCTCCAGCGCGCTCCCTGTCACGCCTTTTTAACCAAACCAATTAGCCTAACGCGGCGCGGCGCTGAAACCCACTACGCATCGATAAATCACTGTCTGCGCTAATTGCAATTAAAATCCTGAGCAAACCAGGCGAGACAATAAAAGAGGGCTGAAGCCATTTGCTCTTAACTTTTAATGGTGATTGCGTGAGGCTGTGTCAATGTCGTATCAGAAGAGCTCCTATCAACCCGAGGCCTCGTTCTCATTAGACCTGTTGAATATGGCTTGTTCAGAGCCAGGATGCTGGGATCTAATCCATCATAATCACACAGGTGATACACACACATCCATGAATTGATTTGCTGGGTATTATTAGGCTATCTGATGGAAATATAAAGTAATATTGACAAAAGAAAAATTCAAACTCACAAATACTAGAAATATTACAAACTTAATGAGCAATCCTCACAAAAATACATTTGTAATCATATTTTTTTTCAGTCAACCAACATCAGCACCCCTTGAGCCAAACTGACTGTATCCCCCACAGGCTAGTGGTTACCTTAAATTGCTATGTGACGGTTTGTAATGTGTTTATCAATGTTGGTTTTTGTTGGTAAAACAGTGCATTTGCTGCATAACTGCATATCTCAGAATCAAATTAATCTCATTTCTGCTCTGGTGAAATCGTCTCTCCGTTATGAAAGGCACTGATGTGTAACTTGTCACATCCTGATTACACTCATCTCCATATTCAACTTCTAAAAAAAAACTGCCTGCACCAGTGATGACCGACTGTGGATGAGGTGTAGATAGTAAAGAGGGTGAACACCAGTTATTTTGTGTTGTTGAGATTTGTTTCCCTTTTTAAAATCTATTTAATTCTGGTGTAAAACAAGACCTCAGAGGTGCTTTGAAGTAAATACTAACATTAGCAGGGTAACCATGGAGTAAGTCCTCTGTTGGTAGTATCACTTTAAGAGGTACTGCTATCTGGATTTTTAAGCAATACATACGCAGCCCTGATGGCGCTACAGGGAAAAGTCAGGGGCTCATCAAAGTCATTGGGATTCATCCTCTGGGGACCATGAATGAACATAATTGTATGGCAACAAACATCCAAAAACTGAAAATGACTAAATCCATTATGATTGGAAACAAACTTCAACGTCTTCAACTGTGCATCATAACTAATGAAAACACTTTCAGTCTCAAATTATTTAGCCGTTGGAAATTACACAAACCTGACACGACAGTGACGCATAAATTAAACTGACCTGTGAGACACGTGTCACAATAAACAGGACTGAGTGCATTGACCAAAGACTCCCCAGTGTGCAACAGTCACAGAGGTAAACCATGCAATAAATCCAATCTCTAGACACAATCAATACAAACAACAATTCCAGAACGAGGTAGCCTATCATCACTCCCTCATAGGAAACACGGCGTTATCGAGCTCCAGGCTTACGACGAGACGAGCCGCAGAAGGCGAATCAGCGAAGAGCGAGTGTGTGATTCAGGCTGACATGTCGCCTCCCGGCGCTGGTCCCTGCGGCCGAAGCAGCCATCGGCCGAGAGTGCCGGGACATCTGGGTCCCTCATTATGAAAGACGCAAGGAGCCTCGGCTATTAGGTTAGCTGAACAGATGAGTAAACAGCCAATACTGATCAACACCATGCTTAAAATGGATCACTAGTAGGGACCACTGAATTGCCTGAACACGGATCCGACAGGAACATAGAGGACGAGAAAATGCTTCCCACACACACACACACACACACACACACACACACACACACACACACACACACACACACACACACCTGGTGCATTGTGTTTGTTAAATTGATTGGAAAAATGCGTTTTTTGTTTTCACAGGCAAAGCCTGTTTTCGTCTCTTTGCAAAAAGGCTTCAAAAGGCCAGAGGAAAATAAGAACAATGCACCCACAGGCAGCTAAATAAAGACCTGAGGATCGCCTTAAATAAGCACCAAACTGCCAGAAAGCGTTTCAATCCTTTGAAGACTTGAGCGGATGAAATGTGACAGACATCGCAGCACTAAAGTCCAAACAAGACATCCTGAGCAGCCACCCCGGTTTGATCTATTCCCTCCAGAGATCCAGAGTTCCTGCGCTTTTGTAGTGAATTCATCAGGAGACACTCATAACTGTCCGAGTCCGACTCAGTCACGATGCTGCCGTCTCAAAGACACTAAGCACACACGCCACCCCCTGCACTCTGCTAACACACACTTACGAGACAAATGCAGTTTGCAGGAACATTAATTGTGCTCGTGGCTGCACGAACACAATGTGGAAGAGCTAAATATTGTGCCCAGTCTTCTGGTGTACAATTTCCCAGAGTTCATAGTGACATCTTCAAATTACTTGTTTCGTCTTAACAGTGAAAACCATACTGTGGTCGACAGTAAACTGTACTTCCAGCTGTTTATTCTGTATACAATATTGCCAATATTTTACTCATACCGGCACTATATACGTTTAACGAACGGTATATATCTTAGCATAATCATATCTGCTGTTTATTCTACATTCTATATGTATTCTGTATATTACGGTTTATTCTGGATACTACTGAGCACATTACTTTTACATTTTTGCACTTTTGGTGAGACGCTGAAGTGCATTTCGTTGTTTCAGCACCTGTACTCATCCTACACCATGTATGCATTGGATGACACATTTCTGTTGCGAGAGAAATGACTCTTAACAAAGATATATTAAACATCTTGCACAGATGTAGACTCATAAAAACACAGGCTGTCTGATCCTGTTCGTGCAGGCTGTTTGACTGGAATACTGCCAAAAAAACTAAATGACTGCTTCAAAATAAAAACCTCTCAAATTACACATGCAGAGAGGATGTACTGTGGAAATCAAAAGTGCGAGTCAATAGGTCAACAGGGAGGCGCAGACAGACACAGCCTCACATTATCATAAACCAGAGACACGTACACGGCGGCACCGGTACGATATCGACATATCTCACTGTCTGCCTTTTGAAGACCAGAACAAGAAAGGCATCGATTGATAGTTCGAAATTCATTCAACACTGATGCGAGAGTCATTTTATTGTCACTCGTGGGAGCGTTGGAGGCATCAGTGGACCATTGACAAGTTTACACAGCAGCCACATAGTAGACGCAGACACAGGGCGGCCATAGAAGGGTCAAAATATATAAGATTAGACTCAAATCACATTCCACTCTGCCCAAAACCTTCTCAGCATCTAAAGAGATGCAGAGTCCTTTGAGTTCTAGGGGTTGTACATAATATTCAGCATGTCTGTTGTTAATAAAGCCCGTCTGGTAAGAGGAAATTAAAGATGACAGAACTGTTTCCAAACACACGTAGCTAATATTTCAAAGTCCATAAGTAATAACATTGGGCGGTAGGAGCCGCGGGAGTCTTCAGTCTGTTATCGTATTAATGGAAGCTTTCCATGACGTTCGAAGGAGAGAAGTGGTGTCCAATGAAAAGGTGAGGATGCTGATCAGCAGAGGGGATTCGTCACCATAAACCCATCTTGATGGCAAGGACACGTGAAGCATTGCCCCTCGTGAAATCTCCTCAACTGCGGTGGGCTCCTTCAACTGGAGCTTGGACGCTGTATTAACGTTGGGGACAGTAAGAGTGATGTACATCTATAATTGATAATCGGTTGAACGCACAGGCTGCAAAGTGCCATCTGTAGATATTGAATTGAATATTCAGGGGTCGGTGGAGTGATCTTGCTCCACTAGTCTGTACGTTGACATTTAGTGCAATCTATTTCATTGCCTGCCTCGATGTTGTGAGGCACAAATGCCCTGGAGTCAACTCTGCCTGTGTTTTCTGTTGGAGCTTTGAATGACTCTCGTTCATCATTCCAACGCTACTCGGTCATCTGGGTTCGCTAGTGGCACCGACGCCTGTTGACAGAATTAGGTGCACAGTACTGGTGTTTGTTTGAAATAAAGACCGTTTGACTGATGGCAAATGTTACGTTCGGTTGGTCACAGCTAACGAGCAGCCGGAGTTGACAATAAATGGAAGAAGAAAAACAAACCGCTCAGACAGGACGAGGAAAAGCTTTTTGTGCCATTATTATCAGCACCTCCAGTGTTATTTACCACAAGACAAGCAACACAGTGTGGGAGGTGGAAGCACACAAAGCAATTATCTTTAATTGAGGCACAGAAACACACCATTAAATTACTAATTTGCTTTTTTTTCCCTTTTTAAACCGAAGTCTTTTAAAATAATTGGCTCGGCTTTTGGGAATTCATGTCTATTTGACAACGCCGGTCTGACACAATTATTTATTTATATATATATATATATATATATATATATATATATATATATATATATATATATATATATATATATATATATATATATATATATATATATATATATATATATAAATATCATCTGTAGACGAAAATCAATAGTGAATATTTTGACAGCCTTAAAGAAGTAACGTAGAATTCACCGATACATTTGGTTTATTGGAACGTTTTCACCCGTTTCCCCCAATAATAACAATACTTTCATTTTATATAGCGCTTTTCAAAATACCCAAAGAGGCTTTACATCGGGCAGAGACAAACAGAACAAACAACTAGTGCTCTTCACAGTCAGGTGGAAGCCACACTGCTCTTGCTGAATCTGAGGTTCAACAAATTGGCCGATGCCGTCTTTCCAGCTCCAATATATAGCACAAGCTTTCCTTGGGAGGCTGAGCGACATGATACCCCCCGATAACCTGAGCACAGCCTTTTGGTCCAACTTTTAAATAATGGGAACCACAGCTCTTGTCTGTCTCGAACCGACAAATCTCTTGAGTATTTGTTTTTCGCGCTACCTGAATAAATACAGCTCATAATTGAAGACTTGTGTATTGTTCTCTGATCATTGATGTAAGCCTGTGATAACCTCTATTCTCAACAATATTGGGGGTTAATAGCACCGGGACGCAGTGCTGATGTCACAGGGGTCAACTGTGTGGGTGGAGGCCTGTGACGTTCCCAATCACCGTGTGTCCGTGTGCCTCACATGAAATCCCTGCGGGAGGCATTAGACATGCCTCACATCCTTTGTATTGCATTCTCCTGATGATCAATAGCGGCCTAGGGGTCCACGGCAACATACATGATGTATTAACATGAAAGCAAAACCGTTTCAAAGAAATGCACGGCACCCCCGGCCTGTTCAATCCTGCAGAGTGAGGATGAAAAGCTGTGGTCCTTTCAGGGTAAGATGTGATCTCTGAAGGAGCCAGAAAAATGGTGGCTCTTCAGTGCAGGGCGGGGATGATGATGACGAGCGGTCATCAAACCCGCAATTATAATAATTGCATAATGGAGCGACAATTTTCAAAGCAAATACGTTTGTTGTGGTGAAAAGACTGATTTTATGCATGCATGACGTCTCACAACGCACAAAATGATATTATTTAGAGAGTAAAGAGAGCTCTGTTGCTACCGCAGTGTTCAAGGAGGAGCAATATCAATATTGGCTTTGTGTATTTTTTTTTAAAGAAATATATCAAGACTGGTGTCATGGTATCTAATTAGCATCATTAGAAGGGTAAAGCACTGTGGGGGGGCAAGTATGGTACAAACACAAACCAGACAATCGGTGCTCCTGGTAAACAATGTCCATGAAGTCTGTTAAAGACGTTTCACACACTGTTTTTATTCTCACGCACTAAAATCAAAGCCCTGAAAAAATAAAAGGAAATCACCAAAAACAGCAAATAGCCCAAAGCATGGCTTCAGAGCAAGTTAAGCATTAGCGTGGGACGTTAAAGAGCTAATACCCTCGACTAGCCTCTTGCAAATAGATCAGTTTCGTATTATTGATATTTTCCATGTTTCTCCTCATCCATCATCTAATAACACGAACAACTCATTACATTTTCCACATGTCTCTGGGAGTCTGAAGTCCTTCCTACTAAAGAGATGGATAGTATTGTTGTGGTGGTGATACAGCTGGGCAATTCATCAAAACAAAGTTACAGGTACCGACACCATGGCTCTCTAAACAACCACATTTTAGTCGTGTTTAATACGTGAATTCCTCCATACAGATAAAATGACTCAAATGTGGCAGGAACACAGCTGCTGGTGACTGCAGGTGAGAAAGTTAAGTAAAGTGATATTTAGATCCATTTATAATTCATTTAGATCCAATTTGATTATTTTGCTGTGAATAGCATATTAGCATAGTGCTAACTACTGATGATGTTAACTAAAACCATAATCCATGTTGTTTTGCTGATAGATGTAGAACAGCTCCACTGAGGGGACAGAGAATCTTGTGCACAGGTGTATTACATAAGACGTCATGAATGAATCCTTACTCAGGTTCATTGTGATACTAGATTTAGGTGCCATTGCCCTAAGTGGCAGTAACTGAGATGAAGTGTTTATAAAAGTGGTTTCCTTACTACGGACAAGAGCTGGACCGACAATCAGCTGGGTCGATATATCGCCTTATATTAGCTCATTGTAGATATATATATGGGCCGATGAGCAACAACAAATCGCGGTACATGTTAAACTAGCTTTGTAGTCATTTAGAAACAGAGCTACAATTCCGTTTGTCCACCAGAGAGCGCAGACATGTGCATTTTTCAATTGTAAAATGTCTTTCTCAGTATGCATCTCGGTCACAATAAAATAAAATAAAAATCTAACGGATCTGTATCAAGACTGCTTGTTTACATTATGGGTTTATGTTTTTCTTAAATCGTACATTTTAAACTCCCAAAAGATCAGCATCAGTATGAGCCCCAGAAATCCTGCATCTGCCGTGCTATATGCGACACGCTCTCCCTCTCTGCTTTTCACTAACTTTCCATTTCAGCAGTTCCGTATAAAGAAGAAAAACACATCTACAGCCATACGCTTATCTGAACAGCGAAGGTCACGCCAACAGAAAGGCCCACACTGAACAGCTCTCACGATGAGGCCCTTGAGATTACCTGGCAAACTGAAAGCCGTTTAAAAACTCTGCCAGTCACCAGTGACTGCTTCCACAGTCACTCACGCTACTTTTAAAAAGAGGGGATTAACACTTTGGGGATTAACAAAGTCCCCATGAAGTGTGACGTAGCCAGCAGCAGTTGAGCGAATGCATTTCCTCTCTGATGAGGACAAACAGCTGTAAGCAAAAAGGCACACAGCGGCCCTTTCTGAACATCCAACATCGACTCCTCCTCCTCCGGCTCCTCCTCTCCTCTCCTCTTCATCCTACTCCTCTACCTCCTCACCTCTTCCTCCCTTCTCTTACATGTTGCCCAGTGCTCGTGTGCAGGACGAGGCTTCCGGCCATGTGGGAATTTCTCCTAATAGTGGCTCTCGGTTAAATCCGCACGTTGGTACGGACGTCAGTGCAGCAGCCTTATCAGACGAGGCAAGCAGAAGCTGAAGTCCTTCAATCTGTGCAGCCTTGAGGATCGAGGAAGCTCAACTTCGCTTTCCCTGCCAGTGGAGCAAATCTCGCAGAAAAGAGTAAGAAACTACCACTTTTGCCGCTTTCATCAATTTCCCAGAAGACGAGTTTATCTTTGGTGAAAGGGGGAAAAAAAAGAAGCTTTGATGAGACCCTCACTTGACTACTGCTGAGGACCAGGAGTTCTAGTAATTCACCCTTCTGTGAAAAAGGTCTGGACAGCAGCAGCGAGGCACCGACGCTGCTCCGTCACATGGACGTGGACACTGAACAGCTGTTGCATTTACCATCTTGTCTCGGAGAGAAACCAGACCGTTCGGGAGCAATACAGAGCTGCACGAGGATGCGGGGAAAACTTGTTCGCATCGAAGCACCTCGTACTTAGCAACTGATGAGGATGCGAGACCGTGTGATGACCTACCTGTATTTGACAAGTGTGTTTTTCACCTCGTTGGAGAAAGGAGCACGCAGGGAAAAAAGTCAGCGAGGGGGAACAGGGGCGGGGAAGAGCGAGCCAGTGAGGGAAGGTGTGAAGCCAACGCTGTGAAAGAGAGAACTAGAGAAGCTGGGAAAGACAGAGAGAGAGAGAGAGAAAACTCTGCCAGACTGAGGGAGTAAAAGGAGAAACAGCGTATCAAAGACCTGGCCAAGCGCCCATTCAACGCTGCAGGATTGTGTTTTGTCAGAGCCATACAGGGTGAGTATAAATTCCGTTTGATGTGGCTATGATGACAGGAAATTAAACAGGGCACAGGAGCAGCTGTCAACTTACTGCTCAGTAAAATCCTATTACGAATTCTAGCTTTGTAAAATTTGTATGGACTGAATAGCAAATATAACCTGAGTTACTATATTAATGAATCATGGAACAAGTGCTGGGGTTCATCAACTGTCACTGGTGCTTGTATGAGCTCTACGGTACATTTTGTTCAATGAGGATTTAAAACAAGTCACTTTTGACACCCACAAGAGGTTATTAGATTGATCCTGGTTACTTTGGATAGTCTGGGCATGGCCGTGTAGAGGTTTGTTTTACTCAGGAGAAAGTGGGAGGTACGTGGAGCAAGATGATTTGATCATTAAAAACTGCTGGGGATGAAAAGTCACATGACTGGCATCCAAACACTTATAGCACCTGCATCCTCGGAGGTATAAACAATGTGATTGTTATCCAAAGAAGTTTTAAAACTGAGCTGAAACAACAAAAGATGAGTTGAAAATTTAGAGGCAACTATTTCAGCCATTTTTCAAAGGACAAATGGCAAAAATGACACTTGTTTGAGATGGTGAAATGTTAAGATTTGCAGGTTTTCTGTTGCTGACAATTGCTTTTTCATTATTGATTAATTTGCAGATAATTCTCTCAATTAATCGGTTGGTCAATAGAACGTCAGAAAACAGTGAAAATGTCCGTGGCTGCCCTCAATGGTGGCGATGTCATGAAATGTCCAACAACTGTCAAAAACCACAAAATATATATATATATATAAAGATGTAAAAAAAATCACTGAAAGCTGCAGCACTCATTTTATATTTTATTTGTAAATTATTTGGGGGTTTTGGATTGTGGGTCAATGAAAACAAGGTTTCTGATGACTTGACCCATGGCTCTGTGAGACTTTGAAGGGCGTTTTTTTTAAACTATTTTTCAACATTGAGACAATTTAATTAATTGACAGTTTATCTGCTGTTTCTCGTAAAAATAAAAATAATTGCAGCCCTGAAATAAAGCCTCACATGTTAAAGTACTAGACAGTCAAACAATGGAACCGGTATTTAAAGGTGAAAGTGGGTCGACCGCTCTGTGGGTGAAAGTGTCGACGGTCCACCTGCTGCTCTATTTGACCTCACACCGTCCTCCGCTGGCTTCATCATAATCACCGACTGCAGGGAAACGAACCACCAGTTCCTGTTTTCCTGTGTTCTTGAACAGCCTCATTCCTCTGCTTTGACGCCAGTCCCGATGGGCTAATCAAGTATCCATAACAACACCGGAACATATAAATGAATGGCCTGATTGGGACTATTCATCCCGGTTAGGAAAACGTCCTTGTGTTTGTCAATCCAGTTAGCTGAACCACTGAAGCTCTGATGCGATTTCCTCTCGTCTCATTATGATTGAGCCTTGATAGGTGAACATTAGCAGCCCTGGTAGGCTACGGCTGCGGGGGAGGAGGATTGATCCTTGTCTTAATGTGTACAGATATATGACCGTGTTAGGATGTAAATAACTGCCCAGCAATTCCCCCAAGTCATACAGGCACATGGAGACACACACACACACACACACACACACACACACCATGTGTGATCATTATCCCTGGCAACCGCACAGTCAACCCCCAACAATGCGAGGGCTGAGACGAGACATGACAGAATAGAAATCACTCTGGGGTTACGAAAAACGTCGACAGCGATTCATTCCTTTAAGGCTCGATGGCATCTCGGTGCGTTTTAATTCATTCAATACAGACAAACCACCTTTCGCCGGAAATTCCTCTCGGATGAAAAGCTTTTCTGCACAAAAGGCAGCTTCTAGAAAAAGCACTGGTGCGGAAATATTTTGAGAATCAAAAAGGGGCAGAGGTTTCATCCTTGAAAACCAATCATCGGATTCAATCAAAAAACACATGAATGCTAAAAGCACTTGGGCTGTTTGGACAAGCAGCCGGGCGACATAATTGCCATCTACGAGACGCACGGAAATCAACATGACCTTCTATTCATAGTCTGTTTACATTATTTCCTAATCATGCTGAGTACAGAGGGGCGTTCAATGACGCCTTTGCAAATAGACACGGACTGTTTCTGATGACTCGATTATATATTTGAAATAGATCGTCGAGGCATAATTCAATGAAGCGGTAGACGTCTTTATGGCCTTGAGCTTCGGTTTTTCCCCTTTTTGGTGCTTTCATTTCTATCGTATGAAATAATAATAATAATAATAATAATAATAATAATAATAATAGGTGAAGAGATAACATCGCCAATGCTCTTTAAAAGGATTCACTGCAGCAGCGAATGCATTTTGGATACAGAAGTCAAATTGAAATTGAAATATAAGCCAACCGAGGTTATATAAATGGAGATTATATAAAGGACAGACTCTGCACTACACCATCTTGGGTAGAATGTAAGAATGAAAGGAGTGGGATGCACGGACTGCATTATTAGTGTTATGGTGATGGAAGATGTACTCGGATGTTTTACTGAAATAAAACTGGCAGAACTACAGTGTGGAAATACTTTGTCTAACTAATTCAAAGTATTACCATCAGAAGATACTTTAAGCACCAAAAGCATAAATGCTCATTATGCTGAGTGTCTCATTCGGAACCATTTTTATATTCCTGAATTATGATTATTCATGCATTAATGTGTTCATCACTTTAATGTTGCAGCTGGTAACGGTGGAGCTTATTTTAATGACTTTATATATTGTTGGGTAGCGTGTGATTTTTTTCCCCCTGTGGTTCAATGTCCCATTTATCTACATTTCCCAATTCAGGATTATTATTGACAAAACGATCTCACTTCCATTTGGGAGTGTTCTGGGGCTTTCAATCACATCACATGATCTTCGTTAGCAGACACGGTGTATGCCTGCTGCATGTCCACCTAGATGTAAAAGTTGTTTAGACTGCAATAATGGCACATTTATTATTACCATTTCTGATTATAATAGAATCGCAATTTTGTATTTAATAATTGAAGTAAAAGTGATGAACACAAAATCTTTATATCTTAGATACTAGACTAAGTGCCGTTGATAAATGCCTATGATGATAAACTTGGTATCTACAGCATTGTATTAAGACATCACTCTGCAGCTGTTCAACCTGGAACTGGAGCTGTGGAGCAACAGCAGCTCCTCCCAGTCAAAAGGAAACTTTACGCATTTCTCTGTTAATCGGGCAGAATTGTCATTTTTACTTTCCACTTTGTCTTCACATTTGAATAAGATCCCAGCTGTGGGGAGAAGATTAGAGGTCTTGAACACGGCGAGTGTTTACAGGTGTAGTTCCCACTCTACTGTGCTGGAAGAGGAGCTAATGATAGTGATTCCTTTCATTATCTATTCAGCCAAAAACTCTGAAAGTTTCAGATCCTTTGGAACTTTTGCGAAACAGCAGCCACAATGACAATATGATGTTAAATGCTTATTTACAGCGTAACTAATGTCAACCCCTAAGTACATTCAATTAAGCAATGGTGTGTTGTATTGATTATTCATTTACAAAACGTGAGAAAATAGTCTGCATCAACTTGTCATATTTTAAAATGTCCTTGTCACATCTGAATAACAGAGATATTCAGCATTTTTTAGAAATGGTGAAACAATTACCAAAATTGTTTGAGATTCGTTTTCTGTCAATTAATTAGTCAACGGATTGTTTCAGCTTTGAAAATCTTTGAAAAGTTGCATGGTCTCACTTTGACAAAACTCCCGATGCTTTCTGCCCTTTAATGTCTGGTAGAACAAAACACTCCCCGCCCACACACACACATATTTATAGAGTTTTGTTTTAGGTTGTTCATATGTGCTCTGCTCTCACAACAGTGGACAACAACATCATCAGATAGAAAGTGTTTTCTTGGGCAGCATCTGTTATGACTATGCTGCTTTGAGGCAAAAGGAAACCGATCTCTTTGATTAAAGTCGTGTAAAGTCAGACCATGAACCTGCTGTGCGTCTCTGAATCTTGGAAGAACTTCACGAAGCATTACAAACATTTTAAAAAGCTCTAAATCATCTCTATCCGAAAACACATCCGAAAACACATCTGACCTGTACATCCTGTCCATCCAGGCTTGCCAATTCAACGACCAGAATACTTCAACACCTTGGATACAAAATGAGACGGAGAAATAAGCCCCCACCACACACACACACACACACACACACACACACACTAAGAAGCATTTTATGATACTCAAGCCAAGAGGAAAAGGGAGGTTTCTGTGGCAGATTCCTGATTCAACAGCTACCTTAATTGGCCAGGAAAAGGACTCTTGAAAGCATCGCCTCCCACATACAATTAAGTATCCTCTAGAGAGCGGCAGCCTCTTGCTGTACGGCATGACTAATCTGACAATGTGGGCAAAACACAGAGACGAGAGATACAAGTCAAACAACTCACTGGAGAACCTTTGGCATTTACGCTACAAGAGAAGGGGGGGGGGTGGGGAGAGACGTGGCGCCGCAACGCTCTCCAACTCTCTAATGCCGTGAGAAAAACAACAATTCTGTGAAATCATTTAGCTGCTGAAACACTCATCCCGAGTTCAAAATGGCCTCATAACTTCATGCGAAAGCACAAGCAAGTCCTGCACAGAACGTAGGACTCAACTCCTGGATCTAATCAGACAGATGCTGAATAATATGCAGTACTTGTACTTGCATTAGTAGCATGTCGAATTCAACAAATTAGAGCTTTGGTCCAAATATTTAACCTTTCACATCCATCAGCGATAATAAACACAATCATTTAAGATATATCTTGTGCATGAATTCATTTTAATGCCGGAAATTGTATTAAAATGAAGTGTTCCTCACAGAATTTTATGACGTTTCCATAACTCCAAAGCCTCTGAAACTGCACTTAAAGCTGGCTGTGGTTTGATGGAGCATGGTTTGTTGGAGAGTTTTCACTGAAAACAGCTGCGGAAAATAATACCGAGATGTGAGACTGGACCAAAAACGCAAAGCTGTCGGCCATTAACCCAAAAGCGGAACAATACTGAAATACCCCATAAATCTGCAGAGTCGGCTGATAATCATCAGTTCGTTTGTCACTATTAGCGAGCAATGTCAAATCACACATCGTCATTTGACGTTTTGTCCATTTTAAAATATTGATTCGTAGCTTTATACCATTATGAAACTCACAAGTATTTTAAAAACACTCAAAACACTAAAAGAAAACAAAATATGCAACGAAAGTAAAATAAAATTGTTATACTTTAAAGTTAATTTATGCGTCATCATAAAAAGGAAAAACAACTGCTGGATGTTTGTTGATTATTAACTAAAAGGCCAATGTGCTGGTGCAACACTAATTTGAATAATGGCATATTACTACAATCTCACATCCTGTTGATTTATAAAATAACATTTCTAGACTTTAAAACCACAGTTTATGAAACTGTAGACAGCCAAAGCAATATCGCAAAATGTGACTCATTGTGGTGTGCTATCTGAAAAAAAACATCCTAAATATGAAGAAGTCTCGAGATGTGCTCTAATAAGACGACGCTGAGCTTTCTACTTGTGCTCCGTTGGGGGAAAGAAAAACACAAACAGGGATGAGAGACTGTTGAGAGCCCAGGAGGCTGAAACACGGAGCACTGAGGCTGAAAGTAGCAAACAAAGTCAAACAAAGATGTACGCAGCCGTTTGACAGCAGTGTCCAACGCGGACATTTCATTTCAACTAATTAGGATACGGAGACAACTTAAGAAAAGTGCAATTAGACTCGCTGGAGTATTTGACACAGTGTGAGTTTTACATTTCGTTATCCCACAGAGAGGCGAATACACAAATTAGAAGTGAATACAAACGCATAAATACCTTTGTACCTTTAATCCAGTGATGTTTGAACACGTGAAACGGAATGAATTTGTCTTAATTGGTTTTATTTCTTTGTTGTGAAGCATACATAAGCCCAAAACAACCTCTGAATTATAGGAATAATTTTAGGAAAGTTTTTGCAAAGTTCAGGTGTCTGACTCGTCTCCCCCGTCAATGGCTGACTGAACACTGTGGTAGCAAAACACGAGCTTTGTTTCGTGGTCCGATCTTACCTGCGGCCTCTAGCAGGAGGTGGTAGTCTGTTCCTCTCTGAGCGGGCGTGTCATCGTCAGGCTCCGGCCTCTCGGAGGCCTCGTAACGCTCCCAGTTTGACGCCAGTTTCCTCCTGGAGAAAACCTCCGGCCTGTCGTCTTCCTCCTGAAGGTTGTCGCCCTCATCTTGGTCCTGAAAGAAGAGCAACATGGCGGGGTACACAGTGAGGAACGGAGGGATTTAAGCGACAAATGGGAATAACGGTGCACCCTTTATAAAAGTCTCCACTAAAAAAAGCAAGACAAGAACAAACTGTATTTTTAAAATGTCTTGCACCATGATTCAATAATTTCTCATTTGAAACAATGATGGGACAGAAAGTTCAAAGAGCCTTTGCTCACAATGAAATTAAGAGAAGAACACTGTAGGTTAATCGATTCATTGATCGACAGAAAATTAATTAATGTTATTAAATTCAACATAAATGGTCCCAGAAATGATGTTCCACAGTCCTGGACAGTCCATTTTTACATATTTGTTCTGCTGTACCATCGTCCCACCGGAATAGTTTGTTGGGAAATGTATGTGCACCAACCGGCACACCATCACATAACCTCTGAAACAGAAACATGCCATCTTCCCATTAACAACTTGCATGTTGGTGTCGTTCAGACATCATTCAGTTGGAGCAGATCATACAGAACAATACAGACACGGCGGATAGTGTGAACAAGTAATTCAGGCTTGTCTGCTTCATTTTTACAAAAGGGTAAACTTTGTAAAGCCAACTAGCCTTGGGTACAGTGACTGAAGATGTTCTCAACAACACTTCCTCTGACAAAGCTCCACAAAGCATGACACAAAGAGCATTTTGTAAATTGGTTATTAACACATAGCTCTTATTCATAGATGGGTAGCTAAGCCAAACAGAACAGGTCAAGGTAAATGGCACGTTCCACTGTGTGACAAAGAACAAGACATCCAAAACTGAACAAATTCAAAATGTGTCTGCGTCATAGAGTTCTTGCCGTTTTGTCACATGGCTGCACAAACATTTAGGTTGCCATAGAAAAGAGCAGGTGTGTCAGAGAGACAAAGCATGCTCGGTTTCTCTGGTGCCCTGTCAAATAAATAATAACACACGTTTTTCCTCCAACAATATCATCAAAGACCCCCATGGTGTGATTGCAATCAAGGAGCCCCTGTTCCAAAGGAGATGTGTATGATTGCAATCAAAGAGCCCCTGTTGTTTACCTTCTACCTCTGTTAGTTACCATGGCAGGAGCATCTACTCACAGAGCATCCCAGTGGATATGAGGCTGAGAGTGTCACATCCGAGGCCCGGTGATAATGTGGGAGTGTTTGTGGAAGACCAAGACTCCATGCATGCTGACAGGAACTCCTTATGTGCACTGAGCATGTACAGTAGAGACAAGTGTGTGCAAACACACTTGTGCACCGCAATCAAACAAATGTGTGTGCTGCAGCGACCTGTGTTGAGTATGAGTCACAGCTCTGCAGCTGAACAGAGGCTGTGCTTTGAATGTGTGGAGAAAAAAACCGTCACATATTTGCAAATTGGCGTTATCGCATTGATATTATCCGAAAAGTCTAACTTTATTCAAAGAAACTATCTAAATGCGGGGCAGCCTATGGGACTTAACGTAAACTTCCATGCGCTCTCTCTCTCACCCGGTGTTGGAACTCCGCTGAGTGGCCGCTTCCCCCGCGTCCACGGCCGCGGTAGTGGTCTCTTTTACCCCGGCCGCGGTGGTGGCCTCCTCTCCCTCTGCCCCGGTGTTCACCGCCGGCGCTGTCGCTGTTGCTTCCACCTCGGCCGCCTCTTCTCCAACTGCCTCCTCTGACTCCGCTCGGTTTACCGTCCATTGCTGTCAATATTGGCCGGACAGTTTAACATGCGACACCTTCAAGTTGAACGGAACAAGTGTTACATTGAATACTGTCCCACGACAAAATGGCGCTTGATGGTTCCGAGTCAAAATAATCAATTTTACATTTCAGAAATGAACATTGTTTATTGGAAAACAAAGAACAGTTTAAACAGTATAACTTATATATATATATATATATATATATATATATATATATATATATATATATATATATATATATATATATATATATATATATATAGAGAGAGAGAGAGAGAGAGAGAGAGACTTTTAAAAAAAATACATTAATGTTTCTCTTTTTATTTCAGGAAAACTCTTAATGGAGCCACAAACCGGCACCTCTCTCTGACCCATCATCAGTAACACAGACCAACATGGAAGTAGACCCTTCAAACAGCACTTTTGCCAACACATCACATGTCCAGGCGACTCCCCACAACGTGTGGGAGGTTATTACCATCGCTACAGTGTCAGGCATCGTCAGCTTGATAACTATCGTTGGTAACGTGCTGGTGTTGCTGTCCTTCAAAGTCAACAGCCAGCTGAAGACTGTAAACAACTACTACCTACTGAGTCTGGCCTTCGCTGACCTCATCATCGGAGTGTTGTCAATGAACTTATACACCACATATATCCTGATGGGCTACTGGTCCTTGGGAAACCTTGCATGTGATCTCTGGCTAGCAGTGGATTATGTTGCCAGCAATGCTTCAGTTATGAACTTACTCGTCATCAGCTTTGACAGGTACTTCTCCATCACGAGGCCGCTAACTTACAGGGCTAAGAGGACTCCAAAGAGAGCTGCCATCATGATTGGCCTCGCATGGCTGGTGTCTTTTGTCCTTTGGGCTCCACCCATTCTGTGCTGGCAATACTTTGTAGGAGAGAGAAAAGTGCCTGATGACCAGTGCCAGATCCAGTTTTTAACAGAGCCTGTGATCACATTTGGTACAGCCATTGCTGCTTTCTACATCCCTGTCTCTGTTATGACCATCCTCTACTGTAGGATCTACAAGGAGACGCAGAGACGCACCAAAGATTTGGCAGAGCTCCAAGGCCTGGCTACGGAAAATGTCCTAGAAGGGACTAAACCACAGAAAACTGTCATTAATTCTTGCTTTCATTTCACCAGAGAGAGGAGAGAGCGGAGTCAGGCCTCCTGGTCCTCATCTAACCAAAGCAATGCCACTAAAACCACCACCAGATCAGATGAGGCATGGGTGAAAACAGATCAGGTCACTTCCTTCAACAGCTACTCCTCGTCCGAAGAGGAGCAGCATGTTTCAATAGAAACCCCACAGGGATCTTTCAAAGAGCAAGGCAGTGGGCAAAGTAATAAGAATGGACAGGCGGGTGATTATGCAGAAGATCTGTACTTTTCCACTCCTCAAAAGCAGAGCAGTAAAAAACAGCTCTCTTATAAATTCAAACCGGGCTCTAGCTCAAAGGGTAAAAACGGCAAACCAATGACTGCGCCGCCCTGCCTGCTTAAAGAAGAAGAGCCCACCAAAAACGCGTCGCCTTCCTCCTCCACCACCTCCAAACCCATCGACCCCGTCCTGAAGAACCAGATCACCAAGAGGAAGAGGATGGTGCTTGTGAAGGAGAAGAAGGCGGCCCAGACGCTCAGTGCCATCCTGCTGGCTTTCATCCTCACATGGACGCCCTACAACATCATGGTGCTCATCTCCACTTTCTGTACCGAGTGCATCCCCATGTCCCTGTGGCACCTGGGCTACTGGCTGTGCTACGTCAACAGCACCATCAACCCCATGTGCTACGCGCTGTGCAACAAGACCTTTCAGAAGACCTTCCGCATGCTTCTGCTCTGCCAGTGGAGGAGGAAGAGGAGAGGGGACGACAAGCTGTACTGGGGTGGACAAAACCCAAATGTCAACAATAAAATGACTTGATGTGGCAAAATGCTATTATAGAACTGATGTGTTGCTTTTGCCCACATGTGATGATTTTGTTGATGTATACTGTAGTCAGTGGTCATCTTCAGCATGAAGTGCTGCATGGGGTTTTTGTGTTAAAAGTACATGTCGGTGGAAAATGAGCTGAGCCTGATGCAGGATCTGGCACTGGCGACAAATTCTCACAATGGTTAAAAAATAGATTCATATCGTTGCATCAATCCAACCGGTACTCCACCGCTTTTATACATGAAAGCCTGTTGACCGGCTTTGGATAAAAAGTTGTATAAAGAGTTTTGTTGCTCCAGAGGGAGCTGCACAAAGGCTGATATGATGCCTCAAATGATGTCACTCGGGTCAGCAAGCGGTTGCTGACAAACTACAAGTTTGGAAATGAAAATAAATCTGGGGGTGTGCAGTTAGAAAGAAGTGAGCTTACCAGACATCTGCGGCTCACTCCTGATCTCAGCTGCAGACCAGCGGCTCCAGGCTACATTAGCTGCTACTAGCATAACACACCAAAAAACAGTCAGTGGTTACGTTGCATTTTGGGCAATGTAGGCGCCAGGTTACATTAGAAGAAGAAGAAGAAGAAGAAGAAGAAGAAGGTGTGGAATAAAAAAAGTTGATATCTCTGGTTCTGCTGCATCCATTTTGAAACTGTCCATCATGAGTCCAACAATGTCATAGCAGTGCCATGCTACATAGGTGGAGTACTCCTTTAATACAACACGCACATGCCAATATGTACGTTGAAAGTTATTGGTATGCTGTCCTCCTCTCCATCATGGCAAAAAAAGTAATCTCTTCCCCATGACTCAAATGTAAAAACATTAGCATGTCCATAGGTTCTGTCTTTCTTTAATGAGAGAGGAGTTTTTTAAACAGGTAATTTAACTTTTTTGTGCAAAAATCATAACTGAAACAAAGCATTATTCAACTTGTCTGGAGGGGTCCTTAAATATCAGTCAAAGCTAAAATATGAGGATTCAGCTGCCTTTTTTCCCCCAAGGACTTTAACTCCTCCCACCCTGTGTGGCTTTTTTCTGGCCTTTTTATGCTACATCATCACATTTTCAGCATTTTCTCTGAGCGTTTAATTATGACACGGATGGGTTTAAGTTGTTGTTACTTGAAAGCTCTCATAGAGGCGCTTAAAGGTGCCTTGTGCGGCGGTAACAGACACAGAGGGGCGTGACAAAGCGCTGGTATTTGTTGCCAGGACCATGTCAGCACATTTCTAATATAGTCTGGTTCATTTTCTTTAATCTACATGCTGAGGTTATAAAACCCCGGCTTGATTTAGCTAACTCTGGCAGACTGCTGAAGCCTTATACTAACTTGAGTCACTATGGAGGAATCACTTCTCAACAAATGTGGAAAGGAGGAATTACTAACAACATGCTTTTGACGTACATGAGCAGTTTTGTGTGTTAGCATGTGGATAAAAACACTGAACCAGTCATACGGTATAATCCTCCTTTATTCTATTGCTCACTTGCACTGTATATAAAGGACATATTGTAGGCATACACATTTAAAATCTATAGTACAATGAATATATTTCACTGATTCTGTTGGCTTTTACACCTCTCAAGTGGTAAAAGTAAATTGCTTGGTGTATATCAGTGTTTAGTGAATGTTTTAGTTTTCTATCTTGGCTCTTGAAATCGATGTTTGATCTTGTGTTCAAGGGCTAATCTGTACATTTCTGTGCATTTAAAGCTGCATTAGTGTCACGGTGGTAACATGACTAAAGAGATTGTTTATGGATCACACCTTTATTCCTGTCACTTTTCATATTACTGCAACAACAACAACAAAAACATGGGACACATGGTATTTAAACATAATGAAGCCTGACTACCAACATGTCTATCTAATAGATGAGTGATGCTGTTGTAAATTATTGCACTTTTGTCTTTTAATGATGTAATGTTAAACGTTATCTCCTTAAACTCTGTGCCTTTTGTTCTGCTCAGAGGCAAAAGAGCTTTGTGAATGCATTTTTGCTCATTGTCCGTCTGTGCAGTTATGTGGAAGTGAGTCTGTGTGTGCTGATTTGAACAGTGAAATACAAACAATGTATACAAATACAAAGAATTATACTTTTATCAGCATGAATATTTTCAACATCATGTGTTGAATCTGATGTGCTTTGGTTTTTATTTGTAAATGGTTTTGCCAGTTACTTTCATGACCCAACAGTTTGAGTGGGTAATGAAAGTAACGTGCCATGGATGACATGCACAAATATGACTGTTGCTGAGTGCAGAACAGAGCTCAGACCTCCCGTCAGATGTAATTCAGTCTTCATTATTAAAGGATAAGTCTGGTGATATTCTATAGTTTTCTTATTGTCAACAAAAACTGTGAAAAGACCAAAAAGCTACAGCAAATCAATCCCACAAACAAGCTGAGTAGCCAAAACGTGATGTGTTTTCCTCTGTCATATACCACCATTGTTCATTGAATAAACTCTTGAATAAACCACACAGGTCCACTTGGTGACGTGTTCCTTCATTATAATGAACCTGGGCACAGCAGCTTGCTTTGAGTCAACCCCACATACACCGGCCTGCTGCCGTGAATGTTAACCTGCACACCGAACCCGCACTTGAATATAGTCCCCAATAAGTAAACAATTTTCTCATGTTTGAGCAGTAAAAAAGTAAGTATATATTCATGATCCGTTTATTTTAAAGATCGATATCTTCATGTATCGAGTGGGCTTTGAGCTGAGAAATATAACATACTGAAAAAACAGTCATATTTTGGGATCCGTTGATATGAACTACAATTGCCAGCATTATTGCTTAAAGCAGAGGTACCCAACCTTTCTGGATTGCTACCCCTTAAAGGAAAAGTGTGTTGCATTTAGTATGATTTATTGAATGTAATACAACTGTGTTTTCATTAGTGTGTAATCACTTGCAAATAAGAATGCTCATGAGCTCAGAATGAGCCCTAAATATCTAAATAGGGAGTGGGTCCTCTTCAATGTTGCGCCACCATTTTAAATCCTATGCACTGTCCCTTTAAAATCATCCCCTCATCACAGGTTAAGGCCTTAATGTGCTTGATGGAGATCTGTTAAATTAGATCTAATCAGCTGACTTGTGCCTGGTTTATTTGTTTTAAGTTTTTGGGATGTGCCTGCTCTACTCTACTTGTTTCACTGAGGACATCAGCTTCAGGCAGTACTCAGATTGTTTGATTTAAAGGATTTTTAGATTCCTTTAATAACCTTGTAAGACTATTTTATTTTAATCTAGGGGCCCTGTAACAGTCCTCAACCCTCAGCTTGGGAACCATCATCTTAATGCATCAAAGTACATTATTTTAGCCATTATAGTAAAAGAAAGAATCCCAACTTAATGTCAACTTCCTAGCTTTTTCTTGAGACTTCAACCATATAACCAGGTCTTCATCAGCAAATGGAGTTAGCTCAGTTGTAATTATGATTGAATGACTTATCATGTAGTGAGAACATTTATCACAAACACATTTTATTATTACTTTATTATGGACTTTACCGTCCGCTTTATTAAAAGTAAGTAAAGTTACACTCTAGAGATCTTGAAGCAACCACACAGCAGCTCTTTCTTCCTTTTAACTGCCAATCATTGCCTTTGTAATTTACAGTATGTCAATCCTGGTCATACAGTACACCACACAATGATTAACAAAAAATGAGAAGACCATGTGTTCACTCCCAAAATAAATAAAATGGAAATAAAAACAGTTGTTATATACCATTGCAATTTATTCATCTAGGATTTTAAATAAGAATTTATCGGTCTTAAAATTCAATTAATCTTCATTCACAGTCATATTACTGAAATTGAAAAAAAAAAAAAAAACTCTGTATATATGTTCTCTTTCAGGTAGTGGAATTAGCAGCAGGGGAAAAATGCACACTGGAGGGTTAGCACAGAAAAGATGGATGAGAGAGCCACA